>JH720314.1:381575-1101465 GCA_000231825.2 Tetrahymena elliotti 4EA | reverse complement strand
ATAAACTAGTTTTAATAGCTAACTATTTGATTATGTCCTCCTTAAATCATGATAAATAAGTCAGTAATCAAGACATCAACTGATACTGCCAAATTATTAAATATTATATTATCTGATGATAATGTTAACTTAAACTATTTTTTATATATGAATAAATAAGTCATACACATTCTATAATTAAAACAAAATAATATATATTAATGATATTTTACATTAAAAGTAAATTTTTGATTGGAGGGTAAAGAATAAGCAGGGATATCTACCTCAAAATTTGTTTCACTGTAATTATTAATACTTTATTCAATAACTACTAAGCTAGGAGAAATTATTTGTAGATTTAAAGGCTCACGTAAATATTCTACAATACCATACTCGCATTTTTTAATTGTAAAATCAAAGAAGAAACTTAAGCTCATATATCTATTTGAAGTTTAAAATTTTGTATAAAATTAAAGTAAATAATTAAATAAAAATTAATCTACCTGTAAATTGGTGGATAAATAGACTATAAATAACTTGTTTCAATAATTTTTTTTTGTTCATAATATACTTAGAATACACTAGATTTATAGCATTCTGATCTTAACTCAAAGTTAAATTAAATTTTTATGTCTATGTTAGGAGGTAGAATATTGGCTTTCAGAATTAATGAGGTACTATTGTCTACATTAAGTTATGATATAACTTAATTAATTACCTAAATTTAGTTTTGAGTAATATCACCTGTGATTGAAATTAAGGTCCAGTTAAAGCTTACAAACTACCTTCCTTCATCTCCAGTAATTCCATTAAACAAAATTTGTAAATCATCACAAGTACTCACTACAGGTCTGTATATAAAATTAACTGTACTATTTAGACAGTAATTTTTTGTTGCTTTTAAGTAGTATAACTCAGAAATTGGAATATTAGAATCTTCAAATTATAATTTAGATGGTTAAATTTAAATTTAGTTTTGCTAAAGTGTTGCAGAATCATCTATTTTTTGTTTAAATTATTTATTGTTTTTATAAAAAAAAAATTTATTTACCTAAATTTACAACCAAAAGATCTCCTTGAATAGAACAATTAGGATTTGGTCCCATGAAATTAAGTGTAGATTAACTAAAAATGTCTAAGCAAAGAGCTAAAGGGGTGTTAGAAGTCTAGGAAAGGCTTTTAATTGCTGAACCAAAATCAATAACTAATTATCTAGGGACTACACTGAAAAAATTATTTGTGACAGCAGTACTTTCATAACTACAAATTAGAAAATTATTTCTGGTATCCTTTTAATTTAAACACTTGCATATATTGTCATTTGTATCTAACATCATTGTTTGAGGATTACAGCTAGTACAGATATTTGGTGTATCTTTATTGCATTAAAAGCAAGTTTTTTCACAAGAAAAGCAGATTGGATTTTCATAGTCTGTGCATACATCGCAAGTTTACCTTGGCACATTTTTCTAATAACTATTCGGGCAATTATCATAGCAAAGTGCTTCATAAAAATAAAATCCATTATCACAGAGTAAACAATCATTACTTGTACTTCCTTTACAGTATACACATGAAGGATCACATGCTCTACAATAATTTACAGTACCCAATACAGGATCTTAAGTTGTTGCAATATAATATCCTATAGGACATTTAGTTGAGCAAGAGTAAGCGTCATCAAAAAATAGAGTATTGTTTTAATTACAATTAATTTATGAAAAAACTAAAAATTAAGTTTGTGCAAAATATACTTAACTATAATCCCAAGTATTATAATTGAAAGAAAATAATTGTTATTATGTCACAGGATCTAATTCAAGCTAAGGATTTGCTATTTCAAGTCTATATTAGTTATCATATCTTTCTTTAGAACTTATCATTCCATAGAAAATTCCTCTAACATCATTAATTTAAACAGCATACTTTAGTGAAGGACTTGATCTAGTAGTAGTTGTAGTGGCAATCGAAGTATCGAAAAGAGGATTAGTTGTTAAGATAGTAGGGAAGATAGAGTTATCTATTTGAGTTTGTATTTTGTAATAATCATTGTTTT
Organism: Tetrahymena elliotti 4EA; assembly: GCA_000231825.2. Lineage (NCBI taxonomy): Eukaryota > Ciliophora > Oligohymenophorea > Hymenostomatida > Tetrahymenidae > Tetrahymena > Tetrahymena elliotti. The sequence continues at coordinate 1,099,430 of JH720314.1, read as the reverse complement.
TTTTCTTATAAAATTCTAAATAGTTAATAAAAACTTTATGTGACCCTCCCCAAGGTAAAAAATCAACTGCTTTGATCGTGATAGTAAAATCCGAAGCTGATTATGCTACTTCAACTACTGCATGAAACCACTATTAAGAAATATTTAATGATTTATCAAAAACTTTTGTTACTCCTACTACAAAGGCAGTAACACTTACTTCCCACTAAGTAGTATCAAAATTACTTCTTTGATATTAGTATGTTACACTTACTTAATACCAATCACCAATTTTCTTTGGATTTAAGCCTTCAAAATCAATATCTATATTTATAACATAAGCATCTTTATTATTAATAGCAAAATAATTTACACTAAATCCATATAATTATGCATCACTTACCTTTTCTACTTTAACGCTAAATGATTTACTGTTTATCGAATAAGCAGAAGTTTTATAACTACATGTATTTAGTGGATGAGTTTTCATGTTTAAACGTATCACACTTAACAATATTTAAGGTGCTTGAGTGAACTCAACACCAAAATTTTGATTAACAGAAACAGATTAGGCATAATTATCTCTTAGAAGATTTACAGGGTCATCAATTATTTTAATTTAATTGATTTCAACCTATTACAACTTGATGTAGTCAAGACAAGTTATGACTTTTAAAAGAGCTACTAAGAAAAATATCTTTATACTTAAACTCATTTTTCTTAATTAATTATTAAGTTTTAAAATTTATGATTAATATTAGCAAGAAGGGTGGTGAATTAGAATCAAGTAAAAATTGATTGATATTCTCTTAAAAATATATGATCAAAATTTTTCTCTAATCAATTAGTTAACAAATTAAAAAGCAAATATTAAATAAATCTATATAAACGTTATTTATGTTACATTTCAAAGATTAAAACATAACTTTTCAAGTTTTTTAGAAATAAAAAAATTTAGATTAATTTATTCATTTTGAAATTTTGAAGAAAAGTTCAACCATTTCATTTCATAAAAAATTAGTAATGTATTTCAACTTCGTAAGCTAAAAAAGCAAGTGATAATTATTGGTCGATTTATACAAAAAGGATAATTGATTATTTGTTTTATAAAAACTCAGATAATTAATTAATTTCATCTAGTTACATTAAGAATTGTAGAATTTAAATTATAATAGCCGCATACAAAAAATAATGTCTTTTCGTATGTAAACCAAAAATATTAATACTACCTTTCAAAAAATCAGATTTTCTGTAAAGAATAATTGTAAATAACAAATTTTGTTTTTGTTAAATAAATTTGATTATTTGTATGATAAATTAGTTTTTATTCCTCAAAATGGGTATTAGCTTTAATGCCAAACAATATTTTACTTTACATCAAAATTAATAACTAAACAAAGTTAGTTAATCAAAAATTTATTTGTTTATTTTAAAGTAATTACTAATTATTTCCAAATGAAATTTTACCAAATAAAAAAAAAATTGTGGTAAAACATAACATAAAAGCTAAAAATAATATTCTCCCAATAGATGAATTAAATAAACTCATAAGGCAATTCCAGTACACAAAAATATCATTCAATTTAAAGTATGAATTATTATAAAGGATTTAAATATAAAACACCATAAATCTAATGACTACTAAAATTTTTGAATCAAATAGCATGAATATATTCAAATTTATTTAAATTATTTTTTAAAATAGCAATATTTAAAAGTTTTGTTTAGAAAATAAATATTCGAAATAAAAAATTAAATAAATGTTTGTCAATCTAAAAAAAACATCCAAAAATTAGTTTTCATATTTATATTAATTTAAAAATCATAGAAAAGGTGTTTCTATAATGGATAATCAAATCATTCATAGAAAGGAAAATACGCTGAAAAAAACAAATTTTTTTTTTTTCAAATCACTGATAAAAAGAAAAGACAACGCATGCACATTCAGGTAAAAAATACAAAATTTTAGATGGAAAAATTTTGCAAGTGAGTATATGATTTATGAAAGAAAAAGGCTTAAATCAAATTAAAATTTACTGATTTATTTTAAATAAAAATCAGAAATAAGTATTATTTCGTTTGAAGGTAAAAATAAAAAACCACAATAAAAATAAACAAAAAATAAAAAGAAAAGATAAATCAATTAAAAAAAACAGCTAAAAAATAGATTTATTTTAATATTGATAAATAATATAATGTTAATCTAATTCATCTTTGCTAAAAGAAATTTCAATAAATTGTTATTATTCAATATTACTCCACAATTAAGTAATCAAAAAAGCTTAAACCACCCTCTAAATTTTTGAATCAGTATCTGTTAAAAAGAAATTAAAAAAAAAGATTTTTGACTTTCCAAAATAAATAAACAACTTTGAAATTTTAATAATTATACATAAATGTTAATAATAATCACAAGAAAGTAAAAATACTTTTCAAATAATTTTTAATGTTTTTTTTATTAAAAAGAAATAACATGTTTGATTTGAAAAAACAAAATACTTAAGAGAAAGTTACTTTTAAATCATAGCTAAGTTCTGTAATTTTAATTTTTGAAGCATTTTACTAATGTGTATGTATGGGTACAAAATAAAATACTTAAACTTTAAATTATAATATACTTAAATAAAAGCTATATTTTACAACAAAATTTTTAACATTTAAGTATAAAAGGAAAAAATAGATCTCAAGATGTAGTTATCTTTCTATATTCTCTTACTAATTTTTCTATGCTTTTGTTAATCTAAAAAAGTATTTAATAAATTTACTGAAATTAATTATTTTTTACTTGGTTATTAGATGCGTAAGCCATCTTAGCTTCTTCGATGTTAAAGTTTTTAAATTGATTTATAAGGTCGAGCTATTAATTTCAAAATTGATCAAAATGAGAAATCTTTTTAAATTAATATTGATATAAATATTTACTTGTTGTTCTGCTTTAAAAATTTCTTGTTCTAAATCGCGTACTCTTTGATCTCTTTTAGGATTTTCTTTACTTAATTAATCTATTCTTTGTGAAAGAGGATCTATTTCGTCTGAAAGATTTCTTTCTTTGATAGTTGCTAATTCGATATCTACTTTAAGTTAATGAAGTCTCTCTTTTGAATCTTTGATTCTTTTATGAAGAGTGTCCTCTTCTATTTCAAGATCAATAAACTCTTTTTCAAGTTCAACTTTGTTGTAAATGATATCATCATTTAATTTTTCTAATTCGTCATTACGGTCTGTGAATAAGTTAATTTATCTTTTTGTGATATGCTCAATTTCTTATTCTACTTTTCTAACTCTATCTCTTTCAAGCTCTTTAACTTTTTATTGAACTAAACCTTCAGTCATTTTTTGCTTTTAAAAAATAAATAAATAAAGTTAGATAAAAAAGAATAATAATAGAATTGAGTTTTACTTAGTCTTCAATTTATTCTTTTAAGTCAAATATTTTAGCCATTAAAGTCAATCTTTAATTGGCATCGTTTTCTCTGTCTTTAGCTTGAGTTTCTAGTATAAAATGTTGCTCTTAGATTTTAACCTAAACCATACTAAGGTCAGTTTTCATGGCTAAAATTCTTTTTTTTAGCAACTCATTTTACTCTTCTAAAAATAAGGTCTCGTGCTCAAGAACATCAGTGTTCATTCTATCATCCTACATATATTATTTAATGTTAAAAATAATGATAATTAATAGAAAATCTACCATTTCTTTTTTCCTTTCAAGAATACTTTCTTCAATGTTTATGACTTATCTTTTAAGTTTTTCTAAAGCTTATTAATCCATAATTTCCTTTCTACCAGCAATCAAGGCTTCTTTATCTCTATTTCTATTAAAAATCTAAAGGAAGCGATTTAATGAATAAGACATTATGTTAAAAATGTTACCATAATTTCTCCTTGATAATATCTTGTTTTCCTTTATAATTCTTTCTATTCAGGTTCACATTCCTTATAGAAATATAACTCATCAAAATACATGTTCTCATATCTTTAATTAATTTATAAATATTAGATAGAATATCACTGGACATTAAAATACTTTGCATATTCCTTAGTGTAATTTTCTTCTTTTTTTGCTACTATTTCCTACAATTCTTAAAATCTCTCTTCAAATTCCTTAGTCTCTTCATCAATTGCTTAATTTTCAATCATTATCTCATCAACTTCTTTTTATTGTGACTTTTTATTCATTTATAATTATTTAAAAAATCTATTTAAAAGCTAAATTAATTATATACTATGAGAGTTTCACTAAGATGACGTTATGTTGAACTATAAACATTTTTCATTGCAATAATATTGTCGTTAATAGGAATACCATCATTAAAATATTTGAAGAAAGAAGTAAAATTAGTTTATTCTTCTGTTTCTTTATCCTTTAATAACTTTAACTCATATTCCAATAACTTGATTTCATTCTACAATCCCTTAATATACTATTCTTCTATATTCTATTCAAGAGTGGTCTTCTTGCTTGCTTGGTCAACTGCGTTTTTAGCACCCACAGTAGAATCCAATTGTTAAGGCTTTTTGCTATTCTTTAATGTTTGACTAAAGCTTTCTTTAGCGGATTTAGGCTCAACTACATCATAACCTTCCATTTTAGATTTTTTCAATTGAGAGGTAGCTATAATAAGTAAGAAAAATCATAATTTATTTTTAAATTATTTTGGCATATTTGATATAATTTAAAAATTATTATGGAATAAAAGTGACATACCTATTTAAGATGAAGCAGGTTTAAACTACCTTGAGCCTACAAAGCTAGAGGCATCTATTTAAAATATTTAAGTAAATACTTTATATAATAATTAGAAATATTTACTATTTAAGCTTGGAAGAGAAGATTTCATTTTACTAAAAGATAATAAAATTTATTATGAATAGTTTGATTAACAACAACAAATAATCTAAGATTTAACTTTGAAATTTATTTTGATTCAGTCAGTTCCTATCTTTTAAATAGAATACTGAATATTCAAAACATTAAATATCATAATGAAACTCTTTTTATATTTATATAAAAAAAGTAGTCAAAACCACTTAAAATCTATGAGCGAGCAACCATTACAAAAAATTATCAATCAATCAATAAACAAACATATTTTTTTAAAATATCTTTTACAAAATATTTTTACTATGCTTTATTCAAATTTTTGTAAATTATTCCAAAGAAAATTAAATTGCTTAGCAAACGAATCAATGAATGATAATTTTATTTGATATTCTTTTAATATAATTAATTTTTTGATATTTCAAAAAAAAAAAACATCTTTATTCTAAAAAAAATAAATTTTTTTATTTTATTTTGAAAATTTAAAAATTGTTTCAAAGAATGTTTAGTTTTTTTTATCTTTTTAGCAACAGGTTTTTTTAAATAATTATTGAATCAACTATTTATTTCTATTACAAAAACGAAATTTTTAAGTCTTTAAGCAAAGTAATAAATTTTTATTATTGAACTTTTTTGTAGTAATTTAAAAATTTTTATGATTGTATCTAAAAATATTTCATTTATTGTTTCTTTGAAACTAATTTTACAAACCTAATTAACTTTTTTACATTTTTCAATAAATTGTTTAAAATTTAATAAAGAAAAGAAAAGTATATTTGTAAAGTTGATTTTTTATGATTTTTTCTATAATCCTTAATTAAAATATTTTAACTTTGAATTATGATAAAATAATTTAGTTAATTACTTTTTTTATGATAATATTCTAATTTAAAAAAAGATATTATTCTCTTTTATAAAAACCTTTTTTATAAAATATTTAAACTCAATTTTGTATTACTTTTTTGAGAAAGGTTGATTTACTAATTCTTTCAATAGATTATTTTTCATCAAAAAGAAATTTGGGTAATTAAGTCATAAAAAACATCAGGAAAAATTTAGTAGAAAAAAAATAATTAAAGAAAATTAAATAATTTAAAGTATTTAAGAAAATTAGGAAATGGATTTTAGTATTCAATAATAAATTGAAATTTAAGAAGATTTAGTTGATTGTGAACACAAAGATTTAATACATAATGCAATATGCAAGATATGTTATATGCTTCTATAGAGACCTATTTTAGTTTGTACAAATTGTGGATATTTTGCATGTAAAGGATGTATTAAGAAATGGTAGAAGAATACTTAAAACTAAACTTGCCCTTAAAAGTGTTCTTAAAATTCAACTTTCCTTGAAAAATAAATACCATAACTAGAGAAAGTATTAAATTGGTTATAGATAAAATGTCCCAATTCATAAAATGAAGATCCTTAGTAACGTTGTACAAGAATAATGAAATATAGTGAAATTAATTAGCATGTTCCAAATTGTGAATTTAAATTAATAAAATGCAGATTTTCTTAATGCTAAAAGTTAATATGCAAAAAAGATATAGATTAACATTAAAAGAATTGTGAATTTAATAAAGTTAAATGTAGATTTTGTTTAATTTCTCTAAAAATTGAAGATTAAGAAAGACACTAGTAAGAATGTGATTTGAGAATTATAAATTGCCCAAATTATGGTTGCTAAAGTTTTATGTAATTTACAAAAAGAAATGCTCACTTAGAATAATGTAAATTTAGATAAATAGATTGTACTAAATGCAGTTAAAAAATAGCATTCAAAGACCTTGAAAATCATAATTTAAATTAATGTCTATTCAGATAAATACATTGCAATTTATGTAATGTGTAAATATTAAAAAGCAATGAATAAGTACATATAAAATAAGATTGCCCAAACAGAACTGTTTTTTGTTAAAATTGCTTATCAGAAATGAAATTTCAAGATTTATAAAGTCATGGAGAAGATGATTGCATCAAAGCACTAAAAAAAAGACTAGATATAGCTTAGGCAAATAAAGATGAGTGTGTAGAATAAATAAAGGAAATTTCATAATATATTTAACAAAATTAGAATATGTGACATTACATTTTATATAATTCTAAACAATTTTTAAATTATGTAGGCTCTTCAATTTAATTTAATTTTTTGATTAACAATCAAACATTAATATTAAAAACTGAAATTTTTTTTAAATTATGTCTAAAGTCGGAACAAATTATTAATCAAAATTTGCTTTTTATTTGAAAGGATATAAGATTTGTTTGCTAATTAAACTTTTTAATATTATTTAGTTAGAATAACGAAAAAAATAATTGCAAAATCTTTTTTCAAATTTTTCATTATTAAAAATGAGATAAAAATTTAATCAAGAACTTATTTTAGTTAAAAATTTTAATAATAAATACTCTTGATGATATTCTAAAAAGATAAAAGTATCAACTAATATATTTTCAATAATTATAATTAAAAGTTAAAATAGAATTGAAAAGACAGTATTTTAAAATTAATTCTTCAATTTATGAAGTTGTGAACATTTTTTTAAAGAATTTGTAGATGATAATGTGTAGAAAAAGTCCAAAATAGTTTTTATTCCTTTAATTCTAATCTTAAATTAAATTTGATTTAAAATTTTCTCTAAAACAATAAATCAATTTCATAAAAATTAAAAAAAATTAATAAATTTTTTATTTCATAAATAGAAAACTAAAATCTTTAGTTGCTGTAGTATTTAGTAACAATTTTAAAGATTGTTATCGCAATGAAAATTAAAAAAGAAATCTAAAATACTTAATAATACAAATTACTAAATTTGAACTAGTTTTTTTCATTAATAAAAAGATGTACTTTTAGTATTGAAAATACATCTTTAGAAATTTTAATTATTTTGAAATTTAATGCTTTTGGTTGAAGTATCCTTCAAAATGAAAAGCATTTTAATCTAAAGATTTTACTAATGTACAGCTTAGCTTAAAGAAAATCAAAGAAATTATCAAATAAGTAGTTTTGAAAATTTTAATATTAAAATTTGCTAAAAAATTATGAATTTAAAATAACATACAAAGAATACTTAGTCTCCATTAATAACATTAAATTTTTAAGATATTTACTTTATTACTTCCTAAAAAAGAAAATTAGAATTAATTCATTGTTGATAATATAATTGGTTTGTGGTTTTGTTAAATTAAGAACTTTTTTAATAACTATGCTGAGTTTGAGATGATTTCATATCTCCAAAAGGATTAATAGATTTATTAGGAGTAAAGAACATAGTTCTATCATTTTCTTAACTATGATTAGATGGAGTAAATTATGATTATTTATAATTAGGAGCCGTATTTGTTATAGAAATTTTTCTTCCATGATTACTGATTTATCTTTTTTCGGGTGTTTTACTTATTGATTCATCATTAAAAGAAGGATATTACTATTTAAATTGATTGTTTTTTAGATTATTGCTGCTTTTAGATCTCTCTTAAGTCAGGATAATACTTTTTCGTGGTTTAGGCATTATTGACTTCTTATTCATTTGAGATTTTTTGTTTTCATTGTAAAAACTTTCTGAATTTTGCTTATAATACATATATTTTTATATAGTTTCTATTTTTTAGTTCAAAGTTGGCCATCCCCATTTAATTAAGAATTGGCTCTATTCTTGTTTAACATTTTTTTCAGATTTTTATATGCGATTCTTTCCATTTTAAGATTACTTTTAATAGTAATTTTATAATTATTATTCATAAGAGACATATTTTTGGCTCAATTTCTTGTTAAAGGTAAGAGCTATTTTCATGTGATCAGAGCATTTTAATTTATAAAATAAATCTTAATCATAGTTAACTTTAATCAATTTTATTTAATCCTCAAAGTATTTCATCATTTCTTCATAGGTTACTGTATCAAAAATTTTCTGGTTAAGTGCAATCCATTACTCGCATATCACACTGTAATCATCTAATAAAAAAGCCTCATAGCCACATTTATTTTTTTCTAAATTGAATAAATATTAGAAAATAATTTTGCGGAACTTAATATAAAATTATATCTAATTGTAAGAATTTTCTTCAATCAACTATAAAATGATTCTAACTTCATTATTTAAAACTGCTTCCTTTCCTAATTATTCAAAAAGACTCCAACAAAATTCACTAGTCATTACCTTTGATTCTACTTTTTGGTACACATAGTTTACTAAGTAGTTAATTATATTAAATTTCGAAGGTTATGAAGACTCAATTGTATCTGTAAAAATTTCTATTATTGTTTTTATTATATCTTGAATAGTAAAAGGCTCGTGACTATTCATTTACTTATTTTTAAATGGGTTAATCATACCCATATTTTCAAATTATGATTATATCTATACTACCCTAGTTTAGCTTTTAGAGATTTAATCTTCATTCATTATTTATTCTTCTGATTTTAAGTTGATTGGTATTTCTTTTTCTTTGCTATCTTTCCTAATAAATATTTGGTTCTTAACATCTGTTTTTTTTTTAGCATTTTAGATTTGTTTAATCATTTTTTAGTCACAATCTTCTATCTTTATTACAATAATTATAAACAATCATATAAAATTAATAATTAATTAAAAATAAATTATCTTGATTGAATTGACCAATAAAAAATATTTCAGATGTAACTTTAATTTTTTATCAGGATACACTATTAATTTTAACAAACTATTTATTACAAAATAAATTAGGGAATTAAAATTTGATAATTATTGGTAATTTATAAAAGAATATAATTTATAAATTCTTTTAAATTTTTGTTTCTTATTTTATGTAATAGAATAATTTTTAATTTAGTTTTTTGGTAAACGTGTATATTTTTTACATTTATTTTTTTGAAATTCTAATTAGTTGTTTATTATTTGTTATGCCATATATACTTGTATTATAATAATTAATTTTATTATTTATTCTTTCGAAAGATATTAGTCATACAATTACTAAAAGGGAATTTAAAAAGTAAAAAGCAAAAATTTTTGGAGATCAAGAAAGTTAGTGAAAAATGTCAGCAAAATAGTAAAAAATTATGAATTATTTAAATAACTTGTCTCTATATAAATAGAAAATCAATGCAATCGAATGTTATAAAAAACAACTATAAAATATTTTAGGGAAAAACAAAATAGATTTGATGAATTGATACAAATAGATGGATTAAAAAATAACAATTTTCTTTGTTTTAAATTTCAACCAAACTAGCTTATGAATGCAAGTCTCACACTAAAAAATATCTCTCAAAATAAAATTTTTTATAAAGTAACCATTTTTACTAAAATAGGTTTCACGCTTTATTCTTTTATTTCTTTTTTTACAAAAATTTAGTTCAAAACTAACAATCCAAAGTGTTTTTCTGTTCAACCTAACCAAAAAGAAATTCATCCTTAATGCGATGTAACTGTAGAATTTACTATGCAACCAAGAGTAATTTATTATTTCAAATGACACTTATGCTATATTTTATTAAATCTAAAAAGAAAGATTTCAATTAAATTACAGGTGATAAGTTTTAGATAGATATTGCTGAACTCACTTAATAAATTGTAATTGTTTTGTTCTAAATAGAGAAAATATGAAAAAATTTTTTAATTTTAATTATTTAGCTCACTGAAGCACCTGATATGAGTGAGATTTTGAAAAAGTATGTTTAGGGAAATAAAAAAATAGATGTTTGTCTTATAAATGAACAATAAACAAATGAGAAAACAGTAGATTTTAGCTTTGAACAAAATGTTTCATAACGCGATAATAGTATTAATAATAAGGAATTCAGCAAAATGTTAATGAAATTATTTTTATAGGCTTATTGAATAGCTCAAAGATGTATGCTTCAATCAATGTAAATGAAGAAGAAAAAAGATTAAATGAAGCACTTTATAAATAAAAAAATGAAAATCAAGCTTTAGTAATTTATTATAAATATTTATATAAGAAAAATTGAGAATATTTTTAATAAAATATATACTTTTTCTTAAAACATCAGGCGTAATAAAACAAAGATTTAGAAAAAAAAATTAAAGAGCTTTAGAAAATTCAGATGGCAAGTAAAATATTTTCATAACGATTAGGTGAATAAGTTAATGAATTAATTTTTTAAACAAAAGGTAATTAGGAAGCTAACTTTACTATGTCTCATGTCATAATTGTAGCAATCATAGCATTAATTGCAGGTGCTTTCTTAGCAAAGTGAAAATAAACATATTTCAAAAATATTTTAATAAATTGTAATCAAATTTATTAATTTAGTTAATTATATAATTTATTAAATTGTTTAGATAAAATATATCATTTTTATTACCACTTTTCAAAAATGAGTCTTTTTTGACTTGATTTCGTATTAATTAAGTGTAATACGTTTTTGTTAAATATAATTTAGAGTGTTGATTAGTTTTTGGTTTAAGGGATTTATAGAGTGGGTATAATCAAGTAATTTTACTTACTGCTGAATAAATTTTTTATTTTTCTATTGTTTATTAAATTGTTTTTAATAATTATTGATTGACTGATTGATTGATAAATTGATTTATCTATTTATTGCATATCTTTAAATAATTGTATTTTAATAAAAAAGATTATCTTCTTTTGATAGAATTTCTAGAAGTGGTAAAGCAAATTAATTTAGATTATTGATCAAAAAGTTAAAAGATGTCAGCACAAATGGATGGAAATTATAAGGTTTATGTAAATACTAGTGATTCTGATTAGAGTCCAGATATATAAAAGTAGTTTGATGAGAATGAAATAGATTTCCCTTAAAAACTCAATGTGATTGTAAGCAATAGCGATCCTTCAAGATCTTTAAGGACCTCTTAAAATATTACTTCTTATTTACTAAGAGACTTGAAAAATGATAATTCTTCTAAAATTAACTCATTCAAAGAACTTTCTTAAAGAATTAACTCAACCATATTAGATCAAATTAAAAATACCTCCTGTTTCAGCGATGTTTCAGTTGAAGGAGAATTTTAAAATCAAATAAGTAAATATCAATATGATTAACTTGATTTGAAATTCAGATTCACTGAAAATCCTATTTTTTCATGCAATTATGGAGTCTCCATTGATTAAAAATAGAGAAATTTTGGAGTTGTCTTTATGCCCTAATTTACCAACATGTTTGGCTAGTGTGAATCAATTGTTTTTCGTATGAGAAAATCTTATTTTGATTTTAACAAAGAACTTAAGCTCTTCTCTTCTTTTACTTTCCCTTACTTTTCTCCTGATAGTTATATATAAGAATATGAGTTTGGAATGAATGATCGCTAAGTTCTCAATGATTTAAGAACAAAGATGTTTAAATTTAGAAGTAATTTTTATTCAAAGAGAGATCCTAGATTCAAATTATCTGTTTCAACTACCTCAAATCACTTCACTCCTGATATTACAGCAACAAATGTTTAAGCAAATAGTGGTAGTATCTTTGATTAAACTATGAACACTTATTAAAATTTAATTTTTAAGGCAACATACACTGATAAAACCTCTACTCAATCAGAAATTAGCACTTAGTAACTCACATAGCTTTCTGCAAAATTAGGTATTGGCTCTAATATGTCATTATTTGCAAAAGCTAGATTGTTAAATATGTAGTAAACACTTCATCAATTTAAATTTGGAGAAACACAAATTACCACAATGGCTTAGAATTAATTTTAAGCAGGATGCATTTTTGCTAAGAATGACCTTCACTTTAGTGAAAATTTCACATTGACTAATTAGCCATCTTACAAAAACATTAACTTACAGGACAAAAATATCAACGCTACTACTTTTGGTAGCAGATTTTTCATGACAAACTAATTTAAATGCTATTTCCTTAAGTTTCCCTTCCTTTAAAAGTTAGACATCCTCCCTTTCTTACATCTTTACACTGCATTTGTCCCTACAAATATTACTAATGAAAATAACCTTTCTGTATAAATTAAGCAAAATGTAAGATTAACTGCAGGAATAGGCTTGACATACGAAATAAGTATTTAATAAATTTGTTATTTTTTCTAATTAAATTTAACCAATTTTATTTAAAAATAGATGAATTTGATAAAATAGATTTTATCTACAGCTTTGCAGACTTCATTCCCAAAGAAAAGAAAGATAATTTTTGCAAATTCTAATTAAATTTTTATTGAAATTAATGAAAAATAAATCAATAAATAGTATCCGTTTATTTGTTTACTAATTTAATCAAATTTATTCATATCTTTAATTAAGATTAAATTCTATAGTTATTTTCTATCAAAATTCTTAACTTCTTAATAAATTATTTTGATTGACTTCTAATCAAAAAAAGACTAAAATTACTGATTTCTTACAATTTTTTCCCAATTATCTTTATAATCTCCTTTTAATATTGCTTTGATTTCACCCATTAAAGCGTTGTTTAAAGCTTAATAGCGTTTTCATAATAGTAAATAATATAAAAGCTTTACCCTTTTATTTATTTTTGGTAAATTAATAAAGTAAATGTCTTGAATTAGTGTAAATAAATTAACTACGAACAAATTTTATGATAAATAACCATGGATTTATGTTAAGATAAATATCACTATTTGGTGAAAATCATCTTTGAAAGCACTTTTATCAATAGTTATTTACTTTATTTAAATTTATGCTGAAGTTAGAATAAACTGAATCAAATTCTTAAATAAAAACTATTTTTAACAAAATACTTCAATTTTTAAAAATTTATGATTTAGTTTAAAATTTTTAATATTTATTGCAAGAATTTAAAATAAATTTTTATTTTTGCAAATTATCAATAAAAACATTTTGCTATTAAAATATCAAATTAATGCTAATAATAATATTTTTAGAATTAAGTTTATAAACAATTTTGAATTATTATAAAATTAATAACATCTGATTTTATAGACAATAATTAATTTAAAAAATTTAACCTATATACAAAATTTATCTACTAAGAAAAAATGGAAGATTATAATTAAAAGAGAGAGTAGAACTATTAAAACAATTAAATAGGAAATTAGTTTTAAAATAGCTAAAATAATTTTCATCAGAATAATAGAAATTTTAGACAATAAAATCACCATAATAATAATATAAATCACAATAATAATAATAATAGATACAACTAAAATAACTAAAATAGAAATAATAATTACCAATAAAATCATGAAAATTAGCCTTATAGAAATTATGATTAATAATAGAGATAGAAATATGGGAATTCCAATTAAAGAGGATATTAAAAGGGAGGAAACTTTAATTAGCATAAACCTAAATTCTAAAATTATAGAAAATAATAAAACTTTGGATCAAATAATTAATCTGATCATGATAATTTTAATCCTTTAGCCTATTTTAAGTAAAATATGTTGTTAAATCCTTGGGAAAACTAAGGAGCTGATAGTTAATCAACTTAATAAAGTGGATATTAATATAATAAATAGTAAAACTACTAAAACAACAGAGGAAACATGAATTAATATCATAAATACTAGAATTAATAATAAAATTTTTAGAGATAAAATCAATAAGAAGATTAAGATTAAAATTCTTTCAACTAAGCCTTTTTAGATCGCTAAAAATAACAATATGAAGATAATCTAGTAAATAACTTAGATATGGATGAAATAGATAAATTATATGAAGAATTATAAAAAAAGAAAAAATTAAATGATTAAACTGAATAGTAAATACCTTAAAACCATTAAAATAAACCATAAGTATAAACTTTTGTTAATGATTACACCTCTTCTAGCTAAAAAAATAATAATTAATTAGATGATGATGAAACATGGAATTGATTTTTAAAATAAAATAATTTAAACAAAAAAAATAATGTAAAGTTAATTTATATTCACATTAAAAAACTTTCATTCTTATTATACTTAATTTAAATTAATTTTCCCTCATTGCATAAAAATTCAGATTTCTTTTTGATAGAAAATTATTTCAGTTTTAAATTAAACTCAATCATAATATGTGTCATTACTCTTAATAGTAAATAAAAGAAACATTAAAAGAATTTAGAATTCAAATTGTAAAAATATTTAATTTTATTGATTTGCATTAAATTTATGGTACTTATATTAATTTTAAAGCTATTAAAAACATTTTTATATTCAGAATTTTAATCTTAAATGATTTAATATAAATATCAAGATTTCTTATTCAAAAAAAATAATTTAAATGTTAGATTTAAATCTTTTCAAAAATATAATTTAAATGTTAGATTTAAATCTTTTCAAAAATATAATTTATCTTATAACTTTTATGAATAAATTCATAAAAATTGAATTTACTATTGAAATTATAAAAAATATTTAATATGATTAATTTCAATTGAGAGATTTAATTAAGTCAATAATGATCACTATTTATTGTAAATTTCTTTAAATTTGATTAAAATTTAAAATTAAAATAAATCTTTTTTCCAAAGTAAAATTAATTTTGGTAAAAACTTTGTTTTCAAATATTTAATACATTATATGTTTTTATTAGAAAATTAAATGAAATTTTTAGAATAATTTTTAATTTTATTATGATAGTTAGGATTAAGAGAGATAAGAATTAGAAGCTTAATAGATATACTGATAAGTTATAGTTGTTTATATGCTTTAAGTATATACTGACAAAATTGCATGAAAAATATATAAGTAATTACAAATATACAAAATTTAGAGATTTTTTTGAAGCTAAATTATTTAACTTCCAAACTCTATTATAATTCTCAAGTTTTATACAAAATTTTGGGTAAAGAAAGTAGGGGGTTTTTGATGCTATCTTATATCTAGACAGATAAAGTTAGCTTTATACATATTGAATTAATTAATTCAACACTTATGCTTCAAGGCTATATTTAACACATCATTTTCATTAATTATTTTCACCACTCTCGGCTTCATTATCACTTTCAGTAAGTGCGTCACTTAAATCATCTTATTCAGTCAATTCTCTTTAATTTATGAAATCCTCTGATGTTTTAAATAAATTTCTATGTTTTCTGTATTCTTCTGAATTAATCAATGCATCAACAGACTTACGAGTTTCTCTTTGGACTTCATTTTCATATTCAGAGCGACTCTTTTTGGAGGTACAATTGTAAACGACTTTCTTTTTTTAAATATTTCTTTGCAAAACGAACAAGACTATAATACTAATTAAGACTAAGACCAAACTGGCTTATAGGACTAAGAGGAAAGATTATGATTTCTTGAGATATTAAAGAGATGTTTTAGTATAGTCTAAAATGTCAACTATTTCAAAATACTAAAGTTAGAAGAACAACACTCCTGCTAAGGCTAAGCTAATAATGGCTTGCTTCATCTATACCTTCAAATAAATAAATATTTAATTTGTTTCAATTTTAATAGGTCAATTGTGAGCTGATTGATTGATTGAATGAATGAATGATTTATGTTTTTTGTCTTTAGAAGCTTATTGGCTAAAAGCTAACGAATAGAAATCTTTTTTATTAACTTTCTAATAATTAGGATTATTTATTTGATGAATTATTTTTTCTTATAAATCTTTATTTACTTATTTATTGTTATTAACTCATCTGTTTTAATTAGTATTTTTTCTTTCATCTGATAAGAAGAAACTTATGGATTATTTATTTATTCTGTGAAATCTATTAAATTATTTCTTAAGAATCCTATTTCCTAATAGAGCGCAAATCTTTTCTTATTCATTCAACCTAGATTGTATAAATAATTCACTCCTCATATCAACCCAAACTAACAATATCTTAATTATTTAAAAAATTGATTTTCAAATTTTTTAGTTTACCGGTAAAGTGGCAATTATATTAATTGAAATTTAATTTGATATCATTACTAATTTTTATTAACCTACCACCTTTTTAGTTCATTAATCGTTTTATTAATTTTTCATTCATTATTTTATTTAACTGATTTTTACTACAAAAAAAACCATCTTCAAATTTAAAATTTCTTTATTTTATTTTTTATATTTTAATAAAAAAGACAATTTTTAAAATAATTTATGGAGGAGGAAAACTCATTTTTGTTACTATTCTAATGCAAGAACTGCATGTAAATACTATTCACTTAAAATGAAACTAAGAACTTTAATTATAATTATGAAGAAAAAATTGATGGATAGTAAATGCATAAAATATAGCTTCCATTTAAGTCTATCATATAAATTGAAAAGGTTATCCTTTAAAATAACACATTCTTATTCGAAATGATATGCCCTTATTGTAAAAAATTTGTAGCACATATAAATCTGTTAAATGATTAAATGTTTATTTTACAAAGCTAAAATTTAGTAACAACTTCTTTTGACTATCAGTAATAAATCAATAAAACTCAAATAGATGATAGCTTTGAAACTATATTATCAGTGGAAAATCAAGAAAAAATAGAACTAGAAATCTATAAAATTGAAGATGACTCAAAATTAAATTTAAATCCAGCTTTAGAATATATTAATTTTAGCAAAAAAATTGAAAAATTTATTGAAAAAGAAAGAATAGGATATTAAAATTTAGAAGCTTCATTGAGTCATTTAGAAAACCTTTCTGAGTTATGTCTTAAAATTACAGAAGACTTAGTCAAATAAGCTTTCAGAAATTTATAAAAAGCTTATGATTGTAAAAAAGAGGAAAATGCTTTATGAAAAAAATGAAATTTTTTTAGTTTGTAAAATATATTTATTCCATTATTTTATTGATTTACATTATTCATTGTCTAGATTTTTATAACAAAGTACTGTATTGTATATTATTTCACTTTGTTGTTTAATCAAACAGTAAATATGCCTCTTTAGGTAAAAAAATCTAATACTCTTTATTTATCTTAAATTAAAAAATATGCTTATTTTTTAGATTTATATTTTAACACGTTGTTTTATTTTTGATGACTTTTGAAAATAAATTTTGAATTGAGCTGCTTGGGTGTTTAGAGATGATGTAATTTTAATCTTACTTTAGTTGACTGGGTGATGTATTTGAAAAATAAATGATATTAAAAAGTGTTTTATAACAAAATTAAAGTAAATTCATAGATTAATTTCTTATTTATTTTGATTGATGATGATTCAATCTTTAATCTGAAAAGAAATAATATACTGCACACAGATAACTTTTTAATTTATCATGAATAAAATCAGGTTCTAGTAAATCAAATCTTATTAAGATTAGAAACAACATTATTTCTAATAATCTTTTAAAAAAAGTAAAAAATAGATATTTCAAAATAAAAAATTATTAACTTAGGATATATAAACTTATATAGCTAGTTTCAAGTTAAAATGATGAACCAAACTATCAAGAATGCTGCCTCTAAATACAAATATGCAGGCAATAAGATCAACGTTAAGAATCCAGTTGTTGATTTAGATGGTGATGAAATGACCCGTATCATTTGGAAAATGATTAAGGATAAGCTTATCTTACCATTCATTTCTGCAGATATTAGATATTATGATCTTTCTATCCAAAATCGTGATGCCACAAATGACTAGGTTACCTTTGATGCCGCCTATGCTATCCGCGAACACAAGGTGGGAATTAAATGTGCCACTATTACTGCTGACGAAGCTCGTGTCAAAGAATTCAATCTTAAAAAGATGTGGCCTTCTCCTAATGGTACTATTCGTAACATTTTGGATGGTACAGTATTCCGTGAACCTATTGTTTGCCAAAATATTCCTCGTTTAGTTCCAGGATGGACTAAGCCCATTATTATTGGTCGTCACTCTTTTGGTGATCAATACAAGTGCACTAATTTCAAGGTTTAAGGTCCTGGAAAGCTTGAAATTTCTTTCAAGCCCTAAGATGGAGGCGAAGAAATTCGTAAAACCGTTTTTGAATTCTCAGGAAGAGGTGGTGTTGCCATGGGTATGTACAACACTATTGAAAGTATTGAATCTTTTGCAAACAGCTGTTTCAAGTATGCTCTTAATCGTCAATATCCTTTATACTTCTCTTCCAAAAATACTATTCTCAAGCAATATGATGGACTTTTCAAGGACATTTTTGAAGAATTATATCTTAGTAAATATAAATAATAATTTGAAAAGAGTGGTTTATGGTATGAACATCGTCTTATTGATGATATGGTAGCTTAAGTATTAAAAGGTGATGGTGGTATTGTCTGGGCCTGTAAAAACTATGATGGTGATGTCTAGAGTGATATTGTTGCCTAAGGTTATGGTTCATTAGGTATGATGACAAGTGAACTTGTAAACAACGATAATGTCTATGAAGCTGAAGCTGCTCATGGTACAGTTACTAGACACTATCGTTAACACCAAAAGGGACAAGAAACCTCTACCAACTCTGTTGCTAGTATTTATGCATGGAGTAGAGGTCTTCGTCATAGAGCTAAGTTAGATGATAACAAGGATTTACTAACTTTTGCTTCAAGCATTGAAGATTCAGTTTTAGATTGCATTGCAAACGGTAAGATGACTAAAGATCTTGCAATCTTAGTTTATGGGTAAGACAATATCAAGGGTAAATATCTTAATACTGAAGAATTCATAGATGCTGTTGCATACAGATTAAAGTCCTAAATTCACATTGAATAATGATCAATGATAAATTCAAACATAAATAAACACTGAAATAATTCTTTTGAATTTTATAAAATATTTTTTATATTTTGTATTAATTCAAATGTTGATTTCTTCAAATAAAAGCTCGATTTTAATTCATTTATTTTATCTTTATTAAAACTATCCAAATTAGAATTATTTTCATGAATAAATAAATTCATTAATCAAAAATAGATATTTTTTAATATAAAAAATATTTTTATATATTTTGCAAAAAATAAACAAATTTAAATTCAAACTTTTTATTCTAATAAATTTTTAAATTAAGGTTTTAAAATTTGTTTTTAGCATTTTTTAAAATATTAATTTAATTGCTTACTTAAAAGGATCAATAGTAGATATTTTATTTATTTAACCTTCATGATTAGCATTTCTTTTCACAGCTAATTTTTATAAAGCATTAAAATTTAAAATTGTTTCTTTACCAACATTTAAAAGATAGAATAATTTTAAAAAAGATTTTCTTTTTTTGATTAGCTTTAATTTATAAAAATATTAAAAATTTTTCATTGTATAATAATATATGAATTAATGTTTAAAATGAATAGAAAAATATATAAACAAAGAGAAAATAACTGTTTCTTATTTGTCTGATTTATAAATAAACAAAAGAATCTTTATATTAATTATTTTTTTTAATTTTATAACCTTCTTTTTTATTAAAATCAATATTTTATTTTCACAATATTTGATTAATTAAACAAAAAATCATTTAGACTCTTAAGTCAGTATAGTATAATCAAAAATTATTCATAAAAAGGGTTAGAAATATTTTAAGCAGTAGAGTCAACAAAGATGAGCGTTTAGTATGAAATAGATTATTTTCACTACAAATTAAATTTGAGCGAATAGGAGTTTAATTCTAATTAAATTCTTTCTTTTTAAAAAAAGCGAATCATTTAGCTACAACGGAAGCCCATTCTAATTAGTGTTTAATGATACAATTGGATTCATTTAAGGAAGTAAATATTGAGCATATTCAAGCATTTTTAATCCTAATTAAAAAGTTTATCTGTTTGTTATACACTATTTTAATTTATTTAGACACTCTTGTTTTATGGGATCTTGCATCAGATAAGAAAGACTTCATACAGTAATCAATAAATCTATTCGAGTTGAAATAATCAGATTGTATAAATTTAAATAAATAAATAAAAATAGTTCATAAAAAAATGGGTTTTAATCTTTTGTCGCTCACCCAAAAAAAGGAATCATAGTAGTTGCAGAATATGGTTTGAATCCTAAAGTATTTATCTATTCTTATCCTCAAAAGAAGCTTCTGAGAACTTTGGAAAGTAAAAATATTTTTGAAATTGAATTGAATTATATTTTAAATTTCAACAAGCTTTTTTTATCAACTAAATTTGATTATTTTCAAAATAAAATTGTAGATGTCTCTGAATTAGAAATCATATAAATGGATATCTCATTTGAAGGAAAGAAATTATTAGTAGTCAATGGTGTCCCTAAATTTGAAATTTAAATTTATGATTTAGAAACTGGCCAAAGACTTTAGGGAACTAACAGTTCAATACCATTAAGAAATAAGTTTATCAAAGCATAGTTTTCTCCATCTAAAGATACAACATTTTGTGTCCTTTATGAAAATAACTTAGTGTTATGTGAAATATTTCCATCATATGAAGTGGATTAAAACTCTTAAGAAGTTTTGTAAAATATCAGAATCGAGTAAAATAATAGAATATCTGAAAAGTCAACTTTCAAAAACTTCATTTGGGATGAGTAGAATAACGTAAACAAATATAAATATATTTTTATTTCATGCTTTAATGGCTTATATTATTTAAATAGATTTATTTAGCTGATGAATATTTTGTAAGATATTTGAATGGTACAGATTTATCTGAAATTATGAATAAAGATTGTGAATACTTGGCTGAATTTTTTGTTTTGACTCAAAAGCATTTAATTATTGTCCTCTAAAATGGGTATGTTTGAATTAAAGAGTTATATTTTTTATTAAAATTACATTTTTTTAAAGAAAATTTGAATGGATTTTTAAATATGATCCTGCTAACTTAAATGAAGATGAAGTTAGACCATTTAAACTTGATAAAACATACTAGTACGATGAAGAAAAGCTTGTTAATATTTTATATAATCAATCATATTCAAAGCTCTATGCAGGCACAAATTAAGGAAGCATAGTAATATTCCCAGTAGAAGGTGAAACATTCGATATTGAAGAGGAAGAAGAATAATAAGATAAAGAAAATGAAAATGTAAATTTAACTAGATAACATATAATATTTATTAAAATATTTAATTGTAATAGCACTCAGATAATGAAGATGAAAGCAGAGAAATCGAAATTTAAACAGAAAAAAAGGGACCTTACCCTTTTAGTCCTATAGTTTTTATTCGTGAATTAGAGAACCAAAATGTAGTAATTACAGTCACTTAAAATAGCTACATCTATTTTTGGGATATTGAAAAGAGTAAATAAACACTAAAAAGATGATATGATTTGTTAAAATTTTCTTTATTAAATAAAACTAAAGGAACATAAATCTCTACTTTCAAGCTTAATAGCAATATAGTCTGTGGTGATTTACATCCAAATTCTAAAACTCTTATTCTAGGTTCAAGTAGTGGAGTAATTAGACTTTTAGATATTTCTAATTTAAACGGAGTTCACTTACTTAAATAGATCAAAGTTCTCAAAGATAAGGTAAAAATTTGATAAATAAAGCTGGATTTTTGAATTTATTTTATTTTATAATAAGCCTATTTCTAATTTACGTTTTAATCCTGATGGTTCAATGTTCTTTGTTAGTTCAACTGAGTCTAAAAAGATTTATTTAATCAATTCTACAAAGTATAATATTATTGGATATATTGCTCTCCCTGCAAAAGTTAACACTGCCTGCTGGAATACTTCTCAAAAACTTGTTGTTCCAACTCATAAGAATGTTTTATTTGTACTCTTAAATTACTTCTTAATTAGTCTGATTGTTCCAGATGCTAATTATTCGAACAAAGATTAATTGAAAATTGATAATGATGTATGCCCTATTTACGCTCGTAAAATTGACCCTGATTAGAATCATATTGCTGTTAACTAAGTTACTGGAGATATTCTTATGACAGGAAAAGACAAAATTGTAAAAAGATACAAATAGCCAGAAGAGCTTTATACTAAGATGGATACTAGAATAAAAGTAGGAGGAGCTCCAATTGAAGAATAAGATGGACATCCACTTGCAAGTAATAATACTTATACTAAAAAAAATTGATTTAAATTATCTTTTTTTTAATAGCAAATGCCATGATTATTAGTGATTAATTCAACTTTTTAATTACTGGTGGATAAGATGGTTCAATTTATTTAAGAAACTTGGAAAAATTATCTGAATTCCAACAAAT
Source organism: Tetrahymena elliotti 4EA (assembly GCA_000231825.2). Taxonomy (NCBI): domain Eukaryota; phylum Ciliophora; class Oligohymenophorea; order Hymenostomatida; family Tetrahymenidae; genus Tetrahymena; species Tetrahymena elliotti. The sequence goes on along the minus strand of JH720314.1, from coordinate 1,076,680 downwards.
AAAATCTCATAGTTGGAAATTAAATGGTGTTAGCACTCTTGATTTCTCAAAGAAGTACAAGCTTCTTTATAGTGGTGGCTATGATGGCTCTTTCTTTGTATGGAATCTAGATAAAGTCTCCTTCTAAAGTTATTAAAGAAATTATGAAATTTTAAGAGAAGATGTAAATATTTAAGATCTTCCTGATGAAAAAGTTATGCATTATCAAAAAGGTATTGTTTTCTTAATTCAAATTTAAAGAAATTTTAATTAATCTTTTTTTTTTCTAAAGTGCTTGAAGAAGAATTGATTAAATCAAAGAAAGAAGTCAATGAACAATCAAAGAAAGTTATAGAAGAAGGACTGAAAAAGATTTAAAATAAATTGTTGGAATTGCTGGATTTTAATAAAAATGAAGCTGAAGAGCTCGAGAGATTAGAAAGAGATGATTTCGTTATTGATATTGAAACTAAGAATAAAATTTTAGATTCTGGAAAATAATAACGTAAATAAATCAAAGAAACTGCCAAAAGAGAGAATTTAAAATAAGAAATCATTCACTCCAAAATAAAAGAAAAGACATGGGATTAAATGTAGGTTTAATTGAAGGGTATTAATGGTTTAAAGAGTAAATACCTTGTCTACAATTATCACATTAGAAAGAGAACTGCTGAAGAAGAAAGAAAGTAATTTTAATTTATTTAAGTTGTTATATTTAAATCGTTAATTCATTTAGATTAAAGATTGTCAAGGATTTGAGAAGAATTGAAATCAGAGAATAAAAGGCTAGAAAAGAAGCTAAAGATTAAGCTCTCAAGGAAATTATTCCTGTTGAAGATTTAATTAAGAAACCAGAAGAATATGTTATCAATTCTGGTCCTGGTAAGTAGAAACTTGTCTTAATTGACTATGAAAAGAAAGAGGAAGTTAAAGATGATAAAAGTAAGGGAGCTGGTACTACTTAAACTGGTGCTCCAGGTCAAACTGCAGGTGCCGGATTTGGAGGTCGTGCACGTCACGGAGCTGCCCAAGCAAAGAAGGAAGAGAAAAAAGTAGAAGAAGTCCACCATGAAGAAAAAGAAAAGAAAGAAGTTGAAGAAAAAGAAGAAGTAATAAATTTAATTTTTTATTAAGATATAAAAAATTAAATTTGATAAACAATTTTAAATTAGGAAAAGAAAGATGATGATGATCTTGGTGAATGGGACTTTTTATATGGAGCCTTTGAATTGTTCACAAACAATAGAAAGAGAAATTAAATTATCATTTTGTAGAACATAATTTTTAAGGTTAAAGAAGAGTTTAACAAGGAATTCGATAAAATGATGTAATAAAGATAAGTTTAAGTAGATATAGTAGCTGAAAAAAATAAAAGAATCTAAGAAATTCTTCATGAATTGCACAAGGAAGAAGAAATATTTGAACCTAACAAAAATATTCTTGAAAATCCTGAAAGAGTTTTGGAAGTTGATCCTTCAGAAATCCCCTTCAAGAAATACTTAACTCGCGAAGAAAGAGAAAAAATTGAAAGGGATCGTTTAAAGGAAGAAGAAAGACAAAGAGCCCTTAAGTAAGATGATGCAGGAGTAACCAATCAAATTAATTTAAAAATTTTCATTAAATTTTATTTTATTTTTAGGTTAGAGCCTTAAAAGATATGATGGGTGGTACTCTTGAAGAAAAGAAGGAAAATCCCTTGGATGAAGGACTTGAAATGGAAGAATGGATGACAAAACCAATTGAAGAAATGAACGAAGAAGAAAGAGTAAGATTCAAAGAATATGAAGTCAAGAAATAAAGACTTGAAGAAGAAAAGGAAAAGATTAGAAAGAATCTTGAAAATGAATTAAAAAAACTTAAGAGTGACGTAAATGAAATATGTTAAAAGTTTGATGAAAAGCTTTTATTGACTTTCAAGAGAAAGCTCGAATTCGACTACAGAGTTTATGAATAGGAGTTATATATTGTTAAATTAGCTCAATAAATCTTAAAATAATAGAATATTATCATTTAACTTGATCAATACGATCTTACCATTTCAAAATTAACTGACTAAGTTAGAAGAGGACAGTCTAGCAGGGAAATTCTTCATGAATTCAAATAAGAGGTAGATCAAAATAAGAATAAATTGCAAGACTAATATTAGAATTCTTTGAACGTAAAACCTTCATATGGTGTTGATCCTATAAAAATAAGAAACATTTGGGTTTATGCTTTCGAAGAGTAGAAGAAAGATGAAAGAAAAAGTAAATTTATTTATTAAATAACTTTTTTCATTTATTTTATTTAACAATAAAATACAGAAAAAGAAATTGAAGATAAAATCTTGAACGATCCGAAAAACAAGAACGAATTACATAAATTAGATCCTTTCATTGAGCTTAACAAAAAAGGTAAATTAGAAGGATTAAATTTTAAAGCATGAAAAATATTATTGATAGATAATGATCAACTTTTGTTTGTTAATCTATTTTTGAATTAAAAATTTTGTTAAATATTTAAAAAAATTAAAATTCTTTCTTATTAAAGAGATTAAAAAGAAGCTTGATGGAATATTTGATTCATATGTAGATGATATGAGAGAAAAAATCACAAACATGCAAATGTTTGAAAAGCAAAGTAAATTAAAAGAAATATTGAAATAAGTTTATTCTTATACTTTTTAATTTGTGTTTTATAGATGAAGAACATGGTGTCAAGTTCATTAAGGATGTTTTACAATAAAGATTCTAATTCAAAAAAGAATTAGATTAGAGTGAAATTGAATTTAGAGATATCAATAATTCAATTACAAACTTTGAAAATGATCTTTTTGCATTATGTGAATAATTTTTAAATTGTAATTTCTAAACTAAATTCATTTATTAATACAATAGAATAAAAGCTTAAAGAACAAAAAAGTGAACAAAGAGCTCATATTTAGGCATTAAAGAAAGGAAAATCTAACATAGAGTTAATTATTAGATTCAAGTAAGGCTTTGTTGAAATTCCTTCAGATAAACCTGTTCCTAGTATTACAGATGCAATTTTAATCCCAAGAGATGAAATTGAAAAAAAGAATAAGAGAATTGATTAAGAAGGTAAAAAGAAGATTAGACTTATGGAAGATATCAAGAATATTAAATTTGAAGTCGCAGAAGCTGAATATGACTTGAAGAAAAGAGACTTAAATGAATAGAAAGTTAGATGCAGTACTAGAGAAGTTCAATTATTACGTGTTAAAAAGGAAATGCAAGTAGCTTTAACAAAGAAAGACATGAGATTAAATGAAGTAAATTGAAAAAAATATTAACTTTTTATTTTAATCTATCTATTAAAAATTAATATAGTCTGCATTGAAGAACTTGTAAGAATAGATTGAAAAGGTTAAATAAGCTACAGATAAGTTGGTTAACATTTATGAAAAGAAATGTAAAAAAATTGATGAGCAAATTGAATTTATTAGAAGAGAAAATGAATAACTTCGCGCACAGGGTGTTAGCTTAAGAGTAATTCTTTTTTTTTACAAATGTATTAAAATAAATTATTTATTATTTTATTAGAACACTGTCTAATAAGAAGAAAAATTCTCTGCTACTATGTTCAAGAAGAATTAATAACAAGGTGCAGATGATAAAACTGATTTCGAAGCTTTCGATAAATTTAAGTAAAATTTCATCATTTATTTCATCTTTATTTATATATTATAATATTTTAGGTAAATCCAAATCAATAGAATTCTTTTCACCAAGGTCAAAAGATAGACTGAAGAAATTGAATTATTACGTGAGGAGTTAGGAAAATTAAAGGCAAGAACTTTTGCTAACTTCACTGCTGTCTAAAAATATTGAAAATAAATACTCTGAAAATATTATTTTTAACTAAAAAAATTTGTTTAAATTTTTAATTCATACAAAATAAATATATATTCTTCATAATAAAAATATGTTAAATCAATCTAATACCAAAATATTTTATTTTATTTACTATTTTAAATCATTTAAAATTTAGAAGATTAGTTTTTTAAATATATTTTCTCTTTAATAGAATAAAAAGCTAAAAAAACATATTTATTATAAGTCATAGATGCTAGCTACAAAAATATTCAAAAAATACTTTCATTTCTCTTTTTAAAAGTTTTAAATTTAAAATAATAAATTAAAATGCTAAATTTTAATTTATCTTTTTTTCAATAAAAAAGATTTCAAATAAATTTATTTTATTTAGGTAAAGAATGATTGAATAATATTTCTTGTAAAAAAATTTTTTGTCATTTTTCACAGAATATTTTCAACTAAATTTAAGTAAGGAATTCTAGCTAGACTATCAATTTATTGATTTCAAGCTAATATTTTGTTTATCATGAATTAGAAGAATCTTTGTTAAGGCTTTATCAAAATATAAAAAAAAGATTTGTATTAAAAAAATTAAATTCTAAAAAATGATAGAAAATAAAAATATGTAAAATAAGCAAAAATAAAGAGATTTCTTTAGATAAAAAGATAAAAACGTGAATGAAGAGAATGACGATAAATATATCTTAAATAACTATAAAATTAAAAGGAAGATACTCGCTGACTCAGTTTAAAACAATAATTAATATGAATAAACTACCACTAATAATTAGTAGAACTTACCTAAAAATTACCTTTTAAATAATAATAAAGAATTAACTCCACAAAAGCTTTCTAAACAGAGCAATTTCTAAGATAGAAAAGTGTTACATAATTCGAATATTTTATTGAATTTTAATTAACAGATATAATCAAAAAAAGACACTCAGTCTGATGGTTAAAAGATAACTCAATAAGCTAATTAAAATCTTAGTAAATTCTCTTAATAAACATAGAGAAAAGCAGCTCCTTAAAGACCTCCTTTAAATGAAATAAATGATAAATGGAATTAATATTATGGAACATTTCTAACAGAGGATAAGTAATATTAGTTTTTTTTAAACAACTTAATACGTTTCTTTAGAAACTTAAAGTAGAATTTTCAATCTTTTTATTAAAAATAGAGAAAATATATTAAATAAGTAGCAGCAGCTTAAAGGATTTTAAAAGTAAAAAAACAATCTCTTTGTGAAAAGCAAAAATAAACTATTTCAGGATTAAAAGAAGCCAAATTTTAATAAATAAAATATCTAATATCAAAATTCAGTAAAAATAAATCAATATTATAGTCCTCAAAATGAAAAACCAAAATTTAGTAAAAATGTTAGTTGTGAATAATAATTTTAATGCCTAAATATTAGTAACTCAGAAAGTGAAGAAATTAAAATTAAATAAAAAACTCAGAATTCTTAAACAAAAAAGAAATCTCCATTCACTAATGCTAGTAGTGAGGATTTAGATTTTAAAAATTTTTCAAAAAATAAATCATAAAATGCAGAATCTTTACCAGAAGCTGAAAAAGATAAAAATAAAAAATTTAAGTTTAGTGCAATCTGTGATCGTCAAAAAGAAGAGAAATAAGATTTGATGGATATCTCAATAGATTTATCTAATTAAAAAACTCAGTATTCTTAAATAAAAAAGAAATCCAGATTCTCTTGTGATGATGATTTAGATTTTTAAAATTTTTCTTTGAATTCGTCTAAAAATAAATCATAAAATACAAAAACTTTACTCGAAACTGAAAAAGATAAAAAGAAAAAATCGAAGTTTAGCACAATTAGTGATCATCAAAAAGAAGAGAAATAAGATTTGATGGATATCTCTATAGATTTATCTTATATTAAATCAATTAATGCATAACTTATGGAAGAAGCTTAAAAAAATCGAGAAAAGTAGATACTGGATTAGTTTGAACAAGTAAGGTCGAGTTTACAATAAAGTGAATTAAATTAATAAAATATGTTAGAAGAAATTAATCAAAATATTTTGAATAGTTTTTAGAATACAAAGGATATTTTAAATCACTACTATACATACTAAAACATTCACAAGGTTTAAAATGGAGTTTTTTAGAAAGTATTTATGCTATATTTAAAGAAACCTTCTGTGGAAATAATACCATTAGAGATCAAAACAAATTCTTTATGATCATAATTTTATATATAGTTGCTTCAGTATTTTTAAAATTTTTTTCTAGTTAGTTATGTTTGAATTTCAAATTATTAGAAATGAAAAAAACATAAAATCCTCTAATAATTAGCTTTAATTCCATTTTAAAAGCATTTTTGTTTTTTATTTTGATTGAAAATTATTTAATAAATAAATTATTTGTTAATTATTTTTTAAAATGTTGAAATAAAGATTTATAGAATATCGAAATAAATAATAAAATACAAAAGATGATTTAGATGATATCAAGATAAAAAAGAAAATCATTTCATTTAACAATAATAGTAATCAACCATACTCAAAAAAGTAAAAAATTTAAAATCTCAAGAAAAAATAAGAAAATAACCAACCAAAAAATGATAAAAACTAATAAAACAACAATTTAAATCACCTTACTAGCCAATCAACTTTACTATAGTTTTTTGCTTAAAAGGAAAGTAATCCTAAACTAATTTTTAACAAGGAAACTATTGCAAGTAATAATGGAAATTAGTGTACAATCATCATAAGCCCATAAAAATAAATGATAGAACAAAATGAAAAAAATACAATAGAAAAATAGAAAAACAAGTAAGAAAAAATTGAGATAGATTTAGAATGTGAAAATTAATCATAAAATAATTCTAAACTAAGCAATCAGTACAAAATTGTAAGTAACTAATAATAGTAGTAGAACGTAGTGATTATAGAAGACTTAGAAAAAAATCAAGAAAAACTTAATAAATATAGCTAAAATAGAAATAAAAATCTAGAATTTTATGGGATTGATAAAGTCACTTTTGAAAGTGAGAAAAGAGAAAAAGTTCTTTAATCCATTTAAGATAGTGAGATCACAAAAATTTAGAGTTTAAATAAGTATTAATAGCTCATAGAATACTTTAGGTTTGATAGACTTAAACCTATACTTTGTTCAATAGCCTACTAAAAAATATTTTGTTTAAGCTTAAGAAGTGATTTCTTTGTTTTCAATAATAATGGAGAAAGTCCCTCTTTCATTTAAGCTAGATCTGCAAAATACTCAAAAGACGTAGTTACAATTAAACACTATCCAAAAATACTTATAAAAGCAGTTGGTTTCCTTAATAACTTTCATAGAAACGAAGATGATCCTAGAATATATCACCCAACAGTTTAATCAAAACTATTTAAATCAAAGTGAAAATTAAATTAAGCTATTTGTAAATTTTTGTTATTATTTATCAATAGATAGAGAAAAAACTTATTCATCAATTATTCCTATATTTAAAATTTTTAAGGAAAGAATTTCTGTCATCTACATATTCCAAGAAATTTGTAGCCTATTTGAAATTTTTGACAATTTTTTATTGAAAAAATCAATAAAAGTTTTGTAATATTTAAAAGTTCTTAAATAAATCAAAAAAATTTTTAATTCAAATAACACTGTAAAAAAGTAAAGTAAAATAGAAACTAACTAACCATCTAGGTAACTAACTAACAAAACAACCAGAAAAAATTATTTTAAGAGTTTAGCAAATTCTATTAATCAAATGAGTAATTAGTAGAATGTAAATATTAGCTAGAATGAAGGTAACATTTCAGTGGACTTAGAATCTTACAACATGAGCGAATTTTAGTAGTTAAGAGAATTAATTATCTAAAATACTTAGCAATATTTAGAATTATGGGATTTAAGTCAAAAGAATATGATTGACATTGAAAAAATTGATGACATGACTGTTCAAATTGAAAAGAAAACTTAAGAAACTAGATAACTTTGGGAAACTACTATTGCAGCCAGAGGATCTGCTTTACCTAAAAAGCTAAAAATGCAATATATAAAATATCTTATTGATGTTACTCCTCACAAAGATGAAGGATTTGCTCTTTTGAGAAAATATGAAAACGAGCTGTAAATGTACCTTCAAAATGAATTCAAAGACTATGAAACTAATAACTATAAAACAGGTAAAGAGAGTTCTTTTGACAACGAAAAAATGAGAAATATAAAAAAGGAGATCATAAATGTACAAAATAATCAAGAAGTCCCAAGATCAGCATCTATACTCAAAGTATTAGGCTTCGTATTTTTCATTATAATCATAATGCTGAATTCGCTAGAATGGCATATGTCTGCAGATAACTTCACAGACCATCTGAAGAATTTAAGAAAAATATCTTAAACAAATTAATTGCAAACAGAATCTCAAAGTTTAGTTAGTTATATTCAAGACTTAAGCTTTTTACAATATCAGCAATATAAATTAAATGAGCAAAATATGATTGATAGCTAAAAGGAAATTTAGCAAAATAGCATCAATAAGAATAAATAGAATTATTTGATAGGCTTATAAGAATCAATAGTAAACATTTTAAATATTACTGATAGCCTCAAAAATAATTTTACCAAAAAAATCAACGATTATGAAAAAACTGAGATCTAAGCATACACAGGAGTAGATTAAGAATAGACAATTTAATCATAAGTTTCACTAGTTAATTAGAATATTACTCTTTTAGCTAGCCAAATACTGTACCTTCTGGAAGAAGGTGATCTCTCAAAAGCTTTTTCATATTACTCAAATGAAGTTACAACAGAAGGAGAATAATAGCGTTAAAATGTTTAATATATTTTGTTAAATCTTTTGAACGATATTTCCATTTAACAATAAAAACTTTATTTAGAATTTGTTGAGGAATTCTCAAGCGAAACTTAAGAAGTTGCTGACACAAACACAATTATGCTTGTTTTTATTCTTTTCATAGTCTTTTAAATTGTTTTTATTTTAGCATGGCTTATCATGAAGGTTGGTAAATAACGCCAAAAAGCTTATAAGAAACTACTAAAAATTCCAACAGATATTCAAGCAAGATTATATGAATAATGCAAATAGCTTTTGACAGTTCAATTAGGTGTAAATGAAGTAGAAGTCATCAACAAAGCTAAAAGCCACAACTAAGATGGGTATCAACATTTTGTTGAAGAAGAAAATGAAGAAGCAGGTATTTCAAAAAAAGATAATAATGATGATCTCCTTAATTCAGAAGTAGATGAAGATGAACGCAAAAAGCATCTATATAATGTCTACAAAACTAAAGTCATATTATCAACAGCTATCTTAGTTTTTCTCATGATAATTTACTTTATTTCTAATTTCTTAGTCTAGAAGTATTTAGCTAATGACATGCAATTATATGTTCATGTAGATAACTCTACATCTATTTCTGAATCATTTTATATGTTTAGTGATAATGCTTTTCATATGAACCTATTAAACTAGACACTTCCTGTTATCCATTAAAATTCATTTGATATTTTCAAATTGAATGTTCAAATCATGCAAGAAAAAGAAAATAAAATAAGTGATTTTGATAGCTAGATTAATAACAAACCTATGCGTAAGATATTTGACAAAATTATGAAAAAAAATCCATGTTAAATTATAGCAGATGGAAGCTCTAAAGTTTATACTGCAGAAGAATGCGAAGAATTTGGGAATGGTGTTATAAAGAAAGGTCTTAGTGAAGGCATGGAAAGATTTATTACAGTATCTATAGAAGCTCTTAAACTTATAGAGGCAAATACTTAAAATTCTAATCAAGTTGTTGTTCGTGACAAAATTTTGTAAGACCCTAAAATTTAAGAAGCCAGAGTTCTTCAAAGAATTTACATCAAAGAAGGTTTGCTTGTGTTGAAAGATTAACTTAGATAGTAAATGGAAAAAGAAATGAATACATTCCTTAAATGGAAAGAATTTAGTTGGTATGGAGGATTTATTATCATCTTAATTACCTATCTCTAGCTACACTTCAAGCTCATCAAAGAAATTCCTATTGGAATTTTAAGGGCAAGAAAGTCTCTTGGAATTATTCCAGTTGATAATTTATGATAAAATAATCAATATACTCTCTATCTATATTTTAGTATTTTAGTAAATCTATTCCTTCTTATTAAATTAAACTTAAATTTCATAATTTTCTCAGAAACTTTTAAAATTATTTTTTTGGCTAATTTTTTAGATCAAATAAATCATATTAATATTTATTAGAAAACAAATTCTAACTAATTATCAAAAAAAGAGAAACTTTAATAATTATAATAAGTAAAAAAATATTTCAGATAGAATAAAATACACTGTAAAAATAGAAGCTTGATTTAAAAATTTTAAGAAAATACAACATTATGAGTAAAATATTCTTCCCTATCCCTTAATACAATTACTTATTTCATTTATTAAATAATTTGTGGGAATTTTATCTAGAAGAAAATAAGATGCCCTAACACTCCGTGCTTTCCATTTATTTTCCAGAGATATTAGTCTAGTTACTGAGAATTTCAATTCTCTCTGAAGAAATGTGTTCTTAAATTTATTATTTTTATATAATTTTTTCTAATTCATAATTAATAATTTTTAGATGTGTTTTGGTCCTTATTCTTTGATCAAGCTGACCAAGTTTATGCATTTTCAATGAATGAGTTGATTTTAAAATTCAATATTTTTTAATTTAAAATTTTTTGTTTTAAAATATGATAATGAATTTCTGTATTTTTAAATTTTTTTAAGAGGAAGGAATTATTTAAATTAATTAAATTATTTCATAAAATGCTATAATTCAAATCTATTTGTATGTAACCCTTATAAAAATAAATAAAAGGGTAGTACCCTAGGGTACTATATATATATATAAATTACAAAGAGGGATTTGCTTTAAAATGTTTTAACATAAACATGGAATCAATTGCCTTAATAATTCATTGATAATTGTATTAATGAGGAGAGAGAGTACTTCATTAAAAAATGAAACTTTAAAATTAGTTACTGGTAAATTTTCTAAAATTCAAGAAAGAACATTTTTGATAATATTTAAATCTATTTCTTTGAAATAATTTTTTTATATAGTTATGCGAAAGAGAGTACTAGCTTTAAAACCTGATATAAAAATTATCATCCTGATACTTCTAACCTTATAACATACTTGCTTCCTTATAATTTAAATATGCTAAAAAATATAATTTAATTCATTAATTAATTTAGAGCTACTCATATTTAAAGCTAAACAAAAGTTTTTCAGTAAATTAATACAAAAATATTTTTTAAATAATTATTTAACAAAAATGAAAAGAAATCCCTTTTGAATTATGTATTGAAAAGCTTAGCTCAATTATCATATGAAAATTTTGAGTGGATGAGGGAGGATTATTATGATTATACAAAAATATCAAAATTATTTATGAAATCTTTTTATTAAATTATTTTTTTAATGGAAAAATATATTTGAAAAAGCGTTTTAAGATAGGATAAACAAAAAGTTGAAAGTAATATAAAGTAAAAAATATAAAAAAGATACATAAAACCATGCAAGAAGCTATTTCAATCAAATTATTTTGTAAAAATAAATTTTAAAAGTAACAAGATAAATTATTTTCAGCCACTACTTAAAAGTTTTATTAAAAACTGTTTACTGTACCAGGCATATACATTGCATGTTTCCTTTTAATTATAATTTAACCGAATCACTTAATGAATTTATATATAGATTTATGATATGTAACAAATTATTTCTTCAAATACAGAGATAATTATTGCTCATCATCTGGTAAAGAAATAGCCTCCCTTTTCTTATCTTGAATAACCATTGTTTGTAGACTTCGAATGGTAGTCATTAAATACAAATGGGAACTTTCCTATTCCACTATAACGATTAACATGACTTTCATGCTATTTGAGAAGATTTAAGGACTTCAACTTGTAAACACTTTCCATAAGCTACTTATTTCCCATAAAAACTTCTCCTTCAGATACTATATTTTCAATGATTCCATTTTTGATAGTAGTTTTAGGAACTGTTTTGGTTCTTTCATCAAAATACAATTTTTCTCTCAACTTTTCTTAAACTCTCTTATTTTACATGATAGAATTAAAAGTAGTAGAATTATTATTTGTGCTCTTTCTAACGCTTTCTTAGGAAGTATATATTTATCTTGACCCATTGCTATTGTAGAAATTGTTTCCAGTTTTAGCATGAATATTACGCTTTTAAAGCTAATTGGTGTATGCACCACTTCCATAAGGTTGTGGATAAAGAAGTAATTTATTTTAGTCTTTTGGACCTCCGTTTCTTGATTCATGTAAAGAATGCTTTGAGCTAACATGAGGACAGTGATCTGGGCAATGATCTGCTTCAACATTGCTATAATATCCTTAACCATTTGATTAATTGTATTGAGAATCAAGATAAGCATTCTATCTAAGCTTAGACTATATTTTACTCTAAGGATTATGATGAGGAGATCTCAGTCTGCTTCCAGAATAGTTAAACTACTTATCAATATCGTTTTATACTTGAAGTCTAGCATGGTGAGCATAATGTGGTGAGTACAACTAAGAAGCTCCTGGTTAATAGCTAGAATAGTTATTGAGGGTATTATTATAATTTCCAGTTTATTGCTAATCCTCTTTGAATTAATGGACTCTGCTACTGTTACCTAATTGATGAGCTCCGTTTTGCATATTAGCAGCTTCATCAAGTTCTGGAACATGCACTTAGAATCTATTGTTCTAAGAGTAAGGCTATTCTGAAAATTTGACAGAATGGGAAAGTGCACTCATTTTTATTTACTTTACTAAATATATTTATTTTAATATTGTTAAAAGTTACCTTTTCTTTAGATTTTTATTGATTTTCTTTTGAATAGAATTATTGGTTTTTAATTTATTTCACTGAATGGCTTCATAAAATTATTAAAATTATGTCTTTAAATAAAATGAGAAAAAATGCAAATAAAGTATGAAGTATTATGGATGCTTTTTATAATCTAATTTATCTATTTATAACTAAAATGATTGATAATAATTTAACATCAATAATATAAATCAAGTTAATAAATAATTTATTAAACTTTTCTTAGCATGTGTGAATTGATATCTATCTACCAATTTATCATTCATCATTATACTGGCAATATTATTATAGATTTTAATTATGAGAGAAAAAAAAACATTTTCAAGAAAAAAAAAATTGCTTAAGAAAATGAATTTACTGAAAAAAAATCAACCAAAATTTTTAATCAGTATTTATGTTTTATCAAATTAGAAATCTAAATAAGCAAATGTGTAATCATGAATAATTTTTATTTATTTAATAACTTATTTTCTAAATGACAAAGTTATTTTTATTTTATATATTATTTAAATTTAACATCAACATTCTAAATAAAATAAATATGATAAATTTATTTAATGGAATGAAAATTTAAAAAATAGCTCAAGTATATTTTTTTATTAGTTTTAAAATATTTACTGAAAAAAAAATTGAAGATAAATAAATTTTTTTTTTAAGTTTTCTTGAATTAGAATATCAATTTAATTAAAATAAAACTAATTACCAACTATTTTTATCAGTTCATTATCTTATTTTTAAATAAAAAAAAGCTATTTTGTTAACAAAGCAAATTTAATTAATTTATAAATTATACTTTTTAATAAAGAACCATCATCCATGTTAATATATTTTCTTAAAGAAGATCTTTTGAAATTGTTCAAAAATTTAAGTTAGACTAAAATAAGTAGAAAATACCAATTTTAATGTTTAATTTAATTAAAAACACTAACTGAAGTCAAATAAAAAAATAATAATTTTTTGCTTTTATGTGATCAGATCAGCTGAAATTTGTAATAAATCATTGTATTATTTAAGTTGTTTAAAATTTTTGTTATTTTAAAAGCATTGGAAAATAAATAAAAATATATAATATTATAAAGAAGATTTATCAAATAACCCAAAATAATTTATTGATTAAATTAAATTTTTTTCAGTAAGGATGAAGAGCATTCATCTCTCTAAGTTTAGTTTTTAATTATGAAATATTTCCATCAAGAAGCTGGATTTCTTCATTTATATCATTTTTACGTCTAATATTTTGAGCATTTTTTATCTTAGCTTCTTCAAGTCTTTGTAACTCATTTTTAAGCTGTAAATATTATTTTAAATAAATAAATTAATAATGTTTTAACTATGTTTTGATATTTAAATAATTATTTGAATTTTACCTTATCTTTTTCAATATTGAGCATCATCAAGTTATTTTCAATATTTTTAATTTACTATTATGGATCTATTGAGCCTTTGGCTTGAGGGATTTATTCATAGCTTTGATTATTCTTTTTGTTTTGAGGTGGTGAACTTTTAAATTTATCATTAATGTAATCATTATAAAGTTGAGAATATTCATTGTTAACATTTCTTTCATAATTTTAACCTTTTCCTTATTGCTAACCTTGCTAAGGTTAATTCATATTTGATTAAATACGATATTACTGGTTTACATATTCTTAATCTTTATCTAATTGTTATTTTGCATTCTTATACATCTTATCCAATTATTCTTAGTTTTATTAACCAGCTCCACTATTATTAAAATTCAATTACCTTTAAACTTAGTCATTATTTGGGCCTTATTGCTGATAAACTCCTGATGATTTTAAATTATTTTGATTCTTTTAGTTTTATTCAGGAACTTCCCAAGCTAAAAAGTTTGATGGTGTTATTGTATTTCTGTTTTTGAGTTACTAGAAAATCAGATTATTTTCAGCCGAAATTTACTTTGCATCAATATATGCTGCCTATTGGTTATTTTGTTTTTACATTTATTTCCTTCTATTATTTTAAGGACTGTCTTACACGTTATCAGTTCCAAAATTGTATGTAGTTTGCATTTAATTCTATACTGCAATCTTTCCTCTTGAATCGTTCATTACTAAACTTTTATTTTAAGGTGAATTTTATGAGTAAAGTCTTTCATGGGAATTTCCAGCTCTTCTGCCATAAGTTTACTCTTAAGTATAAGAATTATTCATTTATGCTCTATTATTATTTATCTGCTGATTCTTTTTATTTTGATCTTATTAGTTTAATGTTCTAAATGTCTTAGAAACATCTTCATTAGTTCTTCCTCCATATGGGATAGGCTATATAGCTACAGGTTAGGTTATTTCTTATTTATTCTATAAAAAGAAATTTATTTTAAAGAAAATTTTTGTTAAGTAAATTACCATTAATTGTGTTTCAGCTCTTTAAAGTAAACCTTTAAGCTAAAATATTTCTTAATAACTACTTTCTAATTACTGATGAAGTTATGTTTCTCTTTAAGATTTTTCAATTAAAATATGTTTAGCACTGTAAATATCTTGCTTTTATTATTCTATAAAGAAGTTCATATCTTTAATCTACATTTTCAAGTCATCAACTTCAGAATATAGTCTTTTATTTTCATTGATAATATTCTATTACTAAGTTTACAAATCCATGAACTATTTATTATTTGATTAGCTCCCTTACAAATCTCTAATTAACTAATCTTTATCATCTCTTAGCTAGCTAATAATGTTATCTTGCTAAATCCTTTTTTTAAATATTGATAAAAAAGATTTATTTTAAGAGCAAAGATTATTAAAATATGAATTTATAAATTTTTTCTTCTCTGTTATCAAGAAATTGAATCATTAAATATGATCTAATATTCTTTGAAGAATGATGATTCAAAAATTAAATTGAATTTTATAAATTTATTTTTTCCTATTTTTCTATATTTTAATTCTTCTATTCTTTTTTAAAATTATCTTTAATTCCTTTTTTCATAATCTTAAAATAAATTTTAGAATTTTCAATATTTTTGAGGCTATTACCGACAAATGAATAAAATTAAGTTCAATTAAGAATAAATCTGATTACTGTTGTTAGGCATATTTTTGCTTTTAGGATTCTAATTAATTTTTAGCATACTAGATTTCATCTTCTTTTCTCATGATTTCTCTCCTTGATTCTCTGCATTTTTAAAGATATTTTTGATTCAATAAAAAGATAGATCTAAATATAGATTTTTACTTTAACTGGTCTTTAGTATCTTCAAGTTAACTATTGAGATCTCTATTGTCTTCCTCTAATTTAGTTAGTTTCAACTATTCATAGTTTATTTTTTATTTTAATCTTTCATTTTCTTGTTTTAAAGTGTCTTCTCTGGTTTACATTTCATAAAGCTTTTTTAAAATTAGAATTAGAAAAGAATTTTAAATCATTGATTTTGCTTACTCTATCCTTAAGATTTGAAATAGTATCTTCATAATTCAAAATGGCTTATTTACTTAGCTCTTTATCTTTATAGGATTGTTACTTAAAATCATCAAAGTTTTATGTTACACGTGAAATTTGAGATTCCAAATCTGCACATCTTTGTTAAAGATTATATATCATATCATCTTAATACTAAGGGTGTCTATATTGATGAGGAGGAAAATTTTATTATTAAGGTGGGTAATTCATAGGTTATCTATAATTAGCTTGTCTTCCCTTGTTACTACCACTATTAGTTCTTCCTCCACTTCCTGCATTTCTTTAATACTAATTATTGTAATTATCATAATCTCCATCATACCATCTATTTTCTCTTGGCTAAGGAGGCTGGCTTTGATATTAATTTAACCCTTACTGGCTTTAAGATGTTTTCATTCTTTAGTTAGAATAATAGGCATCATTATCATATGGAGGAAATACTCTACTTCCCTAATAACTGTTATAGTAATTGTTTGCAGGTACTAACTATGAGTGACCTATTAGCTCTTCTTCATCCTAACTAAATTATTATTCCTTTATTGGAAATCTTCTATTATAATTATCTACTTTGATTGGCTATCCTCCTTTATCAGGGGATTAGCTATTTTATCTTCTATTTTACTAGGAAAATTCTTAAGATCTTTAAAACTCTTAAGAGTTACTATACTCTCCACCACCACCACCACCTCTTGATGAGTTATTTCTTTATTGAGGAGATTTACTCTTAGCAAGCTATTAAGGAGGAGAGCCGTAGTAAAAATTCTAGTCTTACTGATAATAATCATTACGATCATTAGGAGACAAACGATTTTAATCTCTTGATCTATAAGGAGGAGGAGGATAATATTGATTTTGATTATTGTGATAAGGGTCGTCATAGTATTAATTATCATCATCATACATTTACTGATCCTGATACATTTACTTTTATTTTTTTCCACTCTCCTCAGATAATACTCTTGGATGCTGTAAATTTTTTCTGCTGCCCATACGTTATGGTGTTTAATTAAAATGACTACTTTCTTCGGAAATTGTATTCATTCTTAGATAAGAGTAAGGAGCTTCTTAACTCCTTGCACGCCCATCTTTTCTTCTATTGTATTACTAAATATTCTAGTGAAATTCTCCTTTAATAAACTTTTGAAAAATCTTTTTCTTTTTCACTTCATCGTAGTTAAGACGCTAAATGATCTCAGATGCTTTTTTAATGAATAGTAAATAATTGCATATTTTAGGAAAAATATAAAAAATAAAATATGGAATTAAAAAAAAACAAAAGAATAAATTACCTATATCAGCCATGAATATAAATTTTTTAAAAGTGTAATTGAATGCTAGTACGATAACTAATTTTGTTTTTAATAACTTGTGCTATTTGATTATGTTGAACTTATATACTTATGTTATTATTATTAATAATTGATTGATAATATTATTATGTTTTATGCTTTTAAAATGGAAAGATAATTAATTAAATTTTTATTATGCTTGCTGCTTGCTTGCTTTGTTTAGTAAATAAAATGAAAAATAAAAGCAAAAGTATTTTGTTTAAAATAAATAAATAATTGAATTCTATTAAGAGTTATTTTGGTTGATTAATATTAAGCTTTACTTTATTAAATAATTTTTATTATGCAGTAATAATTTTTACATCAAATTTAAATTTTCTGTTTAGTTTCTTGCTTTCTTTCTTTCTTTTCAAATTATTCCAATCAAACTTGTAAAGAAATAATTATTCAAAAGATATTTCCACTAAATTTGAATTTTTTTATGATTCATTTTTCACGAAATAAACTCAATTATTTATTCTATAATAAAATTTATTTTTTCACAGAGGATTATTTTAAAGAGTATAATTGGGTTACATTTAGGGTCATATTTTGTTTCAAATATTTTTTATTAAAAAAATCAATATTATTAAAGGGTATCAAATTTTTTTAAATTAGAATGAACAACTTCATAGTTAATAGTGTTAAGTGATAAAAGAATATTTTTTGCTATGCAATCAACTCCCACTAATTTTTAATTTAAATTAGAGTGGTGGTTAAAAGTTATAAACTGAGGAGTTGAAAAAAAATTTAGTCTTTTCACTTATTTAAAATTTAGAATTTATAAAAAATATCTTGAATAATAGTAGGCTCAATCAAAAAATAAATAAATCAATATTAATATTACTAATTAAAGTAAATTAAGAGAGCAAAAGATAAATTAATACGCCTACTCAGTTTTATATTTTTATAATAATTTCAATAAATACTTAATTAATATTCTACGATAGCATAGAGTAAGAGATAATATTATATATATGAAAACTAAGTCTACCTAAAACTCTCCTTCTGAGGCTAACATATAGAAATAGCAAGGGCAAAAGTAGCAATTAAAGAATGTAGAGACATAGTGCGATCCCTTAGCAGAAGCTAAATCTACTTTCTAATAACTTTTGGATATTCATTCTCACAGAAACTTTCGTAAATCTCTGTTTGTCTTAATTTCAATTCATTTGCTAACATTCTTCACTCCTTTCACTCAATTCGTACTTGATCTCCCTACAAACATATAAATGATATTCTAAGAAACATTTGAAATATGGCCTTTCCCTACCTATTCAGTTACAAATGAAAACTAGGTTCATATGATTAATCTCGTCTTTAAGGGTTTAGAAATTAGTGTAATGTTGCTTTATACAATCGACTTACTTCCCAAGATTTTCATTTGGAAGAAGCCTCTTATTTGGAAAATATTAAATGTCCTTGTCGTAACACTTATGGTTGTTTAGGTTCCTTTGACCATGCGTTAATATTAACTCAATGCATTCTCAACTGATCACCTCAAAATTAGAATTTGCTCTATTGGTCTTTCTTTCTTACTTCTCTGCGAGATTTTGTCAATAAGAGAGTAAAAGTCTATGAAATCCAAAAGTATATAATTATTAAAATATTTTAGCACTTATTTAAAGCCAGCTTCTTTCTTCAATTTCAGATAAAATAAATCTTCAGTTTTCCATTACTAGATATTTTAAAACATAAAAAATAAAAAACCTCTGTCTTATTAGCTACTGAATATAATATTTCGCTTTTCAAAAATTTATTGCCTTTATTTGCAAAACTAACTAAAAAGATATCAAATGCGCACTAAGTTGTCAATAAAAAAGAAGTGATAATTTATTATTTGCAATCAAACATATCTGTCAATCAGTTATAATAATATTAATTTTGAGTTGACAATTATAACTGCTTTAAAAAAATAACTGAAAGAAAAACTACAATCTAGATAAACGCATTATTTGGTTTTAGAAAGTATCTTAAAATAATTTATTCATATGTTACAGTGATTCTTTATTAATTAATTCTAAATACTTTCAACCAATCAAGAAAGATAGATTGCTTTAAATTAAAGATAAACTTGCTTCTTTCTAAAGAGTAAGAAACAACTATTTTTATTAAAAAAGCTAACTCAAAATTTTATCAAAGCAGGTAATAAGCAAATAAAGCGTGAATTTACAATTTTAAAAAATCTTTGATTTAAATCATATTGAACAAAAAGTTGCTTTTAATGAAAGTGAAAAAATTTAAGTGATTTAACAATCTGAAGATTTATTTTTTTTATTTTTCATCAAAGCATCATCTGACCTTTTCAAAAAAATTAAAATTTGCCAATTTAAAAGAAATCTAGGAAACCATTAAAAAAATCAAGCAGAGCTAAAGTGTTTAAGCAAGCAGCAGCAACAGCTAAAAAAGTGAAAAGATTTCTTCTTCTTACAAAGTTTATACTTGGCCTGAAATTATCAAGCATGATAGAAAAGAAGATTGCTGGGTTGTCATCGATGGTAAAGTTTATGATGTCACTTCCCTTATCCCTCATCATCCAGGGTAAATTTATATTAAATTAATTAATTGATTCTTCTAGAACTCGGTTTAATATTATCACACATTAAAATATCTTTAAGATTCATTAGTTAATTTTTTCAGGATTACAAATATCATATAATTAATTCTGATGAGTTACTTTTCAATAAAATACATATTAATGTGAAATAATTCTAAATACTTATTTATTTAATTTTAGTGGCGAAATTATATTAGATGGCGCTGGTGGAGAATGCACGTTTATGTGGTAGTCTTATCACCCTAGCTGGATGATTGAGAAAAATGCTTAGGAAAAATATCTTATTGGTGAAGTTAAAGATTATGAAAGCTTTTACTAGTACTCTGATAACTTCTACATCAATTTGAAGAAAAAAATTGAAGAAAAAATCCCTCGCTCCAAACGTTAAAATGACTGGAAATTATTCACTAAGGCAGCTTTCCTTTTAGTTATGTATTTCTACTCTATTTATTTGTACTTCACTCGTTGTGATCTAATTAGCACTTTGATGTTTGGTTTCTTCGCAGCTTAAGTAGGTGTAAATATTATGCACGATGGTAATCATGCTGCTTTTTCAAATAATAAGTATATTAGTTTACTTGCTGGATATACTCTTGACCTTACCTTCTCTTCTTCTGTTATTTATCGTCGTTCCCATAACTATGGCCATCATGGATGCGTAAATCACTATGAATTAGATAGAGCATTTGATACAACTTTCCCACTTTTGCGTTTACATCGTATGTAAGAAAGAAGCTCTTTCCATAAATATTAAAAGTATTATGTTTGGTTGGTTTATGGACTTGCCAACTTTGGTGATTTATTTGGAACTTTTGATGAAATGTATTGGATGTCTAACTATCCTACTCGTCAAGGCCACTGCCCAAAGAAACAAATAATTTTACAATCTATTGTTAAAATTATTTGGTATTGTTCAACAATTATATATACCTCTTATTAATTTGGGTATCTTCATGCTTTCCCCTACTGGTTCTTATACATGGTTGCCCATAGGTAATTTTTCTTTAATCAAATTAACTTCACTTATGAATAAAAATTGTAAATAAAAGTTATGGATACACATTTTTCTTTGCTGTTAATCACTGGACTGACGAATCAGCTTTCATTGATAACAATAGCATTAACAGTACTAATTGGGGTATTTTATAAATTGAAAATTCTTCTAATTTCGCTTTAGATAGCCCATTTTGGACTCATCTTTGTGGAGGACTTAACTTTTAAGTAAATTTCAAAGCAAATTATAAATTAGTTAATTAATTGTAAATATTCCGAAAAAGATTGAACATCATTTGGTACCTGGTTACAGTCATACTAGACTACCTGAAATTAGTTAAATTGTATAAGATTATTGCAAAGAACATAAAGTTAGGTATAAAACTAATAAAATTTAAATAGGATTAATATTAATAGTCATTTTTCAAATAAATTTAGATATTTCAGCTACAAAACATTTTGGGCTGCTCTTGTTGGACATTATAATCTTTTAAAGTAGTTAGGAGAAGAAGATTGAAAATCTAATTTTAAGGGATATACAATTACTATTATACTAATAAATTTCAAACAAATTAATTCTTAATGCAGTTTATTAGATCTCTAAAGATCTATTCATCACTTCATATAGTTATACCAATTATTTTCAATTTTCAAATATCCTTCAAAATTATTTTTATCTTTACTTCTAAAATTTTTAACATAGACATACTTATATTAAGAATTTTAAATAATTTTTAACAAATATCAATAAAAATAAAATTAATTCTTTATGCAGTTAATTCGATTAAAGGTTTATTCATATTGTTATTCGCATTATATTTGCAATAATATCCTTCAATATTATTTTGTAAAAATCTTTACTTATATTAAAATAGAAATATAAATTTTACATAGATCAATTATTATTTATATCTTTTGCTCCAAAATTTATAAAAATTTAAATAGATTTTCAAAAATAAATAATGGACAATATTTTACATTGATTTTCGTTTAAAAATTATAATAAAGATAAGAATATTTGATATCAAAAAAAATTTAAAATCAATAATTTTTTGAAAAAGTTTGTGATTATTTCAAAATTTACAAAATTCAGTAAAATTAAAAAGTAAATTTTAAGTAAAAAAGGTATTTTCAAGCTGTAATTGAATGGATTAAATTCTTGAATAAAGCTCTGAAGCAGAATATCACTAAGATCCTCAATCAAATAAAGCATCTTAATTTAATGCATTATCTAAGAGGTCAAAAGATGGAAGTATAGGTAGCCTTGAAAATAGAAAAGACATAGAATTAGATCTAAAAAAATAAAAATGGGAAAGTTAAATTAAAAATTAAATAAAGATAAATTGTAAATTCTCAGATGATGATTTTGATTCAAGTGATAAAAAACATAATTAAGCAGAGATAAGTGATGATTCTTTTGAATATAACCATTCAAATTTTAAGAAAGATAATTACAAAATTGATAATTTTAAATTTGAAAATGATGAAAATAAGAAGCACAGTCTTGATCAAACAAGCGACTTTGAAGACTTTTCTTAAGAATAACCAATTAAAAAAAGTACTTTTAAATAAATGAATAATCTTATTGAAAGTCATAACTTAAGCTTATCTTATGATAGTGATGATTAAAATTTGAAGAATGAGTAAAGATAAAGCAAAAAGAAAGAGTATTTATTTTAAAAGGACAGTATATAAAATAAATACTTGAATTAATGTCAAGTTAAATAAGATATCATTAGTCATTTAGTATAAAATAAATAAGATATAATTAATCAGAATGGATAAAGTACATTTGTTGATAAAAGTGTATCAGATTAAGAACTAGAAGATTCTTTGCAAGACTTAAAAAAAGACACTTTTTATAATTTACTATAATAACTTGATCAAGAAAGGGAAAAAAATAAGCTTATGGAATAAAAAATAATGAGTAGAGATAAATCTTTCTTTGAGATTAAATCTTAATTTAATGAACTTTTGCTGAATTATGAAAGCAAATAAAAAGAATGTGAACTTCTTAAAAAAAACTAAAGTTATGCTAATACTCAAAATTTAAATTAAACAAATCAATCAATGTCAAGCTTAAAAACAAATAAAAAAAATATCCCAATCACTGAAAGGTCTAATGCAGAAAATTCTACTTCGATAGAGAAAAAATACAATTAATTACTTTCTAAATATAAAAATGATTCAGAATTTGAAGACTCAGATTAAGAAAATGAAACTCTGCATACAAATTATAAGAATGATACTACTCAAAAATAATCTTAAGAATTTAATATTAAACACAAAATTAACTTACAACATATTAGCGAAAATAAAATAAGAAAGAATAGCTATTAGGATTCTTAAAATGATGATACATAATAAAGTAGATAGAATAGTGAAATTGATCTTCTGGAAATGAAAATGCAAAGACAGAGAGAAGAATTAGCAAGATTAACAAAATAATTAGATGATGAAAAATATAACAAGCTAAAAATGACATAAAAAATTGCTGATCTAGAGAAGTAAATACAAAATTAATAACATTAGAAAGATGAGAAAGATAAAAATAACATTATATAATTGTAATAAAATAATACTCTTTTGATAAAACAACTTGAAGAATAAACAGAAAATTAAAAACTTTTGCAACTAGAAATGAAAGAAATTAAGGATCTTTTGAAGAAGAAAGATCAAAAAATTAATGAATTATAAAGTGATGATAAAGATAACTAATCCCTGCTTGCTAAGGCTGAAAAGCTCCTGAAGTAATATGAAAATCTAAAAGAAGAGTATTGCTTAAAGTGTCAAGAGGCAGACCATTTAAAATAAGAAAACGGCCAATTAAAAGAAATTAAATAAGATCATAAATTAAAAGTTTTTATTGATTAATAAGATCAATTAATATAAAGACTCAATGTAGAATTGGAAAATTAGAAGTAAGACTATGAAATTTAAATAGATTAAGCAACTAGAAATATGTTAGATTTAATACAAAGATTGTTTGGTGAAAAAGGAGAATACTATTGTTAACCTGAAAATTCATGCATATGGATTAGCTAGATATTTGGCAAGGAAGAAAAATAAGTTAATAAATAAAATCATGGCAATTCAAGTAAAAGTGAAAATTAAGAATTTGTAGATTATGGGACAATTTTAAAAGAGGTTGAATCATTACAAAAGGATTATAGCAGGTATAAAGAGTTTGCAAAAGTTTTCAAAGACATGATTAAAAGTATAGCCAAAAATGAGCTTAACTAATAACCCACTCTCAAGGATTGTTGGAAATATTTTAAATGGTTATATAATTAATATATTAAGCTAAAATTAGAAGATTAAATGAACTAAAGTACTACTAGAATATTACTTAAAATGCTAAAACTTTAAAATGACCATGAGATTATTTTAGCAGTCTAAAATTTGATAACTCAAAACGATAGATTAAGACATATGTAGCAGTTAATAGCTCATTAAAATGTAAATTAGTTATAGTAAAATAATTAGCAATTTAATTATTATAATTAATCAAACCTTACAAAATAAGACAACAATCTAAATTATTAAATGCAATAAGAATAAAATTAATTTTATAACTTTGATAAAGAAAATAAATTTTAAGGCTCATTAAAATAATAAGACAACTCTAAAAGATCCAAAAGTCCTGCAACAACAGCAAATCGTTTTAATTTAAATTCAAGGAATACAAACAACAATAGCTTTTAAAATTCAAGCTAATAAAGTAATAATGGCACAAGAGTTGAAAGTTAAAAGTAATTAATAAAACCAAATCCAAATAAATTTTCCCAAGATCCTAAATAATTTTTAAACAAAACCCAAAACCACGATAAAGTCTAGAATAATTATTAATCTTTTAACACTCAATCTGATTAGTATTCTTCATTCAATTAGAATTATTAACCAGGTGAATTTATTCCAGGATAATAATAATAATATAATTAAATACCAAATAACTTTTAAGCAAGAAGAATATAAAATAACAGAAGTTTACCCAGACTTTAAAATAATTATTTTGATTGAAAACCATACACATTAATCTAAATTATTATTAACATAAACAAATTTAAAATTTATAACAATTTCTTAATACCAGACCTCATTAATATACATACAATAAAAATATAAACCAAGCAAAACTCAATAAAAATAATAATTACAAATAATTTTCAAGGACTAATTTAAAAAAATTAAGTGTACCTAATCTTTTAAGAATTGACTTTAATTAAAGTATTACAAATACACTACATAAATGTAATTGTATCTTTTTATCAGAGATAAATACTAAATAAATTTATAAATTTGCCTTGATTTGAAATGAAAAAAAGTGGATCATCTTCTTTAAAAACAGAAAATAATAACAAATAAATAAATCAAGCTAAATTTGAGATTTATTTAGGTATTAAGATAATGTGTTAAATATTTTTGTAAATTAAAAATTGATCTCTATCTATCAAACAAAATCAGACAATGCATAAAAAATATTTAATATAAAAATATGTACAAATTTTTTTGTGAATGTGTGTGTAGGTGGGTGTTAAATGATTTAATTTTTTAATTTTAGTGAGATTTTTTATGTATATCTTTATAATTTATTATCAATATAAGTTATATTTCTTTCTTTCATAGTCGCATTCAGCTTTTATTTAACTATTTATTTTACTATTTTTATTTTAAAAGCCTAAACTATTTACTTTTACTCTCAAAATTTTTCAACTAAGCGATTGTCTTCCCAATTACCTGTAACAGCTGGTCCCTTGTTGCAGTAAAAGGTTCCTTTTCCACAAATACGTCCTTTCTTGAAATTTCCTACTAGCTTTTCACCATTAGTAAGCATTAAAGTACCAAAACCATCTAATTTACCTTCATAAAATTCTCCTTCATATGATTCCCAGTATTGGCTCAAGGCAACATCAAAATCACTAAATTCATATTCTTCAAAAAGATTTTCTGACATAGGGTTGAAGAATTTACCTTATCCATGGTAAGTGTCATTTTACCAATCTCCTTGGTAAATGACTTAGAATTCACTGCTCAATAAAGTACCATAACCATGTCTTTAATTATTAAGGATTTCACCATCATATCTGGATCCATCTGAGTATCTTAGTATACCTTAACGAGGTTTTGGTCCAGCAGCTGTTGGCTACAAACTTAATCTCTTTCCATCAGCTTACTTATCTTACTTATTTTGAGTTTACTCTACAGTTTCAGATTCACTCTTTTTTAAAATTGTTTAAGTGTACTCCAATTGTGAAAGAGTTTTGCCTTAGCTTGGAGCATTAGTAACATCGTTTTCTTTTGATGCTAAATTTTTAGATAAATAAGTGGATTTTTATTGGTTTGAAGCTTATGTGGAAGATAATAAAGAAGTGTTATATGCTGAAGTCACAGAATATACACTTGAAGAAATATTATTTTCTTATGCACTGTAAGGCTTAGAAGAAGTGATAGATTTAGAAGCACTGGATGAGGATGCAACAAAGCGATTTTCATCAGTTACTGTGCTTGTAAGACCAACTTATTTTGCTGTTGAAGAGACATATGCTGTTTGGCTTTATAAAGGTGCTTACTTTTCACTATTTAAAGATGAGGTTTATGCTAAATATGATGGAACTGAAATTTATGATGAATTGGTAGATGAAATCACAGTTGAAGGTGTGTTGCTTGCTATTGATTATGATGGAGTCTTTTCTGAAGAAGAATTGCTCTAGAGATAAGGTGAGGCAGTTTATTTTGAAGAATAAATTGTTTCCGTTGATGTGTGGATGTTATTTATAATTTTATTTGTTTAATTTGAAAGAGGATTTTCTAATGCATCACTAAACTTCTAAATATTTTAAGAGGTTACTATGTTTCCATCCTAAACAACCTAAATAGTACTGGGAGTGGTGTTTGCAGATTTTTAAGGACTTCCTGTAAAACTTGAAGTTCTCTTTAAACTTGATTTTATAGGACTTTTACTTCTGCTTGGGTTACGTATCATTTTTGGTCCTGTTGGAGTAGTAGATCCATTTACTACTATACTGCTTTCCAAAGCATTTTTATATTATTAACCTTCTCTTCCTATGCGTAGACAATCAGAAATGATTCTTTCACTTCTAAAAATAGCTTAATCAAATCTCTTACTTAAATCATCTTCATAAATATTGTTATGGCCAAAGGTTGCTGTTGGGGTTCTATCTCTACTATCTTCAACTTCATCAGCTGGTCTTAATCTGGTAGATTCACTTAAGCGCTTTTCAATTTACTCTATATCCGTATAAGTATTACGAGCTAAATTAAAAGTAACACGCTTACTTGGAGACAAAGAGTCAGATCTATTAAGCTATTCATTTGAGGGCTGCTAATTGTTTTGCTAGTAAACATCCTCATTATTTTAAGCATTTATAGAGGGATATATACTACCTCCTGTATAGCTAGTGCTTCTTTCACCAATTACTTAGCCATTCACACCATTTAGTCCTGATTTATTGTTTGCAGACAATGAGGAATAAACAGTAGAAAAGGTGCTCTAATTATTATTACCTAAGTTTGTTACATTTCCACTACCTAATGTGGAGGCTCCAGATTAATTAGTAGATGAGGATTAGTTAGATTAGGCCCCTGTTGTTAGTTATAAGCTTTGAGCTATAGATGGAGTTGTATAATTTTAGCCTGAGAACACACTAATTGATCTTCCATGATGGGCAGCTTATGCTCCATTAGGATTAGAGGTTCCATTAACTTAAGCAGATGTTAAATTAGAAGTAAAGCTTGAAACATAAGGGGAGCGTAGAGCCTAACTGTTATTAAATTAATTATTATTTTAAGAGGAAAGGTATGATGTCCCAACAGAAGAACGAGATAAACCTTCAGTTCCATTAGTATTAGCATTTTTTTCTGCAGAAAATGCAAAATTATTTGATAAACTACCATTTTAGTAAGAAGGGACCTAGTATTTTGTTGCACTTGATGTGTTAGGAGAGGTGCTTAAATTGGCATTATTTGCAGTGTACCTATTAGGATGTTATATAATCATAGGTGAGGCAGTTCTTTGAACTGTGCGACCTGATTATGTTGAGTACTAAATTTATTAGTATATTGGCTAATTAGAAATTTGACCAACTGTTGATATGTTTTCTTTAGCCACTGGTTGATAGTTAAAGTTAGATGTTTAACTGATTGCTCCTTTTAAAAATAAATGTTAAATTGTTGATTCTAATCTAATCAAATAATTTTATTTTACCATTCTTTTATGCTGTCAAAGAAATTCCTGGTTAAAGGCCATATCCCTTGTAATCAGAATAAAGGTAATTTACACGATTTGCCATTTAATTTGTAATTGTCTAATATATTTAATGATATTTTAAGTTTTCTTTTTAATATTACTGTCTTCAGTCTTTTTTAAATGATAGCTTATTGCTCTCCTTCCTGGGTTGCTAGATTTTGGCTTTGCTTATTGCTGATTTATCTATCAACTTAATTTTGTTCGTGTTTGTTTGTTTGTTAAATAAGAGTTTATTAATAATTTTTGTTATTAAATTTTTACAAATAATAATTTATATTTTTTTTTCCTCTTAGTTAAATGTAGTTATTGTATGAGTAACGAATGGTATTTTGAATATGATTTTTGGATTCTTATATAAAAAAAATTTAATTTTAGAATGGTTGATAGCAAAAAAATTTACTGGTAGTCATTGATTAAATTTTGTTATATGATCAATTCATATGTTTATTGCTGGCTTTATGGAAATATTATTAAAAAAATCATTAGTAACTAAAAATCAGTCTCAATAATTGAACATCAAAATCATATTTATTTTTTGACAAAATAAACAAGCAAAGAAATGACCATAAAATTATATAATTCTTACTTTTTCTATTTTTCTATTCGCTTAAAGTAAAATAAATAAAAGTTAATATATTATAAAAAACAAAAATAATCAAACACAAATAATTTATAAATCCCAAAGATTTTTTTTAATAAATAAAAATTAAAATTAAATTTTTAATTGGAACAATAAAATTGTTTTGCTCCTAACTTCGTTTAAATTAAATAAATCATAATAAATTATTTTATTTATTTTTTATCAACCTTATTTTGAGTCCTAAAAGTACACATAAAATAGAATTCGAAAATATGTTGAATTTCATTTTATACTGACATAAAATTATCAAAAACAAACTTACTTTTTGATAACAGGTAAGTAAATTAAAAATTATAGAAAAAATATATATTTATATAAAGACGTCACAACCATATTATTTAGGAAACCTTATTTACCAAAATATTATTTTATATTTGCTTTTTATTTGGTGTTTCTTTTTAAATTCTCTTCTCTGATTGACATGTTTCTAAATAAAATTTATCAATAAATTTACCTAAAAAAGAGATAAAATTATGTACTAAATTATATTACTTAGATTATTAAATGATTGATCGATCAATGTAAAAGAAATACTATCACAAACAAAAAAATATAGGGCTAATATTTGATGAAATTAATTTCAAAAATATTTATCAAAAATTTATTCTGAAAGTTTATGATAATTATTTTTTTAATTGTTGATAAAAAAATGATTTATTTTTTTATTTCAAATTTTCCTAAAGTCAAAAAATAATTTACTTGAACATATGTTTGGAATTTAACAAAAAAATATAATAGCTTAACATAATTATATTAACTAAATTATTTCATGTCAATCAATAATTAATATATGTCAAATGAATCATGTAGTATTCAGCATTTAAAAGTTTTTAAAAAATAATAAGTATGACAACTTATATTTTTTGATAGATAGATAGATAGCTTTAGGATGAAAGGAAAGCAAACTATAATTTATAGTATTGTTAATTTAGGAATAAATTGTTTATTTATTTGTTGTATTTTAAAGATAATATCTACAATTTAATTAATTAGTGTGAAGAGATAAGCAAAGAAATTAATTAGTTAATTAATTTTCACTTTTAAAATATAAAACATTCATTTTAGAGATAAAAGCCAAGTAAATAAATTGAATATTAAAGACAGATTGATAAAAAGACTAAAGTAGAATAATTGTTAAATAGAAAAAGGCATTAATTAGTATTTGAAATGAAAGATTAAGCTGAGAATTCTGATTTGAATCATCTACCTAGAAATCATGACTCAATAAATAATTTTATATTGTATAGTTCTAATAAAACAGAAGCTATTAAAGAATAGGAGTTAGCTATGAGTAAATGGAAAGGTTCAAGTAAATTAAAAGGAGCTATTTATTATTTTATAGGAGGTAAATATTTAGATGAGAATCTCTTTTATTTCTCATAATTAAATTGTTTTAAATTTATTAATCTAAGAAAACTTTTGAATAACTTTAAATCTAATTATTATTTTTTTCATAAAAATAGGATTATACTTATTAATTGCAGGTATTGTATTTGAAGTAAAAAATAGTGAAATAACTGAGGTTAGAGCAGATTACTTTTAATTACCTTAATGTACTTCTTATGGAACGTCATGTTGTTTTAATATAGATGTGCCAAACAGAATTTCTGGGCCAGTATACTTATTTGTTGAAATAAAAAATTATAATTAAAATACTGATACCTACTTTGATAAATATGATGCTTCATAATTATATGAAAATGTTGATTCTGATGATTCTACAGGCGACTGTTATCCATTCAAAACAAATCAAGATGTACTTCAAGATAAGCCATACCTTAGTTATAAAAATTTAGATGGTGGGAATTTAAATCCTTCAGACGTTGCTTATCCTTGTGGTATTAGGGCTTATGATGTTTTTTAAGGTAATTTATTTATTTTATTAATTATTTGTTCAAGTTAGATACATAGTTTTTTGAATAAAGTTGTTTATTTACTCAAATTTAATTTTTTAGCATTTATGTTAATATCTTTTAAAATTATTTTTTTTTAAATTAACAAAATAGAAACATTTGAAATTAAGAACATATAAAAAAATTCAAAATATTAGCTAAGTTTCACTGGCTTTTCTTGGTAGTATGATATAGATCATATGATCAATTAATAGCGTTCTAAACAATGGCTTGATTTGGAATATCGTATTACTTTTTGAATTTAATTTTAATAAAATATGAGTTGTTCAATTAGTTAGTTAGTTAGTTAGTTGGGAGCCTATTCATTTTAAAATACTTTTTATTCATTATGTTTAATA
The DNA here is from genome assembly GCA_000231825.2 of Tetrahymena elliotti 4EA. Taxonomy (NCBI): domain Eukaryota; phylum Ciliophora; class Oligohymenophorea; order Hymenostomatida; family Tetrahymenidae; genus Tetrahymena; species Tetrahymena elliotti. The sequence goes on along the minus strand of JH720314.1, from coordinate 1,045,553 downwards.
ACATTTGTTTATTTTATGAAATTAGAACCTTATTAAATTTGGATGAGGCCTTCAGGACTTTCTAAATTTCGTAAAACACTAGCTAAAATAGAATCTGATTTAGAATCTGGAAATCATGAAATTTGTACATCAAACAGTAATATATTATAATAAAATAATTTTATTGTATTTTTTTGAAATATTTAGTGATATTTTTTTAATTTTAAATTTAGCATATAATGTATCAACATTTTAATCATAAAAAACTTTGATCCTTTCTAATGTTAACTCTATTGGAGGAAAAAATTTAATGCTAGTTGTTTCTCATCTTGTGGGAGGATCTGTTGCTATACTTGCTTCTATAGGATTATTATTATGGCACTACAAAAAGAAATTACCACAATGAAGAGGAAGAGAAAGCAAGTTAATTTTAATGATTGATATTCAAAAATATACTTTTACTATATAAAAACTAAGAAGAAGAAAGTTTTATTTATACAAGTTATTTATTTTTAGTATAAAAAAGTAGTAAGCAAATTTTGTTTAAATTACTTTGGTTTGTAATTGTCTATAATAATCAAATATTTTTAGAAAAAAATAAAGTTCCAAATTTTATATTTAATTAATTTATCTTTATTCAAATAAAATAACTTTTCCAAATATTTTCATTATTAATTTTATCAAAAACAAAAACTGGGAAAGATAGATTTTTTAAAAATTGATTTGCGATTACAGTTAAATCATTCTGGTGATTAGTTTCAATAGATTTTTCTATTCTAGCTGTTCTGTTTTTACATTAAGACCTCTACTAAATCATATATATTAAAAAATTATAAATAAATTGATGCAAAAACAATTAAATTAATACTCATATTAAATAAATAAATTTTACAAAAGCACAAGCAAACTAGTAAAAACTTTAACATAAAATGGGTTGCGTCTAAGCTAAATCTAAAAAAAAATCCAGTTAGAAAAATACTTCTAAAAATTTACAATATATTGATAATGATGTCAAGAATTGTAATAAGCCTGACAGTTCTTCACAAGGCGAAGTTACAAGGAATACTACTGCCATAGGTGGAAGGTTTCCAGACAGAGCTATGATTCCTTCTTTGGAAAATAAATAAGTAGTATTATTAAAAGACCATTTTTTAAAATAGAATGTTCAGGTTCCTGTCTTGCAACCTGTAGAATAAAGCTCACTGATTGCACATAGATAGAGTATCCATAAACAGAGAACAGACTCAGATTCTATTTATGTAGATCTTAAAAAATCAAATCAATAGAAATGCATTTAAGAGTCTTGAGTTTTATATATTTCTTCTATGAGTTTTTTGTGAGGCAGCCTGTAAATAATTTATGTATTAAAGAAACTCTAGAGATTTTAAACAAAATACTGGCTATTGCTTATTTTTAATTAGAAAAACTTTTCTTCAATAACAATTTTGGATCAAATAAATAATTAATTAACTAAAACCATATAATAAAAAAACGAATCTGATTCATAATACATTAAAAATTTTGCTTAAATCAGTCCCTCTTGCAATAATTATCATAATTATTCATCGATTCTATTGCTAACTATACATAATAGCACTAACAAATAATTTTCCAATTTTTATAAAAAATGTAATAAAATTTTGAAAATCTAGATTAATTTTAATATAAATTATAGTTAGTTATCATAGAAACTATAATAATCTATTTCAACTTAAATTCTCCACCCAGTAAAATAATAATTAGCTTGATGATAATTAAATCATTTACCTTTTAAATATTTATTAATAGCATAAAATGTAAATTTATCGATTTATATGAAATATGTAAGCTTTCTCTCTTAAGATATTATTTTTTGCTTAAGTATTTCTTTTCTTGCATCTTATTAATTAAAAATCAGTTTTTCACTTTTAGTTTAAATTAGTGGAAATTAAAACTTTTATATTTAATTTATATACCAAGTTAAGTTAAATGGTTAATTATCTTATTTATTAATTTTTTAAACTTAATGTATTTAAAATGAATAAAAATTAGTATGATTAGTAAATAATCCCATCTACAAAATAATTTTTTTGGGTATATAATATTTGCAAACTATTGTTTAATCTAAAAAATTTAATAAAAAACCTTTTTTTGATATTTAGAATATACTTTGATACTTGAATTTTAATATTTTAATATGGTATAAAAACCTTTTCTTTTCCTACAGTAAATGAGATATTTGTGGGTCTAAATTTATAATAAAAAAATAAATCATTCTTAAAATAATAATATCTTCTTTTTCAATTTATGAAATATGAATATCTTTTTATTGCATCATAAATATATTTTAATTAAGAAATCATTAATTTCCTACTACTAAAAACCAATCTAAAAGAAGAAATTTTTTCTTTCTATATGAGAATATGAGTTTTTAAATGTACAAAAATGCTATTAAATTAAATTTAAATCAATAGTAAATGCTTTTTGTAAAGAATTTATCATTTATATTTAGAAGAAACACAAGAAATATCTATTCAAATTTTGTATTCAGCTTTAAACTTATTTTTATCTGATTAAAGACTCTTTTTTTTTAATGATTTTAAAAAGATAATAATTAATAACTGAAGAACTGATATAAATATTTTAAAAATATTTAAAATAGCTTGACAAGAAATGAAAAAAGATTAAACTTTCTACAAAGAAAATAAAAGGAAAAATATTTAATAGTTAAAAAATGAATAGAATAGTGTTTTATGTGAAAAGAAAGAAGAAAAAATATTAAATTAGAAATAAATTTAAAGTAGAAATTAAAAAACAATTTAACCTGAAATAGAATTTTAATTTAATTAAAAAGAAAGTGGAAATGGTTGAAATTCAAATTAAAATTTTTTAAATTGATTTTTTAGCATAAATAAGCTATTTAAATGTTGATTTACTTTAATTAAATGTCAATAGTTTTTTTTTATATTCTTCAGAATTTAAATAATAAAAGCAACTGTAAAATTCACTCTAAATCTTAATCCTTAAAAATAAAAAGTAATAATTCTCAATTAAATTTTTTAACAAACCATTTAAAGTTTATTACATTATTCAACTTTATACATGTAAGATTACTTTGCTTATGAATTAATTTCTTTTTTTACAAACAAATTTTTATTTTCAATTTTGATTAAATTTTTTATTATTTTTTCCAGATTTTTTTTTTCTTCTTCAGCTTCTTTCTTTCTTTATCTTACTTGAACCTATGACTTATTTATTTTTTCTCATAATTTTTTGATGAGAAATTCAATCTTTTTAACTTTTATTATATTTTATCAGCGAAAATATTTTTTTAGAATTTGATATTGCTTATTTGAAATGATATTAGGTGGATATCTTATATCATTTTGACCATTATCCTTCTAATTAAATAGTCTTTATAATAGAAGAACTAAAATTATTTTTATTACTTTTCACTTACTCACACCAATCAAGAATATTTGTGATTATAATTAAATTGTTAATATATTAGTTAAAAGAATTACTTAATTTTATCTCATTATTAAAATCTTTATACATTCACTAAATATTTAAAAATCAACAAATAATAATTATTGTATTGTTGGGTTTTTTGGTTTAGACAAATAAGTAAATAAATGATTAAAAACACTAGAATCTAAAGAAAATGAGTTTGTAATTGATCTTATTTTTTTGTCTTATGCAAATATATATTTAATGAACTCAATTAATTTAATATATAAAAAATATAATGGTATTATTTAATTTTTTGGTTTTACCTTTTACGAAGGAGAGAGACTACTAAATAAAAACTATTAAAAAACAATCAAGCTTCTAATAATAACTAACATATAAATCTGATAATTTTACATTATTTAATAAAAATTGTTACTTCAAAAATTAAGAAAGGCTTTAAAAAAAAAGAACTAATATCAACAAAAAAGTTATTATAAAATACTGCAGATATATACATAATCCATATATTACATAAGTCTAGATAGTATCAAAACACTAAATATTTAAAAGCAAGAGTAGACATTATTTTAGTAGTTATGGGATAGGATTGTTCTGCCTGCTCAAATTGTAAGGGTGGTTAAATTGAAATAAAGACTTAATAAGATGAAATGCAAAGTGGCGCTGGTACTGCTGCACTCTATTAAGAAAATGAAGCCAGCTCAGCTATAAATGCAAAAAGTACTATGGCATAAAATGGATAATCAAAAGAATAAAATTACAAAAACGCGGCGGGGTCTAATCATTCGCTAGATAAATAAAACAGTAGCCATGGAGATAGCTATTAAGATACTCCTGATTATAAAAACGATAAAAACTAAAAGGCTCCAATAATTACTAAATAGCATTCAAGCGGTGCAGGAGTTAGTTAACCTCCTATCAATATTTCTTCCTCAAATTCACAATAGTAGGAAAAGAAAAATGAAGAAATAAATCAAGAAGCTGTAAGAATAGATACTAACGATAATAAAATGAATTAGAGTGGAGATCACTCCAAGCATAACCTTTACAAGGAGCAGCCAATAGAAGATGCCGCTCCAGCTATAAATAGTGATTAACCATAAAAAAGGGAAAAGCGTTCACCTTATTAGTTTAAAAGCGGAGCAATTTATGAAGGTGAATGGATAGGTATGCATTTAATTATTCAGTTAAAGAGAATTTTTTTAACAATAATAGTAGTAATAGCTCTTCGTAATTAATTTGAAAATATTAAATAGAAAAAACGAAAACAAAAAGAAAAAGAAAAGAAATAATATATTTTGATCATTTAAATGATTTTTATTAGATTAACGATTTATTTTTAATTTTTAATTATCAATAGGTAATATGAGAGATGGTTATGGTATCTAAACATGGCCTGATGGTGCCCGTTATGAAGGTAAATTTAAATTAGAAGAAAGAAAGCAAATTTAATTATTTATTTAAAACCAAATTCATTATTATTTTTACTCTTCTATTCATTCTCTGAACAATTATTAGAAAATTAATAAAAAATTAAACCAACCCTAAATTTTAATCAGTAAATAAATAACTAAATAAAGCTCTTTACATAGTCAATTATTCATTAATAAATTTACAATTATTTATTAATAATTAAGGTGAATGGAAAGATAATAAGGCTCATGGAAATGGTAAATTCTGGCATGTTGATGGAGACATATTTGAAGGTTAATGGTAAGATGATAAGGCAAATGGATATGGAACATATGTCCATGTTAATGGAGCTAAATATGAAGGTATAATTATTTCATATCATACTAATTTTACAATTAATAATTTCTTTTAAGGACAATGGAAGGATGACTTGCAAGATGGATATGGAGTTGAGACTTGGGCAGACGGATCCAAGTATGAAGGATATTATAAAGAAGGTAAAAAACATGGTTAAGGTACTTACACATGGAGTGACTGCTCTAAATATGTTGGAGAATGGATTGAAAACAGGTAGATACAGTTTTTCATTTTATAAACTGCTTTTTAATTTTATTCTTACAATCTAACTAAAAAAATAATTTATAATTTAATATTAGAATATCTGGTAAGGGTACTTATACTTGGCTTGATGGACGTAAATATGAAGTAAAAATAAAAAAATAAAATTACTATTTGAAATTTAATTTAATTTTTTGATAATAGGGAGAATGGCTAAACAATAATATGCATGGCAAAGGTATATATACTTGGAAAGATGGAAGGAAGTATGAAGGAGAGTATTAATATGATAAGAAACATGGCTATGGTATTTACACATGGGCAGACGGTAGAAGATATGAAGGTTTCTGGGGATATGGAAAGTATTAATTAAAAAGCTTTATATTTAAAATACTCATTATATTTAATATAAAAAGGTAACACGGAAAAGGAAAATACATTCTTCCTGATGGATCCATTAAAATAGGTTATTGGGAAGATGGAAAAAGAATTAAATGGCTAGAAAACGAAACTGATTTAGATATAAAAAACACAGGAGCCACAGCCATCTCTGACAAAAAAGAAGATTGAGTCCAAGACACATTACAAACAAACTATAAATAAACAAACCTTAAATTTAAGTTGGGAGTCTTCTTCTTTTTTGTTTGTTTGACTTATTTGAATCTAAGTCAAATAATTAACTAATATTTTTCATAAATTTACTAATATATAAAATAAAATGAAAATAATCGATCTGTTAGTCAAATAAATATTTTAATGAGTCGATGACAAATTTTTTAGAAAAAATAAATATTAAAGTCTTCTCTTAGAATATCTCTCAATCTAGCTACTTACTTACTTGCAAGAAGAAAATATTAATAAAAATATAAAACTCAATATTTATGTAGAAATAATATTTTACTAATAATTAAAATAAAATCAATATATCTATCTACCTAACATCTAAACAATTTACATGTAAATTTCTATTTATGTATATTACTTACTGCGAAATCATTTCTCCAATTTATATATTTATTTCTTTCTTTCTAATCATTTAAGAGTTTGCATCAAAATACTTTGTGATTCATCAAAAATTTAATAATGGTTCAATTATATTTTTTAAAAGTTTGTTTCTTTTCAATAATTTTTATTTAAAATTAATTTATCTAAATTTGTTAATTTTTCTTGTCCTTTAAATTTAGAAGAAGAGTATGGTTTTCATAATATTTAAATATTCAATATTTCACTAACTAACTATTTATGTCAATAACTTATATTTTAATAAATAGCAATAAATAACGATCACTAACAATACCAAAAAAAGTGAATGAATGAACAAAATTAAAAGGCAATTACATTAATCTGATATTGGTCATTCCTTATTCTTAATATAATTTAAAAGGATTGAATGGAATAAGTATTAATATTTATTATTAACGAACAAGATTTATAAGCTTTGAAAAAAGCAAAGAAAATTTTAAGAGGTTCAAATAAACAGAAAAATTTGATAGGTTTAAAGATCCAATATTTTAAAACAAAAAAACACAATTGCAGTTTTTAAATAGGGGTACAATTTTTTAGTTTTATTAGTGAAATATTAAAATGGGTAACGTTACTAATAATCAAGCAACAAGCACCAATGCTAATTAAAAGGATCCTCACAGGTCATTATAAAAGTTTACTTCTAGTGATGGTTTAACTTTTATCTAGTTTCAAAATATTGAGGGAATTCAGCCTAATTGCAGAATTTATTAAAAAAAGAATAATGAAATTTGGTTTTCAGTTCCTGTTAGCAAGAGCGACTATCAAGCATCTTAATTCTATAATCAAGAAAGTAAAATATAATTTAATGAAAGAGTCAAGCTTTAGCATGCAAATTTGATTAGCTGTGTAGGGATAGATGCTTTACCTGCACCTCCTTAATAGCCATCTCAGCAATAAGATCAGAGTTTTAGTAACGCAAATAATAATAGCAGTATTCTTTCAGCTCAAAATGATGCTCAAAGTAATGAAAGCACTTTGTACTTGATGTATGAATATAATACTTTTTCTTTAGAGGCTCTTATAAGCGAAAGATTTGATACTTATAGACTCTTTCCTGAAGATGATTTACTAAATTTAGCAAAGAGCATTTTAAACATTTTAAATTTTTTGTAGAGATAAAATATACCTCATGGTGACATTCATCCTTCAAGCATTTATTTTAATTCATCAGGAAATAATTTTGCAGTTTATGACAGAGATTTTTTGTGTGGAAGATGTATTGGAATGAGATTAGCAGAAAGTGGTAAAAAGTTTAGCTATCTCTCTCCAGAGCAAATTACTCTAATGAGGTCTGGTTCAAATGTCTTTACTTCAAATGAAATGATATACAAAGCTGATATATTCTGTCTAGGTATGACTCTTCTTGAAGCTGCTAGTTTGAAACTATCGTAAGAATGCTATGATGAAAATTATTCAATATTAGCTCCTGTTATTAATGAAAGACTTCTATTTATTTAGAATTATTACAGCCCTCAATTTTGCTTTTACTTGAAGCTTATGCTTGATTATGATGTTAGAAAACGTTTAGATCCTATCTCCCTTTGGAATAAATTACAAGGTGATAACTCCCTTTCTTTACCACCAAATCTTCAAAGTAATCCTTAATAAAATATTCAGAACAATCAAAGAGGCACAGAATCTATACCATAATTTGGAGGAGAGTAGAGAGTTGTAGCAAATGCTAACTCGAAATAGTAGCAAAATAATTCTTAGAATTAAAAAATATATTAGCAGTCTGTTGATGACCAATAGCAAGACTAAGAGTGGTAAATTTTTTAGAAGATATCTCAACTTCAAGCAAAAGACAATGATTTGAGTATACAATTTCCAAACAGCATCGATATCTAAGATAGTGCTCATTTTAGAACATCTATGAATTAAAACTAAGTGTAGCCTTCATAAAGCATAATCCCAAATAACTCACAAATAGTGTAAATACCTCAAAGTGGCGTTATGAAATAAAGCAACATTCAGAATAACTATCATATTTAAGTGTAGTAGCCTAGTAAATAGTATCTTTAATAATAACAATAATAGTATAGTTTTTCAATGAAAAACTCATAACTTTAACAACAAACACCTCCAAAAAAGGAAATATAACAATTAAATCACATGTATTAACAAGTTTATTAACAAAACTCTATGCCAAGTGATTAGAAATCATAATTTGTTTTGCAAAATTGGTAAAGCAGAGTTTCCTAATTATAAATAAATGGATCTTAATTACAATAATAATAATAATAATAGCCATAACAGCAACCATAATTTTAGGGCTAGATAATTTAACAAAGATCTATGTAACCTAACACTGAATAAAGAATACTTTATTAAAAGCAATAACAATAATAGCCATAAGATAACAATAGTTTAATTTTATAATAACAAAAATCTATACAAAATTAGAATATTTAATAATAGTAGATGGCAAATATTTAGAATCAAAGATTAAATCTTCCTTTAAATTTGAATTAAATTCCATCTAAAGAAAGATCTGCTAGTTTATATTCCATATCCTAAGAAAGAATAAATACAAAAGAAGCAGGATAAAGCCAATTAATTTTGGCAAGCAACCCTAATTATGAATAATCAGAAACAGAATAAGAGTAACCTAACAAGCCTTAAGAGTCTCAGAAGTAGTAGTTACGCAAATCTATGATAGTAAATTAATCTAGATAACACTCTATCAGCATGCTAAATGGTTCTAATTAAAGAGAATCAACTCCAAAGCTTGAACACAATCCATCTTAAATTCTTAGAAATCTTTAGGAATAATAATAAGAAATCTAAGCTCTTTATTAAAAGCAATTTGGGTAAGAAGGAAATTAAAATAAATAAAATGACTAGAAGAAGTAAAAAGATCTTCCTTAAATTAACTAAAAGAATATTCAAATAATACAAAAATAGTACCCTTACTACAATTAAAAACCAAATACATCTAGTTTTGATACCTAGGATATTGAAATAGTAGCCCCAGAAAATGATCCTAACACATCAACAAGCATGATATTGCAGAGTTCAAATGTACTCAAATTTAAGCATCCAAGATAAAACTAGATATAAAGTTTTGATTTAAATGCTTCCAATCTTAATAATTAGAACTCAAGTTATATAAAAATTTTGAATTAACCATAAGGAATTATTCCATATTAATAATTTGTTTCTTCAGCCTAAACTTCTCCACTTAGAGATAACAATGGAAAAATACTACTACTTAATGCCCAGCAAAAACCTTACTTATTCAATCAATAAAGAACAGAAAATGAAGGTCAAGTTTAATAATATCAAAATAATTAACTAATTTAACCACTTTAAGCTTAAAGTAATAGAAGTAATGCATAAAGAAGCTAATCTTTTGTTTAATATACATCAAGTCAGTAGCTATTTGACAACAGAAACACTTAAAATGCATTAGAAGAGAACAATAACAACATAAAGAAAATTTTCATTCAACAATAATAGTCCCATCTCCCCCCTTAAGTTATTCTTAAATAATCACCTAATATTACTAACCCTATGATAATTTAAAGTAGCGAGTAAGCATATTAAAATAGTGTTGAAAGAAACTCTTTTGAGTTAATTAATGGTGGATAAATTTAAGAACAATAATAAATTGAATATTTTAATTAAAATTTACCAAATTAGAATAATATAATCAGCTAAGGAATTGTTCAACCTAGATTACAATAGTAGCTAATCACTGTTAATAGTTAGCAGATTATGCCCTAGATTCAACCTATACAATAAAACTAAAATGCATTTGAATTAGTTAATTAGATTTAGTCTAGTGCCAATTTTAATCCAAACGATTAGCCATTTTAGGATGATAATAATTTGGTTAAAACATAAGTAATCAGCCCAACTGCATTTAGAGCTTCTAATTAATAAAATTAAGATAAAGACATTGAATTTTTTGAATAACCAAAAAGACAAAGCATGTCAAATTACTCTTAAGTGATAAATTAGCAAAATTAACACTTTCTCTCACCTATTCCAACAAATAATAATGCTAGATACTTAGATATATAAAGTTCTAATAGTCAGATATTTAATACAGCAACCAAATAAATTATAGCAAATAGAGTAAGCTAGTTAGGCAATTCTAATGTACAATCTTAGTCAGTTTTAATAGAAAGTTCATAAAATGATATTCACTAATAAATTAATGCTGATACAGAGTTGATAAATAACAAGAGAGTATTATAGAATTCAAATCTGACTAATTTTACTGAAAACTAACCACTTAATTTAGTTAGTAAATCTATATAGCAATAGAAGTAACAATTTATTTAATAAAATCCCTAATAGTTAAGCTAAAACGAAAACAGATAAATTATGCAGCAAAATAATTAATAAGACACTTCTTCACAATAAAATCTCAATAAATTAGAAATATAAATTGATAGAAATAAGACTAATTCATCTCCAAACAACTAATTAAAACCATCATCAATTAAATTAAATATATTACTAAACAGTAATTAACAAAACAATTCTAATATTGCAGACTAAAATAAAATTTAAGAACCCTAACCAAATTAAATTTAATCTTACTAACCTAGCATAGATCTAAATGAAAGAGTGAAATAAGTCATAGCACGTAGCCAAGCAATAAGAAAAACATTTGAATGAAATAAAAATAATTATTTTCTTTTCTTAAGTAACATAATGTAATAGATAGATACCCATTTTATATAAAGAGAGTTAGTATTTTAGTTGAATGATTAAATTTTATATTTAAAATCTTTATTTTTAATTTTTCAATTAAAGATAGACAAAATAAATTTAAAATAGGTATTGAATTTTTTTTGAGTTTTCTTTTTAAATAGCTCATTGATAATTAGGAAAGTCATGAATAAATATTATTTAGTATATTATCAACTTTTTTAATTTATCTTTAGAAAAAACTCATTTATTCCAATTAAAAAATTATCAATAGATATGATTATTTAAAGTATCTTTTTAAATAATTAATTTATTTTTCTTTGAGTTATCAATCATAATTATTTTTAATATTATTTGTAAATTTTTTAATTTATCTTTTCAAATAATTCATTTATTAAAATTTAAATTTTTGTTATTATTTTTTAAGTTAAAAAATAATGAAAATTATTGAAAGTAAGCTTAAAATTATAACAAAATGATAGTAATTAATAGGAAGATAAAATTGTTTCCATAAATAATAATAAGAAATCTTTCATTTTAAATTAATTTAGAAAAAAATTGATAATTTATTTGATAACTCAAATAATATTTAATTTCTAATATTGGCAATATTTTTTTTGTATTTGCATAATAGTCTGAATTTTAGGATTCATTAGTATTTGATTTATTCAAGTAGTAATTTATATAATTTGATTATTTAGTTATTATTTAAAAACTAAAATTTATATGATATAATTACAATGAATAAAAATCTATTTTCACTCATTTTTTTTAATTATTTTTGTTTTGGAAAAATTATTCTAAGCCTTCTAAAAAATTATTTGCTGATGGCTTAACTAGCTTATTGCTTTTTTTAGTAGAACTTTGAAGTAGTTATTACTGTTTTTACTATTCCTATTCAATAAAAGTTCTCTCTTTTTTTAAAGAGTTAATTTAGTAATTTTATTTGTTTTATAAAGGAGTTTTTTATTTACTTTATTAGCTTTCAGAATTATTTTTAATTTGATTATTATTTTCTGATTCTACACTTTATGTCTTCAACGATTAGAGATTAGATTTCAAACCATCTCCATCTTTTGTATCATTAAAGTTAGTCTTTTCAAATTAGACTGCTAATTCGTTTGTTTCTTAAGTAAGTTATTTACTTAATTCTCTTTTATAATAACTTTAGGTATTAGCTTCATCATTTTTCTTTTCTTCCTAGATCTTATTTTATTTAAAAAATTTACCTATACCATTCTTTTCTAAATGTTTTTTATGCTCTTCATAGCTCATCAAACACTTAACACTTTATTCTCTTATATTATTAACATTATTTGAGCATCTGTAAGATGAAATTTCATCATAAACACTCCTATCTCTTTTTAAGAGTTAATTAAATAACACATCTTTATATTCAATATTAGGATTCAACCATAATTCTACTTCTTCCTCTTCTATAAAAACTGGCATTCTGTGATGAACTTAATCAAATTTTCCAAAAGATTCTCTAGTTAAAAGCATAACTTATTCACTTTCCTCGCTATAAATTCCACAAATCATCATGTAATCTTTCTTAGAATTATAAAATACATAAGGAATTTTATCAGGAGTCCATTCATAGTATCCTTAAGTGATACAGACACATCTATTTTTATTAAGCAAGGGCTTAAACGTTTTTTTCATTTCAGCTTCTTCACTTCTTATGTTAATTATATTTTAAAAATCTGTCGAAAAACCCCAATACATGAAATCTAACATTCTATCTCTACTTAAAGTTGAATTATCTTGGTTATCTTACTCAAATTAATTATCGGCTATTCCAATTTCTTACATTTAATTTTACTATTATTATTCCTTGCAAAAAAGATGCTTAGCAGTCACAAATAAATCACTTGCTTAGCAGCCTTCTTCTTCAGCTATTGGATCAGAAGTATTTTCTGTATTTTATTTGAATTAATCTTCAGATTATTATATAATATCCTTCTAACCAGTGTTTTATTCCTTTTAAACTTCTTAATCAGATTTCTACTGTGTATTCTTTCTAATACAAGGAAGATAATTAGTTGGACCAACATTGTAACTAGAACGATATCTTTAAGCATTTCTAACAACTTAACATCTAGCTACTTATTGTAACTGTTACGGATTTAATCTCATGAATAGCCTGCCACACATATTTGATAATGAATCACAATTAGTCAAATAGTTATTAATGTTAAAATTAAATCAAGCTTATTTTTCAGTTTAAAATTAATGTTTGAAAATTTGAAAATTTGGAGGATATTTTTTAATATAATTCCAATTAAATCTATCCAAAGTAAATAGAGTTAATTTTTGTGCATAAATCAGAAATGTTTCTGTAAATAGAATGAAAACAAAATCATTTAATAATTATTCATTAAAATTTCATAAAATAAAAATTAAATAAAATTTACAAAAAACTAGAAAATAAGAAGATAAAATAAAAAATTATTCATGGTTTTATTTTCCTGTTTAAAAGAATGAGGTGTGGCTAATTTTAACTAGATTTTTGAATTATTCTGAAACATAATAATATATTACAAATGATAAAATAATAGTGAGTCAAATTAAAATAATTTATTTGTGAATAAATTTGATTGTTTTATTTATGTTTAAACTTCATATTAATTTTTGTATGCTTTTTTGGCTTTATAATGATTTTGCAGTTTATGGTCTCGATATTTTTTCTACATTGCTGATTTAAGAGAAAAATTGATTTTAAGAAGATGATGAAACTGCTGCTGTTGTAGTATCATTTTATTTGATGACTTCTTTTTAATTTTAGTTTTTAATAATTTTTGTATTTTTCTTTTGTTTTTTTGTTTTTCTAATTTTCATTTTAGTACCTTCACAGACAAATATTTTTTGTAAAGAATTGATTCCTTTATCTTAAATATCCTGTCCTTAATAGATTTTTACAAATTTTCCTGTGTTAATTTTTTATAATTCTGATTTTTTAATTCCACTTTTTTGGGCCATACCATAGTCTACTACAACTTTTGCAACATCTTCAAGAACTTCTTTAACCAGTCTTTTAGTAATTTCCTTTTTTAAATATTAATTAGATTAATTCTCAATTGATAAAAAGTTTATTTTACTGTGGAATATTCTAAAGAAGGAGAAGTATTAACTTCTAATAACCAAGGATTAAAGTTTGTATCTATCATTATGTCATATCCGAATAACTCCATACTATTTTTTCTAGACTCTACTGTATCTGAGCATGACAAGATAGACCACTTTATGATATTTTATATTTGAGTTTTTATTTTTTCTTAGAATACATTATATCCTTCAGTTTCCTTTTATAAATGAATCTTTAAAAAGAGTTAATTTTCCAAAAATAATTTTACAATAAAAAAATTTTCAAGTTATTCTTGTGTATACATATTTCCTTAAATAGTAATCTCATCCTACCCTTGTTGAGCTTTCTTTTTACTAATTGCATTATTAGTGAGATGCTAAAATTTATTGCTAAGATTTTTTGTAGAGTAGTTATCAGCACTAAAACGAATATAACATTCATCAAAATACCATATTGCTAATGGATTCCAATCAGTAACAAGAACCCATATTCTAATATCAAACTAAAAAAATAATATTTAGATTAAAAATAAATAAATTATTTAATTCATTTTACTTTTCTTTATTTAATTAAAACGGGATTTTCTATATATTTTTGTACTATCATTTAAAGCTCCATGGACTTAGCATGATCAATTATTTCAACGAGATTCTTATAGCAAGTGATTCCTCTTCCCCTTGATAAACCTAATTATTAAATATTTTATAATTAGAGATATTTTAACAAAAAAATTACTAACCTGCAGGTTTTACAATCCAAATATTATCCTCTCCTTTAAGATTAAACTATGGATCAGATTTTTCTCTTTCATTTAAAAATTAGTTAACAGCAGAAGTGAAGTCATCCATTTCTATTTCTTCATCTTCACTGTCACTATTATCATTTTATTATTTCAATCCATCTTAATTTCCTAAAAACAACAAAATAAATAAATTTTTAAAAATTGAAAAACTGCTTAATTACTTTTTATTGCATCGCTCTAAATCAATTTTTTAATCATAGCCTATGATTTTTTCTTTTTCTTTTTAACTTAGGCTTTAACTTTAATGCCCTAATAAGCCAATTTTATTTTTTTGATCCATTCAAAATGTTTTTTTTTAGCTAAGTCTTCATTACTCATTTCATCTGAAGCAAGAATTTCCCATTCTTCATCTGGAATTTGTTTGAAATACTCATTAACTAATTTCTTTTTAATGTTAAAATTTTTTAATATAAAAAAATAATAAAATAAAATTATTACTTCATCATCTATCACATTATCTACATGATTGAAATAGCGTGATAGAACTTAAAGAGCAACTTAAGCCTATATTTTATAATTACTATATTTCTCATCTTTCTCGAGATATAACCTTAAATATTTTTTCAAAACAGAAATTGCCTATTTATTAATAAAATATACTTTTAATTTAAGCTTAATTGAAAAGTTTATATTACTTTGCTAAGCTTAAAATTTTTGACAAAATCATTAAATTCATCAGGGTCATTCATATCAAAACATTAAGGGAAAAAGATGTTGGCATCTGCATTGTCAAACCAATATAAATTTTTAAGACTATTGAGCAAGCCTATTTTAGAGCATATTTTAGAATTATTTTCAAAATGATTAACAATTTAATTTGGTAAAATGTTATCATAATCTATGTCTTTTCCTAATAAAGTCCATTTTAGATCAAAACAAGGGCTATTTGTTTGTGGATTTTCTATCCATCCTCTCTTTTAAAGAGCTCTTTTGAAATCTTTGTATCCCCCCATAACAATAAATATCTTAGAATCAGAAGGAATCCTTTGTTTTTTTTTCCATTCAACCATTGAGTTTATAAATGGTAAAGGCCTTAACTTTTTAACTTTTTACAATTTTGTCTTTGATTTACTTTCTTCTAATTCAGAATCATTTAAAGAGCTTTGTCTGAAAAATGCCTAACTTGTTACAACAGCATTTTTTTCTTTTACCTTAAATTCATCAATTTTTTATTAATCCAAGCAAAGAGTCTAAGATTTATTAATTTCAGGAAGAGAAACTAAAAAATTATTTTTGAAAAATTAAAAATTATTGAAAATCTTAAAATAAAAATTTAGCCTAAAAAAATTGTAATTTAAAAAGATTTAAATTTAATTGATAAAAAATAAAAAAATTACTTTGCTTAACACTCTGGGAAACAGTACTCTTAGATAAAAATAAGTTATGATTTTCTTAAATTGACTTTCTTTGTTAGGACAAATCATTTTTGATGGAAGCTAAAACTTAATTTTTCAATTTAATTTTATTTTCTTCTTCCTTCTTTTTGAGTTATTTTTAAGCTTCTTTTTCAATATTAACTTATTGCTTGAGTTATTTCAAATATTCTTTATGTCTGTCAATAAGTTTTTAATTATCAATTTGCATACTATTTACATTTTCTGTTTATTAAACGTTAAAAATTTAAATATTAACTAATAAATTCTTATGATGTTAATTTCTATACATTCAATAGATTAGCTTCTATTTGCTTATCTCTTGTTTTTGTTTGCCAATTCCTCTTCTTTTTACTTCAGTCTTAGCTTCTATAATTCTGTTCTCTCATACAATCTGCCTTGATATTCTTAATTTAATTACATATCAGTCCTATTCCTATCCAAATCGTATTGCTATTACTTTTAAAAATCTTTATAATTGGATTCTTATTTTATATTCAAACTCTCCAATTAAGTGTTTTTTTTTGTGTAATCTATGCTTTATCGTTTTTTGGTAGTTGGGTTTTTAGGTTTATTATATGAGACATAGAACTCTTTTTGGATATTTGAATTGTCAGCAAGTACGGTGTTTGTTTTACTCTTTCTGTTTTGATTTTACAAAACTGATAAAACTTCATCTTTAGTGAAATTATTCTTTTCTTTTTGCTACGTAGACCCAGAATTTTCATTTTGTAATTCAAATTCCTAAAACTAACTTTATGTATCAAATTTTTATTTCGTATATGCTATTTCCATTTTCTACTTTGCCAAAAATCTCTCCTTCACATCCCTTTCTTCATCAATTACTTATTGTGGATTTTTAGTATAAATTTATTGAGCTTTACTTAAATTTTCATCTTGATATCTTTTTTGATAGTTTTGAAATATTGGGTCAACAGACATATTTTCATCTTTATAATAGCTTTTTTCCATTCTACTCTATCAATATAATATTATAAAATCTTTAAAAAATCAAATCCTAAAAAGTAAATAATTTACCTAATAGTCCTTATACAGTGTTTATTAGCTGGATTAGTGACTATTTATCATTTTAACTATATTTTTGTTGTTATTTTTTGTTTCTAATTTTAGTGTGTTGCGTTTAAAAAGTTAATTAATCAAACAAAAAAAAACAAATTTTGATTTATTAAAAAAAATATGTTAGTTTTAAATATACTTGTTAGTTTTTTAATTGATTACTTAGAGAGATATGCATAAGCGGTAGGTATATCTTAAAAAAAACAATAATTATAACTTTTAAAAAAAAAAGTAAATTAAAAGCTACCTCAAAAAACTTAACTCTTAAAAGGATTTCAAAGAAAAAAATGAAGAAATAATTACAGTAAGAAGAAGACTGGAGATAGATGTTGACTTAATAATAAGAGTACAATAGATAAATTATGGAAGAAGAAAAAATATTAGAAAAAGCCAAAAAAGATTTGCTTATGTAAAATACAATTTATTAATTAGGAAAGATTGATTGAGATACATTAAATCATATATAAATGCAATAAATCTATTTATAAATTTGATGCATATATGAAATGCTTTAATATGAATATTTTATATAAAAGATAACAATACCAGTAGTACTAGCATGAAAATCAAAAAAAAGCTTAAGACAATCTCTCTAAAAGAATTTAAGAATAAACTGAAATGGATTAAAAAGTACAACAATTTCGTCAAGATGAAAAGAGTAGATAAAATTTTTAGAAAGAAGTTAGATCTTTTCTTTCAAATAACTACAAAGACTAAATTGCAAACAAGAAATAAGTAGAAGAACAATAAGTAATTCTTAAATACCTTAATTTTAATAAAAATGATTAACATTTAAAAGAAAAAAGATAAACTTTTAGAAGAGCAACTTAACATCGAAAAAGCTTAATAATCTCTGTAATTGGAATAGTAATTAAAGTTAAAGTAGAGATAGCAAGCTAAATAAGAAATGTTAGATTTCTACAACAATAAGAAAAAACTTTAAACTGAGTAAATGGCTGACAGAACAGTTCAAAGAGATGAATATAGACAAATGATTTAGCAATAGGCATAGATTCAATAAATAAAAGAAGATAACTACCGCAAAGTAAATCTAAGTTATATATAATATAAACTATTTACACCGTTTTGTTTATTTCTAATTAATTAAGTTGGATTTAATATCAAAATACATAAAATTTTAATTACATTTGATAATCTATTGATTTATTTTCTTATTTTTCTTCTAGTATTACCAATAGTTTGACTAATTCTAATCAAATGTTTCAAAGAATTTCGTTCCATTTGACTATAATAAAGATAAAAGGATCTAAGATATGATTGAAAGAGGTATTTAGTAAGACCAGCAAAGATAGTTAAGAGAAGAAAAAAATAGAAAGCAGAATTTAATAAGTGTAATCTTAAGTTAACTTTTATGAAATCATTAAATTTATCTTTTTTATAGAGAAGAATTGACCTCAAAACAGGACTGCAAGAATAGCTAGCATAAAAAGAAAAAAACCAACAATAAAAGAGAGGATATCTTTACAACTAAGATGATATTTTATCAAAGAGTTTAGAACAAAGAGCACCTATACAATACTAGTCTAATTAACAATCTTAACAATAATTAGGTTACCAAAACTAAACAGAAAATAAAGTTATTGTCAGCATTTTATACATTTTAGAATAATCAAACTAATTTTTAATTATAAATATAAAAAGAAAACTGAAAATATTTCTTAAAGAGATCAAAGTCCTAAACCATAGTCACCAATAATTCCTGCATAAAAACAAGTAAAAACAATTTATACTGAAGAAGAATATTTATTAAAAACTTATTTTTCATAAAAAAAGCAAATAAGTTAAATAGGCTCTGGAACTCCAAATTATTTGGCACAATCTAAGAGTTCTACCTCTCTTATCCATAACCCATTATTAAATCCTATCCCTAACAATATCCAAAACCCATATTTACTTAAGCAATTAGGTGGAGTAACTAGTTTATAAAAATTAACAGCTGGAAGAATGAATTATGCAAATTTGGCTTCTTCAAATATAATGACACCCAAAACAAATTAAATTTTTTGAAATTGAATTATTCAAAGATAATTAGATTATTTTAGAATTTACAAACTTTGCTATTATTTTAATTTATTTATTTTCAAACATAAACAACGCTATTTTATGTCTTTTACATTTACAGTTGTGATAATAATTTTAATTAAAATTATTTTGAACAAAAAAACAAATAAAAATGCAATAATTTTTTTTAATTAATAAAGTATTTCTCTCTTTTTTTTTAACTTAACTTTGATAGAAAAGCTGATCAAATTTTGATGACGATCTAAAGCAATCTGTAGTATTATATTACTATTTACTCCTCTAAATTTATTTCAAGGTCTTAATCTATATCAAATTTTGTTTATTATTCATCTATGTTTAAGCATTCTTCTTAGTTCGTTTTTTCTTATTAATTAGTTTTTGTTTGATTTATGTGCTATAATTTGAGATAAAGTGCTAAATGCTGAAAAAGTTATCTAGACTAAAATAAAACTTTATCTGACTCGTTTTTTAGATTAAGCTACTCATCTCTCATTAGATTATACTTTTCTTATTATCTTTTTTATTTTAAAGATACCAAATTGATCTAAAGCCAACTATTTATTTCATCTCTTTCTTAAATTATTTGAATATTTTCATGAATTTTATCATTGACTTTGCTAGTAGATTAATCTTTATTCTCTTCCTCTTATTGATCATGTAGTTATTATTTGACAAACATTATCTTTCCATAATCTGGGTAATAGTGTAAAATGAGTTCTTTGAATCTTTTTATAACCAAAATTAAGTAAGTCAATAAACAGAGATAATTTTAAGTAATTAAAAGTGAGCAAGAACATTTCGAAAAGAGAATTATTTTTGAAAAGTTGTTGTTAGATGGAAAATAAATTTTTAATCCATTTTGTTAAATTGTTAAATCGAATGATTTGATAATTATTCGGTGATAATAAATAAAGATAATAATGATATTATTATTCGGTGATTATAAATAATTAATTTGGTTATTTATTATTTTTAAAAATATAAAAATTAATTATACTATTTATAAAGCAATAGCTGGCTAGTTACTTCTTCATCTTTTTTATTATTGATGTGGCTATAAATGATTTCTTTAAATGCAATCACAGAATTACTTTTAAAAATAAACTTAATTTAATTTTTTGTGGGAAATAAAGAATAAATAAATTAATTATTAATACAGTTCTCCCTTTTGAGATATCCTATTACTTTTGACAAACTACTTATAAAGATTTCTTACAATCATCTTTCTCATTCTAGTAAAAATTTCTACAACTCCTTCTAAAATAAAAAAATTATTTCATTTCAAAATTTGGTTGAGAATAATTTATATTTACAAAGCAGCATTTCATCTTTGAAAACTTCAACTATTTATACATTGTCTTCCTCTTTTTCATCTAAACCTTTTAGAATTTTTTCAATTCTAATTCTGTCCTCCTTTAAATTTATAGATATTTATTATAATAATAAAGATATGAATAGAATTTATCAAACAAATAAATCATAACTCTAATTTTGAAAGGTAATATTAAAAATTCTTAATTTAAAATTATCAGCTTGCGTAAACAATTTCTTTTTTAGTTTAATAATATTTACAAAAATAAATTACATAATTCATTTTGTCTTATTCTTTTCTAGCTGCAGCATTAATTGTGAGATTCCTTAGAGACTGCTGATCAACTTTTTATTTATTTTCTATGAGTAATAATTTTCTCTTTTAAAATAAACTTTAAAAATGTTAAATTATAAGAAATCAAAATTACATTTAATTCAGAAATCTCCTTTTCAAGACTTTAATTTTTTAATTTAAGAGAATTATTCTAAATTTTAAAATGATTATTTATCTTTTTTGCTTTAGAAAATATTTTACTTCTTAAACCACCTATGACTGCATCAATTTATATGTAATAGCTCTTTGGTAATTCTATTTACTGTTAAGCCTTTTAACATCAAATTGGTAATCATCTTCAAGTTAAGTAATCTTTTTCTATCAATAAACACAATTTTTTATTATAAATCACTTACATTAAAAAAATAATCAAAAACTAAATAAATGTGGGTTTGTTTGATTAAAATGCTTTTGTTAATTTTTTTATTTACCTCTAATTCAAATATTTTATTATTCTTATGCCTTAGCTCTGATTTTAATCTCTTCACTTCTAAACTTAAATTATTAATATTTTCTACATGATTTGAGACATTTATTTGTCTACTCTTGATTAATAACTTCTCAGCTTAGTACTAATCTAACAAATGATTCCTTCAAAAATAAAATTAAAGCTCTTGAATTCAGCACTAAAAAATAAATTACTTTTCTTCTATTATTTTTTAGTAAACTTCTATTGTTTTCATCCTATTTTTTAAAAAAATATAGGTAATAAGAAGGGAAAACCTAAAAATTACGCCTAATTTTCTTGCTCATTTTTTTTCTGTTGTAAGTCTAGCAACTACCTTTCTAAATTATCAACCTACAAAGCAAACAAATAAATATTTCATTTATTTAGTATTTCATTGCATTAAAAATGTTACAAAGTTCTATTGATCTTAAGATTTGGCTATTTCCCAGTACTAGACTTATTCTGGCGGAAATTGTTAGCTTTGATATAAATCCTAATACATGATTTTTTTTTAAATATAAAAAGAGATTTTACTGATTTTAATCAAATAGAAGCTTAAAAATTAAGTATTTTTTGAATTATTAAACTCTTTTCAAATATTTTGTGAATATGGATGTCTTAAATCAAAATAGCAAAGATTTTGTTAGAAATCAAAATGGAAAAAAATCCAAAAATTAATTAAAAAATTCAATATAAATCACACTTTTACACTTTTTATAAACAAAAAAACCATTTTAACAAAAGAGAAAAATATGAATGTTTTAGTTTGATTGTAGAGATGGATGATAAAAGCAAATCTTAATTACTAAACAAGCATTAATTTATATCATACAATAAAATGTTAATTTTTAATATTTCTGTTTAATTAAATGAGAGTTCAAATAACTTATTCTGGAATTTCTGAACTCCATTCGAGTTTTATATTGAGTAAATTTCTATTTTTCTAAAAATTTAAATGACTTATATGAGCTGAAATATTTTAAAACTAATTTACTTCTTCGTCTTTAAGAGGAATTTTTGTTTGAGTGTATTAACCAAAGACTTCGTTACCATTAGCAAATGTCCAAAGACCTGTTATTAATAGATATAATATCTCTCATTTGTTTGATTAACAATAAAATAAAATTAAATAATATCCATATCTGCTTTTTTACCTTCTCCTAAAGGTTTATTGTTTTCGAATTTGCCGCGATAAACTGTGCCATTTGGATATATCCATTAGCCATTTAAAAGCTTATTTTCATGGAATTCACCCTTTAACTAATAAGAAATGAATATTAATAATTGAGTTTTTATTAAATTGATTCTAATACTCTCATCTAGGTCTTAGCAAAGACATAAGTACCTTCTCCATGTTTTTTTCCATTTTACCATTACCCACTGTAAACGTCTCCATTGACGTATGTGTATCTACCTTCACCATCTTTTTTATCATTCTTCCACTCACCTAAAAATGAAAAATTAAGTTTCATTAATTTAAAAAATATTAAATATGTTTTAGAAAAATAGGTATGTTTTGAAAATGTAAGGTTTTTACCATAATATTCTTCTTTTTTCTCTTCAGGGAGATTGTATGTCATAACGCCAATACCATTTTTAAGATTATTTTTAAATTCTCCTCTATAAACATTATTTGGTACACCTTCTTGCTTAGAAGCATATTCGTATACACCCTTTCCATGCTTTAAACCATTTTCATATTCACCATCATAAACATCGCCATTACTGAATTCAGCTCTAGCTTTTCCCTTGAATCCTCTAATTGAAGCTTCTCCTCCCTCTGCAGGTGTAAAGACAAAAGGTTTTTGTTCTTCTTCCATTTAGCTTATTATAAAATTAATAAAACCTAACTACTAACGAAGAAGCAAATAAATAAATATTTTTTTCAAAAAGATTGTTTATTATTTATAATAAATCAGATGCTTAATAATTTAAAGATACAATTTAATGAGATGATAACGAAGACTTTATTAATTGTTTCTCTAAAATGAACCAAAAAATGAAATTTGATAAAAATATTATGTTATTCTTTCTCTATTTGTTTTTAAAGTAAATATAAAAAAATTAAACAAAAAGTAAACAAATTTTAAAAATAATTTTTATGTAAAATTTATTCTCTGAAAGAGTGATAAAATAGATAAAAATTTAACTCTTTGATTCTTGAAAAAAACTCTTTATTGTTTTTATTAATATTCTTATTAGGATATTCAAATAGCTTTTGTATTTTATTCATAATAGTTAAAAGAACTAAAATTTAATAAATCTGGTTAATTATATCATTAGAAAAAAAAATGAAAGATTTTGATTATGCTAATAAGCTGATTACCTTAACAGAGATTAAGAGATAGTCAATTATAAAATCTCAAGTTTTTGCTGAAGTTAATAGTTAAGGTGGAGGAGTTTAAGGAGCAAATAGTTCTGAAGAAAGAAAAAGTAGCTAACAAAGCAATTAATCTCAAAAAACACTTGTTTATTAGCAAAAACCTAAGATTTTAATATAAAGTGACTATTTAACTCCAAAGAGTGAGAGCACATTAATCAAAAACTATATCAATAATATAATTTAACAGTAGCTAGAGTTGTTTCCTATGTAAGCAAGCATTTCGTTTAAATATTTTTCAATTCAAAGAATCGATGCATTATGGAAAAGATATATTTACTTCCTGTTATTCTACTCAACTTAAGCAAACAAAATAAATAAATACATCAAAATTAAATTGTATGAATAATTTGGATTAAATAAAAATGCTTGAGCAAGAGTATTGATTTGTAAATAAAAGAAAAATGATTATGAGTATATAAAATAGAATTATTTGATACTTTCAATCTATTATATGATAAGAAAGAAGACAAAGAAAATCTAAGTTATCAATACTTTAATTTAAATGAAATATTAATTAATTAATTAATAAATCAATTCACAAAGAAACTAACTATTTATATCTTGATTGTTTGGTTTTTTTTTTTGAGAGACAAACAAACAAATTATCATTTTTAATAATAAAAAAATTTTTTTGAATTAATTTTATTATTTAATATATAGGCTCGGCTCCTCTACCCAAGTAAAAAGAACTCCTTATTAACAGACTAGGTATAATGATAAAATGACAGTTTTCATGAAATCTCTTTATAACCATATTGAAAAGTTTCCCTCCATATTTGATGATTTGAAGACAAATATATTCAATACAGATTTTTTAACTATCAATAATATTAATAATATTGGAAGTAGTAATGGTAGTAATAGCACTAGTAGTAGTGATACTGCTAACTTAAATGCTCAATACCAAGAGAAATATTTTAAACATCCTATTGCAAAATAAATATTTTGTTTAGGTGAAATAATAGATGAAATTACAGATAGTTCATTTTAAAATGTAATTTAAATTTTAGATGACTATAATTTAAGTAAATTAAACCCAGCTGTATTAAGTGTTAGTTATGCTAACTTGAAAGTCTTGGAGAAATCTAATGGAGCTGTTACAGATATACCTAGATTATCTTTTATATAATTAGGATTATAAAAGTAAGAATTTAATAAGCACTTTCTTTACTTTAATTCCCAACCTAACTAAAACGGCTCAACACCATATCAAAAAAAAGATTAATTAACCAACATTCAGTATATTGATATATATCACTAATCAACTGAAGGATATAAGGGAAAAGAGACAGAAGAAATGGATCATTCTGATGAATCGGATCCTAAACCAGAAGGATATGAGCAATTTGTTCCAGTCTAAAATTGCTTTGATATTGCTATTAATTAATATCTTCTCCAGAGTAATGAGAAGAATGAAAAGGATGAGAAGGATAACTAAAATATTAAATTCGAAGAGCTCTTTATCAAAAACTAATAAAAGTGCCCTAAAATAATTGGATAAAGTGAATTTCTTTATTTGTTTGAATAGGTATTAAGGCTGGTAAGAAATCACAAACCAAATTATATTATATTTTCTTATGATTTTAGTTTATCAAAATCTCATAACCATTATTACAATTTGAAGCCTGATGTTTTAGGATTCTTCACTTACATGCTCTCTTAGATTTCTAATAATCATGTCATATTTGTTGCAAATACAAAAGATGAATGTCATATTTTCCCAGAACAATTAAAGAAGGCTGAATCTACTTAATCTAGGGTAAGTGAAAAAGACAAGGATAAAGTCTTTTTTGGTTTTGATTCATTTGAAAATGGTACAAATTATTTTTCTATAAGTGATTAAAAAAAACTTAAAAAGTTTGATTCAAAATAGAATGATTTTGAAATGATTTAAGATAAATAAACTGAAACTTAAATTAAAACTTAAGTATATTAAAATAAAGAAGAGTTAAATAATAAGCCAACTGATGTTGATTAAAATGGAGGAATTCTGACTAATAATGGAACCCCTGAAACTTCAGCTTCAAAGGGATTTTGCTTAGATGAAAATAAAATAACTTCTGAATCGAAAGATGCAATACTTAAATTTTTGAAATGGTACTAAACAGGTTCATCATAAGGTGAATATAATAAATACTTAAATTACATTCAGGAAAAGTTTTTTTTGAATTAGAATGAGAATAATTAGTTAAAAAAGATATTAGCTTATGATACTCTTTTAGTAAATAAAAATTTATATCAAAGCATCTAAGAATAATTAAATTCAATAATTTTCAGTCTGATTGAAGCTATTAATTATAGAAAGATTATTCTTAGGTAGAATTTAAAAACAGCTATTCATGTATAAGTCTAATTTATGAGCAGTATAACCGAATAGATAAGAAGATCATTTATGCCTATAAAATCCTAATCAAACAAAGAATAAATGAAAGGAATTCAAAATGTTAAATTTACCATCTAATAAATCAAATATCATGACTACATGACCAAGATTAAGTAGATTAAGCATGTAGCTGATTTTGTATCTCAATCTAATAGTGAAAAAGTCAATTTACTTTAGAAAGTTTCCTAATAAAAATACTTAATTCCAGAAAGTACAGAAAGTGGAAATATCAGAGACCAAATAAAGGCCAACTCTAATTCGATGATTATAAATGTCATGTAACAATATCCAGATGAATGTTCTGAAGAGTACTCTCAAACTTTAGTTAGTGGTTTAAAAAAAAATGTTTTCAGTAAACTATATAATGAGTAGTTGAAAGTAAAGATTATGCTTAAAAGATACACTTAAGCTCTCCTAAACAATTGGGTTTATGATTTGAGAAGAAACAAAAAAATTTATCTTAATATTTAAAATAAAGGAGATAAAGTTGATAAAGAAATGAAATTCTTCTTCACAGAGCGCAGTCAGTATGTAATAGACTATGACTATGATCCCTCATAACGGAGTAATTAAATAGCCATCTACTTCTTTAATGTTCAAAGAGGGAAGCACTTTAAGAATTATGTTCTCATAGAGTAAAAAGAAAATTAATTCACTCAAGAAGAAATTAAATACTCTGTTCAATATGCGCTTGATGTAAATTGGAAAAGTATTGTTGATAGTGATAACAAAAGAGAGTATGCAATCACATAACCATACTTTGCAAAAAATTAATAAGCTAATTAAGAAGAAATAGCAGAAACATATTAGCTCTAGACTCAGGGTTAAGGTCAGTTAGAACCTGCTATTCAGCCAGACCTTTAAAAAAAATATGATGCTATTTATATTCATGCTGAGGAATTATTAAATATGGAAATGTTTAATTCATCCTTATGCATAACTGACAAATTTATAGTAAAAATGTTTGGTGAAGTTATCAATCCTACCACATGGAAGTAAAAAGAATTCTCAAAAATGATTTTTATGATACCCCGTAAACAAAAAAATGTAAACATTGAAAACTTTTAAATGAAACTCCTTGAGTAAATGTCAGAAAATTGCATTTTTAAATCAATACCTAGATCAGGTTGTGTCTCTGTTTACAAAAAGGAATAAGATGTAGAAAAAATTTATGTCTTTGGTGGTGTTTCCTACAATGGATACTTGTGCAATTTTATAGAAGAGTATAATGTTTTAAATAGTTAATAATAGGTATGCTTTACAAAAGTTCATTATAAGAAATTATCCTAAAAGACATTCCGTCCTCTCTATTCTCCATTCACTTTCATTCATTAAGATAACATTTACTTTTTAGGAGGAGAAGTTGATAAAAATCTTATTTCAAGAGCATTTAATTAAGTTTACTTATAGCAATATAGCTTGGCAGAAGGCGTGTTCAAACCATACTAAATAATAGATAGAAAGAATATTAAGTCTGATTTAAAATTAAAGGGATAATAAGATTAAAAGTAACACCAAAGAGAATTTTTGAAATTTGTTGAAGTCATACCCTTTTAGACAGTGAGTTTAAATACATATTACTCATTCAATCAAAACAATCAAAAAGTATTTTCTATAGCATTGGTAGGAAAGTGTAACTCTGCCATTGAGTAGATTTTAGAAAAATCAACTACAATTCAAATTTAACTCTCCTTGATTGAGAATTTCATGAAAGATAAGAAACAGACAGAAAAACTGATATAGATAGAAACTACTTTGGAAGATGAGTCTGAACAAGAACTTAGATTAAATGAGCATAATAGTTCTAAAACATTCTTTTTATCTTCTTTCTAAGCCGATTAATCAACTATTTTAGATAATAATAAGAAAAATGAAAATTCCAAGCAATAATAAGGTCCTTCTACCTCTAACCAAATAATTGATGATAAAACTTCCAATCTGTAAAAAAATTAGATAGCCGAATTGAATGATAAAACTACTACTAATAATTAGGATCAAACTAAATCTAGCAGAACTGATTAAGGAGGCATGGTCTAAAATGAAAAAACTAATCTACTTAATAATGTTCCAACTTTGAATCAACATTAAACTACCATTTTGTCCAGTAAATAAAATTAACCCATTGAAGAGGAAAGATAAATATTAGGATCAAATAAAAAATTTAAAGATTTAGTTGAATATATTAACAGTATTTCAAAAAATGTTAATTTTCAAACTTTTACTGAAAAAACTGGATCATATGAAAAAACAGGAACAGCTTCTTATTTAAACTTCGTAAAAACAGAATTTTATTTCTAGTAGGAAGAAAAGTTTGTCCCAAAATACTTCCTTGTTTAGAATAATTTTAGCAAGCTTGTGAACATTATAGTAGGTGTTGACTAGTAGAATTAGCTTTCTATAGCTCATAAATTCTCGCTCACTATCAGATTCAATGATGAAGATTATAAGGACTCTTTACTCTCAAATTAAATGCATTTCATTTCATATTATCCCAATATGGAAAAAAGATAAATGATATTTTACAAAACTCTTTCTTTAGAAGAGATTACTGAACTCTCTTAGACATATTCTAATTTCAAAAGTGATGGTATAGTCTATAAGTAGTCAGTTAAATTTGATTAACAAAAAATGAGTATGCTCTCATTACAAGAAGAAGCATTAGAGGTAATTAATCCACAATTAATTAATAGATATGTTGTTGCTGACTCTGAATATATTTATTTAATTAATGGAACAAATTCTAAAGATCCTAACTTACCCTACAATAAACTCTCTCCTTGTGAGCGTTACAGTCTAAAAAAAAACCAGAGCGAAGAATTACCAGAATGTATTTTTTTAGATTCTAAAAAATCTCAAATCCTTTAGAATGAATATTTTATTTTCTATATTGGATTGTATGAAAATTAAGAAGAGATTCTCGAAGATGATCAAATTGAAGAATAAGGTGAATAAAGTGAAGAAGAAGATTCAGAAGACGATGATTAATCTGAGTAGCTGATTGCATAAATTTTTGATAAAAAAAAGAAATTTTGGAAAATCATTAGATTGTCTTAATGCAAAGAAATCACAAAAAAATTTAATAATTTCACCTTTTTGTTAGGAAATTAAGAAAACAGGGTATTTGCTGTCAATAACAGATTATAGCCTAAAAAAAAAGATACAATTGCAAACCATGAAATAACTTTCGATTTAAATAGAGGTGATTTTGTTGAGGATATTCATCATGTTGCTTTCAATTGGAAAGGCTAAAAGTAAGTTGATATAATTAGGTCTTCATATTATTCAGCTACTGCTTATGGCATGTTACCTAGTAATCCTATTAGCTATGAAACTTTCTCATTAATTCCTAAATAGAGTACAAGAATCTGAAAAAAGACCTCTACAATTATCCTAAGATAAAAATTTAAACTCACCTATATTATTTTAATTTACCTGCCTCCCTCCAGATTGACTAGATGACTGAAATTAATGCTTTTAATTTGTCTTATTCTGTTGTAAGAAAGAAGAATATATAAATAAGAGGCAGAAGTTTCAGATAATTACTATGTTCTTTACATTAAATGAAATATATTTAACTAATAGTTTTAATATTGTCTGTTAATTTTGTTTTCTATTCTTATTATTTATTTGTAATTTTTTTATAAATATTTTTTAGTAAATTACTGAAATTTTTTATTTGTTTACCATTTTTCATAATCAATTATTTTTTAATTTAAAACCTCTAGAATAAAGACACAATAATTTATTTTACTAAAAAATAATTTTTTGTTTCTTCTTTTTTCAAATTTTACAAAAAGATTCAAGTGTAAATAAATAGATTATTTTAATGTTAAAAAAATTAAATTCTTTTCAGTTTTTTTAGGTAAAACAATCAAAAAAAAAAAAAACTTAAATTACATAATTCACCAAATTTTTTTAATTTTTTTGAAAGATGTTCAATAAACACATGTAAATTTTTTAACTATTTTTATATTTAAGTGAGTATTTTACTTAATATTTGAATTTGATATTATAAAAAAAAATAAGAACAGAATTTTCAGATTTTTTTATTTTTTTAAATGTCAAAACGAAAGAATTGAGTTAACAATTCAAATATTTTCTGTTTTTTTCTCATTCTTTTTATTTATTTTTTCAAACGAATTACTTAAAAGTTTTAATTTTCTTGTTTATTTTGTACTTTTTAGCTATTTTCCAATTAACTTTTTTAAAAATTATATGATTTCTATTTGTATTAAAATTATTTTATCATTTTAAGTTATTAAAACGTTATCATTATTATTTTCTAAATAAGTTATTTCATATTTCTTGTAAAACAAGTTTTCTTCATTTTAATATTAAAAACTTAAACTAAAAAAGTTATTTTTGATCAATTAAATAAAAATAAAAATATTTTCATAGATATGACTATTTATTCCAAAATAATAATCTTACTAAATAATTTTATCCTTATTTTCTACGACAAATTGATTTGGAATTGAATGAATTTACAAGAAATGGAAATAGAATTTAGAATTATGTTTGCGAAATTAGTTGTGATTTATTATTGATCTAAAAAATAATTAATTGATAAGTAGACGATAATTATTTATATATTTTTGCAATTTTTATCATAAATGATTTATCAAAAATTAATTTAATAGAATCTATTGAAATATAAATATTAATATCTTTTTACATATTTTATTTTTTAGGATAGTCAAATATAATATGAGCTTTCCTGCTCCATATAATCCTTTAGAAGGAATTCCAGAAATATTTAGGGCTAAATTATTCAAACTAGATTAGTTATCAAGTACATGGAGAGATGTAGGCTTTGGATATCCTAAAATTATTTAAACAAGTGGAGTAATTTAAGTTCAAATTTTCATTTTTTTATAAAAACAGTCTTTAATTAGGATCAATCATTCAAAAACTTTTTTGTTTATTCAAATATTTAAAATTAGAATGAAGGCTATTTGCTCAAGTTCTATTTAGAAAAGAATAAATCTGAGGTGTTTTCAGAAAATTTATCAAATGATCTTATAATAGAAAATCCTAAAGGTATTTATTTAAATATGATATTTGCAGATTCATTTAGGTAGAATTCAAGAGAGTAATTTAGTCAACGCTTGAAATAAAAAATAAAATAAACGATGATGCTAAATATCAGTAAACTGATTGAAATCTTAGAGCAGAATATAGATATAAAATAATATTTTATTGAAATAAATATATAAAATTTAAGTGTTTGGGTTAGCTCATGGATTAGTTTTAGTGCTTAGAATTAATTTATGTTTAACAAATATTGAGATGATGTAAAAATTATATTTAACTTAAATTTAATAGAAAAACAAATAACAATTTCGAATGATTTAACAGAGGATGATATTGCAATAAGCTTTTAAAATGAAGCTGGTAGATTAGCTCTATGGTAATATATTTTATTTGATTATATTGTATCTTTTTTTATAAGAACATATAGTTATAAATATTTATTAAATTTAGGAAATAAATTAAAGAAGTTAAATCAAATATAAGCTATCAAAAATAAGAAGATGAATTCAGATCTTACAAAAAGCAATTTGAAGAGGCAGAAGAAGAAGGATAATTTATTCTTCCTATCCCTAATTTAAATAATTTAGAAACATTTTTGAAGCTTCTCATGGTATTTTTTTTATTTATTTAATTAATGCATTTGATAATTTATAAATTACAAATAAATTTAGGATACTCCTCCTGAAGATAGAAACGTTATTTCTTCAGAAATGATGGTCAGGGTAACTATCTAATTCACTATAAAAAAGAAATTAGGGATACATACAATTTTATTTATTATCTAAAGCAAAATGTTTTATTCAGAAATTTCAGAGAAGTTTTCAATAAGTGTGAGAAAGAGAATAATTTAGAAGCATTGAACACCCTCTGTTAAATATTTAAGTCTCTCATATTTTATTCAGAGCATGAACTACTATAGGTCTTACTAAACGAAGAAAACTACATCTTGACATTTGGAATCCTTGAGTGTAAGAGAGACAGTTTCTTTTAATGCAATAAAAAAACTATTTATAGATCAATTATTCAAATTTATTTGCAAAATCACACTACCTATAATAGACGATGAATAAATGTACAGCAAACAGAAGGAGACTCACAGATAGTTCTTTCAGAAGAGAGCAAAGTTTTTATCAGTTGTTCAATTCAAAGACTAATCCAAATTAGATGATATACACTTCAATTTCAGATTGTAGTACTTAAGAGACTCAGCACTTGCTCACATTTTAGATGAGTCTACTTTAAACCTTATGAATTTGGTATATTGTCTTTGTTTTAAGAGATTAACTCAATGTATTTTCTTTTGTTTTAAATTATAGATAAGTTAGAGAATTTATAAAAACTTGGTCTAGTATATCATCACTAACAGAGAAATGATTTCTCAAATTTTAAATGCTTTGAATCTTAAAGATTATCAATCCCTATGTATGGTCTATGATATGTTTTAATCAATGAAAAATATGGATAATTTCGTAATAAATATTATTATTTGATGTAGATTTAAAAATAATTCTAAATAATTATTTAATGAGTAAAGTATTTCATCTCCAATTTTTTCTATTTACTAATAGTTAGAAACTTCAATTAGCATCTATGATGCTTTCTATGAGAGGACAATTTTTGAAATGTTAGATTCATTTTTAAGAAATTACGAGAAACCAAATCAAGGAAATTAAATGCAGTCATTTGGTATACAAAGAAAGAAGTAATAGATACTAGATGAAAACTAGTTAGAAATGATCCCTTAAATGATAGTCACTATATTGATTTAGTACATGAACAATAAGCCACACTTACTCTTAAAATACATGAGAAGTATGGAGGAAAAAGTTTAAAAATATAAGTTTTTCTAATTAATTTGTGAGTCAGTTATGAATCAAAAGTATACAACCAACTAGTTATATGTAAACTTACTACTTAAAAAATCATTTATAATTAGTCTCAAATAATTTTCTTTTTTTCATCAGTTTAGCGATCTCCTCAAGTTAATTTTGGAAAATTCAATTAAAAGCGATGAAGACTATGTCTTCTTAGAGCAGTTTTTACAAATACATTTAGGAAAAATGCTAGATATTTTCTATACAGCAGATTACAGTGAAGAGAAAATTTTTGGTAGAATCTTGCTGATAGACATTATTGTGAATATCTTGAGAAACTTAGAAAATATTTGTATTTGCATACCTAATCTCACATATGAAGTCTTTTTTTCTATACCTTAAAAAATGCTACCCTTTTTCAACAAAAACTATAAGCACTTACACTCACAAATCATAAGTCTTTATATTTCCTATATAGAAATTAATGTAAATCAAAATATTTTTTTATTATTATTTCTTAATATTATTATTAAAATTAAGAAACCTGAATTCCACTAGGTTCTTTATGATGTTTTAGTTCCAGTTACATCTTATCTAGTAAAAAAAATAAAAAACAAAAACAATCTCATTTATTCAGAAATAATCAAGCTTTTTAAGCTGGCCTAAACAAGTTAGATTTTAATAGGAGGATTGGTAATTTCAATTTATTTTATGCTTTAAAATTTACTGAAATAAATTAAAAATAAATAGTAATAAATCCATTAGCAATTTGAAAAAAACATAATCTACTAAAAATTCGTAAACGATATTAGAAAGAGTATTCCACCTGAAGATAATAGCTCAAGCAAATCTGCAAACAGTCTGTTTAACATTACAAATGTTAAGATTAGCTTGGATAGCCACAAAAGATTTGATAATATTTTAGGAAAAGATGAAATTGATATAGATTTTATTAGAAAAAGTTCTTAGAATTCTAGCCCTAAATCTCCAGTTGGCTCAAATTCATCAAGTCCAGTCAAACAAAATTTTAACTATGAAGATGATGAACAAGAAGGTATTTATTTACAAAAGTAAAAAATAATTTTATCTATTCAAAAAATATTAATATTAGTTTAAGATATTGTACAAAAACGTTTCAAGAGCTCTAATTCATGATGATATTTCAAACAAAGATAGTATCTTAGAATTACTAAATATTTATTTTTGTATAAGATAAATCTATTCATAGGCATGCTATTTTCTTCTAAAGATTTTTCAAATTATTATCAGAATTTAATTTTTACCTTTTTGTAAAAATGTCCTTAAATTTTTAACAATTATTTTTCGATTCCATTGATCAGTATTTTGATAATTCTTATTTATTTTTATCCATTTTTAAATTTATTGACTAGAGAATTTTAATAATTATAAAAAGTAAGTAAAATTTTAACTCTATCCAAAGAATTATTTCAGAAAAAAATTAAAAAATGGTTAAACTTTATTAAAAAATATCCAAAAAATTATTTCAGAAAAAAATTAAAAAATGGTTAAAGTTTATTAAAAAATGAATAAAAAATAAAATCAAAAAAAATCTTGAAAAGAGGAAGTTATTTCTGAAAATAAATTTATTTATCTATTAATGTGTTTTTTTGATGGTATACAGATTTAGATATAAAAGCAATACAAATAGATATTTTTATTTTTGCTTTTGATGAATATAAGATTTGATTTAAATTTCTCTCTTAGGCTAGTGATTAATAGAAGAGATATAAGAAAAAGAAGAGTTAATATGAGGAAGTAATAAAAAAGATGTAAAAAGATTAATTTTTATTATATTTAAGATTAAGATTCTGTGTTTTTAATTATTTTCAAGAAATGTTTGATATAGAAGCAATAGTACTCTCATTGTTATCGTTTATTTCATTTAAGTTATGAGCAGCTGTTTCTTAAAATTTAGATTTCGAAAAACCAATGTATACTTTCCTGTTTTTTATTGGTATTTTTAATTGATTATTAGCTTAAATATAATTTACTTTCCACAAATCTCTTCACCATTGTAAAGAGAAATAGCTAGTAAAGCTTTTTCTCTATTAGGAAGCTTGAGTATACAAATGTTCTATGCTTCTTCAATGATAAATCTATTTTAAATAGAAATTTTAGAAATGATTTTTAATGATAATTAATTACTTAGATCTCAAGATTGGAACATTTTGGAGGAAATTAGAAAGAATGTCTATATTGCATGCCTATCTATTCAAGCCAGTAATAATTATACATTCGCTTGGTGGGTTGATTGTTTTAGTCATAGAGAGTTCACTCTTTTTATTTGAGGAGTTGTTTACATAATATTCATCATTATCTTCACTTGTTCCTGTAGTTGAAGAAGCATTCTGATCTTTCTTTAAGTTCTTAATATAGATTTGATCATAATTACTGTAAAATATCTTTTTATTAAATAATTGTTTTATTAGGAATTCAATTAAAAACATCTAAATTTTACTTTGATTTCTTGATCCATAAAAGTCATATCATTTAGACCTTCTTTAGCTGCAGATGCACTTTCTATTTTGGTATACTCTACTAAACATGATGATTTATTCTTTAAATACATTATTTTTTCTATAGGTCCAAAATAGCTGAAAATATTGATGAGCATTTTGAGAGTTACTTTTGTTTTATCAAACCAGTTGGCATAAATTACTTTAGATCTTCTCAATGCTATTTTTGTAAAAAAATTAATAAAATATTTTAATTAAGAGATTAGTTAGTTACATTTAATAAACTGAGGATTAACATAGTCACCAATATTCATTCCTGGATTGATTTCGTTATTGGCCAAGAATGAATAATTTGAGAGGATTTGCAAGTTATGGTTTGATGATGAAGATATATTACCACCACAGGTATTTCCATTAAGATTGTTGGAAGAAGAATTAGTTTTCCTGTGGATAGCATTACCTCCATTAACTGAATTGAGACTCTAACTGCTTCCTTGGTTCATATTGTTGTTAATATTAGTAGTATTACTGTTATTATTGTTATTGTTGTTACTATAATTGTTGAATAAGAAAAATGAAGCTCCATTTGATCCTCCTGTTTCATCATTCAGGCTTTAACTTTCCATATTTTAAGAAGTATTTTAAGAGTTGAAAGCAGCTATGCCTATTGATGAATTTAGACTACTTTTGTCATCATCCTTATCTTTTTTATCTTAATTAGGCTATTTTTCTATTTTTTCAATAGGTTTTTAATTATTTACGAAAGGAGGCGAGAACATAGTACCTTAATTATTGTGAATTTGACTATTAATATTATTGTTGCCGTTATTATTATTTATTTGACTATTGTTTTATGAGAAATTAAGACTATTCGTTGAATTAATTTAATTGCTATTCTGATTACTAAAATTCATCATATTCATATTCAATAACATTTAATTTGGCATAATTCTATTATTATTTTAAAAGTTTTACATGTTATTTCCTTAGTTAAACATTTCATTATTTCCCATGTATCCTGCCATATTCTAGTTTCCTATTTAGGGCATAAAATTATTGTTAAATGGCATAAAGTTATGTTATTGCTATTAAGCTTATTGTGGCTAAAAGTAATAACCCTATTATTAATGTGCTTACAACTGCTGTTACTGCAAATACATTTGCTATTATTGCTGCTACATCAAAAGCATATTCTAATCATTCGAATTCATTTTAGGATTAATTTATGGCTGAGGGAATCCAAACATGCTAAACTATTATTATTGCTATTAATTCTACATAGTGTTGTTAAAGCTAAAGTTAGCGTTTTCAAAGGACTAGTTTTTCTTAATATTTGAGTCTGTAATATTATTAAGTCCTGAGCTATTCTAATTTGTATGGTGTGAAACTTTTTATTCTTCTACATTAGAAGTATCATCTAATATATTTTGTAAATGGTTATTTTCTTCTTCTTTCTCTGAGTAATCAGAAGATGTTTGAAGTACCCCTAAAATGGTAAGAGGGTCATTGTTCTTTTTAGAATCAATTTAAGAGGTTTTTTAACTAGAAGATTTACTTTTGCTCTTTTTACTTAAAGATTGTTTTTATTGCTACTAGTATTGCTATTGCTATATTTGCTATTATTACTATTACAGAGAAACATTCATCATTGGGTTATAATCTTTGCTTTTCACATTTAAGTTGAGTTGATTAAAGCAGTGATTCAAATCAAAGTTATTGTTGTTGTTGTTGTTATTATTGTTAAATCCTCCCATCTAACTATAAGGCATATTATATTGAGGATAATTCATTCCACCGCTATTCATTACTGGAAAACCTCCTTGCATACCTTAATTCTAATTAGGCTATGGTTTCATATTCATTTGATTCAAAGGCCACTTTTAGACATTTTGATTCTACTACATAGAATAATTAGCCATAGGGTTAATAGGCTATTGAATACCTGGGTACATATTTTATTAGTAAGGAGGGTAGTTCATTCCTACAGGTGGATATTACATAAATTAGTTTGGTTGTTGAGTTGGCATCATGTGCCATTACATTTGTGGATATTGCTAAGGATGGTTTAGATTCATCTACTAAGTTGGCATCAAAGGTATTTGGGGGCTATTAGTGATGGGTGGAATGCCTGGTTGATTAACATACATAGGAGGAATTTAATTAGACATCAAGTCATAAGAAGATATAGGGTTTTGATTATTCATGTATAAATTATTTTAAGGAAGAGTAAATTAATTTTGCAAATTAAGTTATTACTACTATTACTATTACTAAATTTGTTACTATAACTATTATGACTAAATTTTAGAAGAACTTCTTGTCTCATTATTGTTTCCAAAAGATTTATTAATGCTTGCCTCTTAGGAGTTGGCTGAATTCTCAAGTCTTAAAAATAAATAAAAATTTAAAATCAGCAAAATAATGTATTAATATAATTCATCTCACCTATGACTTGAGGTAGGTTTCCCTTCTAATCCAGAAATGCTACTACCTTACTTATCACTATTTGAGCTGTTTCCCATCATAATCTGCTTCATAATAACTGTGTAATCTAAAATTTAATATGAAAAGATATTAGTAAAAGTAAGTTTAAAAAAAGATTCTTTGAATCAACATACATATTCCATGTTTTTAATTATCATTTATTTCAGTCAAACTTTCGATAGATTTTATTTATGAAATTAAAAAATATTACCGAAACCTCCAGGATTGTTTTCTTGAAATACTATTTTTATCAGATTTGAAGGATATATATTCATCTTAAATCCTGTCAGTAGTTCTTAGTTGTTAAGAGCATCTAATGACCTTTGAGCATTTTCTACAGAATCCATTTCAACAAATGCTTTACACTTTGGGGATCTTTCAAAAATCAATAGCTATTTTATATTAAAAAAATAATAATCAATATCAATCAACAAAAGTAGCAAACAAAATTTTGATTCATTAGTATTAGCTGGACTTTATGTTAAACTTTTTGAAATTATTTGTAAGTATCAAATTAAATGAATAAAAGAGCTTATCAATATTCAAGACAAATTTAAGCAAGAGTATATTTTTTTGTAAAATGCAAAAGAATAACACAACTCATATTGAATTTAAATGCTCCTATATCATTCTTATAACTAAATGCTATAAAATAAATTATTTACCCTCCACACCTCACCATATGCTGAAAACACTTTGTGATAAGTTTCTTGATTAATGATTTTATTTTCTATATTATTCACAACAACAAGCAAAACTCCAGTCGTGCATTTATTATTACCCTATGTATTTAAGTATAAAAATGAAGTATGAAACTTAACAAAATAAAAAGATATTGTATGAAATATTTGCATCAAAAGTCAATTGAAATAATCTGCTTCTATGAAAAAATAAATATTATCCAATTATTTGTTTAATCTGATTATATTGACAATTGAAAACATTAATTTGAATATCTTTAAATTCAAAAACGCGTACTGTTTATTGTTAATCCATGTGAGAAAGCTGACTCCTATTGAGAGTTCTCGCTATGATAGACTGATTGCTTTGTTAATTTATTTTTTAGTTTGTGATTTATCTTATTCAATTAATCTTTTAACTTTTGATGTTAATAGTCTTAAAATTAAAAGCTATTATCTATTTTGCTTTTTTGAAAACAATAAAAAAGTATTAATGTTTTACAGATTAAGTTTTTTTTCTTTTTTTCTTTTAAGAGATGCATATATAAATTTCAATACTTTTTTATTAGATTCTTATTTGATTACTTCCTTCGATATAATATACACACACAAGCATGCATAAATCTGAATTGATTCTCGCAACCTTACTTTCCACCTCTTTATCTAATCACTATTAATTATTTTATTTTTGATCTATCCAATTTATTCATATGATATGTGACTACAACAATAGCACTAATTATCTTTACATTTATTTTTTCCATTTTAAATTTTAATTTCTAGCTAATAATTTCAAACTTCCTCTTGACCATAAATCCAAATTTCATCATCTTTATTATTATCACATTGCTAAAATAAAAAGCCATACTCATTGAATTTGTAAATCAGATGTATTAATTATTTTCAGCTTTTATTCTTATTCTTTTTTTCTATTGTTTAGCACCAAATATCAGTAATTCAATTTCATTTTAATACTAAATATTAAATTTAATTATTTGCTCAAATATTTTGCTTAAATATACAAAATACTTGAAAATGTATTTTGAAAATAAAAAAAAGGAATGTGTTAATCAAGGCCATAATAAGCTTTATATGAGAAACATAGAGTAAAATTAAGATTTTTTCTTGAGTGAAATATGATTGGAATTTAAATTAGTGGATCGTATAAGAAATAAACTTAATTTTAATCACTGAAGAAATAAAAATTAAAAACTATTTTTTCTTAACAAAAAAATAACAAAATAAAGACCTGTTAGAAAATTCTTCATTAAAATTTAATTAAGCCAATATAAAATACATGGCAAAAAAATATTATTTCTCAATTATTCATAAAAATAAACGTTCAAGATATTTTTAAAATTATAAAAACCAATTCTTTATACAAAATATCAATCAATTTTATTACACATCAAACTTAATTTTACTTACTATAAATAAATACATAATAATCAGTTAATTAATTTTCAGACTCTCTTTTCGAATGGCAAATTTATAGTAAAAGATTGCTTTTTTATATTACCATATGGCACAAACAATTTATTATTCTCTTTATTTGTTTTATTAACTAATTTTTTTTCCCAAACATGCAATTCTTAATCAAGAATCTATTCTGCAACCTTATTTAATATTAAAATAAATATGTTTTGTTTTAAATTTACTTAAAAATAATTAATTATTTTACTATTTTTCCATTAAAATTTGTCTTTTTGTTTAAATAAATACTTTTTTCACTTGAAGCATTCAAAAAACTTTTTTGTTTTTTAGAATTTATTATACTGCTTGTATCAAGCTAACTTTAACTTAAAGCTGAGGGGACATATATAGGGACCCCAGGCTACTCTTTTTCAGGGTGGTAGCAAAATCCGAATGGATTCTATGGTGGATCTTTTAATGCACTTTGAGGTCTTTAGTGTAAAACATAATTTTAACTTTTAAGTAAATAGTTCAACAATTAGGTGGTTTCTTCTTTGCTTTCTTAGTTGTTCTTTATACCATTAGTGTAATTGGTTTAGTTTAGATTTTTTTCTGAAATATACTGGCTTTCAAATTACCTAGGTTAAGAGCTGATTACTTATTAATTTGGATTGTTAGATTCCACTAATTTCAATTCTCCACTTTTTGATTTTTTAAGTTTCTCATCAGCTCCTTATCTTAAATTCAATATTTTTTTTAAGTTTGCTATTTTATTCAAAATTGTAAGGTAAAAAATAATAATTTATGATAAGAAATATAGTTTAAAACATTTATTGCATGAATGATTTAAATTGGAGAAGAGGAAATGAATAATTACATCCAAAAATGCAATTACCTTAGAGATTGAAAATAATTTCTATTTGAAATTGTAGATTTTCTTTTATTTTAAAAACAACCATTTTTTGTAAAAAATAGATTTTGAAACATTAAAATCAATCAATACTTATAAAACCTAACTTTTTGAAGTTCTAAGAATATCTAATAATATAAATTGTTTTAATCTAAAATAAACAATATCCACCTTATTTCTAAATTTAATATCATAATATTTATTATTCATCATCAAATAAATGAAAGAAAGGATAAAGAAATAATTGATTGTTAAAAAAATTTATCTCAAAACTTTGTAGAAACTTTTGCAATAAAATAGAAAATTGATGTTTTAAAGAAATAATATATACCTTTATATTTTGGATCTAACTAATGGCATCCAAACATTTGACTTTTATAATTTTCTATTCTTACTGCTTTTTATGTAGACAATTTAAAATTTCTTTATTTCTTTTGATCTTTATTATTGTTGCTATTATTATCTTGAATCAACTAAATTTTATTGACTTGCATTTACTTTCTTTATTTCTAATGATCATCTGAAAGTAAAGAAGAGCTTGCAAAATTATTTTTACTTGATAAAAAAGGTTAACTTATATTATTTATCTTTAAAGCCTGATATTGCTAGATTTAGGTATGTTAATGGATTCCATTTTTATAATTAAATATCTAATTGGAAGATTATGGTCTATTTAATCTATTCTATATAGGTAATCCCTAAATAAAAGAAGGAGCTAACAACTTTATTATTAAATTTTAAAATATTATTTTGGGTTTGGTTATTTATACTATTAATATTGATAATGTTTTACCATTAATTTTTAGCTAGAATCTTGCTTCATGCTCCCCAACAATTTTTACTTTTTGGGACAGTAAAAAAAAGTAAATAAATAATAATAAGTAAGAACTAAATAAATAATATCATCCAATAAATAAGTTCTATTAAAAGTATAAGATAAATTTAAAATACCATTTCTTCTTTTTTGTTGCTATTGCATGCGAGAAGCAGAAACTCATGAAGCATTATT
The DNA here is from genome assembly GCA_000231825.2 of Tetrahymena elliotti 4EA. Taxonomy (NCBI): domain Eukaryota; phylum Ciliophora; class Oligohymenophorea; order Hymenostomatida; family Tetrahymenidae; genus Tetrahymena; species Tetrahymena elliotti. The sequence goes on along the minus strand of JH720314.1, from coordinate 1,003,402 downwards.
CTATGTTATGTTTAAAATTCTTATTTATTTTGCAGTATCCATTGTGTTAGCTTCCTTTCACTAATATATCTATTAATTTTCTAATTAACTATTTAAAAATGTTCTTTGTTATTTTAATGTATTTACCCATAAAATGCTCTGAATTAATTCATTATCTATTGGCATACCATTTGACATCCAGTCTTGATCAGGTTAATTGAATATTTCTATACACTTTTAAATTTCTGTCATCCTTTAAATTCATAAAGTTTAGTTTTATATTTGGTGTCATTTAATATGTATGAAATCAACTAATAATTTAAATCTAAATATTATTACTCAATAATCTTTAATGAAGATATGTAAAGACCACATTCGATCATTTTAAGATAAGTATGTTTAGGTAGTTTTACTAAAATCTATTTTAATAATAATATATTATTTTTTTAGTTACTTCTTTTTCTCTCTAAAGCAAATAACTTACAGGTGGTATTCTTTCTTAGAAATAAGTTGAATTGATTATTTCAACAATAAATGAAACTTCGTAGTCTTGATTCAAATAATCATTTAAATCCATTTCTTCCATTATCTCTACTAAAGAATCAAACACCAATCCAAACTATTAAATTAAAATCATACTCAATAAAATCATTAATTCATATTGTTAAATACTCCTAAATAATCTGACACAAGCTTCCTATTTTTATGATGTTTAAATTTGAGTTACTGATAAGTAAATAATTCTTTCATACCTGATTGTTTAAAGAGATACTTTAGTAGAAGAGCTATATAGTTTTTAGATACATATGAAATCTTCATATTGTGTCTCTTCGTTCTATGTTACTTTTTTTTATGATCTCATTGTTCAAATTAATCAGAAAGGAATCTTTTTAAACTCTTAAATATAATACTTAAAGATTGACAAAGTAATCAATTTATTAATTTGATTTAATAATAATGCTATTTTAATGATCATAAATTATACTTAAAGCAATACAAACAAGCATTTCAAAAGGTAATTTTAGATATTTATACATATTCTTAAGAGTTAAAAAATACTTTACATCAAAGTTGTACATTTAATAATCAAAACAAAAATAAAAAAAATTGATCATACTTTTTGAGAAAATATCTTTTTATCAAAAAATTTATAAGACTTATCTTAAACCAAACAATAAAATTTATAAAAATGAAATACCTTATAAAATCTACAAATTTTTTAAAAACAATAACAAATTTAATAGCATAATATTCTAAATAAAAATATAAATATTATCAAAAATAAAGAAAGACAATAAAAATTTTTATTCATTCAAAATTATTGAGCTCTTCAAATAAAAAAGTTTTCTTAAATATAAATGGAAAATAACCAAAAAAAATAAATTAAATAATTAATAAATTAAGGTGAGAATTAGAAATTTATGAATAGAAAATAATTATTTTTAAACATAAATTGTTTTATAAAATAAAATCATTTTGAAAAATTCAGAAATATTTTTTCAAAATGAAATAAAATTGAAAATTAATTGATTTTAGAATTTTAGTCTTAATTGATAGGAAAAGTAAAACTTCAAGCTTTGAGTCAGATTAAAAAGAAATTTTGGAAAATAATTTTCTGAAAAATGATGAGAAGATAAAAAATAAAAATTTGTAAGAAAAAATGATTTTTTTGGCTGAGAATTGATTATCTTAGATTTTTCAAAATGATTATTTTATTGAGAAAATATAAATTTGGAAGAATATTAAATATTGTTAGAAAAATGTCAATTTAATTTGTAAAATTAACGAATGATTTTTCGAAATAGTACCTGAAAATAATTCAATTTTTTTGAGCGAGTTGATGATAAAATTTGATTATATATATAAATTATCTCGTTAAACTAACAAATAAATGAATACATCAAGTATACTTGTATGCATTATGAATAACTAACAAGAAAATTACATAGAAAAACTGAATTAGCTTTAATTACCATTATTTGCTTCTTAATTAATAAATAATATAAAGCAAAAAGAAAGAAAGAATCAAAAATTAAAAAGAAAATTCAATATTTAACAAATACTAAAAAGGATGAAAGGATAGAGTATGTATTAAAATAGTAACAATACAAGTGGCAATAACTTTAGCTACATGAATTATAACTAAAACTCAAGTATCCCAACTTAATATTATTAATAGCAATAGAATTAGCAATCTGTCTAACAACCCTTATAGCAGTAAAATTAAAATATTACTTCTTATTCTCGCTCTTAGAGTCGCCACTCTCATCACTAAAGCGAAAATGTAAATATTTCTGCAAACAACAATGCCAATAACATGTAATCTTAAAACTCAAAATATGTTAAATAATCTACCTCTTCTATGTCTCATACTCAATCAAGCCAAGTCTATTAAAATTCTTAACTTAGGGAGAACTACAATAATCTTAGCAATAATAGCAATGCTAAGCCAAATTAAGTTTAATAATCTTAAACTGGTAATATACGTCCTTCAACGGTTGCCAATATTTTGAATAACAACTCCACCAATAAAATAAGTTAAAATGTCATTTAAAATTTAAAGCAAACTAGCCAAGTAATTCCCAACAACTAAAAGGTCAATAATGAAAATAGAGTTTAAAATAGCACAATCACCAGCAATTAAAATACTTTACCTAACAATAATGTAGTATCTAGTTCTATTAATGCTAACAACACTAATTCTTAATCTAATAATCAATAATTATCTTCCATCCCTGCTTCTTTAAAAGCCAGCACAACAAACACCAAAAGCTAAGCAGTAAAAAAGAGAAAAACTTTTGAGTGCCAAGGTAAAAAAACTTTCTTAAACCTTCAAAAATTTTTCATAAAAATTCAATCAAACCATACAAATATTTTTTGTTTAATAATGACAGATTTTTTAATATTAAATAATTCTTCATTTTTTTAAAATTAGGTACTTCCTTTTGTGTTGATGAACATTACGAATTTCACAAGTAGATAGGTCATGGTGCCTATGGTGTTGTTTGCTCAGGTGTTGACACAAAATGCAATAAAAAGATAGCTATTAAAAAAGTACTTAAAAAATAATTTGTTCTTTCATTTATGAGCTCTCTCTATCAATGATAAATAATATTGATTAAATTGGATGTTATTTTTGATAGATTTTTGAAGTATCTGACTTTTTTAATGTCATTTACAAATTTATTAATTGAATGATTGATTGATTAATAAAAATCAAACAAGCAAAACGAAATTCACATTCTTTTCTAATCTGATTTCAAAATTAATTATCATCAAATAAATTAATAAATTGATAAATAAATGCTTTTTCTTCAATTAATTATTTCTAATTTTGAAGAAGAAATGAGTTGTTAGATTTTTTACTAGATTTTGTTTCCCAATCAATTAATTTAATTACAAAAATTAATGTCTAACTGCTTAATTTTGTTGTTTTAACAATTCATAATTTAATTTTTCATCAAATTCTATTAACTCCTATTCATTCGTATGAACATAATTAAGAAGATCAAATAATCTCATAGATTTTAATTTTATTCATTTTTTATTTTTTTATTTATTAGATCACCAATGCCTTTGAAGATTTAGTTGATGCAAAAAGAATTGTGAGAGAAATTAAAATGCTCAAATTCTTTGACCATGAAAACATTATTGCTCTTCATGATATCATTGTACCTGAATAAAGAATTGATTATAATGATATTTATATAGTCACTGAATTAATGGAAACAGATTTGCACAGAGTTATATATTCTCGCTAAGTAAACAATAAATTCTTTTAGTTACTCTCTTCTTTTTGTTTTTTGATTTTCTAAAAATTTTTAATTAAATTTGTAGGAGTTAACTGATGATCATATTCAATACTTTTTATATCAAACTCTTCGTGGAATGCTTTATATTCATTCTGCTAATGTTATGCATAGAGATTTAAAGCCTTCTAATATTCTTGTAAATAAAAATTGTGACCTCAAAGTTTGTGATTTAGGTCTTGCTAGAGGCTTTGAATTTGATGAGGAAGATGGAAAAACTGAGTAATTTATTAAACAAAAATAAAATTTTTAATAAAAAATGTATAATTTTTATCAATTTTAGGTACGTTGTAACCAGATGGTATAGAGCCCCTGAAGTTATCTTAAAAGCATCAAAATACACTAAATCAATTGACGTTTGGTCAATAGGTTGTATCTTTGCAGAATTACTTGGAAGAACTCCTTTATTCCCAGGAAAGGATTATCTTGAGTAAATATAAAGAATTATTGCTATTTTAGGTACTCCTACAGCTGAAGAGCTTAGTTATATTACTAACGAAGGAGCCTTAAAGTATTTAAAAAGCTTACCCAAAAGAACTAAGTAAAGTTGGGAAAATCTTTATCCTAATGCTAATTTAGTAGGTTTAGATCTTTTGTCTAAAATGTTAACTTTCAACCCTAATGATCGTTATACAATTGAAGAATGTCTTGCACATCCTTACTTTGAAGGTCTCCATAATCCTGAAGATGAGCCAACCTGCCCTGAAGTTTTTGATTGGGCATGGGATGATTTTGAATTGACTAAAGAAAGACTACAAGGTATGGTGTATGATGAAGCTATTGATTACTAAAAATTAAAGGCATAGGCATCATAATAACAGTAATATTAACAATAATAATCATACGAAAATTGATTGATATACATAAACCACAAATAAATATAATTAAAAACAAAAGAAACCAACCAAACCCACAAACCTACAAACCAAGCTATATTAACAATAATTAACTTCCATATATTTTTAAAAATATTTCCAATAAAAATATATTTAGATGATGATCTAAATAATTAAAAAACTAAACTGTATATAATCAAAACTTAAAATTCAAATGTAATTTATATCAAAATGGTTAGTGAATTATATATGTCACTATTATTTTACAGAATTTCCTCTCTTATAAAGGTTTAACTTGAATTAATATAAAACGAAGTTTTATCATATGATTGATGTTCATAAAAAGTTTCAATTTGAAAATAATTCTAAAATAGTTATTTCATTTATTAATCTTATTTACAACCAAGTAAATTATAAAGCTGCATATATGCATAATCAATCTCACACCATATAATCTGAAATATTTTTGCATCTTTTTTAATTTTGAATTTAAAGAAAATTTAAAAATAAAAAATACAAAAAATACTAAATTATTTTTGTTTTTTCATATTAATTTAATTAAAAAAGAAATGAGAACTTATTAGTTATTGTAGAATCTTATTTGTTTTATTTTTTTAAAACTGAATATGATCTCAAATATTTACTGTATATATTTTTATTTATTTATCGACTAAGATTATTTATTTGATTTTAAATTGAATAACATACATTCTATTTAAAAAGGTTATTTAACACTAAAATAGAATTTTATTTTTATGGAAATGTTTACATTTTTATTCAATCTTGTTAGATTTAATGACTATCGATATGATCTTAATGTTATTGATGATTGTTTTAATTTTATTCAAGATGATCATTATGTTGTTATTAAACATTTTAACCAAGTGTATCTTTGTGTTAATCTTAACTACTTTCATGGTGATTTTAATTATTATTTTGATGATGGTGAGCTTTTTCACTTTCATCATGATACTATTCTTACTACCCACTATTCTAATTATCTATTGAATGATAATTTTATTAGTTATTATGTTCATTATTGTGCTCATGAGTATGGTGGTTGCTACTTTAAATTTAGTGACCATTTACCTAATGATGATGCTCATGATTATCTTGAGTATGATCATCTTATTGATGATGATTATGATGCTCATTATCCTATTAATGATGATTTTCAAATTAATCTTGTTAATGCTGATCATTTTATTAGTTAGGTTCTTCATATTATTACTTTTAAGTTTTGTTTGAATTATTAGATTGTTTTGAATTTCTTCTATTATCGTTTTGTTGAAGATTTTCTAAATTATTTGTTTAATAAAAAGCTGACTGAGCTGTAGAGTTCATTGTTGCCTACTTTTCTTTTGATAAATTTCTTTAATCTGGAGATCTTTTACCCTAACCAAAAGTGCTCGATACTACATAATTATATGATTCTATACAATTTCCTTTACCAGTATAATGGGAGTTTCTTCCTCTAATACCGGAAGTCATTCTTTATGGGGATCTATTTGATTTTCTAAAGCTGGAAGTTGTGCTTGAAAGTCTCTGATCTTCCTTATTTGGATTTGATTCTATTAAATTTAGATCATATTGATTAGTAGGTCTCCCATTTTCTTTATCAGTTAAAAAATTTTTTATCAAATTAGCTACAACAGTTGCATGAGGAAAGCAACCAGATCTATTTTTAGAATAAAGAAGAGCTCTCATACAAGTAATTTCAAAAGCTCCAAGAGTAGGAATTTTAACAAAATTATTTTGTGTCACAACAACATTTGGATTTTCAGCTAATATTGCAGATCTAATTTCCTCAAACATCTATTTGTATTTAGATTCATCATGTCTTGTACACCATTAATGTTCTTTGCAATTCTAACAGATTTCTATATCTACAACTATTTTGCCATCAATCTCTGTCTCTCCCTCCTTTTTCTGTCTATATAATTACTACTTAGGAGATCTATTTCTATTATTATGGGCAGATGCAGCCATGTCTAAATCACTTTACTTTTTATAAACTTGTTTTTCAGACTTTAGCAAATATATTAACTAAATTCACAAATATATTCTTTTAATTAAGATTTTTATTTTAAAAATTATTGAAAGGTTATTATTGACTTGATCTGTTTAAATGATTGATTGATGATAAATTAATCTCTTCCTTTAAACCAATTCTATTTAAAAACCTCAAGAATTAATAATAACCATGAAGTATTTTAATATTCTCATGACCAGTTACTCGATAACAAATACCAAAATACAAATTTTTCATTTATTTTTATTCTTTTTTTCCCTTAATTTTAGAATTTCTTAATTTCGTTTATTCATTATTGTTATATTTTTTATATTTATTTTTCAACAAAATCAAACAGAAATATATTTATAAGAATAATCTATAAATTATTTTTAATTTAATAATTTCTTTCAGTCTTCTAATTAATCCATCATATCCAGAAGATCATCTCCTCCTATTTCTTCTTTTTCAGCTTTATTCTTCACATTTTCTTTAATATCTAAAATAGCAAAATTTAAATTTATTTTAGCACATAAGATTATTAATAATTAATACCTAAATCTCCAAACATATCAGCAATCTACTTGTCCATATTTTGTTTACCTCCAGCAGCATCTTTAAAATTAAATTAAATAATTAGTTAACAAATATAAATATGCAATATTATGGCTATAATATTTTAACAATCATAATTTATTTTAAGATTTTAAGTTTACCTATAACAATAATTTCACTAAAGAAGTCTTCGTCAACAGTTTATTGTGAACTATTAAATTCTACTATGGGCTTACTAAATATATTATAAGTAAATATGTCTTCTACTTAGCTATTATCTCCACCTTTAATCATAGATGCTAAATTTTGCAAATTTTAGGTTGCAGTTTGTGAATCTAATTTTAATTCTGAAAGCAACTAGGAATCATTTTTAAAGCCCTTACGAATTTATGAGGATTCAGTGGTAATTACAGAGTGTTGACTTAATTTAATAACTCTTTTAGGACGTCCTGGTATAAACATATTCACACCCCATTCTGTTTAATTATTTATGAATTTAGTAGAAGAATTAGCAATATACTAATCAGTAGACTCCAAAAATTTTTAAACTTTGCTGATAGGATGTCCCTCTTGGTCATGCTTTATGATTAGACCTGGAATTTCAACATATGGACCTGCAGTCTGATTATTTACAATTCTAATATCTCCATTTTAATTTTGAGTTTTATCTTCTATGAAAACATAAACTTTTTGCTTGACATCTTGAAGGAAAGAAAGGAGTTCAATTTTAATTTGTAAGAAGTCAAATGGCAGCATTTAAGAATAGATTTCTTCAAATTTTTTTTGGACATAAACTAGATACTCAACAGCAGGCCCATTTTTCATAATATTTATAATTCCATTAAAATGGTTTTATGTTACATCATATATTTCAGCAGGGTGCATAGTATTGATGATTTAAGCTTTTAAGTCCATCAAAACTAAATCTACTAGCTTTTACATAGATGCCTCATTTAACTTCATGATAGAGCAATGCACAATTTTGTTGGTAAGAGTTTTAAAGAAAGACATTTACATTACTTTTTAAGGTTTCATTAACTCATTAAATAATTATTGTGAAAAAAGACTTCTTAAAATATCATTAAGAACTTAGGAGGATTTTACAGCATCTACCTTTTATGCAGTTAATCTCTATGATAAAATATAAACCATTTCTGCTCCTGCATTAATCAGAAGTATAGGATTGACTAATAGTTTGGCAAGCATTTTAATTTTCTCAAAATTCTATCAATTTAAAACTTTTCAATTTGATAAATAAATATCTTTACAAAAAATAATTAAAAATAATTGAAAATTAATATATCTAAGTTATTGGTTTGATATGATTATATTTTTCATAAAGTAGTAAATGAATAAAAAAATCACTTAGTCAATAAACTAAGCTTTTTAAATTAATTTTAATTAGACTCTCCAAAAAAATGATTTTTTTCTTTTCTAAATATTATTTGAGCAAAGAAAATTGAAGTAATTTTAAAATTAGGAAGTCTAATTAAATTTAAGATTTTCCCACTTGTAAAATAAGCTTCTTTTTATTATTAAAAACCGATCTCTTTAGATTTTTAGAACATTTGATTAATCTTTTTTTAGAAGGCTAGTATTTTATTTTTGGTATTTCTTTTTCACTTAAGTATTTTTCAAGCTTTTTAACTGGGCGGCTCGTCAAAAGTTTCAATTAATGAGAGGTTGGGTTAAAGATACTATGGCTATAACTATACTCTATTTTATATTATTAGCAATAAATCTCTTAAAATTAGTATTTTTAGAAATATTTCAAAGTATCTAGTCTAGAGATAGTGTAATTTCTTAGGGAAAATTAATGCATTTATGATGTCTCAGGTTTTAATAAAAGTTACTTGCGGATAGATATAAATTTTATTATGGATTATATTCTGTTCGTTAATAATTAAGTTGTTGTATTGGAAATTTAAATGATGATGATTAACATCAAAAAAATATAAAAAGAATAATTTAATTGAAATGTATATTAAACAATCTAATAATACTACCAAATTTTAGTAATTAATCCAGTTAATATCATACTTCAAAAAAATCAATTATGAATGAAAAGTAGATTGACCTCAAATAGATCAAAAGTTTGAAGAGCGCTGTCTTTGGTGAAAAGCAACAAAATTCTTCTCTAATATAATCTAAAGATGGATAGTCTAACTTGATTCAGCCTTTATAGAGAATTTAAAATTAATCTGATCTTTAATCTTTTCAAATTAAAGGATGTAATTCTCATTTAGAAAATAGTTCTCCCTTTATTGCCCTCTCAGAAAAGAGAGATTCACATTTAAAAGAAAAAGGGAAATTTGAGCAACTCATATTTAGTATAAAACTTAAATTTTATGCCATGAAATTGTTAAATCAAACAAGATCAAGAATGTTTAAAAACCTAACATCGCGGTAGTTTAAACTGATTGATGATATCTCTTGTGACTAATAACTTATTGCAAATAGATTAAAAGAAAAAAGAAAGAATTCTAAACCTTAGCTATTAAATTAAAATATTAAAGAGTCTTTCGTGTTTACAAAGTCATTTTAAAAATAAAATACACTCAGAAAAAATTTTTATTCATGTATAGTAGATACTCAATTCTTTTCTCATTGTCTTAAGACACTAGATTCAACACTGAAAGTTCTTGATCCAAATTCTTTTCTTAAAATAGCTTGGGATATCATAATGCTTTTTATAGTTTCACTTTATTTCATTTTAATTCCGATTTACATGACATTTACAAGTTTTAGAGAATATGATTTATTTATTAAGCTGATCATTATACTTCCTTTTATCGTGGTTGTAGATTTTTTGTTTAAGTTAAATACTGGCTTTTATGATAAAGGTAAAATGATTGTTAAAAGATCTTCAATTATGAAAAGATGCTTGGAAAAATACCTATTAAAAAATGTGTTCATTCTATTGTGCTATTCAGTAATTAATTTTAATAATTGTAATCTATTTTAACATATTTTTTTAGATTTATATATATTAGATTTCTGATACCTTGACTTTTTCGAGGTACTTTGATTTATTGCTTTTAAGTCTAATCTGGAAAATAAAAACCTATTTATAAACTCTGGGTAAAATAGAAGAATTTTCATTTTTTACTAAAAAGCAAAAAAATATCATTACTTTAATTAAATTAATTTTCACTTTAATGATGATCGCACATATCTTATCTTGTTTGTGGATTTTCTTAGCAGAGTATTTGTAATAAAAAAATGTATAGACTTGGTTAAAAAGTAAAGAAATTAATGTTTCACCTTGGTAAGAAATTTATATTAATTCATACTACTTTACTGTTGTGACAATGGTTACAGTGGGATACGGTGATGTCATTCCAGTTTCCGAAGAGGAAAAAACTGTTAGTATATTATTTATGTTATTTTTATGTGGTATATTTGGCTACTCGATGAATACAGTGGGTTCTATAATACAAAGTCTAAATGAGGATTAAGCACTTATAAGATAAAATATGTAAATTATAAATTAGTTTATGGAAAGGACTAATGTGAGTAAGAAAACATAAAATGCTACACGCGAATACTTAGAATATTACTGGAGCGAATAAAGGGAAAAAAATCAAAAATAAGAGGAATTAATTTTTAATATATTGCCTGAAAATTTGAGATAAAGTCTTCTCATGGAAGGAAAGGGAATTGTTTTAAAACAAACAGCAATATTTAGAGATAATTTTAGTGATTCCTTTAAATAAAAAATTGTCCCTTTAATCAAAGAGCGTCACTACATACCTGAATAAATGATTTGCACTTAAGGAGAAACAGATGACTGTGATATTTATTTTATTGAAAAAGGCTCAGTTAATATTCTTCTAGAGAATAATCAAGCCTATGAGAGCATTGATTCAAGTAAAAAATTTCAATTTTTATTTATTTCATAGTAATTGTTTTTAAAAAATAGATGCTAAATAAGTTATCACACTAATTGCTGGGTAGTCATTTGGGGAAATCAGTTTTTTTACAGGGTTTCCAAGAACGGCTAGTGTAAAATCTAAGGAGTTTACTACAATTTAAATAATAAATAGATAAGAATTTATCAATGAGCTGTAAAACTATTAAACAGATTATGAACAATTTTGTAATATAAAGGACAATATTTCTATTTACTCAGACTTCTAGTTAATAGATGTTAAATGTTTATCTTGCTAATCCCTGAATCATTAACTACTTCAATGTCCATTTACTCATTTTTTACCTAATTAAGCAAAATTAAGAGCTCAGTTTATAAGTAGCCCAATTTAGGAAAGAGAGTTTTTATTGAGAAAATAAAAGCCAAAGCTTAAATCTATTTAATTGGTAAAAGAAAGTTCAGTCTATGTCCATAGATTTCTGGAAAATGAAACAGAAATAGATTACTATATTTAAAATTATCTTTAAAGAGAAAGTGACAGTGAAGATGAGAGCTTACCAGAAAACATTAATAACTCAACAAGATAATTCATTGATGATTAAAATGGCAACTAATTTTAATTTAGTCAATTTAATAACATTGAAGAAATGTAAAAAAAAGATTCAAATATTCAATCTATTTAAGCAAATAGTCAACTCAGCTAGAAGTTAATTATTGCTGATATTAGATCCAAAAGTAATCAGATTGATATATCTCCTACAAAAGTCACTGAAGAATATGAATTAGGGAACTAAATCTTTAGGACTCCTAGCTCTTAGGTGAATAAAGGAAGACCTAAACAATTAACCACAATCATTAAAGAGTATTTTTCATATCAATAGAAAATAAATAATTAAATTTAATTCATATTATTATAGGGATGAGGATTCTTTGTATTTGTAAAAATCTAGACTTGGTTCATCTTCTTACAAAATTGAAAGCTCTTTAGGAGAAAATAGGAAATAATAAATTGAAGAAAATTTTGTTAAACCAAAGGGAAAAAGTTATTATGATGAGGCTAATCTAGCTGATCTTAATGAATAAAACTAATTTATTCCAGCTTAAATTCCATTTGTGCAATCTCAGAAATTTGTTGCTCCAAGAAAGAGTTCCCATCCCAAGCTTTCTAAAATTTAAGATCCTGTAAGTTTAGCTTTACAAAAATACTAAACTATGCTTAATAAAATAATGTAAGTTTTCCAAGAAATGGCTCCAAATGCTTTGCAACATTAGCCTGAGCTGCTATCTCCAAGCATTAAGAAGCATTTTTCTACAAATAAAATTCCTCCTCCTCATAGTGGCTTGTAACCTGCCCCAGAGATGTAAAAGATGAATTCTTATAGTAGAAAACAAGAGCCTAGATCAAATTTAGTTTATAAACACCAAAGTAGTATTACTAATTCAAAGGCTATTGTGTCAAAAAGAAGTATAGGAAGATTATAACCTGAATCAGATAGCAGATAAATTTAAACTGTTAGTTAATCTCATCAATTTCAAACAAAAGACACTAATTTTTATTTTGATGAAACAAATAATGTCTAATATGTTTCAAGTCACTAGGAAGTTTAAAGAGAATTTTATGAAGATTTTGATTTTGATGTTATGAAAAATTTTGAATTTTACTTTCCTTTAAATAACTTTGATCATTAAATGAAACTTCTAAGTTTGAATATAGAATAAAGGAGAAAAAAAATGCTAAGAAACCATATTGAAAATATGAACATTTTAAAGAAAAATAAATCATTAGCTGTTAGTTAACACAAAACTAAAAAGAATACTACCATACACTCTTCTTAAAATTTATATACATAATAAAATAAATAAAATAGCAACAGAGATGAAGCTGATGATTAGAGTAAATATAAATTTAAAAAATAATAATCAAGTTTGTAGATGGGAGATAGCCAAAAAAAATATGAATCTTTGAGTTTACATTAAGGAAAGAAAGGACCTTAGTTTAACTTGAATAACTTGAGTTTTAACTAAAATGATAATTCATAAGTGCTATAAAAATCTAATAAAAACTAAAAAGATAACTCATTTAACCAATCTGAATTTTTTAACACAAAATTAAATTAGAAGAACTTAGTCCAAAATCCCAATAAATTTGATGAATCATTTACATAAAAAGAAAATGATATTTTTGATGATAGTTTAAATTAAAATTAGTTTGCTAATATCCAAAGTATGCTGAATGATTAAATTATGAAAAGAGTCGAATCTTAAAGTTCTGATCTGAACTAAACTAATTTCGAATAAATTAGCCTTCATCCAAGTATAAAGAATAAATCAAGAAAAAATAGCAGCAAAGGAATTAGATAGCAAAGCTACGATGATAGGTAAAAAGGAAATAGTAGCAGAAGACATTAAGAGATAGAGATAGATATGCAAACAGATTACTCATAAAATAGAAAAAATATTCATACAAATCACATTCTAATTGGAATGGAAAACAAAACTAAATTATGAGTTGTTTAAAATATATTTGTTTAAAAAAAGTTAATTTATTGTTAGTTAGTTATTTATTTCTTATCAAAATGTAAATAAATTAAAAGAGATATTTGATTTTTTTTTGTTTATTCTCTCAATTTTTAGTTTCCTATTTTTTGAGTTGATCTTGAAATTTTTATTTTAATTTTCAGAATTTTTTTTTTTCTTAATTTTAATTTCAATTTTAATGATTTTACTCTAGAAATTTGTATCTAAAAAAAATAAACAAGATTTTCATAAATTTAAAAAAAAGAGCTAATATTATTTACTGAACTAACGGAGCAGTTAAATTAGAATTTAACAAACAACAAAAAATTAAAATATTAACTCTATTTGTATTTTTATTATTTTCTGTCTAGTATTAAGCATTAGCTCAAAGTATTTTTATAGCCTTTTAAATAAACACAAGTATACAAAACTTATATACAAACACTCTTTTTGCTTTAAGCATTTGCATTTGTTTATTGATGGTTGATTAGGAAAGATAAATAAACAGTATAAAAAAATTTATATTATTTAAATTAATTTATCGAATCTTTAGATCTTAATCTTAATAAATTTTTAATCATCCAAAAACACTTACATTTAAATTAGAATGATTTCAAGTGAGTAATAGAAAGTAATTTTGCTACTGCAAGGCGGAGATAGCTAGATAGAAAATGTTTAATGCAACTAGGATGAGGATAATAAGCTCTAAGAGTATTCTTAACACTAAGATATAATATAAAACGAAATCCATAGAGTTAGTAGATATTCTTTATCAAATAACTCTAAAAAGAATAATTAATCACAAGACTCTTAGTTGAACTTTCATAAATTGTTCTTAGAAGAAGAAATTAATTGTGGAGTTCTAAATGATTTGTGCAAAACTAAGCAAAAAAAAAATTAGAAGCTAACTTTCTCTGATATGTTTTTTAGAATTAAATTTAAGAGCATGGCTAGGAGACTTTTTAACTCAACAAGATCATTTATGTTTAGGAATCTCAACATTAAGCAATTTAAGTTGATTGATGATAAGTCTTCAAGCTTTGACAAAGAAAGTCTAAAGATATCTAGACAAGTAGAAAATGTACTAATTAAAGCTGGCTTGATTTAAAATAATGCTGGCATGAAAAAGACAATTACTCTACCTAGCAATTAGAAAAGGGAAAATAATAAAGAGTCATTTAGTTTCTTAAAATACTTTATGTGTACATTCTTACAAAAACTAATTAAATCTTATGATCGAAAATTTCCAGTTATAAATCCAATATCTCTAAATAAAATAATATGGGATTGTATTAACATCATTCTAATACTTATCTACACAGTATAAATTCCACTGTACATCACTTTTCCTGAAAATAAAAATGAACATTTTAATTAATTAATGATATACTTTGTGCCTATCTACTTATTTATTGATTTAGCTTATACTCTTAATACAGGAACTTATTAAAAAGGTGTTTTAATTAAAAAAAGGATAGCGCTTTTTAGTTTATACTTGAAAAGCAGAATTATACCAGCTATTGTTACTATTTTATCATACATCGTAAATCAATTTATATTAATTAAAAAGATACTTCCCTACAAATATCATTACTTTATTTTTAATTTTTTAATTAGCTAACAAAGTTTAATTTACATTTTAAATATATAGGCCTACATTTTTATCCTTACTTACACTGAATATGATGTAACCAATATTAATAGGAGTTCAGATTTTTTGTTATTTCCTATCTTTTTTAAGTTGTCTGATATTGGTTCCATAGTTAATAAGCTTGAAGAAAACTAAACGCTCTCGAGAAAATTAAGAAATATTATTGCTCTTTTTAAGCTTATTTTTAAAATAGTGTATATAGGACATTTTATAGCATGCATTTGGGCAATAATAGCTTAATTTGAAGATTATTTTGGATATTAAACATGGGCTAAATATCCAGTGTGGAACTAGTGTTCTTGGTTTTAGCTCTATATAGATGCATACTATTTTACAACAGTGACTATGATTACTGTAGGCTATGGAGACTATCTTCCAGTTACTGGTGTTGAAAAAACTATTTGTATTATAATTATGATTATTTCATGTGGTGTTTTTGCTTACTCAATGAACACTGTTGGTTCTATTTTAGAAAGCTTTAATGAAGATTCTGTAAAATTAAAGCATAATATGCAGATAATTAACTTATATATGGAAAGAAAAAATATTGGTAAATTAACTAGAGATCAAATAAGAGAGTACCTCTACTATTATTGGAAGGAGGAAAAGGAAAGAGATCAAGAGGGAGAGGAAAAAATTATAAACATTCTTTCGGATAATTTAAAGAAAAATTTATTGATGGAATCAAAAAATGTGGTTTTAAAAAAATCTCCAATTTTTAGAAACAATTTCAGTGAAGAAATAAAAGAAAAAATAGTACCTTTAATTAAAGAATACAGATGTTATCCAGAAGAGATCATATGTCTTGAGGGATTGCTTGATGACTGCTCTATCTACTTTATAGAAAAGGGATCAGTTGAAATTTACATTGAAAACAGGGATACTTCCTAGCAAAGTAATATTTCTAAGAAACTATTTTTCATTTGATTATTTAATTTTTATTCTAATGATAAATAAAAAATTTTAAATATTTCTCAAAATAAAATAGGTGTGAGATCAATATCATCTATTGGGAAAGGATAATCTTTTGGTGAAACAAGTTTTTTCACAGGCTAAGCAAGAAAGGCAAGTATTAGATCTAGAGAGTTTACTACTCTACTTATCTTAAATAGAGCAGAATTTCTTTAAGTATTAGTAAATCATTAGGAGGATTATGAAAAATTTTGTGCTATAAAAGATAGTTTAATTTTTTGTGAGAATTATTAGCTTATAAATGTTGAGTGCCTATCTTGTAAATCATTAGGACACTAAATACTTTAATGTCCTTATCTTCATTACATACCAAATTTTACTTTCATTAAGCAATCTTTTATGAGGAGTCCAATCTAAGAGTAAAGAATATTGTTCCAAAGAAAAGTGTTAAAGAGTAATTCAGTTTTAAGTTCTAATGTTGTTACCTAGAAAGCAATCGAGTATGATAATAATAACAGTAACTCATCTGATTCTATAGAGTTTTAATTTTTATGCTAATTTTATGAAGATTTGATGCAAAAATAAGAGGATTATGAAGAAGAATCTAAGTTTAAATCAAAGACAGAAGGAAAATCAAACTTAGAGCTGAGTCCAAATCCTATGATATAAATATCAGAAAAAAGTGAAAGAACTGATCAATCAGATAGTTCAGATAGCTAAATTTCTAGCAACAGTGTTTAGGTAAAAAAAATTCATCATAAAAAGAAGTTACTAACAAAACATCTGATAATGATGATGAAGATGCTGAAATTTCAAAGGCCAAGTATATAGATAGCCCACTTCAAATATATGAAACTGGTAATTCACCATAGCTATAAGAAGGAGGTGATAAAAAGAGAAATGCTAATATTCTGCTTGATGTAATTGGATCTGAATCACCAATTAAAGGAAGAAAAGCTTAAAGGTTTGGCTCGTATTTAGAGTAAAATTTTATTTAGCAATTAAATTTTTAAAAATATTTTTAAAGAAAATAAAATACAGTAGAAAGCATAGGTAAAAAGAAAAATACATTTTTAAGTAACTTGAGTAATAATAATACAAGTGAAAAAAAATCTACTTTTTTAAGCAACTAATTTAACAGGACAGATACATTAAATAGCTCAAAAAGTAATAATAGTAAAAAGAAATAAACTATTATTGCAAACCAATTCTCTCTAGTGAGACAACAGACCAAGAAAATTACAGCTATTTTACCTTAAAAAAATAATGACAATTTAATGAAATTTATGTCAAGAGGAGTGTAAAATGAGGATTTTATTTCAAAATAAAATAGAAGAAATGAGAGAAGAAAATCAATAAGAATTAATGAGAATAATAATAGAGCCTTTTTAAATATTCTTAATATACCTGGTTCTAATTTATCAAATTCTGAGGGCTTAGATTAAAAAAGAAGATAATCTAAGCTAAACTGTAATGATATTAAGGCTTTCAATTAGTTAATCTTTAATACAAATAAGCAAGATGCTCAACTAACTTAATCTTAAATTCCAGATGATTTAAATGATGAATATGATGAGAATAATCATTTTGAAGAAAACTTTGATTGTATGCACAACTTTACTTATTATTTCCCCCTAAATAATGTCACTTAATAAATTTTTTTGATGCAAATGACTTAAGAAGAGAGAAAGAAAATTATGTTTAGAGCATTTTATGATAATTTAAGTTGTATGAAATAATTTAACTCTTAAAATCAAGAAAATATGAAGAAGAGAAAGTTAACTGTAGCGTATAATGGGCGTTAGAATTCCAAGCATCTCTCTTTAAGTAATATAGCAGCTCTTGATTTCGAAGCTAAAGATAAGTAAAGTAAACTTATTGAAAGAAGAAAAAGTAAATTTTTTACAAACCAAAGAACTCTAATGGTTCAGCAGCTAAATAAAAGAAACTCTTAAGCATCTGAAAGACTGGATAAAACAGGTAAAAATAGTGATGGTCAAAAAGAATTTAATAGCTCTTAATAATCAATTACCTCTTTTAATAAACACCTTACTTACAAATTTTCGATACATAAAAAATAAACAGAGTACTTTAAAGATAACTCACTTTAGCATAAGCTTACTACTTGTACTGTTGCTGATAATCCATAAATTCCAGAATAAGAACCAAAAGAAAATTAATCAAAAAACTTAAAGTTCCATCCACTAATATTTAAAGTATTATTGGAAGGAAGAAAGCTTTAGAGACTCTAAATCAAGGTGGGGGGGGGGGGGAGGAATCAATTAATTATAAGAAAATCTCAAATAAGTTTGCAATTTGAATCAATTTATATCATTTTCAAAAATCCTCAATTTTTAAAAGTAATTTTAGTGAGGAATTTAAGAAAAAAGTTATCTCATTAATAACAGAACATAGAGTCCCAATAAGTTAATATGTAATTAAAACAAGTAAGATTATTGTTATATTTTTTTAAAATAAAAGGTTCAGTTGAAATATTACTTTCACCAAGTTCAAGTTATAATAATTGTAATTTTTAATAGAAAGTAAATAAAATCCACCTTAAAATGTAGGTTAAAGTCTTAAAGAAATAAGTTTTTCACAAGAACATAGATTTTATTGATTGAATTTATTGTATTTTCTAAAAATAAATCATAACTTGATAAATTTGAGGTTTTTTATGTACATTTTTTTGTGATTGTGAAGATTTTAAGAAGTTTTTTTAGAAAAAAGCATGACAATTTTGTGGGAAACTTTAAATACATTCTGTAACAAATTTGAAAATTAATAAAGATAAATTTAAATACAAAATTTCTTAAAAAATCAAATATATTTTAAACTAAATTATTGTAACAATCAAATAGCTAATAAGTTTAAATAAAAATAGATTTTATAAAAGTTAGAAATTTATTATTCATTTAAAAAAAATATTTCTCTTAATTATATTTAATAAATATACTGTTTAATTTTTTATTTAATATTATATTTTTAGGAAAGAAACTTTTCAGATATTGCTTTAACTTGGTGAATCTTTCTTAACTGTATAGATTTAATGATTTTTAATATCAAATCCAACATAGTAAGCTTAGAAAACAGGATACCCAATAACTATAGCAGAAGCGTAGTATAAAGGCTTCAAAAGTAATTGATATTATCCATCTTCAATTTTTTTTGTGTATTGTTAAAGATTTAAAGTAATTGGATAAATAGAGTCATCTTCAGCTATTGATTCTATTGTTATACTTTCAAGTTTTTCAATAGAATTAACAAAAATACCCTTGTCAAGTCTGACATATCCAATACCTTTACGTATGAATTTTTGGAGGAGTCGATCTAGTGCATAATATGGTATCTAAATAAAAGGATCATTTAGTGTAAATGTAATAGATTGATAACCACCTAATTTAAAACCACCATAATTTAAATTCTGATTAGAGGCAGCATAATATCCATTCAAAAAATCATATCTTTTTAAAAGAGTAAATTTAGATCCTTGACTAATTAATAAATCGTTAGGTTTTCCAACATCAAAACTTCCAATATTAGAGTCTTATTTTAGAGTATCAATATTGATATAGAATATTTCTTTTTCTATTGATCCTTATGAATAGAGCTCATCAATTACATTATCATTTTTTTCTCCTAGTCCTTTATAAAAGCAAAGGGGATTATTAAAAGAATAAGGCTCATCAAATACCATAGTATAAGTTTAAAATATAGTATAATTTAACAAAATATCTATATTTCCAAATGAATTTTTCATTTAATACTGACTTCCAAATTCTTGATATGGGCTTGGCCCAAGATGAATGGCTCCGCATGATGCAAGATTATACCTTGAAGCATATATAGTGTAGTGTTTGTACAATCATTTATTGAGGGAGAAAATTAAGCTTAACAAGGTCTACTATTTGGAAAGAAAAGTTAGTCTTGATATTTTCCAAATTACAGGCTAACACTTGAATTACATGAAACACAGCTGATTAAGACTAAAGAAGCAAATATTTTTGCCATTTAATACTTTTTGAAAGCCACCATTATCACTAGGATTAGAGTTAATTATTATTTTTCAATTAATTTATTTTATGGAAAAGTTAGAATTTTGTTTTTAAAATACCGAAAAAGAGTTTAAAAAAATGTCTCTTTTAAATTTTGAAGGATTTTACATTTTTTTTTCTTTTATAGCAATTTTAGTAAAAGAATTTTTGTTTCATCCTTTTTGACATTTGTTTTAACTATAAATACTTTCAGATTGTAACTAGATTTATAAATTTAAGAAAATTTAAAGCATTTAGAATAATTTTATTTTTTTTAAATAAAATTTCTTCATACCTTGAAAGATAGCTGGAAAATAAATGAAAACTAGATAGTTCTAAATTCAGATAAAATTTTTATTTACTGTTTCATAAGCTAAAATTTTAAAAATTTAGTAAAAGGAAATATGATATATGTTAATTATGAAAACAAATAGAATTTATTAGTATTTGTTTTAATAAAATTAAAAACAAGTAAACATTAGAAATAAAGAGGTAAACGAATCAAAAAAAATATTTGAAAACTTAATAAGCTAAAAGGCTAATAATGGGATCGTTATTTTTCAGATTTATTTAAAAATTATTTTGTTATTAGTTTAAAAGTTTTTATTATCTAATAATATTTAAGAATAATTTTTAATGAATACCAAAGAAACGAACAACTACATTCATATACAGTAAAAACAGTCATTTCTGCACACTCCCATTTTAGTGTAGTGGGTTGTTGAAATAAATGAAAGAATGATTTTAAAAAAATTATTTAAAAAAGTATTAAAAAGAAAACCTATTTAATGAATACACACACAAATAAATAGAAATAGGTTAATCACATATTAATACATTTCGATTCGATAAGGGAAACACTTATCAAATAAATTTATTATTGTTTCTTCTGTTATTTTATACCATGAAGTAATTACATCTTATATTAAATCTACTCTTGTAAATTATTATTATTAAGAAAAAACCCATTGTTTTCTAAGATTATCTTTCAACATAATTACTGCTATCTTCATCTTCTTGAAAGTTTTTACCATTCATTCCACTTTCTAGATTGTTTGATACTATTCTTGTGTTATCTTAAATTTATTCTCACATTTTGTTAGTATAAATTGCTCATGGTTTTCCTTTTGCTATTTATCTTGACAGTCCAGTTACTTATTTACTGATTTTCTTTTTACTCCTTAAATTTATTCATTAAAAATCTTATTGAAATAAAAAAATCATGAAAATAGGGGGGTATGGAAATACATAAATAAGCCTATTTTGAATGCATGGAAATAAATTGTCTGATGAAAATCCCTTTTAATGTGATGTGTAGGGCATCACATTTAGCCCCCCACTAAAATTTTTGGCCCCAAAGGTGATATGCAATAATTTAGCAGAGCGTGGGTTCATTCTCTTACTTCTATATTTGTAAAATCAAGTAAAGTGGTAAATTTTTTGTAATATAATTGCTTTATTCAATGGCGATCATTGGAGATAATTCATGAAGTCTATGAATTCATTAGCCACCTCATCGGTATTCTCGAGGTTAGGCTTCAGGACTAGCTTAGCTCTTGTGAGAGTGCTTTATCTTAAAGCTCTAGGGAGAATGTGGAAGATCTGGAATTCTTCCTCAAACTAGGCCTAATAGGATCCTATGTAGACGCTCCTGTTGCCTCATTGCTGCCTGTGAACAATGCAGAAAACCACTCCCTGCATTTTCCCATGCTCTAGGTATAGGTCTAGTGAGAGGAGAGGTATTTACAACTTAATGTTGTTGTAAACTCCTCTCGCAGCTTGACTATAGAGGAGATCCTTATTTAGATGTTTTAGTTCATCCTTTGTTTTTCTTATATCTTTGATTTCTTAAATTTTTTTAAATTAATCTTGCTAAGAGTAAGCTTTAGCTTAGCTAAAGCATATTTTAATTTAGTAGAGTAATAAAATTACATTACTAAGCCAAAATATGCTTTAGATATGCTAAAACTTGCTCTTGGCAAGAATATTTAAACATCACTAGACCTCATATTTGAGGTCTTCAGATTTAAATATGGTGTTTTGTTATATTTCGTTCTTTGGAATAATTAATGAGATGTTCATTTTATCTAATACAAAATTTAAAAAATTTAGTTTCTTTGTGGCATTTCTTAAATTTCTTATTTAAAAATCATAATTATATTTGTATTTAAATAATAATAAGTTTTTTGTTGTTTCAAATAATGAAATTATAATTGAAAGAGATAGTAATTAATGCTAGTCATTTTTCAAAAAATCTGCAGAAAAATTTTGTGCTTCAATCCCTCACTCCATTAAATAGCATTTTAGATTAATTAAGAATATAATGAAATAACATCAAAATAGAAATAGAATTAAAAATAAAGAGAAATTAAAATTTATCTTTTATATAAATAAATAAGACTTTAGTATTTAGTACTCATACTTATTATTAAAAGTGATTGTTTAAATATTTGACAGACTCATAGAATTCAGTAATTCTTTTACTTATGTCAGAGAATTTACCTATTTTTTGTTAAGATTTGTATTCTATGTTATCAATAAATTTTTATATAGTATCTGATTCCTCAAAAATATCATGAAGATCCAATGAGAACTTTACTTTACTAGACATTATTTCATCTTTTGCAATACAAGTTAGATTAGATTTTTCTTATCCTTCTAATTGTTAAAAGTATCTATTTGTGGTATAGTCATTAATTGCACGAAGTAAAATTATTTATTTTTCGAAAACTTAATCACTTCTTTTTTTGAAAATATTATCTTCACTACCGCATTAAATGATAAATTATTTTTTATTTGGATCTTTTTCTAATTCTGTAATAATTGGCTAGTTTTTATATTTATATTCAATTTTTTATTACATTAAGTTGCAATAGCTACTAAATAAAGTTGGGTATCTATTCAATTTTCTAAAATAACCATTACTGAATTCCTCTTACTCTTCATAAGTGTGTTTCTTTATTTCAATTTATTCACAAAAAGTTTATAGCAGTTATGAATAGTTATTTAATATATCCTATTCTTATTACTCAAATCTTACTTGCATAGAGAGGCTTTGTGTTTGTTTCTTTTGTTTTTTTTCTTCACTAGAGAGTTTGCTAATAAGAATGCTTTTAGCTTTTTCATAGGCCTACTGTATTTCTTTTAATATTGATTCTATATTTCTATTAAAATATATACCCAAAATATCTTTATTAGATTTACACAAAGCAATAGATCTTTATAAAAACTTGATATTATCTTCATTTTCTTATTATATGTAATAATCTAAATGAAATTAAGTTAAAATAAATTATTCAGTAACATACTAAGAAATCAAATTTTTTGGTCTTTCATTCTCAAATAATTGAGTAAGAGCTGATTTTTATTCAGGATTATCAAAATTATTTATTTCTATCTCTCTAAATAATTCATAAGCATCCTTTTAGTTCAACTCACTATAATTTTTAATGTTCTTTTCTTTTAGGAATTTCGATATCTCAAAATATTTTAAGGATTAATTGGGTTTAGTGTCTTCCATAATCTTTTAAAAAGATTTAGCAATGGTTTCATCAAAAATTGTCCTTGAAGTGAATTATAAGGCTGAGATTCCATATCCTATTAAAGAAAGTCCCCCTGTAGCTCCTAATACAGTCCACCCAACTCCAGGAATCAGTATAGCAGCCAAAGAAAAAATTCCGCTTACAATATTAAATCTAGTTGTCAACTTATATTCTTCAGAACTTATAAACCCTTTACTCAATTAATAAGCATCTATGCCTATGGATATAGCTGCCAAGATACAATTTGCCCAAAAATAAGAAAGATTCCATAATCTAGATAAAGCTGCTGTAACCATTTTTCTTTCAGCTATTTAACTAAAATATGTGGCTTATCTAAAAATTTAGATACCAGATCGAAAAATTATATTCAACCCTGAAAATAAGCTTTAGATTCCCTCCACATTCTCTTAGGCCTTTTGATTGTAATGTGTTTCAAAATATCTTTATTGGAGTATATATTAGAAAGAAATTTCCTCTAGAACTTTTATTTCTGCCAACATTTCTAGTTGTTAAATATGATATTGATTTCTATTACTAGTAAATCTGGATAGTTGATGAGATAGTACACAATAATAGTTTTATTTTTTTGATATAAGAGTATGTTAAGGTTAATCTAAATTTCTTTCAAATAAAACAGGATCTGAATAGATAAACAAGAAATGCTTCAATATATCATTCAACATATCATTCGAAATAGGTTAGACTATCTCTTCGACATTTATTTATTTATTAAGGCTATCTAAAACTCTAAATAGACTGCTATCTATTGTCTTGAATAATTATAGCAATTGATTTTTAAGTTTATTAGTAGTAATTTCTTCAGTATTTTATACTTATTGAATATCATTCTTTAATTATTCAAGTTGTGTATATTTTTATTTCATCTCCACTAACTTTTACTTATATTCTTCAATCGTTTTAATAAGTTATGAATTTAGGGCCTATTTCATTTTAAGTATTACTTTATCATCAATAGTAACTGAATTAATTTTATTTATATTTTCAAAAAGTCTATTTTTTTAATTTTTATCATACTCTTTTTCAACCAATATTACTTTTAAATTGTTAAAATAACTGCTTTAAAACCAAACTTTAAATAATTAATAATTGAACTATTAATTGATTTCCTCTTTATTTTTAATTTATGTATCCCTAAATACATACAAAATTTTTTCTTTTAAGAAATCTTTCCATAAATCAGAATCAACACTTTCAAATGAATTTTCACTGAAGGAATTTTAATTTATAAAGGAAACATCTTAGCCAAATATATCTTTTATGAATATAAAAAATTCTTTCAACACTTGTTGAGATGTATTTTTTATATTTTTTGGATCTTACATAAATAATATTTTGAATTCTTTGATTTAATTTCTATTCAAGAAATCAGCTATTACCTTGAAGCAGTTCAAATTATATTAATGTTCATCTCCATCAAAACCTGGGGTATCAATAAACCTGTAAACTACATTTTCATAGTCAACACAATAGAACTTGCATAGGGATGTAGTAGATAGTGATCCTGAACCTCTGATCCCTTTAATATTGGTCAGTTACTCAATCAGAGATGATTTTCCAACCTGAGATTTACCAATCAATAAGATATTTTAGTGATCTTAATAACGTTTCCAAAGTTTATTTTTTATTTCAATTTTAATGATTTTATCAATTTTATCTAATAAATGAGATTCTTGATTTTTTATATATTTATTGTAAATTCCAAAATCTGTATTTTCAGCTTTATCAGACCAAATTTAAGTTTTTAAATATTGAATCCTAAAATAATCAAACTTTTAAAACTCAAAATCAAAAAAAGTTTCCACTTGAATATGGTAATCATTAAAGTATTGAAGATAGTTTTATGCTTTATCTTTTTCACTAAATATTAATTATCTTTATTCATTTAAATTAGTTTAATCAAAATTACAAGATTTCCAGTCTAAAAGATTATTTGATTATAAATATTCTTTGTAGAATTACTTAACTTCTTCAGGTTTCAAATTTTCTTTAAATAATTCGTATAAGAAATAAGTGTAAGAGAACTCTTTGATAGCTGTAAATGAGTTAAACTAATCATTTTAGACTAGTATGATAAACAAATCATCTACTTTTAATTCACTATCATGTAAATATTTAACTATAGTTAAGAGTGTTTTTTCTCTTGTTTTTTTTGTGTCATTGATTCCAGGAGAATCAATAAATTTCATACCTTTTATTTCAAAAGTAGAGCAATTTTATGTATGAGATTCTGAGCTATTACTAGTCTATATATTTGAATCTTTAGTTATTTTTTTAACAAAACTGCTCTTTCCAACACCAGTAAATCCAATAATCAAAAAATGTTTTTTCTTTGCTTATTGCAAAAGATTTTGATATTACTCAGTCTTCTCAATATCATTAAAATCGTCAGTAGTATTATTTAAATTTGAAAAATCATGATTCAAAAGATACTCATAATAATCCTAATAATATAATTTAAGATGGTTTGCAAACTTCTTTTTTTCTTCAAGTCTTTCAGATGAGATACACAATTCAGCTAAAATGTATTTATAATATCCAAATTTAACAAATTCACCTTCATCTTCAAAAATTTAAATTTTGTTTTCAATATTTTTTACTTAAGCAGTCAGATTAGTTGCATCACAATCACAATTAGAATCAGAGAGAGATTTTTCCAAGATGCTTATAAGTTTATCCAGAGACTCCATTATAAGTAATCCGTTTTTAGTTTAGAGATGTTTTATTTGAGATTTTTTAAACTTTTAAATTTATTTAAATTATCAAGTTTTACAAGATTGCTTGCACTGCTTTTATAAGATGGCTGTTTTAATCATACTACCAAAATTAAACCTATTTTCAAATTTTAATATTCACAGACTATTTAGTTAAAATAAAGAGTAGCTGTAATTATCAAACGAAACATTATTAAAGTAAAACTAAATCAAAGAAATGTATTTACAAAGCAAATATGGATGCATAAATTTCTGCTTTCTCTTGTGTAAAATTATCTGACAGTACTAGTACCCTAATCATTAAGAGTAGAATGAATTTTAATAGTATAATTATCTAAGTTATAATCTATTTATATAATTTCATATTTCTTTTACGTACTTTGTTTAAATTTCATCACTAAAAGTTAAATTCCTTAGAAAAATACGTAACCAATAAATATAAAATACTTTTTTTAGGGGTTTTCACACTCTAATTCCTTATTTTTGTAATCACATTTTGCTCTTTATCCAAATAATTATGTTCATGAAGTATTGATTCAATCAATGTTAAATTATATAAAATAAACACAAATATTTTTAATTTATTTTACTTGAATCAATCAGACAATATCAAGTACTCATTCATTTATAATAGAATAAATTTTAGTAGTAGAATTAAAAATCTAAATAGCAATCTATTTACATAATTTCATATTACTATTGAATACTTTTTGTTTGAAATATCATCACTAATTGTTTGATTACTTAGAAAAATGTGTAATTAATTAATAATAAAAGGAGACACATTTTTTTAGTGGTTTTCATATTCTAATTCCTCACTTCACTTTTGAAAATACTTTTTGCTGTATTTTTAAATAATTATATTTACAAAGTAGTGATTCAATGAATACTATTCTCTTTCTATATGGATATTTAAAAAAGCTTACATACATGTAAATATTTTTGCTTTCTTTTATTTCAAGCTCTCAGACAAGATCAAGTACTGATTCATTTATAAGAAAATCAATTTTATTCCTTTTATTAAAAATCTTAATAACAATTTATTTAAATAATTTCATATTTCACCTATGATCTTTGAAATATCGTCATGATTTATTTGATTATTAGAAAAATGAGATAATTAAAAATTAAGTGGTTTTTGGGAGCTTAAAAATTATGTAAATAGTACCTACCCCTTCCAGAGAATTTGAGATAAAATTAAACTAAGAGCTCAAGCATAAATAAATTATGATTAGTGTTTTCATTGATATTAAATTGCTCATTATTTTCTATCTGCTACCCCTTTCACTTATTAAAAGAGTTTCTTATTTCCTCCCCAACCATTTTTTTCATTTTAGAAAGAAAACTCTAAAATTTTTCTAAATGATGCTCCAAATTTTATTTATTACTTTAAACACTATGAATGAAATATTTAAAATCACAAAATAAAGTCAAATAAAACAATTAATAGATAAAAAAAAGGAGAATAAACAAATTCAACAACTTAATAGCAATAAATGGGAGAAAAGTATGAAGAATTGTACAAATAATTGTGCACTGAAGTTTCTATTAGCTAAAATGATTAAAATTATCAAAGAGTTAAAATGATTTTATATTAACTTGAACCAGAGGTAAATTAAATTGAAGAAAATGATCCTTAGAAATATGGCTTTTTTAAGTACTAAATTGCTAATTTATGTGTGCAAAATTCCCAAAGGATCTCACTTACTGAAAAAGAAAAAAATAAGTATAAAAATCATATGAACATATTTAAACAAGATTATCAAAAATACACCTAAGATCAAAATGACTCTAATTTGTATTTATCATTATTACTATTCTTTTATATTTATTATCAAATTTAATAAAAAAGATTAAATGATGTTACATAAAATGAAAATCCTTCTATTAAATATAAATTAGAAGAATGCTTGAGATAGCACATCACAAATACCTTCATTTAACAATCAAAATATAAAAAAAAATACTTTTTGACTCTAGGTAACACGGGAGAGGGTAAGAGTAGCTTTTTAAAGTTGATAAAGAAGGATTCTGATGACTAAACCATAAATAGTACACTCACATGTGAGATGTTTAAAATAAATGACAAATAATTTATTGATTCTCCTGGAATTAATAATATCAAGAAAAGTAGATATGAGAATCTCTTAACCATAGCATAATTTCTTAAAAATAAATAAATCCAATTAGAAGACATTTTTATTATCCTTATATAAAGTCATTAACTAAACTCTCTCAAACCTATTCAAGAATTTTCTTACGTTTATTTCTTATATGAAATATTTAAGGGAAATATTGATCACAAACAAGTTGAAAAACTTATGAAAGAGTATTTCCTATCATGCTATCTATTAAACTGGGAGGAATAAAGATTTGACTTAGTCCAAGATGAGTTTTCTAGATTCAGAAAAGAAATCTTTAAAAATAAAGATAAAGCTGGAGATTATTTCTAGCATTTTTATAGCTATCAAATTACAGTTAAAACATTTTTTGATAAATCTCTCTCAGAGGATTTCTAATAAATTGATGAATAATTGATCGAATATTAGTAGGAATAGATTTGGTCTAATAAATATTAAGAAAATATATTTGGTGAATACAATAATTACATTAAATATCAAGAATCTCATCTATTTTAAAAAATAGAACAAATAATTGATAATTGTTTATCAAATAACCTTGGTAATGAAAATAATAAATTCGAAAATATTCTTTTGATTGGTAA
Source organism: Tetrahymena elliotti 4EA (assembly GCA_000231825.2). NCBI lineage: Eukaryota > Ciliophora > Oligohymenophorea > Hymenostomatida > Tetrahymenidae > Tetrahymena > Tetrahymena elliotti. The sequence goes on along the minus strand of JH720314.1, from coordinate 974,228 downwards.
ATCCTAAGTGGGAAAATCATCTTTAATAGAATAGCTGACTAAATAAAAACGTATTAGAGTATCTAGAAATCATTCAAATAACTAAATTTGTTAGTTCTATCGTGTTGATTACAATGATTGTTAATACAGGTTTATTGACACCCCAGGCTATGAAGGATCATAAGAGAATTAAAATCCTTTTCATAGTTTAAAAATTTCAGCTGATTTTTTATTAAGAAATAAAATAAAAAAATTCAAGATAATCTAAATGAGAGATCCTATCAAAGGTAATAGAGAAACTAACGTTATAGCCTTAAATTATTTCTTCTCTTATATATCAGTAGAAAGATAGAATAAAAATAAATTGGAATATATAAGTAGTACTTTAAATAATAAAATTTTATAAATACTTCGAGTTTCGTATGATGATGAGAAACAAATAGAGGATTTATAGCAAAAATGTTAATTATTATCACCTTCAACAATAAAATTTGAAAGTAATTATTTTACCAAAAATAGAAAGTTAATTTAAGTAAGGGATGAAAAAGATAAAATGTAAATAAAAGAATTGTTTTAAAAAGTTAAACTTCTCCAGGACTTTAATATTGAGTAGCTTGAGTATAAAAAAAAGGAAATAAATTAAGAATCAAATTCTCATAATAAACAACCATCATAATAAAATATCTACACTAATAATATTTTAATCATCATATCTTGTTTAGGAGGTATAGGAGTTGTTTGCTTTTTATTAAGATGAATTCATTTCTTGTTCTAATATTATTTTAAAAATTGTATTTAAATAATAATAAATCTTTTTTAAACTCTTGTTTTTCTTACAAATTTTTAGCAATCTCCCAATATTTGTAACAAAATTTATTGTATCAATCAAAATATACCAAAAATTTAGATAATTTCTTATCAATCAAATGCCGATTAGTATTTGAATGAAAATCTGAGAAAAAAAATGCATTTATTATTAAAAAATATTATGTTTAAGGAAAATTTGTTTCTTAACTAATTTTATTTTTTTCATGAAATTTCATTTTTCTTCATTTTAATTAATATTATTTTATATTTATTATACAAGGGAGTCAATTAATTTGAGAAATACACTTCAATTTTTAAATATTTTTTTAATGTAAGAGATAGAGAATCATCACTGTTACTATTAATTTTTATTTTTAATTGATTTATTTCATCAAAAAGACAGAATTTAGAGTTTTTAGTGAATTTGTGAGATAGAAAAAAAGTTTCTTTTTAATTTTGAAGGTTTTTACATTTTTTTTTCTTTTAAAGCAATTTGTGATAAAGAATACATATTTCATCCTTTTTTTATTTATATTTTAACAATAAATGATTTTAGATTTTAACTTGATTTATCAATTTAAAAAACTTAAAGTATTTGAATCATTTAAAATAATTGTATTTTTACAGAAAAATAAATAAAAAATTAGATAGTTTGTAATTATATCATCATTATTTTCTGTTTGATAAGATAAAATGAAGATAATTTAGGAAAAGAAAATATGATATAAATATTAACCCTGATAACAAATAGGATTTATTAGTTAAATTTAATATTTTGTTTAGTAGTTTTTGAGAGAAGAGAAATAAAAATGTATTTATTTTGACAAAAATATTATGTTTTTAAATTGGTTGTTTAATTAACTTTTTATTTTTACATTTTTCTGAAAAGAAAATAACATTATTTTTCAATCTTCTAAAGATATATTTTTCACCTTTTTCATTTTTTGATAAGCGTAAAATCGTATTTAATATTGATTGAAAATATATTTTATATTATAATTTTTACTTTCTTCATAATAATATAAAAAATGCACAAGTAATAAATGTTTTTTGCAACATACTCTAAATATTTTTAGATAAACAATTTTTTACATTATTTGAAAAGAAAAAAAATATTTCACTCATTTAAGGATAAAGTTTCTTAAAAAAATCTAATATTTTTTAAACTAAAGCTTTGTAACATATCTAAATCAAATAAATAAATAAAAAGTTTATATGAGATTAAGATAAATGAAAAAATATTTTAGGAATGGATAGAAATTTATTATGAGTTTAAAAAATGTATTTCTATAAATAATATTTTATATATTTATACTATTTAATTTTTTATTTATTATTATATTTTTATGAAAAGAAACAAACTTTTCAAATATGACTTTAACTTGATCAATCTTTCTTAGCAATTTAGATTTAATTAATTGCGGAGTCAAAAATAACATTGTAAGTTTATAAAACAGAAGAACCAATAGTTATAGTAGCAGAGTAAAATATAGGTTTCAAAAGTAATTAATATTATCCAAATTGAACTTTATTTGTATATTATTCAGGATTTAAAGTGATTGGATAAACAGAATCATCTTCAGCTATTGCTTCTATTGTTATTCTTTCAAGTTTTTCAATAGAATTCAAAAAAATACCTTAGGAATTTCTGAGATACATAATACCCTTGCGTTTAAATTCTTGAAGTATTAGATCAAGTGATTTAGATGGTATAACAGTAAAAGGATCTACTGTAAATGTAATAGATTGATAACCATCTAATTTAATATCACCATAGTTTAAATGGAAATTAGAGGCAGCATAATACCCATCAAAAAAATTTTCAGCTTTTTTTAAAAGAGTAAAATTAGATCCCTGATCAAGCTAGTCTTGATTTTTTCCAAATTACAGGTTGATACTCTTAGTACATGAAACAAAGCTGATTAAGACTAAACAGACAAATAGTATTGCAATTTAATATTTTTTGAAAGCCATCACTAAGATTTAGAGTTAATTTTAATTTTTGAATTAATTTATTTCATCTAAAAGTTAGAGTTTTTAAAGTTTTTAAAGAATTGAAGACAGAATAGAAAAAAATTAAATAAATTTTGAAAATTTATTTCTTTTATAAAAACTTATGGCAAATAGATAGGTTGAAATAAAGCCGTTTCTGTTTCATAAGCTAAAATTAAGAAAATTTAATAAAAGAAAATATGATATAAATAATAACCTAATAACAAATAGGATTAATTAGTATTTGTATAATAAAATTAAAAAGATATAAACAGAAATAAAGAGTAAATAAAATATGTATCAAATAAATATTTGAAAACACGAAAAGCTAAAAGGCTAATTAAGAATCTAAAATACTATTTTTCAGATTTATATAAAAATTTATTGAAATTTAATGGGTTTATTGTATGGACTAAAATATTCCAACAATTTAGATAGGGTCTAATCTGGCAAACTGATTAGTTTTTGTATGAGAAAACCAAATTTATTTATTTATAAAAATATTATGTTCAATAAAATTAGTTAATATATCTGTTCAATAATTCGGACCTTAGTCCTAAAATATTTCATAGATACTAAAATGAAAATTTACAAAATGCTACTTAATATATTTTAAAATTAAGTAATTTGATGATTAATCAGTTAGAGCTTTTTTATTTCTAATATTTTAGTCTATTATCTTTTTATTCATCTATATTTTTTAAATTTATTTGGCTGATTATCATTTTTTTCTTGTGAAATTTGAATTATAGTTCTATGTATTTAATAATTTCCTCCATAAAAATTTAATTGTATTTTATAGCACTAATAAATTTTATGAAATTTTAATGAATTATGCAAAAGTAAAAAAAATTGACTAGTAGAAGAGTCCAAGGTTGAGGTTAGGTAGGACTAAATTTGATAAAAAACTCATATTGTTATGAATTTGTAAAATTTAGATTCTTAACTAATTAATAAATTGTTAGGCTTTCAAATTGATAATAATTTGTAGCAAAGAATACATCTTTCCTTATTTTTTTAATAATAAATACATTCAGGTTTAAAATATTTGTTTGAATAATTAAAAATAATTTTATTTTCTATTTATCAAAGATTTTCATAGAAAGATTGTAGGAATAATTCATTAACTAGATAGACTAAAATTCAGATAAAATCTTTATTTTTTGTTTCATAATCTAAAATTAAGAGAATTTAATAAAAGAAAATATGATATAAATCTTAACCCTAATAACATAGGATTTATTAGTATTTGTTTTAATAAAATTAAAAACAAGTAAACATTGAAATAAAGAGGTAAAAATATCATTGAAATTTAATGAAATAAATCTTTAAAGATTAAACATGAAAAGCTAAAAGGTAGAAATTTAAATTATTCTTATTCAGATTTATTTAAATATTTCATTAATTTTAAAGGGATTTTATTTTGTGTTGATAAAAAGATAAATTTTTGTTAAATATTTTATCAATCTATTTAATATCTAAGAAAATATATTGTATCTATCAAAAAAAAACACCAAATATTCAGATCATAACTTATTGTCGAATAATGATAAATTTTTGAGAGAAAATGATAAATTTAATATCATTTATTTTAACAAAAATATTCTGTTTAATCAAATTGGTATGTGTTTCTTTCCTAATTTATTTTAACTGTAATTTAATTTTCTATCATTGTTTTTAACATTATTTTTAAATTTTATAAAAAAAAAAGAAGATATATATTTATATTCTACTATTTTGTTTATTTAATATTAATTGAAAATATATTTAATATAAGAATTTTATGAATTTCTATTTTTTTTAGGTGAGCGGTCAAAATTTTTGTAGATATTATTGTTAGTGCAGGAAAATTTTTTTTGATAGTTAAGCAAATAAATGTAAATTGATATTGATAATTTTTAATATATTTTATTAATTAAAATATTATTTATAAAAAAGAAAAAGGAGGGTATTAAATATAATTTATTAAGAATATACTTGAAATGAAAACGATTAAAATTAATACACACCAAAATAAAATAAAAAATGGCAAGATACTTGGGATAAAACACCTGTATTGAATGATTTACTTTCTAATAATAAAGTGAGAGAGTTTTTTATATCTACTTTAAATTATTATAAAGATTAAGGTAATTTTTAGAATTCCGCAGATATTAGATCTAGTGAATTAGAAGGCATCTAAATAAAAGGATCCTTTAGTGTAAATGTAATAGATTGATAGCCACTTAATTTAATATCACCATAGTTTAAATTAGAGGCAGCATAATACCCATTATTAAAACCTTGATCACATTTTAAAAGAGTAAATTTAGATCATTGACTAATTAATAAATAGTTAGGCTTTCTAATTGATAACAATTTGTGGCAAAGAATACATCTTTCCTTATTTGTTTTAATAAATACATTCAGGTTTAAAATATTTGTTTGAATAATTAAAAATAATTTTATTTTCTCTTTATCAAAGATTTTCATAGAAAGATAGTAGGAAAATAATTCATTAACTAGATAGATTAAAATTCATTTTTTTTTTCACTGTCTAAAATTAAGAGAATTTAATAAAAGAAAATATGATATAAATCTTAACCCAGACAACAAACTATAATTTAATTTTCTATCATAGTCTTTTACATTATTTTTAAATTTTCTAAAAAAAAAACAGAAGATATTTATTTCTATTCTACTATTTTTGTTTGTTTAAAAAATATTATTTAATATTGATTGAAAATAAATTTAATATAAGAATTTTATTAATTTCTATTTTTTTTAGGTGAATGATCAAAATTTTTGTAGATATTATTGCTAGTTCAGGAATATTTTTTTGATAGTTGAGCAAATATAAATTGATATTGATAATTTTTAATATATTTTGTTATTATACGAATAAAAAATAAAAAGGAGATATTAAATTAAATTTATTTAGGAAATTCTTGAAATAAAAATGCATAAGAACAATAAAAATCACAATTGTTTTCAATATTGATCATTAAACACCCCCAACTAACAAGCATTTATCATATAAAATTTGCATTCAAATATGAATGGAAATTAAAACATCTTACTACTTCGAGCAGAAAATAATATTTTCTGTATATGTGCTGTTTCTAGCATTCAAAATTTATCTATACAAAGAAAATAGCAAAAAAGTTTGATGATAAGTAAGAAAAATAATTTAAAAAGGATAGAATTAATTATTAAATAGAATTTTTTTAATTTTAAAAAATGTATTTTTATGAATTGATATATTTTATATGTATGATTTAGTTTTTTATTTATTATTATATTTTTATGAAAAAAAGCTCTTCAAATATCACTTTAATTTGATGAATCTTTCTTAAGTATATAGATTTAATGATTTTTAAACTCAAACCCAACATAGTAAGCTTAGTAAACAGGATAACCAATAATTATAGCAGAAGCGTAGAATAAAGGCTTCAAAAATAATTTATATTATCCATCTTTAATTTTCTTGGTATATTATTAAGGATTTAAAGTGATTGGATAAGCAATTCCATCTTCAGCTATTGCTTCTATTGTTATACTTTCAAGTTTTTCAATAGAATTAATAAAAATATTTTTATCAGATTTGATAGATATAATACCTTTACGTTTGAACTCTGCAAGTATTAGATCTAGTGAATTAGATGGTATCTAAATAAAAGGATCCTTTAGTGTAAAAGTAATAGATTGAAAACCACTTAATTTAATATCACCATAGTTCAAATTTAAATTAGAGGCAGCATAATATCCATCATTAAAGCCTTCATCGCTTTTTAAAAGAGTAAATTTAGATCCTTGACTAATTAGTAAATCGTTAGGTTTTCCTATATCAATACTTCCAATATTAGAGCCTTCTTTTAGAGTATCAATATTGATATAGAATATTTATTTTTTTATCAATCCTTATGAATAGAGCTCCTCAATAATATTATCATTTTCTTCTTTTTGTGCTTTATAAAAGCAAAGGGAATTATAATATGCAGGGTAACCATCAAATAAAGTATAATGTATCAAAATATCAGTATTTCCGAATGAATTTACTGATGAATACTCATTTCCAAATTATCTATATGGACTCACCCCATGATATTAAGCTCCACACTCTCCAAGATTATTTGCCCAATCAACAACAATATTTGTACAATTATTTATTGTGGGAGCAAACTAAATTTAACACCTTCTAGTATTTGGAAAGTAAAGTGTGTCTTGATCTCTTCCAAATTATAGACTAACACTTAAAGCACCTGAAACACAGCTGATTAAGACTAAAGAAGCAAATAGTTTTGCAATTTAATACTTTTTGAAAGCCATTTCTAGGAATTAGAGTTAATATTTATTTTTCAATTAATTTTTTCATGAAAAAGTTAAAATTTTTAGAGTTTTTAATGAGTTGATGAGAATAGAAAAAAAGTTTCTTTTAAATTTTGAAAGTTTTTACATTTATTTTTCTTTTATAATAATTAATAACAAAGTAATTCAAAGCAAATAAAAATTTCCAAAAGCTTTCTCCTAAATTTAAATAAAGTTACCTCATCCATGAAACAAAAAAGTTTTAAAGAATGCATATTTCATTCTTTTTTATATTTATTTTAACAATAAATACATTCAGATTTTAACTTTACTTATCATTTTAAGAAAAACTAAAATATTTGAATCATTAAATTTAATTGTATTTTTTATCAATAAAATATCTTCATGCATTGGAAGATAGCAGGAAAATAATTTATTAATTAGATCGTTTGAAATTCAGATAAAATCTTTATTTTTTTTTCCATAAGCTAAAATTAAGAGAATTTAGTAAAAGAAAATATGATATAAATATTAACCCTGATAACAAATAGGATTTATTAGTATTGTTTTAATAAAATTAAAAACAAGTAAACATTGAAATAAAGACGTATATGCTGATAAAATATATCCTTGAAATTTAATATAAATCTCTAAGGATTAAACATAAAAGACAAAAAAATTATTTTATGTTAATTGAAAATAAATTTTATTTTTTATAAAATAATAATATATTTATATACATAAAAATCTGCTAAAACAGAATACTCATATTCTTTTTTAAATTTTAGAAATTATTTTATTAACTAAATTAGTTAATTATTGTATTGAGTTATTTAATTAATTATAATTACAGTCAGCAGTTGCTTATTAATAAAATTTGTTCTTTTATTTAATCAACAAAATGTTTTAAGATATTAATTAAATTAAACAAATAATTATGATACTTGAATTTATAATTTTGAAATTACAATAATTATTAATATTTTCAGTAATACTATTAATTTTATTTAATTCCAATCAAGATATTATTAAAAATTTATCATTTTATTTTTAAATACCAAATCTTGAATTAGTTTTTATAAAAAGTTTATATGAGAATAAGATAAATGAAAATATATTTTAGAATGGATAGAAATTTATAAGAAGTTTAAAAAAATGTATTTCTATAAATTAATCTTTATTTATTTAATATTATTTAATTTTTTATTTATTATAATTGTATTTTTATAAAAAGAAACAAATTTTTCAAATTTAGCTTGAACTTGGTGAATCTTTCTTAAGTATATAGATTTAATGATTTTTGAACTCAAAACCAACATAGTAAGCTTAGAAAACAGAATAGCCAATAATTACAGCAGGAGTGCAAATTATTGATTTTAAAAATAACTAATATTATCCATCTTTAATTTTTCTTGAATATTATTCAGGATTTAAAGTGATTGAATAAATAGATCCATCTTCAGCTATTGCTTCTATTGTTATATTTTCAAGTTTTTCAATAGAATTTACAAAAATACCTTAGGAATTTTAGAGATACTCAATACCCTTGCTTTTCAATTCTTGGAGCATTAGATTTAGTGAATGTCCTGGTATGTGAATAAAAGGATCGTTAAGCGTGAATGTAATATATTGATAACCAACTAATTTAATGCCACCATAGTTTAAATTGAAATTAGAGGAAGCATAATACCCATTAGTAAAACCTTCATCGTTTTTTAAAAGAGTAAATTTAGAACCTTGACCAATTAAGAAATAATTAGGATTTCCAATATCAATACTTCCAATATTATTGGAGTCTTCTTTGAGAGTTTCAATATTAATATAGAATATTTATTTTTCTATTGCTCCTTATGAATAGAGTTCCTCAATTATGTTATCATTTTCTTATCCTTGTGCTTTATAAAAGCAAAGAGGATTATAAAAAGAATAAGGACCATCTAATAAAGCATATTTTAACTAAATATCTATATTTCTGAATGTATTTATGGATGAATACTCAATTCCATAACTTCCATAGGGACTTGGTCCAAGATATTTGGCTCCGCACTCTTCAAGATTATTTCTCGAAGCGAAAACAGTGTTTGTACAATCATTTATTGTAGGAGCAAATTAAAGTTAACATCTTTTATTATTTGGAAAGAAAAGCTAGTCTTAATATTATCCAAATTACAGGCTAACACTCAAAGTACATGAAACGCAGCTGATTAAGACTAAATAAGCAAATAATTTTGCAATTTAATACTTTTTGAAAGTCATCATGAAGAATTAGATTTAATTTTTATTTTTGAATTAATTTATTCAATCTAAAAGTTAGATTTTTAATAGCTTTTAATGAATTGAAGAAGAGAATAGAAAAATTTATCTAATAAATTTGAAAGCTTTAACCTTTTATTTCTTTTATATCAACTTATTGGAAATAGAAAGGTTGAAATAAAGAAAAAATATTTATTTTCTGTTTCGTAAGTTCAAATTAAGAAAATTTAGTAAAGAAAAAGATAACTATTATTCCTTAGAACAAATAGAATTTATTAGCTATTTAAAATAAAAGAAATAAACAGAAATAAAGAGTAAAAGAAGTTGATTAAATAAATATTTGAAAAAATGAAGCTAATAATCAAAAATATTGTTTTTTAGATTTATTTAAAAATATAATTGATGTTAAATGGACTTACTGTATGGACTAAAATATATTAACAATTTAGATAAGGTTTTATCAAGAAAATGAAAAAAAAAATGTATTTTATGTTTCATAAGCTAAATTTAAGGAAATTCAATAAAAGAAAATATGGTTTAAAAATATTTATCCAACAAAATAGAATTTATTAGTTTTTTAAAATAAAAGAAATAAACAGAAATAAAGAGTAAAAGAAGTTGATCAAATAAATATTTGAAAACATGAAGCTAATAATTGAAAATAGTATTTTTTTATTTAAAAATTTAATTGATATTAAATATATTTACTGTGTGGACTAAAATATATTAACAATTTAGATAAAGCCTTATCAACAAAATGAAAAAAAATTTTATTTTGTGTTCCTTAAGCTAAAATTAAGAAAATTCTGTAAAAGAAAATATGATTTAAATTTTTATCCAGAGAACAAATAAAATTTGTTAGTATAAAAGAAATAAACAAAAATAAAGAGTAAAAGTAGTTGATCAAATAAATATTTGAAAACATGAAGCTAAAAGGTTAATAATCGAAAATAGTATTTTTCAGATTTATTTAAAAATTTAATTGAATTTTATGGACTAAAATATACCAACAATTTAGATAACACATTATCTGGAAAATAATAATTAGTTTTAAAGTATATAACTTTATTTATTTTAGCAAAAATATTAAGTTTAATAAAATTGGTTATTTGTCTCATAACTAATTTAGTTGAAATTTAATTTTTCTTAATAGAATAAGGAACTATTTTTAAACTTTCTTAAAAAAGAAGATATTTATTAATATTCCATTTTTTTTATTTGTCAATAGACAAAATAATACTATTTTATGTAATGAAAATAAATTTTAAAGAATAAAAAGTTTTAAAATGATAATATTTGTATTTACATAAAAATCCACTGAAATGGAATACTTATTTAATGAATTCTAATTCTAGTCAGTAGTATTGCTAAATAATAAAATATATTCTTTTATTTAATCAAAAACTTTTAAGATATTAATTAAATTAAGCATATAATTATGGCACTTGCATTTATTATTTTAATAGTAAAATAATTATTTAATATTTTCAGTAATAATATTAATTTTATTTAATTCTAATCTAGATATATAGTACCCTAGGGTACTACCTTGCTAAAGGCTACATACAAATAGAATACATATGCAGACTTTGACCGCATTATTTATAGTGTATTTACCCACTATAATTGGTGCTGCCCCCCTAGTCTTGATTTTTTTATTTACCATTTCTATTATTTTGGTCTTACTTTTCTTTTTCGGGGATTTTTGATGTTAAGAAATCTTTTTAATCTAGATATTATATTAAAAATTTATCATTTTATTTTTAAATACCAAATCTTGAATTAGTTTTTATTTTAAACCTTAATGAGTTCTTGTTGAAAATTAATTGAAATCCTCTGTTAGTAAGAGTAAAATATAATTAGGTTTTTTTGTAGGTAATCACAATAAATTCTTAAGAGAGCCATAATATAGTTATTGAAATTATTATTAAATGGATTTAGTTTATGAAGCAAGTAATGGAGGGCAATAGGAGAATAATAGTCTTATGTAAGTCATCCATAATAAATAACAGTTTTTAAAAATAAGATTTTAAATATAAAGGGAAAAAGTGTGGTGGAGCTTCTTACATAAACAATAGGCCATTACTCATTTTTAAGAAAAAATAATTAAATTTTATATTTTGTATCGATGCAGCTTCAAGTAGTTTCAGTAGTTTGTGTAGTTGTTGTAGTGTTTGTAGTTAATGTAATTTATGAGTAACTTAACTAAATAAAATAAATAAAAAGTTTATATGAGAATTAAGATAAATGAAAATATATTTTAGAATGGATAGAAATTTATAAAAAGTTTAAAAAAATGTATTTCTATTAACTATTTTTTAAATATTTATACCATTTCAGTCATTACAGGAGAAGTGTAAAATTTAGGCTCTTAAAGTAATTGACATTATCCGCCTTTAATTTATCTTGAATATTATTCAGGATGAAATGTGATTCGATAAGTAGATCCATCTTTGTCTATTGCTTCTATTGCGATACTTTCAAGTTTTTCAATAGAATTTACAAAAATACCTTATGGATTTTAGAGATGCTCAATACCCTTGCCCCCTTGCCTTTCAATTCTTGGAGTATTAGATTTAGTGAATGTCGGTATGTGAATAAAAGGATCATAAAGTATAAATGTAATAGATTGATTACCGCTTAGATTAATATCACCATAGTTGTAATGGAAATTAGAGGTAGCATAATATCCATCACCAAGACTTTCATCGTTTTTTAAAAGATTAAATTTAGGTCCTTGACTAATTAAGAATAATTAGGTTCTTTGAGAGTATCAATATTGATATAGAATATTTATCTTTTTATTGCTCCTTATGAATAGAGTTCCTCAATTAAGTTATCATTTTCTTACTCTTATGTTTTATAAAAGCAAAGGGGATTGATTATAAAAAGAATAAAGAGCATCTAATAAAGCATATTTTAACAAAATATCTATATTTTCCAATGTATTTCTGGATGACTACTCAATTAAGAACTTCCATAGGGGCTTGACCCTAGATATTTGGCTCCATGCTCTACAAGATTATTTCTTGATGTTAAAACAGCGTTTGTACAATCGTTTCTTGTTGGAGCAAATTAAAGTTAACATCTTTTAAAATTTAGATAAGGTCTTATCTAGAAAATGTTGATTAGTTTTTGAATGAAAATGAGAAATAAAAATTTATTTATTTTAGCAAATATAAAATGTTTACTAAATTTGATTAAGTGTATTTTAACTAATTTTATTTTTTTAGCTGAAATTTAATTTTTATTTATTGAATATATGTTCAAACTGAAAATACATTCTGAAACAAATTTGAAAATAAATAAAGACAGAATTTCTTAAAAAAATTAAATATTTTTTAAACTTATTGGTTATAGCACATATAAATCAAATAGCTAAAAAGTTTAAATGAAAATAGATTTTAGAAAGGATAGAAATTTATAATTCGTTTAAAAAACTATTTCTAAAACTTATATTTTTATATTTATACGATTAAATTTTTTATTTATTATTATTATATTTTATGTAAAGAAACAAACTTTTCAAATATGACTTTGACTTGATGAATCTTTCTTAGCTATATAGATTTAATGATTTGTAAACTCAAAACCAACATAGTATGCTTAGAAAACAGAATAACCGATAATTATAGCAGTAGGGTCAAATTAAGGTTTCAAAAATAATTGGTATTATCCATCTTTAATTTTTCTTGAATATTATTCAGGAATTAAAGTGATTGGATAAACAGATCCATCTTCAGCTATTGCTTCTATTGTTATACTATTAAGATTTTCAATAGAATTAACTAAAATACCTTTTCTAAATTTGGGGCTTAAGAGATATTCAATACCCCTGCTTTTAAATTATTGGAGTATTAGATTTAGTGAATAAAATGGTATCTAAATAAAAGGATCACTAAGTGTAAATGTAATAGATTGAAGACCACTCACTTAAGTATCACTATAGTATAAATTGAAATTAGAGGTAGCATAATATCCATCAAAACCGTTTTAGTTTTTTAAAAGAGTAAATTTAGATCCTTGACCAATTAAGAAATAATTAGGATTTCCAATATCAATACTTCCAATATTGGAATCTTCTTTCAGAGTATCTATATTGATATAGAATACTTATTTTTCTATTGCTCCTTATGAATAGAGTTCCTCAATGATGTTATCATTTTCTTATCCTAGCCCTTTATAAAAGCAAAGAGGATTATAGAAAGAATAAGGGCCATCAAATACAGTATAATTTAACAATATATCTGTATTTCCGAATTTATTTATCGATGAATACTCAACTCCATATTTTTCATAGGGGATTTGGTCAAGATATTTGGCTCCACACTCTGCAAGATCATTTACCTAAGCAAAAACAGTATTTGTGCAATGATTAATTGTGGGAGTAAATTAAAGTTAACATCTTTTGCTGTTTGGAAAGATAAGCTAGTCTTGATCTTTTCCAAATTAGAGGCTAACACTCAAAGTCCCTGAAACATAGCTGATTAAGACTAAAGAAGCAAATAGCTTCGCAATTTAATACTTTCTGAAAGCCATTTTTATTAGTTAGAGTTAATTTTTATTTTTTTATTAATTTATTTCTTCGAAAAGTTGGAGTTTTTAAAGGCTTTAATGAATTGAAGAAGATAATAGAAAAAAAGTATCTAATAAATCTGGAAGGTTTTTACATTTTTTTTTTGTTTTATAATATAGAATACATGTTTCATCTTTTTTTATATTATTTTAACAATAATAGACAGATAAACTCTGCTTCTCAATTTAAGAAGAATTAATATATTAGAATCATGTAAAACAATTTTATGATATCAATATGGTATCATTATACCTTGAAAGATAGTAGTAAAATAAATTTTTAACTAGATAGATTGAAATAAAGAAAAAATCTTCAATTTATGTTTATTTAGCTAAAATTAAGAGAATTTAGTAAAAGAAAATATGAGATGATTTTAATAATAATTCTTGGGAGCCAATATAATTTAGAAGTTTGTTTTATTAAATTAAAAAGATGTAAATATTGAAATAAAGAGGTAAATAAATAATGCTGATCAAAAAAATATTATAAAACATGAAAAGTTAAAAGACTTACAATGGAAATTATTATTTTTCTTATTTATTTAGAAATTTAATTGATATCATATAGACATTATTTTGTTTTTGTTAAAAAATATTGTCTACTAATGTTTTTGTAAAATATTTTATCAATTTTTTATTTATAAAACAAAATGTATTGAATGGATTCAAATTGTCAAAAAATTTAGATGAGGCCTAATAGGTAAAATGCAGATGAGGGCTTGAGTGAAAATAATAAATCTAAATTGATTTATTTTAATAAAATATACAAAACATTAAGATAAGGTCTCATCAGTAAAAATTTTGAGTGAAAATGAAAAATGAAAGACAAATTTATTTATTTATTTTAACAAAAATATTATGTTTGATAAAATAGGCTAATGTTTCTCATAATTAACGTTTTATTTTTCACTACAATATCATTTTTCTGATTTTCATTTTCCTTTATTTTTAAATTTTCTAAAAAAAGAAGATTTTTTTTGAAATTCTATTATTTTTAATATTTTAGAAAAATTCTTTTGAATAATTGCAAGATCACCATACTAAAACAAAATATTAAAATTATTTAGAAATCATTCTTTAAATTAAATGTTATCAGTGATACAGTTTTTAAAACAAAAAAAGAATACAATTTTCTTTAATTAATTTTTGATATTCATAAAATTATTGTATCATTTATTGATAGAGCTTTTTGTCAAAAATTAAATAATCATGTTAATCATTTATGTTTACATACTTAATATGGGTTTTATTAACACTATCCAAATTGAAAGAAGAATTAAAATAACTATTTTTTTCATATTACTATACAAGATGTTTAATTTGATAAAAATATTGTCTTTTATTTTTTTATCATAATTAATAAATGATTTTTTAATTACTCTTTATTTTAAAGAGATAAGTAAAGTTAAAATTTCCAATTAGAATAATTAGATGAATTTAACTTGCAATATAGCTTCTACCATAACAACATAGCAAGCAAGATTCCGAAGGTTAATCTTTAAGAAAGGTGAATGAAGAGCTAGGAATAAACATTTCAGTTAATTAAATGAATAATATTTGTGATTATAATTTAAAGAATATGCTAAAATAATAACCTGATAATGAAATAGGAAGTACTTTGAAATCTTAAAATTAGTCAGATAAACAACAAAATTTAAAGAAAATGGTTTTTTATTTGAAGTTAAATATACTGACATAGTGCTTAGTCAATTATACAGGTAGGATATTTTTATTAAAAATATTAAGAAAAAAATGTTGTTAAAATTAAATTAAAGATAATCATTTTTACCCCCTAACATTTTCGCCTAAATCCAAAGTGAGATAGAACTATCATTTTCCAATATATATAATCTGAAATAGTATTTTTCAGAGTATTAAATAGATTTACTGAATGGATTAAAATATATCAAATATTTAGGTAATACCTTATTCATAAAATTTTGATTAATTTTTGAGAGAAAATGAGATATAAATTTATTTATTTTAGCAAAAATAATATTATGTTTAATAAAATTGATTATGTTTCTCTGAACTAATTTATTTTTAACTAATATTACATTTTTCTTCATAGAAAATAGTATTATTTTTAAATTTTCTGAAAAAAAGAAGATACCAATTAATATTCTACTTTTTTTATTTGTAAATAGACAAAAAAATACTATTTTATGTTAATTGAAAATAAATTTTTTTTAATAAAACTTTTTAAAATGATAATATATTTATTTACATAAAAATCAACTCAAATGGAATACTTATTTAATTAATTCTTATTTCAGTCAAGCAGTATTGTTTTATTATAAAATTTATTCTTTTATTTAACCCTCAAAATGTTTTAAGATATTATTTAAATTAAGCATATCATTATGACACTTACATTTATAATTTTGATAGTAAAATAATTATTTAAAATTTTAAGGATAAATATTAATTTTATTTAATTATAATGAGATATTATCAGCTTATCATTTTATTTTTTAATACCAAATCTTTAATTAGTTTTTATTATAAACCTTAATGAGTTGTTGTTGAAAATTAATTAAAATTTTACAAAAAACAAAACTTTTTATGATAATAACAATTCTTTGATAAACTGAAAATCTATTCTGAAACAGATTTTAAAATAAACAAAGACAATATTCATTTAAATATAAAATTTCTTTAAAAAATCAATATTTTTTAAACTATTTGTAACATATCTAAATCAAATAAATAAATAAAAAATTTAAATGAAAATAAGATAAATCAAAATATATTTTCGAAAAATTAGAAATTTATTACAAGTTTAAAAAAATGTATTTCTCTATCAATTTATAATTTAAAAATTAAAACTATTTAATTTTTTATCTCTAAATTTTTTTTTTATGAAAAGTAACAAACTTTTCATATATGGCTTTAGCTTGGTGAATCTTTCTTAACAATATAGATTTAATTATCTGTAAATTCAGAACCAACATAGTTAGCTTAGAAAATAGAATAACCAATAATTACAGCAGAAGAGAGAAAAATAGGTTTCAAAAGTAATTGATACTATCCATCTTTAGTTTTTCCTGAATATTATTAAGGATTTAAAGTGATTGAATAAACAGATCCATCTTCATCTATTGCTTCTATTGTTATTCTTTCAAGTTTCTCAATAGAATTAATAAAAATACCTTCAGGCTTTTAGAGATACTCAATACCCTTGCCTTTAAATTCTTGGAGTATTAGATTTAGTGAAAGTCCTGGTATGCGAATAAAAGGATCGCTAAATGTAAATGTTATAGATTCATAACCAATTAATTATATATCACCATAGTTGAAATGGAAACTACAGGTAGCATAATATCCATCATCTAGACCTTCATCATTTTTTAAAAGAGTAAATTTAGATCCTTGACCAATTAAGAAATAATTAGGATTTCCAATATCAATACTTCCAATATAATAGGAGTCTTCTATTAGAGTATCAATATTAATATAGAATACTTATTTTTCTATAGTTCCTTAAGAATAGAGTTCCTCAATTATATTCTCATTTTGTTATCCTAGAATAAGGACCATCAAATACAG
This sequence comes from Tetrahymena elliotti 4EA, assembly GCA_000231825.2. NCBI lineage: Eukaryota > Ciliophora > Oligohymenophorea > Hymenostomatida > Tetrahymenidae > Tetrahymena > Tetrahymena elliotti. Next base: position 956,786 of record JH720314.1, on the reverse strand, counting down.
TATAATGCAACAAGATATCTTTATTTTTGAATGTGTTTATGGACGAATACTCAGTTCCAAATCTTTCATAGCGGCTTTACCCAAGAAATCTGGTTCCGCACTCTTTAAGTCTATTTACCTAAGAGAAAACAGTATTTGTACAATTATTTATTGTGGGAGTAAATTAAAGTTAACATATTTAAGTATTTGGAAAGAAAAGTGTGTTATTTTTTTTCCAAATTACATGTTAACACTCTTAGTACATGAAACACTGCTCACTAATACTAAATAAGCAAATAATTTTGCAATTTAATACTTTTTGAAAGGCATCACTAAGAATCAGAGATAATTTTTATTTTTGAAATAATTTCTTTAATCTAAAAGTTAGAATTTTTAAACCTTTTAATAAATTGAAGATGAAAATAGAGAAAAAAAATCTAATAAATTTTGAAAGCTTGCACTTTTTATATCTTTTATAACTACTTATGACAAAGAACACATGTTTCATCTTCTTTAGATTTATTTTAACCATAAATAGAGACAGATCTTAACTCTTTATTAATTTATGAAGAATTAAAATATTAGAATCATTTAAAATAATTTTATTTCATATTAATAAAATATCTTTATATCTTAAAAGGTGGCAGGAAAATAAATTTTAAATTAGATAGGTTAAAATAAAGAAAAAAAATTTTATTTTCTGTTTCATTATCTCAAATAAAGAAAATTAGTAATATAAAATATAATATAAATATTAATTTTGAGAACAAATAGAATTTATTAGTTTGTTTTAATAAAATTTAAAAGACATAAAAATAAATAAAAAATTAAAAAAAGTGATAAAACAGGGTTTAATAAGAATTTTTAATTTAGAAAGTTCTTTAAATGAAATCCCAATTTAAAAGTGAATTTTCTTCAATCAATTTTTGATATCAATTAAATTTATTTTTGTTAATCATTTTTTTACATATTTTGCACTTTGTGTATTTACAAATTTCATCTTTAGGTTTTCAAACAGACCATAAAAATTTTATGGGTTCATTAATTTCATGATAACTTTACAGACAAAGAGCTATTTTTTGTCAAAAATTTAAAATGTTTTAAAATAGACTTAAAAAGTAGGTTAATCTTTTTGCCAAACTTAGATTAGTATCTTTCAGTCTAAATTTTTTATGTCTTAGGAAAAAGAGTTACCTATTTTTTAATCATCTTAATGGTTTATGTTTACAAACTTAATATTGGTTTTGTTAACATTATTCAAATTTAGAGAAGAATTAAAATCACTACTTTTTTCATTTTTCATATTAAAATACAAGACGTTTAATTTGATAAAAAAAAATTATCTTTTATTTTATTATCATAATTAATAAATGATTTTGTAAGTAAACTTTATATTTAAGAGATAAATAAAGGTAAAATTTCTAATTATAATTATAACTTATGAATTTAAGCTGCGGAGATAGCTTTTACCATAGCAAGATTCCTGAAGGTTAATCTTTAAGAAAGATGAATGAAGATATATCTTTTCAGGAAAGCTCTGCTAGAAATAAAGAAATGCATTTAATAAAGAGAGATGATCAATGCATCAGCATTTCTGTTAATTAAATTAATAATATTAGTGATCACAACTTAAAGAATATGTTAAAATAATCAAACAGTAATGAAGTAGGAAGTGCTTTGAAATCTTAAAATTAGTCAGAAAAACTACCAAATTTAAAGAAAATAGTTTTTGATTTGAAGTTAAAGATGCTGGCATAGCGCTTAGTCAATTAAACTAGATCAAGAATGTTTCTAATTCTAAGCAATTATCAATATAAGTTAATTAATGATTTATCTTGGTTTAAATATCTTCAAAAGAGTAAGAAATCAAAATCTTCAAAAATTTAAAAATCAGATGAAAAAAAGTATTTATATAAAGTGAAAAAACACCATTCGTTAGCTGCTGAAATGGAAGAGGATAAAAAACCAAGTAAAATTAAATAATTTTTTAAAGAAGCATTAGACTGCAGTAAATGCATGAAAAGTGCATTAAACTATATAGATAAATAGTTTCCAGTACTTTACCCTAACTAATTATTTAAATTAATTTGGGACTTTATTAGTATGATTATAATTTTGATATTGATAATATAAATCCCTTTGTACATACTATTTTATGAAAAACTTGGAATTATTCTCAATAGTGTGATGATCAATTTATCTCCTATTTTTATAGTAATTGATACTTTCATTAATTTGAACTCAGGATTTTATGAAAAAGGGTTACTAATCAATAAAAGATCAAGCATTTTTATTTAGCATTGGAAGAATTACTCATTTAATGAATTGATTATTTTAGTTTCTTATATTGTAAATTCAATTTTTAAAAAACCTTCTATTTATTTATATTATTAATTAATAGATTCATATTTTGTTAAAAAGCCAGTCTGAAGAAAGCTGGTCGAGATATCTATTATGCTCTTTTACTTTTAAAATTAAAAACATTGTTGTTTAATATAATAAATCAAAGGAAATATTTGCTTCAAGAAAGTATAAATAATTACCTGACTTAATTAGACTTATTTTGATTATTTTAATTGCAAGTCATTTCATTTCTTGTTTTTGGATTCTACTATCTTAAATAGAAGAAAGAAATGGAGTATAATAAACTTGGTTAAATATTAGATAAATTAATTAATCTTAATGGATAATTTAATATATGGAAGCTTACTATTTTTCTATTGTAACAATGGCTACTGTTGGTTTTGGTGATGCCTTACCAATCACTCCAACTGAAAAATTGTTTTGCGTCATTTTGATGATTATTTCTTGTGGTTTATTTGCTTATTCAATGAACACAATAGGAAATATACTAGATAATTTTAATTTTGAAGAAAATGAAATATAAAAGAAAATGCAAGTTATTAATCTATATATGAGTAAAAAGAACATCAACAAGTAAATGCAATATGCAATTAGGGAATATTTAGATTACTATTGGAGAGAAGCAAGTGAAAGAGACTAAGAGTCAGAATAAAAAATTATATCTTAACTCTCTGATACACTAAGAGAAAATCTAGTTATTGAAGCTAACAAAATAGTTCTTAAAAATTCCCCTGTTTTTAGAAAGTATTTTAGTAATAGCCTAAAGTAAAGTATTGTTTCTCTTATTAAAGAATATAGATGCACTCCCGAAGAGCTTATTTGTAGTGAAGGAAATTTAGATGATTGCTCAATATTCTTCATAGAAAAAGGATCTGTAGAGATATTTATTGAAACTTAAACTAATTAACAAAAACCAGGTAAATTTTCACTTTAAATAAACTTAAATTGGTATCCTCAACTACCTTTATCTATTGAGTCTTAGCTTTTATTAATCTAGACTGTAGAATATAATTTTATAAATCTCTCAACAAACTGTTTATGATCAATTAAGCAAGATACAAAATTAAGGAGATTCTTTTTCACATTTAATTTAAAAACTATTTTTTCATTTTAAAAATATTTTAATTTTTACTTCAATAAATGACTGTAATATTGACTAATACAATAAGTTAAAAATTTAATAATATAAATAAATAAAATAAATAATCTAAGTAATTAGATATATTTAGTATCAATATCCAAAAAAAAATAATTTGAATATTCTTATTTTTTTTATTATTACTTATTTAAATAGGCTATAAATCTTTAGTGACACTTTAGTAAGGGTAAAGTTTTGGTGAATTGAGTTTCTTCACAGGAATGCCTAGAACAGTTTCAGTAAGATCTAAAGAGTTTGCTACTTTATTGATGATTAAGAGAGAGAGTTTTATTGAGCTACTTTAAAATTATAGTGAAGACTTAGAATAATTTTGTACAATAAAAGATTAATTATTACTAAATAATGATTATTCTTGCATCAACTTAAAATGCTATTCATGTGAAAGCTAATAGCATCTTTTGTACTAATGCCCTTTTGTGCACTTTAAAGTTAATAAAGATAAAATTCTTTTCCTTCATAATAAATCAGAAGTTCAGTAAAGAAATTAAATAATAAGAAGGCACGATAGATATAATTTCTTCAGAAAAATTGAAGATTATGATCTAACTCAAATAGCTGAACAAATTTTTTAAGAGAATTTTGAGCATTAAAATATTTAATAGTATCTTGAGCTATATTTGATAAAATATCAACATTAGGTTGATTCTTATGAGACTAATTAAAATGAAAAATCAATAAAATAAATTAATAATGATTTAGAAAATTATGAAAAAATATCACCTAATTATTTATAAGATTCTTTGATGAAATAAATTCAAAATAATTAATAGCAGAATATAATTGATAATAATAAGTCATTAAAGTCAATTCATGAGTAAGAATGTTCATAAGATTTTCAATCTTATTAAAATAAATCTCTCATATATGAAGACTCATAAACTTATGATGAAATCAATGATTTTGTTAAGTCTCCAGTTTTATTCATCAAACAGTCTAAGAGTGCATTGGTGAAGATGAAAAGCTAATTAAGCCCTTCAAGTCCTAACAAAAAGTAATCCATAAATCAGACATATAATTTATAAAATTTTATTCTTTTTTAGGAGCCTAATCAAAATGATGCAAATAAATGATGACATTCATGAATCAATTTAAGAGATAAGCCTTAATTACCCTAATAACTCTCAACTTTTATTAGGAGAGAAGATAAGTCCTGTTTTAAAGTAAAAAAAGATAAATTAATAGATTAACGTTTCTTATTTAGATAACAAGAGTCTAAAGCATGAATAAGGCACTGGAAAATAATTTATCAATGGAGATGAGAAACGAAGATCCAGTAAAAATGATTAAAATTTGAGTTTGATTCATTAGAATTTTAAACAAAAATCAAATTAATTAAAATCTACTAAATAGCTTATTTCTTAAATAAATGAATTGCTAACTTAGCTAAACTCAGCATATGAACATAAATAAGAAGAATCAAATAAGATAATTCTAGAAAATTAAATCAGGAGTTTAAAAGCAGTATTTGTCCCTTCATCTCACAACAAGTATTCTCATCGAGGAGAAGAAAAAAGCAATGTCTATAAATAGGATAATGTAGCTAATAATTTTAATTAGGATTTATTTGGAGAATCTCTGCACGATTTAGATATTATGAAAAATTATGAAATATATTTCCCTTTGAATAATATGAGCTATTTATTAAAATTTATATCATTAGATAAAGTTACTTAAAAAAAAATTGCAATGAAAAATAAAATAGATAATTCTTAGTTTAAAGCTATCAACAGCTCAAGAGATATTGGTTTAGATTTTAAGGCTAGGGGAAGCATTTATAAAGGTAAATAAAATTGTATTGATTCTGTAGCACAAAAATTCTAAAGGGAATTAGAGGACGAATAATATTAAAACACTTAATTCATTAAGAAAAGTAAGTTTTTTATGAATGAATAGAATGATGATTCATTTTTAAGTAGCTTTAAAAAAGACTTTATAAATTAAGATAGCATAAATAATAGATCTTAGAATTAAGATCAAAAAAAGAATTTAACAAGCTTAGTCAATGTCTTCGAAAAAACTTAATAGGATGAAGAGGTGAGCAAAGATCCTTCTATTGCAAATCAATCATTTACTAATAACTCATTAAACTTGGTATCAGTAACTTAATAACCAACTTCTAAGAACATACAAAAAAATAATAGTAATTTAGACACTAGTTTTAACTAATTAAATCAAGAAACATCCAACACAAGAATGCAACAAATAAGAAATTAAAATTAAAATTATGTATTTGATTTGACTAGTGTTAAAAAGTCACCTTAGCTGCAAAATTAAAATGAAAGCTATAATATTTAAGAAAACTCTCCAGGAAATCCAATAAATTACATCAATAATAATAATATTTTAAATTAAATTAAATTGAAAAATGATAATGAATTTGAAGTATCTTTTGTTGATCTTAACAAATGAAATTTAAGCTAGATATAATTTATTAAATTTTGATTCATTTCAAGATAAAGTTCAAAAATACTCTCGATTTAAGCGAAGCTATTTAGATCAAGATAAATAAACCTAAATTAGTCTAAAGAAAATTTAATTTTAATGAAGTGTGATCATTAAATACGTGAAAATAAAATTTTTAATATTCAGTAAAAAAAATATATCAAACACAAAAAAATAAATATTATCTCATATTTTATGTAAAATAAAAGTAATTTTTATGTTGATATTACTGATTGAAAAAAATAAGAATCTAATTTTTTAAATTAATTTTGAAATTGTTCAAAAAACGAATTGTTAGAGCTTTTTATCTTCAAAAAAATTTAAATAAATTGAGTGGGTCTAGAAAAAGTATCAGAATTGGAGTTTTTTTAAAATAGATCTAAGAAAAACTTAAATAACTAAAAAAATGAGTATTAATTCAAATAATTTTAAAAAGAAATATTTAAAATTTAAAATAATTAATTATTTTATAAATTATATAATTAAAATAATTTTGAAATTTGTTGGAAAATTAAAAATGAGCTTCAATATCTTCAAAAGTGTTTAAAATGAACTTGAAGATAAGCAGATAATATGAAAAATAGTTACAATATTCCATTTTAGTTTTAATAAAATAAAAAAAATAGTTTTATTTTGTTTGTAATCTTTGCTCAATTAAAAAAATAACATAAATTAATTTTTTTTCAAAAAATATTAAATATCCAAAGCATTTTTTGTTAATTGAAAATGAGTTTAGATTAAATTTCATAATATTGAATAAGAATTTGAAGATTTAGTTAAATATTTAAGCAAAATAATGTAAATGAAATAATATTTAAAACATTTTGATTAATTTAAAAAAAAGAAATAGTTATGAAAAATTAAACTGTCAAGTTTCTTTTTAACTAAAAATAAATTTAAATAAATTTTAAAAAATACTTGATGCATTTCATAGAGGTTCGATAGTAGTAGGTATTTATTTAATTGAGGATAATTTGACACAACATTCTTAGTGAATAAAATTTGATAGTAAATTAGTAAAGTAATTGGTCTTTAAGACAAAATTCTATATGTAATCTAAAAGATTTATAAATGATTGAATTATTTTTAAAAGATTAACCTTTAATCTTGTTTAAGAGCCAGCATAATTAATAAATTTTCTTCTTTTAATTAATTGTTAATTAGGACCTTAAATATAATAATAATTATCAGCAAAAAGATAATATATTTAATCTTATAATTCAATTTATTTATTCAAGTTGTTTATCTTAGCATATTAGTGGTAGGTAGGTAAATAATCAGTGTTTGTTTGGCTTCCAAAAAAAATAGTTTTAAGTACTCAAATAGGAATAATCTTATGAAATAGAATTAATATAAAAATTTAAAGATATAATTAGAGAATAAAAATGAAGTTACCCTTAAACATGAAATAGGTTCAGGTTCTTTTTCTAATGTATACCTGACATCTAATTAAAATTATGTTGCAAAGGTTATGAATTTAAATTATGTGCCTTCTCAAAGGTCATTTTTTAATGAAAGAAAGTATTATTAAGAACTAGGTTAACATTCAAATATTGTACAATATTTAGGAAGCTAGGAGTTATAAAGTGGCTCTCTTGGAGTCTTAGTCATAGAAAATTGTCCCAAGGGTTCTCTTGTAGACATTATGTCTTTGACTCCTAAAAATTAATTATCAGAATAGTAAATTCTAAGAGTAATTTATGAAGTAGCTTAAGGTCTTAGCCATATACACAAAAGAAAGCTAATTCACAGAGATATTAAAATAGAAAATATTTTATTTTCAGAGGAAGGTCGTTTTAAAATTTGCGATTTTGGATCAACGACAAATAATATTATTCAAAAAATAAGTAAATGCAATATACAAGAAGTTAAGGAGGAAATGGATAGAAATACAACCCCTATGTATAGGGCACCAGAGATATTAGATCCTTAGATATTTCCAGATTATCCCATCAATGAAAAGATAGATATTTTTGCTTTAGGTGTATTATCATATATTCTTTGTTTTAAAAAACCTCCTTTTGATTCTATTTTAGGAGCTATCAGTGGTAGTTGCTTATGGCCTGAGTTTCCAATTACTTCTGATGAATTTCATAATTTCATAATGAAAATGTTATCAATAAATCCAGCAGATAGACCTTCTGCAAATGAAATATTATAGATATTAAAATAGGAATTAAAGTTTGATTACTAGTATGATGGTATGATAGACCCATATATATTTACAAAGTAAGCTTAAAAAGAAGCTAAAGCAAGTTGGCTTTAAATAATTAATGCCAAATTTATAGGAGCATTCTTTGATACTTAAGGATGGAGTAAATTGCAAATTAAAATCTTATCATTAATAAAAATAAATTTATGTTAGCATTTAATAGAATTTTATTATAAAATTTAGATATTTTATTTGGTAAAAATTATTTTCTTTTAAAGTTAAAGGGGCTTTGCAGTATGATGAGTATGGGCCGAAGTAGAAATATGTGAGAAAGCTCCTTTTGAAAGCATGGAAAAAAAGACCTAAAACTGATAAATTTTATATACTGCTATACAACCACTGGAAAGAACATAGAAGCAATACTATCATAAATTTAAAAATACTTATTCTTTTGCATAATTATTTTAAAAAGGGTCCCCCTGAGGCAATAAAAAATCCTGTTGATAGGAAAGTAAATCCAGAGAAAATATTAGATGATATATAATAGCATTGGTAAAAAATAATACTAGATGGAGAGTTAGTAAAACCTAAAGATTAAAAAAGAAGCTAATACACATGCAACTTAATTGTTAATTTAAGTTAATTTCTTTAAACGAAGCTAAAACTTAATTAAAAATATAGCTAATACTTTGAAGGAAATTTTTCATTAAACCCGTTTTTAGAAAGTGCTAAAAAGAAATTCAAACCTTTAGACCCATTACTGCTTCCTGATTTAATCGAATACCTAGCAATCATTTTAAAATTTGTTAATGTGAATTTATTGCACCAATGCTAACTTTGGAATATTTAAGCTACTATTTCTTTGTCTATTTTGGATGAAATATATTGTCTCTTGTGTCTCACAATGCATCTCTATAAAACGTTTAAAATATCTACAAATTTTGAATCCCATAAATTTGATGATAATGGTATTAGATAATTTATCAAAGCCTAAGATATTAATTTAGAAAAAATATACAAATAAGCTTAACTTTATTTTTAAAGATGTTCTTTAATCACTGAAACTAAGCTTCCAGTAGCCACTATGATACCAAAGTTGCCAAACAATGTTATTGATTATATAAAATAGATAGAAATACTCACAAACAGTGAACCTGAATTTAAAATATTTGAACATCTCAATTATAAGTAGAATATTTATGGAATTAAATTACCTCTGAGCTATGGGCCAGGAGTTATTGATGCAATTAAATAAACAGAAAAATAATTTGAGAATTAAAATGTGTCTTCAGTAAATGCAATATCTTCTAAATAGTATGATTTAAAAAGAGGTTCTTAGTAATAATAATTTTTGAAAACATCTGAATAAAATTCTTCTACTCAAGCAAATAATATGAGAGCTCACAGTGCTAACCCAAAAAAACATAAATAGTAGAGTTTAGATTCTGATGACTAAAGTGATGAAGGAGATTTCATGAAGGAATACCACTAAAAGATGAATAAAGCGGCAAAAAATAGCAATAGCCAAAATAATGAATATATATTTGCTAAAAAACCAATCAGTAGTAATACTCATCTGCCTGAACACAGAAGTAATAAGCCTTTCATACCTAATCCCTATTCAGTAGAAGGTAAAGATAAACATGTATTTGCTATGGATAAAAATTCAAATAGCACATTTCCATACTCTTAAAGGAATGATTTATGGGATTAGCCATAATAAAACAATTAAGAAGCAATCAATTTATTTTAGTAATTTTAAAATAACTAACATAATGGTTAGGGGTTGTAAAGTGAAAACACTTAAAATGATGAAATATTTAATTAATTTTAATTTTGGGATCCTTCACATCCTATGCTTGTAGGATATTAGAAAGAAAAAGATGAGAAATATGTGGATAACTCAAAAGGTTAAGGATTCTTTGAAGCAAATGATTTAAATAGATCAGTCATAAAAGATAATACCAAATGCTAAGACCTTATAGATTTAAATATATTTGATGAATAAATGAATGTAGATTTATTAAAACTCCCTTCATAGTAACCTCATATTACTCAACCAATAAACAATAATCCTTTCGATTTTTGGTCAAACATCAACAACAATATGATTTAAAATATGGATTAAATTTAAAAAAATGGCTAAAATAATTAGTATAATCAAGAGATAAATAATTACAATAACTATCAATAAAATAATCAACAAATGGGGAATCAAAATGGCTATCAAATAAATGATTATCAAGGAAATAATTAAAATTAGTTTAATAATTAGAACTACTATTACCCAGGAAATAATTATCAAATGTACAATTAAAATAATTATTAATAAAATAATAACTAAATTGAATAAAAAAATACTAAAGCTGAAGATCTATTTAATGATTTAGCATAATAAAACAATGTCTATGATTATACAAATGCTAATAATAATGTAATAAATAACTATTATTTGAATTAATAATAAGCAAATTAATATGACAAATTTTAGTAAAATGAATAAAATATCCAGCTTCAAAAAATGTATGTCCAGAATATGTTTGATTAACTAAACTAATTAAGCTACGGTGCTAACTTAAATTAAAAAAATGATTTAAATAATTTGCAACAGTAATAATAAAATTAGAATTTAATTAATTTATAGTTTTAATAATTACAAAATTAGCTATTTTTGGAATAACAACAACAACAGCAACAAATGCTTCTTTAATAATAGTTTGCTATAAATAACCAAGAATAATAACCTCCTTAAATCAATAATCCTTTCATAAATAAAGCTTCCCCAAATAATGTAATTTCTTCTCCTAGGATGTCTCCACCTAAGTAATTTTAAGAGGAATAGCTTCAAAATTCTGCTCAAAATTAAAATAAAGAGTAATTATAATAAGATTAAAAAACATTGCAATAGAATTAAATGGCACAGTAACAATCAATAGAAGATTTACCTTCAACATAAAGAAAAAGTAAAAAATTAATTGGAGCTGAAGATAGTAATGATGAAGAAAAGTAAATAAAAAAAGAGGCTCTCTAAAGATTAGGAAGTGAGAATATCCCTGATGATGAAAGTGAAGCTATGCGTCCTTTGGATAGTTTTTTAGGTTAATAAAAATCTATGGATCCAAGCCAGTAAATGAGAAAAAGCATATCTCCCTTCAAATCAAATAAAAATCATTTAAAATTCTAAAACGAACCTGATCAAAATAAAGTTGAAAAAGATTTAGAATAGTTAAAACTGGAGCAGTGCCAGAGTAAAATAAGAAAACATCCTGAACTTGTTAATTATGTTAAACATGAAGTCAGCAGTGAATTTTTTGATTTTATAGTTGATTATTCAGAGATATAAATGGGAAACAAAATTGGAAGCGGTAAATTTAAAATAAAAAATTAATTTTTATTAATAATTAATTATATTTGAAACTTAAAGGTAATAGTTGTGAAGTTTATAAAGGTAGATGTAAAAATAAAGAAGTTGCTATTAAAGTTATCAAGCTAGATAACTCAGATGAATTACATTTAAAAGAGTTTCAAAGAGAAATATAGGCATTAATAAAACTCAAAAACCATGAAAATCTGCTTTAGTTAGTTGCCATTTCTTCCTATGATAATAATTTTTATATTATTACAGAGTTTTGTGAAGGAGGCACACTATTTGAGCTTCTTCATAAAAAGAAATAATAAATCAAAATGATAAAATGGGAACATCGTATACGTTGGCTGAAGGACCTTGCAAAAGGCATGCTTTATCTCCATTAAAATAATCTTATTCATAGAGACTTAAAATCTTTAAAGTAAAATTTTTAATATTTTAAATTTCATTTAAGTTTTTATTTTGAAAAGCTTACTTTTTGATAAACCGTATGATCCTAATAGTGATAACATACCTACTATGAAAATAGCTGATTTTGGTTTAACTCGTGTTGGAGGTAGTTAAGCTGTACCTTTCTAGTCAGGTGCTTTGGGAACTTTCGTAATTTAATATATTCTATTTTAACTATTTTTAAATGAATGTTAATTAAAAGCATTGGATGGCACCTGAAACAATGAGAAATCAGCCTGTATCAACTTAAGCAGATGTTTATTCCTTTGCAGTAATTAATTTATATAAATGGTTAATAGTTGGAATATTGAAATATCATATTTTATAGATTGTAATGTATGAATTGGCTTCTAGAGAAACTCCTTTCAAAGAAAAAGGTAATGTTGCTGCAATCATAAAATATGTTTCTGAAGAAAAAGGACGTCCAAACCTGCAAAAACTTCATTTTGATACACCTTAATTTGTAATATATTAATTTTTCTATAATTTTAATCTAATAATAATTTAATTTTTAAAAGATAATAAAACTTATGATAAAGTGCTGGGATGAAAATCCTAAAAAGAGACCTAAGTTTGATTAAGTAATACAGATTTTAGAAAATCCATAGTTAATCAACTAGATAACAGATTGAGTTAGTTTCGTATTTCTAAAAAGTAAAAAAGTGTAAAAGAGTGTTGTAAAAAAGTTAAAGTTTTAGTCAATTTAAATTGAAGAGTTAAGCACATAAAAATAAGATTTAAATACTATTTAATCAAAATAAAGCTTAAATTAGTTATATTATATATTATTAAGCATTTAGAAAATCAAGATATTTACTTTATTTATAATTAATTAATCATAGTGTCTTTCTTTGTTTCAAATCAAAAAAAATCAATTATTTTATATTAAAAAATCTAAAATAAAGAAAAAATACACATAAACAAACTAAAGTGATTATGAAAAATATAATTTGAAAAAATCCATAAAAAGAAATCAATTTTATTGAAAGTATATATTAATAAGAAATCAAAAGATAAATTAAACAATAATTCAGTATTTATAATGAAGTAATTGGAGAGATAGATAGTAATTGAAAAATATTTTTAAATGAAACAATAAGATTATATGATAGATGGCAGATAGATAGATAATATAAATAAATATGGAATTTGAAGAGAGAAAAAATTAAATAAATAGAATATTTTAAGGGTTAATTATAAAGTTATTTATTATGTTTAATTTATCAAATATTATTTCTCTTTAAAAAATTGGTTTTGTTGAGATTAAAATTTTAATTTAGACTTAATATATTTTAAAATTAGTTTGAATGCTTTGTTTAATGGGTTTATTAATAGTTAGTTTGATCTTTATCTTGATTTTGATTTATGTGGTTTTATTTATAAATTAGATATTCTTATTGCATATCTATACTTTACCCATTAAGAGTTTGTTTTTATTATTCTTACTAATATGTTAAATTGTGTAAATCATTTGGTTAATTTTAAATAGATTCATTTTAAATGTTTTGCAATTTTTACTACATTTTCTGATTTATAAAAAATTATTAAAAATATTTTATTTATTGAATTAAAAAGTTACTTGCTTCCAGCTTGAAATCGATGATTTATTTTCAGAGGATTGCTTTACGATTTATTTTATTTAATCAATTTAAATATTTTCCTTCTTTATTATTTTTTGAAATGCATTTAAATATATCTCCAATTTATTTAATATTTTACTTGACTTTAAGAGTTTTTCTAATTAGTGCTAGAGCAATAATAAAAAGGGTGCTTTGAATTAGCGACAAATTACTCATTATGCTACAGTGTATGGCTTTTTTGACATTTTTAATTTATTTTAAGTTACAAATATAATTAATTAATTAATTACAAATAATCTGAGACATAATCTAGATCTTTTAAGAATGGATTTTTGATAGTTGTTTATTAACTTTGTTTGTCTTACTATTATGTAGTACCTTATTAAAAATCGCTTTAGAAACCTTATTACTATTATGGAGGAAGTTAAGGTTAGCTTAAAGTTTTTATGATTGGATTTTTATCTTAACTACTTGGGGAAGGGTTAGTATCCATTTATGTATGCATTGTATGGGAAATTCTTTAAGATATGCTATAAGCTTTGCTATTATGATTAGTAGATTACTGTTATTGAAATTAAATTTGCTCTATTTAATTTGTTATGCCTTTTAAAATACTATTTACTTTCTCTCTGTATCCCATTTCTGAATTATTCACTCTATTTGGAGTCTTAAAAATATATTAATTTAACATAAATTGTTAAAAAAATAGTTGAAAAAAATACTGATATTGGTTTCTTTTTGCTAGACTAACTAAAGTCTATGCTTTAGGTATTTAAAAAATTCTAAAGAATTTTAGAACCAAATGATAAATGCTTCTACTTGCCGTACTACTTTCTGAATACACAAATTTTAAATGAATATAATTAAATTGATAAATTTAAGAAAATATTTACTTGTAATTAGTTTTATTTGCAGCATATGAGTTTTGATTTGATGTATTAGGGGAAGTTGCATTTATTTTTTACTTTTAATTATTTTGGATTGAGATTTTTAATATGGAATTTAGTTTTTAGTTTGTTGTAGATGGAATGCTGAAACTTTATTTTTATGAATTTTTAGATGAGGACTTATGAGACTAACTCATTATTTACATACTGCTTCCATTTAGCATGCTATGATTATGGGTATGATTGATTGAATTCATATTGGAATTATAATTACTTTGATTTTCTATTTAAAAGTAAACTGAATTATTTTTATGAGAACTTTGTTAATTAGTGTGGTTAGGAAGGATAATTTAAGGAGATCTCTGAGATAAGGTTTATACATTAGAAGCAAGATTTATACTTGCTTACTTTGAATGTATAGGAAAGTAACTTTTATTTTAGCTAATATTAGTAGATTTTGAAAAAGAATTAATAACTTAACTATCATGTAAAGGCATATCTTCTATCATATTTGTCGAATGAGTCATAGAATTTAGATTATCTAAATTATTTTACTATGATTAACTACTTTAAGATGCATAGACATTGTTGGAACTATTAGTGTTCAGGATTTCATTTTATTATGGTAGAGTAAAGTTGCTTTAATATGCATTTATGTAAAAATTATTAGCCTATTATATATTATTACTCTATTAAGCATAATTGTTAGGATAGTTCTAATTAGGAATGTAAACACTATTTGCGTATGAATTTATTATTTAGCTAAATGAATTATTCTCAAAAGATTAATGCACATTAATATCTTTTTAGCTAGTTTGTGTATTAAAAATGATTTAACTGCTGTTCTTTCTTTTTGTGCTTCCTGTAGTTTGATTCATAGATTAAATATTCTCATCAAATATTTTTTTTGCAAGCTTATCGCTGTAGATATTATACTCTGTTTTCATTTTTACTGCCGAATCAAATTTACTAAAACCTGTATTGCTCATTCCTCCTCCTTTTTACTCTGATCCACTGATTGATAATATTGCAAGTCCTTTACTTCCACTTGCTTTTTTAGAGCTTTTTTAATAGAAATTACTAACTGTAGATGGTTTGATCATTTACCTATGCTATTAATTATTTTAACTGTTCTTTTGAGAAGACCGAATTGCAAAAATACTATTCTAAATTGCCTTAGAAGCAGATGTATTGTTTATATTTTAATAAGTTTGATTGCCTGGAGAAGTTGGATATTTTTAATCAGACATAGAATATTTATTTTTATCCAATTTTTCATATTAATCATTGAATTATTCATGATTTATAGTTTGGCGAATTCCATTATAATTATTTGACTAACTTTAAGTATTTTTTTCATTTTCAGTTTGGTAATGGATTTGAGAGTTATTTTTAATGCTTTTAGACCTTGTTTTACTACTAGGATTGGTAATGTAAGGAGAAATTTAGCTCAAATAATTTAGATTTAAATTCTTTTTCATTTGCTTAGTTACTCCATTATTAGAATTTAGATATCTATTATTTTCAATCTGCCCTATCTTATTTTACTATCCCTAACAAATACTCAAAAAGTCTAAAAAGTTAGACTATTGAGGAACTGAACTAACTTTTTCCGACACTTTTGGTAAATTGACTTCACTATACCTTAAAGTATATCTAATTTTGCTTCTTCTTGATTGAAAAGTAGTGATATGCAATAATTTAATGTGTTTTAAATTGTATTATTAACTAATGTTAATTAAGAACTTATTATATATATTTCAATAATAATTGATTTATTGATGTCTTCTCAAAGTTATTGTCAATAATAAATAGTACCTATACAATTTATTTTTACTTTATATTTTTCTTTTAATTTTTTTACAACAATCAAAATTATTAACCACAATAAAAGTTCTCAATAGATAACTCTTTTGTGATAACAAGTAAATCAGTTAAATTTTGAATTTACATCAACTCTTCATATTTTACTTTAAAAATAACACTCTTTAAAAACTTTTTCATAATATATTAGCTTATTCTAAAATTGTTAAAAATACTTTTGTTGGTGTCAATAATAACAATAATATACTAAGCAAATCTTTTATTCAGATCTTTCCTTTAAATTTATTTACTAGACTGAAGTTTTTCAAATAGAATTCAACTAAAAAATAATAGGTTTTTTGATTAAAAGAAGTTGAAGCGAGGTTGATTTATTCTACAGTTTTTTAATACTTATTAATTAACCTTTGTAAAAAATTATTAATAATATTTTTTTCTATAAAAATTATAAAAGACAAATATATGTTCTAAATTTATTTATTGTTTATTTTGAGTGAGTGATTAATTAATTATTGAGAATCTTTCTAAATTTGTTTTATAAAAGAAAAGACAAATTAAATTAGGTAAAATCTTTTATAAACAGTGAACTTAATACTTTGGGAATAATTTAACATGTAAATTAAATCCTATAAAAAGATTTTTGTTTCAAAGCTTTTAAGATTGATTATGAATATTTAACAAATAATAGAAAGGTAAGTAATAATTGTTTGAAATGAATCGAATAGTAATTTAAAACTTTACTTTTAATATTTATTTATTGAAAAGAGTTTATTGCTGATAAAAATTATATTATATACAAGAATTTACTATTCATTAATTCATTAAATTAATTACATGATTTTAATCCTTATGATAATCCTAAAGACTCAAAAAAAAAATTTAATTAAAAAAATATTAAAAGATATATTTACACGTTTTAATAGTAAATAAAATGATCAAATTAAAGCAAACTATTTTAGGTTTAACGATTCTCTGCCTAGCTCTTTCATCGGATAAATAAAATAAGCAATTAAACATATTTGTAAACAACATTGCTCCACTAGATAATCCTAGCGAGACTTACAAGTAACTAAATTTGCTAATTTTTAAACAGATTAGATCATCATTTGGTTACTCACTGCTAATATTAATTAAATATCAAAAAAGGTATTATATTCTCCCTTTCATACGCCCTCAAGAGGAAATAAAATCAGATTAAACCTTCTCCTAAAGCTTATCAGGTGATCGTTTATATCACTCACCCTACAATTCAACTATAGGATGTAAATAACTAAATTTCTTTTATATTTAAAAAAAATAATTAGCAATAAGATTTTTAGCATTTTAAAGTTGTGAACAAGCTTAGTAATAATGAAAATAATTTTAAATAAAAAGAAAATGTGACTGAAACAATAGGTTCAAGGAATTACACAAAAAAGGAACTCTAATAATTTATGGAAGCAATTAAAAATGTATTTTATGCAGAGTTTTATGTAGGTAATGCTTGAAATTAAATTAGATTTTTAAATCTGAAAATATAACCTTAAATAGAGTAGTTTATTGTCCATGATTTGATAGGAAAATTTGAGCAAGATGAAAAAGAATTATTCACTTTTTATCTTAAGACTCATATTGAATTCAACGTTTATTTAGATAAGTTCTCAATATCAGTAAGCAAATAATTTATTTAGTTCATTTTTAAACAAAAATAAGTGAAAGCAGTTTATGTTAATTTGAACTCTTTTTTAATCAATAGGATCCTAAAGTTATTTATGCAAACATCACCAATTTTTATGATGAAAATTTTGATGATTTATATTATGAGTAAATCCCTAATTTTGAAAATGGAGAAGAAGTTTAAGAAATCAAATTCTCCTACACAGTTAATTACCACTATGTTAATATTCTAGATATCGACTATGAAAAGGATAGTGTCTTTGAGTAATTAAAATAAATATTCTTTATCAATCAAATAAAATATGGACAATGTAATTGATTAATTATTTTTTTTAAATAGTAAAGAATAAGAGTAATCTGATTAAAACCCAGAAATTCATTGGCTTGCTATTATTCTTTCCTTCTTACTTGTCGTCCTTCTTGTTCTTTTAGTTTGTTTAGTTTTAGCTAGAATATTAAAGAAAGATTTCAGTCTTTCTTCAGACATAGAAAGCGATTAATGTAATTTTTTTTTAATTTTCTCAAAATGGTAACACTATTTTTATTTACATTCAGCTGTTGAAATAGGATGGAAGCTTATTAGAACTGAAGCTCTTATGCCTCCAGTTCATAAATTGATTCTTAGTGGATTTTTAGGTAATGGTTTACAATTCATTTTCCTAGTTATCAACTTGATTTTCTTTGGTATCCTTGGTCTTTACTACAATTCTTAAAAGGGTAATGTGAAATAAGTAGGTGTTTTCTTATATTCCTTCACTGGTATTTTTAATGGATATTATTCTGCCAAATACTACAAATACTTTGGAGGAAAACACTGGGCACTCAATTTTATTTTCTCTTGTGGCCTTTTCCCTGTAACTTTCAATAAATTTAATTTCTACTTTTTAAGTTGAAATGATTTTTAAATTAAATAGCTTTGTCTTTTGTCAGTTTTTAGCATTGTAAACTCTTATGCTTGGTATAAATAATCCACTTCTGCTATTCCTGCTGAAGCTGTTTTCTTAGTAATTTTAATATTCGTAATTATATTTGTTCCTCTAACTCTTGCAGGTACAATTACATCAAGAGTTAAAACTTCTGAATCTCTTCCTAATGTAGGATCTTCTTTACCAAGATTATATAAGCCTGTTCCTGAAAAAAAGATGTAATATTTGAAACAATGATTAGAATTAAATAAATTTATTTTAAAATAAGGTACCAAACTGCTTTTATTCACTTCATCATTGGAGGTCTTCTACCTTTCAGGTTTAATTTTTTATAATAAAAACAATGATTTGCTAAATCATAAATTATATAAAAAAAAATAGTTCTATCTACTTGGAATTGAGATAAATATTTAATAGTGTTTGGGGTCATTAGACTTATCATTTGTATGGTATTATCAGTATAGCATTTATTTTATTCTTGGTAGTTTAAGCATGTGTTTCTATTGGTTTGACATACTACTAACTTAATGCTATGGATTACAATTGGTGGTGGAAATCATTCTCTTATGGAGGGTAAATTATTGTTATTTTAAGTAAATAGCTTAATAAAATTAAAATAAATCAGATCAACATCTATTTTTATTGGGTTATATGTTATTTATTACTACTGGCAAGTATCTCCTATGCATGGAACTCTACAAGTAAATTTATTAATTTTAGTTTTAGAAAGAAAAAATTATTTTTTTAATAGTTTTTGATGTATTTTGGATATATGGTTCTTTTCTGCATGGTCTTGTTTATGGTAAGCTAATTCATTTAGTTTTAAGATTTTAAAGAAATAAATTTTATTTTAAAAGATGCTTGGTAGTGTAAGTTTCTTGGCTTCATTGAAATTTGTAAGATATATATACAACAATGGTAAAATGGATTGACTGATTTAAAAAAAATAATCAAATAGAAAAATAAAATAATAAATTTTGTTCTAATTTTTTGTTTTTTTTTGTTTGTATTTTTATTTACAGATTTTACTAAATAAAATCTTGTGCAAACATAGCCACTAAAGTAAATTATTACAATGATTTGTTGTATTAAATGTTCATAAATTTTAATTTTAGTTTTTAAAAATAATCTTCAACAGAATTTGTCATTATAATGAAATAGTATCTGACTTAAATTATTAGATATGTTTAATTAGAAGAAATAAAGTCTTTACTCTGATTTTGATAGTTATACGTGTAAATAATATAATAATCTTCAGTATGTATGCATATTCATAACTATTTATTTTACAATAAGATTTCGTGGAAAGGTGTTTGTTTGTTTGTTTGTTTTGTTTGCTTTTACTTGAAATGCTTCAAAAGAAAAGTTTAAATTTAGCCGAATAATTTATTATTTTTTAGTTATTTAAAAACATTAAAATTAAGCAGAATAAATAAAATATAAATAAGAAAACACTTTTTCTTCACAAAGATATTCTTAAAGAAAGAGATCCTCATCTAGAATAGGTTATTAGCAACAAGCATCCAAGCAAAAAGGAAAAAGTTCATCAAGAAGATTTTGTTTGCCTTTTACTTTTATTAATTTATCCAAACTACTAAACAAAACTCTAATTAGCTCCATAAATTAAAAACTATTTGACCCATCAATTATTTATTTCAAACTCTGCAACCATCGGTCATCTTAAACTAACTAAACTAAAAACTTTGAAACAAAACCTTTACTTTCAATACTTATCATTAAAACTACCATCTCTTATCATAATATTTCTCTTTTATAATAAAACTAATAAATAATTAACATAAAATGAGTGGAAACAACTTCTTTACAAATTTCAATCAAAATGCATAGTAACAACCACAATAATCAGGAGATTTTCCTAATTAATTTGGAAATGTTTAATTCAATGATTATGCTAACACAGCTAAAAATTTAATTAACATTGGTAAGGCTTTCGGCCCTGGAATTATTCCTGAAAATTTCATCCCTTCTGGAAACTATGTTGAAAAGTGGATTTTCAATTCTTATGTCAGATCATTCTTTGATATAGATAATATGTACATCCTCCGTAAAATGAAACTAATTATCTTCCCCTTCCTCTAAAGAGGCGAATGGGAAGTTAAAGTTAATGAGTATGGCTCCTCCTCTCAAGAATAAAACTTCATCTCCCCTAAGGATAATCCCCACTCACCTGATTTATACTTACCTTTAATGGGTTTAATTACTTTTGTCTTAGTTTCTTGTCTTTCCGTAGGTATTGGTGATAACTTTTAACCTGAAATTATCTAAAGAAATACTTCCTACAGCTTATTCATCACCTTTGTTGAGATTTATCTATACAAATTCTGTAAATATTTAATTTCAAATTTAAAAAATCATTTGCTAAAAACAATAATTTTATAAAATTAGTATTCTATCTTGTTGGTATTAAAAATATTGGTTTCCTCAATATGCTCAGTCATCTCTCATATAGATTCCTTTCCCTCACTTGCATCCTTATTTGCAACTTGAGTTTTGGAGGATGGTTTACCTTTATTTTGATGGTCTACCTTCTTACTACCTCTGTCTTCTTTATTTTCAAGACTCTTAAGAGATATATCTAGACAATGTCTGATAGTTTTGGTAAATTACTATTTTAATTACAATTTATTGAGCAACAAAGCTTTGTCTAGCAAGGGATTTTATAATTTTGTTATAAAACTATTTTTTAATCTCTAAACGCCGAAGCAATATAAATTCACTCTGTGAAAAGCAATTTTTCATTATAACTCATTCTTATCATGTTTGAGTTATTCCAGGAATTGCTACAAAATTCAAAAATTACAAAATATGTTCATGTTTTAAATTATTTTCAATTAAAATTAAAGGTGAAGTAAATTTCTCAGAGCTCTCTTAAAAAAATATTTTATATTTAATGTCTATAATACAGTTAGCCATATCTTACCTCTTATTAAAAATTACTAATGCTTATTGATTGATAAATTATTAAACTAAAAATAAAATCATTTCATTATTAAACAACTTTTAAAATTTGTATATATTTTCCTGTATAAAATTTTGTTTATTTCTTTAAAATAAACTGATTAAGTTCAATCAAATTCTTCATTCAAAAACACTTCAAATCTTATAAATAAAAATTTTATTATTTAAATAATAAAAAATCTTAAAATGAAAACAAAAAAAATAAAACTTTCTTATCATTTTAATAATAAAAATTTAATTTAAATTAATTTAGGCAAAAATTCTTTTTAAAATATTCAAAATAAAAAACTAGTTATATGTTATCTTCAAATACAAAATGAATTTTAATTCTACTTAATTCATCATTCTTTTGAATAAATAATACAAGAAAGAATAATTATCTTTATTTTGTTTACCTAAAAAGAAATATTTGATTAAATTTACTCTTTTAGAAATTTAATTTAAATTTATAAAATTAAAATTTCTCTTTTTTTTTCAAATGTTCTAAAAAAAACGACTTATTTTATTTCTTTCAATTAAAATAAGCTTTCCCATAAGTTTTTGACTTTTTTAAATAAATTAAATTTAGATTATTTTAGAAAAATTTGTTTTAAAATACTAACTAAATTCAAATAGATTTTTAAAAACTTAACATTAGAAATATCTTATATTTATAATTATTTCACTTTTATTGTTTTTTTTGAAGGATTAAATATTATAGAAAAAAATGTCGAATAAAGCAATTAATTTTTAAAGTTGAAGGAATAAAAATAAAATTATCAGATTAAAATACTATTGATTTAAATGGAAAATTAACTTAAAACATACAATTTTAAATTAAAAATTCTTATAAAAAATGCCAATTTAACTATTTCAAAGATCTTCTTTCATCCCAAAAACATTTCCACTTAATTAGTCATGCATAGTTTGGAAGCTTCCTCCTCCACTTAAAATATCTTCAAGATAATTTTCAAGTGCTTTTACAGTAAGTTATGCTTCGGGATTATAATGGGAGAAACGATTACGCTTTCCTTTGATAACAACTGCAGCTGGCAAAGTAGAGAAATCTTCATTATCAAATATATTTTCAAGTTCAATTAAACGTTTTGGAATGTAGAAGAATTTCATTTTTGAGTCAGCGAATTTAGGAGCAAGTTATTTGAGCATGGTGGCTGCTTCATCTAAACTGATATTGTCATTAGCTGTTACAATTAACAAACAAATTTTTGGGTCATTACTACCACAATTATTAGAGTTTTTGGCAATTTCAGGAGTAAGTAATTTGACAGGAATAGATGGGTTATTTGTTGCTGCTTACTTAACATAAGAATATTCACGTAAAAATTTCTAAATTTAGTCTTTTTTGAATGCACCTTCGTATTTAATACCTAAGTAATTTTCAGGTTCTGAAAGGACTAATAGTGTAGGGAATTCAGTAATCTTGAATTTACTTAACAATTCTTTTTCAGTGTCTCTGACTTCACCAAATTATAACTTAGAGTTGTATTCTTTAGAGAGAGCTCTGAAAAGAGGAGGAGTAGATTTCTTTTGAGTGAAAAGTAAAATTTTATTTTTTTCAATGTTTTCAGAAATAAACTCTTCATAGTTAGTGCTTTTAATATTACGGACATAAGATTCCATAAATCTAACTGCAAACTATGCAATTTTTGTATTGTCATTGATAGGACCTGTGTATTTGTGTCCTTCCTTACGGATATCGGCTTCGAAAACTAAAATAGAGGGGTGCTCAAATACTTAAAATTCATCTTCACACAAGGCATCTTCTTCAACACAATCAACAGCAGCAACCTTGAAAATTCCATAATAGGTGCTGGCTAATTCTCTGTAACTATCCTTAAGATTGATCGATTATTGCTAGTTTGATTTGTAGAATAAAATGACCCAAACTTCTTGACGACGGAATAATTTAGATAAGCTACCCATTTCAATTTCATAAACATCACTTTAGCCAAAGAGATCTCTATTCTATTATTATTGTTATCCTCCTCCTCCGAAATTAAATTGTTAGTGGAAACCACCACCACCACCACCACCTCTTCCACCTCCGAAGAATTAGCTGAATATATCATCAAAACCACCGCCACCTCCGAAGTTGAAGTGATGACCTCCATGTCCACCACCACCTTGTTGTTACTATTTAAGACCTTCTTCACCATACTTATCATAAACTTCTTTTTGTTTAGGATCTTTGAGAATTTCGTATGCTTCTACAATTTCTTAGAATTATTGTTCTGCTTTTTTAGGATCATTTTTATTTTTATCAGGGTGATACTTCAAAGAAAGCTTTTTGAATGCTTTTTTGATTTCAGCTTCACTTGCTCCTCTTTTTAAACCTAATACCCTATAATAATCTTTACCAGCAAGTACTGCTATGGAGAGTACTGCTAGCAAAATGAGTACAAATTTTAATTTCATTTACCTAGAAATTAAGTAAATCTTTCTTTTTTTAAATTAAATAAATTTATTAAAAATAAATTATTTATTAATTGTGGAAAGTAGCAGTATTTTTAATAACTTTAAGATTGATTAAAACTTGTTCATTCACAAGCATATATTAAATTAATTTCAATATCTCAGCTATTATGATTTGATAAAATTTACAAAAAAATGTGTTCCTCACACGTGTGGGAAAATGAAAAATAATTTATCAAACTACCCAATAACTTTAAAGACAATACATAATCCATTTTATCACCCGTGTAATAATAATGTTTTGTTTATAAATTTATGCCTAAAAGAATAAATAAGTAATTTTTTAGTGTTGTTGGGCCTACTGAAAGTGTATTAAGCACATCATATTTTTCAATTTTATTTTTATTTTTTTTAGTGAGTTTTAATCAAGAAAATTGAGTTTTTCTGATAACATTAATTTAGGGTTAAAGAAAAATCTAATAGAAAAATAGAAAAAAACAATTAATTAATATATTATTATTATCATCAAATTTTAAACTGGCCAAATATTAAATTATATTTAAAGTAAGAAATAAACATCTAACAAATTAGTCACAACTTCAAAAATTTTATTTACCTTTTTATAATTTTTATTAATTCTTATAATCCATTAAATAAATATTTTTGTTTATTATTTATTTATTGATTGATTGATTGATTAAAAAGATATCTTTTTCTGATCAATTCATACTAAATTCCTCTTTAGTAATAATTGCTGAGCTTTTAAGTCTCTCGAATTTTCTTTCAATAAAATGTTTGGAGATGGCATTATTTTAGGAAAAGCAGGCATGATACTTTAATTATTTATTTTACTTGATAAATTTGCTAATTTAGGCGAATTTATTTCTGAATGATTTTTGGATGACATTTGTCCTACTTAAGCTATGTTTATTTTTAATTGGCTATTCCACATTTGCTTTTGTGGATAATTTTAAGTTTTATAATTAGTATTTTCAGATTATTCTTTTACTTAATCAAACTACGATAAAAAGCTTGAATAAGATTTTTTGTGGTGAGTTGGGAAAGGTTTCTAATAGCCAACAATACTCTACAACATAAATGCAGAATTATTAACATTCTTTAATTGGTTGGATTATTGGATATTTTGATTTTATCCTTTGTTTTATTATTCATGAGGATTATAAAAAATTTAAGAAAAGCTGTTTCTTTTTTAATTGATACTCATTTCTGATGTATTACTATTTAATTAAGTACTTTGCTTTTGATTCGTAACTGATTTTTAATCTTAACTTGTGTTATCTTATATTGTTTCTTGATTTTTACTATTTTATGTAAACTACTTTTCACATATATAGTTGAACCCACAAAGACTTTAAAGAGACTTTCTATCTTTTCTGCTTTTTTAAAATAAACTGTAGGATTAATTACTCTTATCAGATTATTCTACTTGGGTAAACATTTTTTTTTCATCTTGCTGCACTGGAGGAAACTTACTGGCTGGGTTGATACTTAAAAAGCTTATTTAACTAATATCTATTTTCTTTTTAACTTATTTTTTAGTATTACTAGATTTCACACATAAGTTAAATTAATTGATATTAGAATTTAATAGAAAAGAAGTATTTTAACTTATTTTTGGAGAGAGTGCAGGTATTTTTGGTGAGTATTAATTTTAAAAATTACCTTAAGTTGGTAAATGATAGTTTGAGGCAAAAAGCATTTCTCTTTTTTATTTAGATGTCATTTAAACACTACTAAATAGATTTTATTAACTTAATTTCCTTTGTTTAGAATAATTCTCTAAAATTTTTTCAACTTTTTTCATTTGGTCCTAACTTTGGCTTCTTTGATCAAATATTCTTGCATTTTAATCAACATCACAAGAAAAAATAAGATTGTTTGTAAATTCAGTATTTCTCAAAGTATTATTTTTGTTTTCAACAATTTCAGTTGGTAAAGTTGATTTTTAAATACTTTTTTCTTTTTATCTATAAATGTCTTTATCATGAAATATGCTTATCAATTCATTGAAATTGCTATTTTTAGGTGAGTTACCCTGGCTAAGTAGTTTCCTTAAAGGATGTTTCCTTCTCCAATTTGATTTAAATTGTTAATCATTAGAAATGATCTCATCTTCATAATCTTATAAACTGTTGCTTAGGTCTTAAAAACAGCTTTTACCAATTTTCTTTTTTTCTGAATAAATTTTTTTCTCTGATTTTGATTTTGGAGTTGAGTATCTGAAATACTAGATTTATTATTCTTCTTAATTACTTTCTTATTCATTTTTATTCTCATTTTCTAGTGTATTAGGTTATTCTTGATTATTTTATTTAGCTGATTGGTTAAGAGAGTAACTTTTACACAGCTCTTGCTTGGTAGGGCTTTAAATTTAATCAGATTTTTCATTTTAATTTTATAATTCTTATTTGAAACTACTGTTGTTACTTTTAAATGAAGAACTATATTTTTTTATTTTCTCATCTCCTATATAAAGAGTTATGTTATTTTTTTAAAGACCTATTTAGTTTAATATTTTATAGCTTTAATGCATAACATAATTTATTTTTCTTCTTTTTTATTCTTTAGATAGCAGACTATTATCTTCAATCCAAAATAATGGTTAACCTTATTCTTTAGATTTTTCTTTTTCTTTATTTCCTTTCTCAATAGTAAAACTACTTTAATCTTTTTCTTACTTGTCTATATGTGCATGAGAAAAAGGAATATGTTATTGCTATTTATGATTTAATGGAGTTTCTATACTTGAATTTTATTCTGTATAACTTTTGTTTGAACTATTCTACTTTTACAATTACAGCTCTTCTGCATCTTCTTAAGATTTTCCTTCATCATGCTATGAGAATGCTTTTAAAGTTTTATTAAACTTAATCTCTTAAGATATTTTATTTAATTTATCCTTGTTTATCAACATATGCTATTTCTGGTAAGGAATTTATTCCTAACTGTTCAATTCAGATTTATTAAATTCTCCTGATTGCTCTAAGTTACTTGTTTAAAATGAAGTATTTACATTTATCTTGTCTTCATCATAACAATTTTAAGGGTTTTTCATTTTTTAATAAAAGGAAGAACTCTAATTCTTACTTGAAAAACTTCCATCTTAAGAAAATTCCTTTTAATTTTACTGTAAAAGTAAATTTTTAAGACTAAATCTCTTTTCTTCTTGCTTCCGAGGTGACTCTGATTCCTTCTTTTAACTTTTTTGCAGAGACTTTGAAATAGAAGACTTTCTTTTGTAATTTTTAATATCCTTATCAATTGGAAAAAATAACTCTTATGATGTATTTGTTGTTTTTCTATTTTCAGAAGCAGATGACTTTAATATCTTAAACTTACTCCCAGTACTTTTTTACATTTATTCATCTTGGCTATCGCTATCACTATTCCTAAAATATTAAATATCACTACCATTTCCAGAAGAAGATGGTATACATTATTAGGAAGACCTAATAGATGTCTAACGACTGATAATCTTTTTACTGCTGTGCTCTCTAATATAATCAAGATTGATTTGTTTATACTCAGCGTCTTGATTTAATTTCATGCAAATAGGTTTTTTCAAGAAATTTGAAGTAAATTATTAATAAGTACTTAAATCGAGTTTTGGACTAAATATTTAATTTAAATTGATTTTTTATTAACTTTAATCAGACCCATTTTATGTTTAATCATCACCCTCAGAGTTCTTTAAAAATAAATTTGACTAATTTAATTTTTAATTAGATCCTGATATCTATTCCATTTAATGTTTATCATTATTTTTCTTCAAATTTTATAAGTATGGAAATTATTAATACAGACTTTTTTAATCTTCTTCATTTAATAGAGATAAATCAGGTAGCTTCATAGCATGTTTAAGTTACTTTTTTATGTGCTTTTTAACTAAATTATTAGTTGCATTTTAATTTTTTATATTCTAGTCAATAATATCCTTTTCTCTTTGCTCATGAAATTTAACATTTTGATCATTTTATTTTATTATATTATCAGAGATTTTATGAGTTTTCAACATATCCAAAAGAAGCTAAAAATCAAATAATTTAATTATTAAAAAAATTAAATCGTTTTAGTAAATAAATTACTGATTTATGGAGTGAGTAAATTAGAGTATTTTATCTCGTGACAACAGCTTTTTAAGTCCTATAAATTTCATCATTTTTTATTTCGTAATCACCAAAACATTCTCCACTAGTAATTACTGAAATTCTCATTCTTATTTTTTATTCTCTTTAAATTTACCTGTTGTGCTTTAAATTGTACATTAAAAACTTTTCATCTTACTTCATGTTTGAAATTTGTATGAAATCCTTTTAATTTTAAACATTAGCAAGCTTACTCAGTTCTACTTCTCCATCTTTGATAAAAAATATATCTTCTACTTTGTCTCCTTCTTCATAAAGAATATTATTTATTTAATAGGTGTTAGTTTTCATATCGTGAATAAGCTTTATTTTAATTATATAAAATATTTTTTCATCATTTTTATTTCACACCAATAAAATTACACTTAGCAACTTTGATGTTGGCACACCATCAAACACTTAAAATTATCTAAGAAACCCTATCTTTTCTTACTTCACTCTTTCATGATACTTTCCTAAAAGTTTGTCAAAAGCTTCCTTAGTCAGTGACATTATGTGGGTATCATGTTTACATATCATAGTTCCTGTTCTAATTTTTAAACACACATATTTTAAAATAATTCTATATTTATTTGATTATTTAAATTAATTACCTTCTTTGCTTAGTTAGGAGAGCTATTTCACCAAAAGCATCACCAGGACCAAATAATTTGATTAAATTCCATCCTTTGTAATATGTCTCTAATATTTACTCATATGTTAAATTTGAATCAAATGTTTCCTTTTGATCTTCTTCTATCTCTTAAGTAGAAGTGCCAACTGTCTAGCTTTTTTTTCTACTGTCAATATTTTATTGCTAAATTGAGTTGAAATCCCCTGTAAGAATAGATTTTCTAGGGATGTTTTTTGAAGAGGAAGCATTTTTAGATATATTCTTTAAAAACTTTTAGTTGAAATTATTTTATGATTCTTCTCTCTTTTTTTCTATTTCTTTTGCAATTTCTGGCTTTGGAATCAGCAACTAAACTTAACCTAAATTAAAACAGTAAAAACATGTTAACATTGACAACAAGAATTAGAATTACCTTTTAGAACAATGTAATATTTATAACCAAATTCACCTATCATTAAAAAATGCATTAAAAAAACACATTTATTTTTAATTAAGTTACCAAAGTGAAAGATAGGATCTTTTTCTAAAAAGAATTCATATTTGAGCTCTTTAAAAAGAGTCATCGCCATATTTTCTTTGAACAGTATATCTTGATTCTATTTAAAGAGAGTCAAACCAGAAATAGCAAACTTCAAAAATGAGATTTCCTTCTTGTTCTTGAACTCTTTTTTCAAGATATGAATGACAAGCTGATATAAATTTTGATAAAATGTTAATTGAACTAGCTAATTTCATTTATAAAATTTCATATTTAATTACATCACTATCTTCGCTACTTGTAAGGTCTACATTCGATACTTCTATTCTCTAATTGTAGAATAATTTGTTTTTTAAAAGATCTTTAATATACTAACTTTCTTGCATCTTACTAGCAATAATAGATTCTCTACTTACTTTTTAAATCACTTCATCCTTTTCATTTAAATGTAATTCTTCGACCTCTTTAGACTTTTAAAAGTTGAGAGCAAATTTTCTGCTATGAGTAATGTTTTTAAATTAATTAGCCTCATCTAATCTTTCTTTTAAGAAATTGCTCAACCCAAAAGATCTGTCTTACATCCTTGGATCAAAAATAGATTTTTTACGCTAGGATACGTCCATTTAGAATCTCGAAATACTTAATAGTAATAATTTCTCAAAAAATAATAATATGAGTGAAATATCTAACTAATTATTATGTAGAAGTAATATAAATTTTAGTTGGTAAATTAAAATTCACTGAGTAAAAATTTTATTAATATTTCTTAATTTATTAATAATATAATATAGAAAACAAATGAATGTAATTTAAAATTATAAATAAATTATTCTGCTTTTGCATGGAATCTTGTTATTTATTAAATTATTTTCTTATAAAAATTTAATTTTTTCATGATATTTACTTTATGTTGATTTACTTAAGATGTTTTTATTTTTATGATTTATAATCATTAATTCTATGTTTATCATTTTTATATTTTTCTATTAAATACCATTTCCAAAATGTTATTTTTTAACATTTTTTTTTTTAGAGTAAAATAATTTGAAAAATAAAAAATAGTTTAAAGAAAGTATTCGATAAAGTTGAGATTGAAATAAGAAAATATTTATTTAAAAATAATAAAAAAATCATCAAGCTTCAGAATTAATTAAATCTAGAAAAATAGATTGAATATTTAATCTGAGGTACAGTTAAAAATTTTTTAGAACTTTTTTGAAATTAGAAAATATTTTATAAAAAAAATAGAAACATTAATGAATTTTTAAACATTATGAGCAATTAAAATAATTATAATTCAAAAATTTGTTTAAATGATAGTAAGTTCCCTATAGTAAGAAAAGTTAGTTAAGAAAGGATTATCTTTCGAAAAAATAGAAATAGAAAATATTTTACAAAAAAGTAGAAATAAATAAATAAAAATTGTTAAATATTTAGATTGCATTAAATAAATGGTAATAAGATTGCTAATAAATATCTTATTTTTGTTTAAGAATATCTAGTTAGTAAAAACCATTAGATAATTTTTTCACTGAAAAAAATTAGTAAATAATAATCTGAAAAAGGATTTGGTGGTTATTTAATAAATATATACAAAGAGTATGAATTAAGCAAAGTACAACAAATTTAAAAATTCAACAATCAAAGCTTAATCATAATCTAATGAAAAGCTGAAATAGAGTAAAATATAAGGCAATCAATCTGCTGAAAAGCCATTTTATCAGTACAGTGTTGAAAATTCTAAAAAAAAGCAATCCATTTCTTAAGAAGATAAAACTATGAGCTCAGGTACATAGATTTATTTCATTTTATTTTATTAAAAGCCATCAAGATTAATATTTTTATACAATTAAAGAGGATTTAAATGATAGGATTAAAGAAATTATTGCTAAACATAGTGGATATATATACACAGAAACCAGCCCTATTAGCGAGTAATAATAGATTTGGATATGTGAATAATATTTAAATCTTATTTTTGTTAGGAAACATTAAGATGTTGTTATTGGATAAGATATGAGTTAAAAGACTCAATAGTAATCAAAACCAAGAGATATTAGCAAAAAAAAGAAGATTATTGAATCCTAACTGAAAAAACTTTCTTCATCTGGATCTTCTTCTGCAGATAGATTTACAAAAAGTAATTTTAGAAAAGATAAAACCCATCTTCAGCCATAGAAATCTGTTGATAAAAAAAATAAAATATCTCAAAGTTAGAGGGATTATATTTTTGAATAAAATTAAGATTAGACTTCATCTTCAGAAGCCAACTAAGATGCTACTAACTATTCTTTTTCTGAAGGTATTCCAAGTGGTGCCCAAATTTAAGAGTAAAAAAACTCAGATGAAAATATTTAATAGCTTTTAAGCAAAAGATCAAATAAATAGCCATATTCAAACCGAAATGAAAATAAAAATTAATTTTTAGATTAAAACAATGGTAACTTGTAATATTTTAATGACTAGGCTATGTAAAATAGCGATATAAATGAATCTTTTGGGAATCATGATAATTCTCAAATAAAATATTCTACTAATTTAGACAAAGGTAATTCTTAAAATATCATTTTGGAAAAATACTCAACTCCTTCAAAAGAGTAAGAGTAAAACAAAATTGGAAAATAAAGAGACAACCTACAAGGATCTGACTCTTAAAGATCCTAGGGCAGGTATAACTCTATTGCAAACTCTATCCTTGAAAGTTCTTATAAAAAATAATAACCTAATTCAAAACTTAGCTTAGAAAACAGCATAAAAAATATAAAAATAAAGAATTTAACGGTAAATTTTTAGAAAATTAATTTGATCAAGAAATTTAATTTGCTGATTTCAAAATATCTTAGTCATTTGATTTATTTATTTTTTTCATATTAAGAGGATTAAGCTAATTGTTAAACCTCCCCTGTTGGTTTCTGAAATTTGCAGAGGTTTGGTAGGTTTGTTTTGTTTATCTGGAGAGATAAAAGGAGATGAATCATTTCTCTCTAAAATGGTAATTAATTATACATGAAAAGTTGTTTAAAACTATCAAATTTTTAATTAGAATGTTGATTGGACAGAAATTCAACCAAAATTTAATTCTCCAGGGGAAATGATGAATTTAATTTGCAGAACAAAGTCTCTCATTAAGAATGGGAAAATTAATGAAAGAAATATTAGATATGTATCCAAAACTCTTGATTCTGTTGAACAGCTAGTAAAAATGGAAGAAGAAAATAGAGAGTATAGTGATTAGTAATCTAATCATTTTGAGAATTAACTCATTATGGAAAATATGGTTGTCTTTGTTGATTTTTTAGGAGCAACATGTGATTATTTTTTCAGGACTTCTTAATCAAATCTGCCTATATCAATAGATACTTATATGAATACAAGTAAAAATAAAAAAGAATCAGCATAAAAGTTTCCTAATTATTCTCAGTTTGAATCTAAAAATTCAAGTTAATTACCTTAAAGTATATAAATTTCAACTTACCTAGAGGAATAGAGGGATAATAAAAATTTTTTAAATACCTCTTCAAGTATGTTTCCAAATACTTCTTATGTGATGTCTAATAAATCTGAATAATTACCTGTTAGGTATGATAATTTAAGCATTTTAAATTCTAATATTGGAAAATCTAATCCCTCCTTCAATGATAAATCATTCTAAAGCAGTGATGTCAAAAAAATGAATAAATTTATTAATTAAATGCCTTATTAAGATTAATAAGGAAATTAGAAATACTTTTTAGCAAAAAACAGAAGTAAATATTTTAATAATTTTTAATTTATCAACTCATCAATTTTTTTATTACAGATAACTTTTAGTTAAAGATTTCACCAAATGAGCTTTCAAATTCAAATTTAGAAGAAAGCAAATATATTTCTGATATGAACAATAGCTCTCTTGCATACAATCGTTAACCAAATGAATAAAATTCTCATTAATAAAAAAGTAAGTCAAATTTAATGCTTAATAAGACATCTGATACTTATTATGGCATGGGTTCTCCTTCAACGTAAAAATTGAATAGCACATTTACAACTAATATAACATAAAGTAGATCCTAAACTCCAACCAGTGAGGTCTATTCTCAAAAAAAGAATAGTATCAAACCTAGGGGTGCATCTCAAGTTAAATAACAATTCAATGTATCAAATCAAAAAGTCAATTTACCTAAAAACGCATTTAAAAAGTCAAATAACGATTTAGAGAATCAAGAAAATAATACTTCTTTAAACGTAAATAGAAGTACTTCAAGAAATAAAATATCTTAATCTAAACCTTTGAAAGAAGCAAACAGCAATAAAAATAATGACAAATAAATCCCTTAGGATTAGGATTTCAGAAAAAACAGATTAGAAAAAATTATGGAGTTAAAGGTTAAAAAACCAAAAGTTGAAAGTTTTGTTAAAAAAATGATAAAGGGTGATCCTATTTATCAAGATATCCTTCTAAAAAAGTAAAGACCTGTAAGCAGTGAAAAGACAAATTTAAGTTTTAAAAATAATAGTAGTCATCTGCTTAGTGGTTATCATCAAATGTGTGATTAATACGAGCACTAAAAGAGCCATTTATCTGAGAAGTTGTAAGAGGTTTAAAATTAAGTTGTTCAGCTGTCTTAGAGAGCTAATAAAGTTGAGTGGGATGATAAGAGATATGCAAAGCAAACTTAAATTCATGAAGAGAATTCTTATTAAAAGTTTGACTTAAATTTCAAAAGAGAAGAACATCAAAGACTTAAGGAGTTCCAAAAGAGCACCAATGAAGAAGAAAAGTTACTTCTTAAAGAATAATCTGAAGATAAATACTTGATGAATAAAAGTAGGAGAGAATATGAAAAAAGTGTTCAAATTTAAAATAATGCTGAAGAAGAGTTCAGATCTGTAGAATTTATTTCAAACTCTAATTACATTATTAAATTTTTAATTAAAATATAAAAAAGTATGTAGATTTGAAATATAAGTAAGCTATGCAAAGAAGATAGTTACTTTAACAAAAAAGTGAACTTGATGTTAAAAAGTAAGAATATGAAGACGTTAGAAATTACAAAAGCCACTAAAAAAGTTTTGAAATTTTAGAGCAAGTAAATCATTTTATTTTTCTTTCTTTAAAATAATAATTGGGAGAAATATTTACTTAAAATTTTATTATTATAGAAAAGCAGATATGGAGATGAGGAAGTAAGCAGGCTGAACTATAGTATATAGAAGAGTGTAGAGAGAAAGAATGAGCTTGAAAAACGTCTTGAAAAGACTCTAGATGTTATTTATAATTTTAGAAAGCTAACATCTTTCAAGAATCTCCATGAGTAATGTTAATGAGTATTCATTTATTTAGTTATACTATTAAAAATTTAACAGCTATTAGATCATCTGTATGTTATTACAACTTAAAATTTTTCCTTATTACAATATAATGATAAAAAAATAAAGTAAATATAAATTTTCTTTGAAGGAGAAAAATAGAGAGAGTTACTCCTAAAAGTAATCTCAATACTTATAATTTATAATTAAAAATTTTATAAAAAGTGTTTAGTATAAAGTATCTACGTCTTTCCAATCAAAAAATATGTATATTAATTATGTAATTATTGTCATAAGTGTTTTCGGATTCTATTTTTAATTTACGTCATTTCACAATATTTTTTATCACAAAATACGATTAAAAACTGCAACTAAAATAAATCAATCTTTTTATTAAGCTTTTAGATAGATATTGAGTAGAAATAGATATTTAAATAGTAAGATTAAAAGAGCTAAATCTCCTTTTTTAGTAAATAAATTCAATTTCTTAAGATTTTAGCTTAAATTTTTGTTTAGTAAGCAAATCTTGGAAAGCATCATATATATGAAGGTAGTTTAATTGGATATATTTATGTATTATACATTATTCTTTATTTTTAGAATTTATCTAATTTCTAAAATTTGAATAATTATGATGTCATTACTAACGTAAACAGCACGTCTTAACAATTTTCTGATTTGAGTATGTTTGGATTTTTCTTGTTAAATTAGCTGACTTTTGTATCAAAAACTAAATAAATATCATAATTTATTTTTAATCAATAAGTAAAATTATAAACAAATCCTTAAAAAGCTTTCAAAAATATAAGCATGAGCACATAAAACAAAAATAGAGTTTTCGTAGTTGGTGTTGGTATGACCAAGTTCATCAAGCCAGGTAACCCTAAAAATCCTGACTACCATATCTTAGCAAAATAGGCCATCCAAAGAGCTTTAAGAGATGCAAACATTCCTTACAACAAAATATAATCAGCTTGTGTTGGATTCGTTTATGGAGATTCTTGCTGTGGGCAAAAGGCTGTTTACGAAGCTGGTATGAGCGGTATTCCCATTTACAATGTTAACAACAATTGTGCTACTGGATCTACTGCTATTTATATGGCTATCTAATTCATCTAAGGAGGTAATCAAGATTGTATCTTAGCTTTGGGATTCGAAAAAATGGAAAAAGGATCTCTCTCTATGAAGTTTAATGACAGAGCTAATCCTCTTGGTGATTTCTTAGGAAAGACTGCTGAATGGACTGAATTCACTCAAGCTCCTTTTGCTGCTCAAATTTTTGGAAATGCTGGAAGAGAACACATGAAACTGTAAAATTTTTAAAAATTTTAAATAAACACAAAAAAAATTAACTAATTTGCTGAAAATTATTTGATAAACTTCTCCTAATAATTTAAGAATAATATTAATTAACTTATTAATTGCATATAATATTATATTTACTTTTTTTAATTAATTTATTGATTAATATTAGATTTGGATCAAAGCCTGAACATTTTGGTAAAATTGCTTATAAAAACCACTTACACAGTGTCAACAATCCTTATTCTCAATTCAGAGACAGATATACTTTGGAATAAATTATGAAATCTCCTAAGGTTCATGAACCTATGACCAAGCTTTAATGCTGCCCTACCTCTGATGGTTCAGCTGCTGCTATTATTTGCTCTGAAAAGTTCGTTATTGAAAATAACTTACAAGATCAAGCTGTTGAAATCCTTGCTAGTGCCTTAACTACTGACAAAAACAACTCTTTTGATGATAAATCATTCAGAAAACTTGCAGGATGTAAAATATAATATTTTTTTACGTTAACAGTTAATTAATAATATTTTAAATAGATGACTTGTCCAAGAGAGCAGCTGAAAAGGTTTACACTGAAGCTAAGGTATGCCCTAGAAGTATTGGTGTTGTTGAATTGCATGATTGCTTTAGTGCTAATGAACTTGTTACTTATGAAGCCATTGGACTTTGTGATGAAGGAAAGGCTGGTGAATTCATTGATAAGGGTGAAAACACTTATGGTGGAAGAGTTGTAGTTAATCCCTCTGGTGGTTTAATCTCAAAGGGACATCCTTTAGGAGCTACTGGCTTAGCTTAATTGACTGAATTATGCTGGTAACTTAGAGGTATGGCTGACAAAAGATAAGTTCATAATCTTTAATATGCTCTTTAACACAACTTAGGTCTTGGAGGTGCTTGCTATGTTGGTCTTTATAAAAAGTACAACTAAAACAAAGGATACACTCGTGCTGATCAAACTTCTGACCCTGATATTCTTGAATCTTTTGAATAACAAACACCTAAACTTTGAAAAATTAAGTTTAAATATGGAATATGATATTTCAAATTTTATGTTATTTTTAGAGTGTTTAATTTTGTTTATTTTTCACAAAAATTAATTTATAAATCAATCTCATTCATATTATTTAATCTTTTATAAATTAATAATATTTTTTTATAAAAATATTAAAAATAATTCTTTTTTTCAACTAAAAAAGTTTTTAACTTAATCTTTAAAAAAAATTTTGTGTTAAATTTCCAAAAATAATTAAAAAATTCAATTAGAAATTGTCTGATTTAAATCCTTTTTAATTTCATTTTTTGGAGTGAAAAAAAAAATCTTCATAATTTTATTAAAAATGATGAAAATTCAAAAAAACTAAAATAATTATTGAGTAAAAAATGATTTAAAAATTAAAATAAGTCACTTCGGTAATCAATTTTTTCTCCCTTTTTAATATTATTTTGTCACATCTCTTTTGCCATGACATCATATATATGATTGATACATTTCTGAGTTATGGTCTTCCACCAATTATTTTCTTCAGCAAAAACAAACAAACAAATACCTTAATTTCTCATTCACTTAATTATAGCAAATCGCTCTAAAATGATCAGTTTTGAAACTAGAAGTTTTTAAAAATTTACCTCTTCGAAAGCTCTTAGATTTACTCACCACAAGAAATTTAGATATTTCAAAAATTAAATAAATTTACAGAAAAAAATTTTCCAATAAATATTTATTAGATATGAAAAATTGTATTTCTTTTAATTTTAATTCAATTTGTTAGTAAATTCAACAGGTTTCTTGATCTATAAAACCAAATCACAAGAATTTTTTTTAATTAAAAAACAGTAAAAATTAAGAAGAAAGTTTGTTGTTTAAAGATAATATTCTATTTAGAATTAGTTTTATCTATAGATATTAAAAACATAATAAATATCTATTTAGAATTAGTTTTATCTATAAATATTAAAAACATAATAAATAGATAATAAGTAGAAATATTATGAGTATTTTATATAAATAGATTAAAATTATTTTTTTAGAGTGGTTTTTGATCAATTATTTTATTTTTAATTTAATTAATTTAAGAGTTTGTTAATAACTAATTTTTATACATAAATAACTTCATCTTTATTTTTTATACATGACACTATTTAATCAATTTGATCTGCTTTTAATGTTAAATAAATTGATAAGATAAATTTACTGAAAAAATTTTATTTACCTTTACTTTGTTATACTTTAAGAAAGTTACCTGTATTGTAACTTGTACTGTCCAAATAATTCATTACTTTTTTAAATGCAGCAGATTTTGTCATATCTTAATTTTATTTTGGTTATGACTCTTCGATACTATTTTTCTTAAAATAAATATTTACAAATACTTTTTGAAAACAAAAAAATCTTACTTGCAATTATTCTTAATATAAGTATTTGTATTTATTCCTTTACTCTATAAGATATTATATTTCATTCAAAATAATAGATTTTTCTTTTTTTATCAATGAAAGCAATTCCTCAAATTCAGCTCTATTAAATTCAATAAAAAATAATTAACAAATTCTTTCAGTTTAAAAATCCTAAAATAAAATATGTTTTTTGTTCTTTTATTAATTTGAAAATATAAAATATATTTTTACTTTTGCTGTAAATCACCTGGGTTATTCTTTAAATGCTGCAAATACTACTTTTATAATTCTAATGAACTTTTTTCAAAGACATTTTAATTTACACCTATTAAATCATCATCTTTATTTTTTGGTATATTCTATTTTTCTACAACAAAAATATCTTAGGAAAAGCTAACCTGTTTACTTCTTATGTTTTATGAGTTATATTAAATTTATTTCTATGAATTCAACTATTAATGAGTATTTTTATTATTATTATTACTGCTATTTTAAATAGGAGACTTTGAATTTCTTTGTTGAGGATTTCTTGAAATAGGGCTTTTAGAATTTCTTCTGAACGATACAAAATTTTGTTAAGTTTTAGAAGGTTTTTCTTTACTTTGATCATATTTTTTATCTACAATTAACTCTTATTTAAGTTTTAAAGGGGAGCTATGCTGAGGACTCTCTGTTTATTAAATAAGTTTATGTAGTTACTATGATAAATTTGATCCATTATTTAGTGTTTTTTGATATTCCCCTTAGGATTCACTTGTAGTCAAACGAGAATCAAACTACTAGTTGCTTTTAGAATTTTCATTAGCTGGAAGTAAAGATAAACTCATAAAATCATCTGAATCCTAAACGAAGAATTTATTTATTTCATCTAATTAAGTCTGTAAAATTTATTAATTTGATTGCACCATATTATCTAATTACAATTAGCTTTTTTTCTTTTCTTACTCATAAAATAATCTCATTTATTCTTTAGTCAAATCATTAAAATTATTTGGTGTTTCCTCTTGCAGTTTTATTGGAGATAAAGGAGATGATAACATATTATTACTTTAGCCATTTTTATGATTACTCTCCTTATTTGAATAATTTTTTATTTCACTTGAAAACCCATTACAGATTGTTTTAGATTTAGTTTTATCATTAGATATATACTGAGGAGATTAGGAACGATTAGAAATACTAAAACTTATTTTCTACAACTTTTAGGCTTGAGGAGTTTTAGAAAAATTATTAGCATAAGATGTTGAAGAAATAGGACATGGCTTCAAATTAATAAATTCTTTAGGAGAGGAATCAATTTAATTTTATGAATTAATTTTGTGGTTTTGAGAGTCAACATTTAGGGATTTTCTGATTGCTTCAATAGTTTTTTTTTCAGGAGTTTTTGATAAAGTACGCTTTCTTGTTGGTTCATTAAGTTTTTGTAGTATTTCTGCGCATATTTCATTTTGAACTTTCTTAAGGCTTGACATAATTGCGGATTCTTTCTGTTTTGTGCTTGGAGCAGCACCGCTGTAAATCTATTTATATACGTCTGAAATCATGAAAAAAAGATAAACAGCTAGTATTTAATAATTAAATAATTTGCCCTTGAAATATTATAATTTATTTATTTACAGATTACTAATTTTATATAAAAATTAATTTTATTGAAATATACAAATTTTGCATACTATTTTCTAAATAATTACTACTTGTTGTGAATAATCATAGCACACAAACTTATTTATTTTCATAATTTTAATTATAAAATATATCTCAGCCAATCTATTTAGCATCTTGCTTACTCACTTATAAATCTAAAAAAGCCATTGAATTAATAATTAATATCAAAATTTTGAAAACATAATTTTCATCACACAAATTGACCGAACATAAATTATAAAATAAATGCAATTTTTCTTCATTTAATTAATTCAAAAATATTTATCTCCACCTTAATATCTTTTTGAGTTATTTTATCAAAAAATATAAAATGATTTAATCTGAAACTTCCTTCACTCAACAAATAATACTCAAAGCTTGTTTAGATCTCTTAGTCGGGATTTATTAATCTTAATATTGATAAATTAATTTAAAATTCAAAAAAAAATTTTTGATAAAAAAAATATTTTACCCAAGCTCTAAAATACTCTCTTTACAAATTGCAACTACTTTAGAATCAGTATCTTCATTATTCAACTTAGAAGATATTTTTACAGGAAGCTTGCACTTTAAATCTAAAGGGCTGCTTGTTAGGTTTTTAACTGTCATTTTTAAATGGTAAAATTGATTAACTTGAAGTTAGTAATCTTTTCCTATTATTTTTTTAAGAATTTTAAATGAATGAAATGATTAAAATATTTGATGTACTTACTTCTTTGTAACTTAATTTATAAGATATCATTTCCTTTATGAGACCAAATAATTTTGTATTAAGTGATAGTGTAAAGCTTTTAATAGGAATTTTAATGTGCCCATCTAATAATGAGATGGGTGCTATTATTTAAATTCAAACCTAAATTCATCAACTATTGACAGTCACACTCGTTTTAAAGAATTTCTTGTTTTTCATCAAACTCATAGATTGTATTTGAACCATCTTACATCTAACTTAAAAACTACTTTTTCTTTAAAGATAATATTTTATTAAAAACTTATCTATCTAAATTTTTTAAATTATTTTACCAGTTTATTACTTGAGTTTGTTAATTTATCAGTGCTCAAAGGTGATTATAATTGAGAAGAACGTTTCATGGCTGAATTACTTAAGTGGATAGCTGATTGTGATTTAGACAAAGATCTTATTTAATCTGAATTTGACTGAGATTTATAGTGTTATGTAGATGATCCAGATTTTAAACTATTTCCACTCATCTAAGAAACTTCATCAATTGAATTATTAGATGATTTCCTGATTTATAAAGTACTTTTATTGCTCTTAACTACTGGTTACAAAGAGATTAAACTATTTTTTTTAGAGGAAGGATTAATGTATAGTTATTAGCTTTGACTAAGCTAAGCATTTTTGCATGACTCACACTTAATTAAAAACTTGTAGTTTTGGAGTTCTTAAGTGTAAACACTTTATTATTTTTCAATAAGCAAAACAAAAGTATATTCACAAAAAGGGAATATCTTAATTTTTTCATTAGTGGCCTAAATTCATTTAATAACTTTTATTTAAATATATCTTTTAGCTAAATGAAATTACTTTATTTTATAGGATTTTGTAGGTAAAATAATTATCTAGTGTTCTTATGCCAATAATTTCTTCTTTATCAGATTTCATTTCTATTTTTTATTAAATGTAATTTTGTAATTTATTTGTTGAGTATTAAATTACCTTGAATGAAATAAGATTGACTTTTATTTAGAGCAAAGTCAATTTAATCCAACAAGAAAGTTTGATCCTAAATTTTGTCTTATTCTAATTTATTTTTTTTTATTTTAAGTTGAAGAAGACTTTAACAAAAAATTGTCTAATTTTACCTTAAAGTTTACAGTTTTTTTACAAAAATATTTTTGTTTTGCGATATTGATCGATATAGTTTTCCATCAAGCTATTGTATTTTATCTTTTTAAGATAAAAAGAACAATTAAAAAATATATAATTTTTAAATAGTTATTACACTTATTTGGATGTAATTCAACTCTCCAAGTTGATGATCATCATAAGAAATATAAAAGGGATTCACTAAAATTATATTTTTTTGCATTTTCATTTCAAACACTTAAGGTTTAAAGAAAACATCTCTTTCTCTAGAAAGAAAATCAAAAAATTTTTCTTCACTCTTTGCAAAGCTCTCTTAAAGCTATTTAGATTTACCAACTTAAGATTCACAAGTAAACTCTAAATCAATGTATAATTTTTCATGTACTTAATCACTTGGAAGATCTTTTATATTAAAAAAAAAGTATTTGAGTTAATTTTACTTAGTGAAATGAAAATACGGATTGGAACAAATATTAATAATAGTAGAGTCTATGTTTCCTCTTGATAAGCATAAGAGTGTATTACTGCAGACTTATCCATTATATACATAGATTCAATTTCTCTTTACGATACTCTAGGAGATTCAATGTAGCTATTTGAATAAAAGTAAGGAGATTGAATTGGTAACAGCTGAGTTTAAAAACTATCTTTATCTTTCTTCTTGAAAAATATTTCTACATTTACATTTTCAGCATAATGAATCATTTATTTATGATTAACTTAAATTTTTTATTCTGGATCATTTATTCTAGGCTTTAATAAAACTATCAAAGGAAGATTCTCTCCTGTCAATATGTAAGATCTAAAACAATCATCATCTTTTATAATTAAAAAAATTTATATAAACTATATAAAAAATAGCTTTTGTAATATTAATTTATCATCTTTAGATTATTTTTATGACCAAAAACTCAAAAATTTTCTGTATTGTGATTCATAGCTATTACAAATTAATTTGAGTAAAAACTAATTTAAAGTATATACTATGGTCTAAAATCTTCAAGAGGTTGTTATTTTGAAATGATCTTTGTTATATTTAATCAAATTTAGCATCGCCTTATATTTACTATAAAACGTGAGGCAAGGGAATCAAAATATCCTTTTGAAATGACTCTAATTACTAAGTATTGATATCTAAAATTGGAAAATAGTATTATGCAGACATGTTTGATCTCTAAATAATTTGATTTCAAGTTTAGCAAAAGTATTTATATATTTTATACAGCGACAAATTATTATCTTCCTTTTATCTTATGGTTTTTGATCTTTATTTAGAACAGTTAATATATTTGCAGTAAAATGTTTTTGCTGAGTGAATAGCTTATTAGAAAAATAAAAAGATATTTTAATTTAATAAATATTTTTGATAATAAAAAGCATATTTAAAGAATTTATGACACTGGATATAAACATAATTTCTATTTTCTTGAAAAAATATCTGATTAAGATTAACATTTTACTATTTTAAATTTAATAAAATATTAATTACTCTGTAAGCAATTTCACTATCATATTATTTTTCAATATTTACAAAATTTTATCAATAATAAGCCATTAATTAGAGCTAGTGAGTGATCATTTATCCCAACAAAATATTATTTACATTGAAATAAACTAAAATACTAAAAATTAAATATTTTTAATTTAATAATTATTATTAAAAAGATAACATTTTAGAAATTTTAACAATGCAAGCTAACTTAAAGACAGAAGAATCTCTAGAACGTCCTTAATATCGCATAAGGAATAGTACTTCTTAGTAACTCAAGTGTAAATTTTTGAAATAAAATATATATGATGTCTTGAATTACAATTGTTTGATTTATCTTAATTTGATTTAGAGACCAATCGTAATAGAGAATCGCCATACATTGAAAGCACAAAAGATGCTAAAATCATTAATAGATAACAAATGTCTGCTAAAAAAAATGAAGCTAATAGATAATCAAATTAGAAGAGTAATACAAATCAATTGGAATTAAATGAACACCTTGAGAAAGTAGCTTTTCTTTTGAATAAGATAAATGGAAATGAAGCATCTTCGATTAAAACTTAAAGTTCAGTTTCAACTTCTAATATCTAAACTAAGAGATAAAGAGGAGAGCATAATCAGAGATTGAATACAACAACATCAAATAATTTATCTAATTATAATAATTTCATGCATGATTCAAGGATACTTGATAAGTCAATACTTACAAAACATCAGCAACATGCTAGTTAAAATTTTAATAATATTGGTTCTATATCTATTCTTAAAGGAGCTAAATAAAAGTAGACTGAAAAAAGTAGGATTTTAAAAGAAGGCCAAGACAATTCAGTTTTTTAAAATTAAAAAAATTCATAACAAACTAGGTTTGCTTGTTTGGAATAATTATAACCATAATAAGTAAACTACTCAGCTATTGATAGGCAGAATGCTACTTTAAACCAATAACTTTAACTTACTCTTTAATAATCTGCATCTGCTTTATAAAATGTAAAAGAATACATAATTACACAAAGCTCCAATAATAATGATAATTAACCTAATGCACAAG
This sequence comes from Tetrahymena elliotti 4EA, assembly GCA_000231825.2. Lineage (NCBI taxonomy): Eukaryota > Ciliophora > Oligohymenophorea > Hymenostomatida > Tetrahymenidae > Tetrahymena > Tetrahymena elliotti. Next base: position 912,352 of record JH720314.1, on the reverse strand, counting down.
TTGGTTAAAGCAGAAGAAATATTTCTGAAAAACTAAGAAACGAAGATTTATAAATTGAAGAGACTTAAGAGTTAAATTAAAGATTAATCGAATCTAGGGAAAGTTAAAATCAATAACAAGATTAAGAAGAGCTTAAAGACTTTAATATGAATGATGAAGATGCTTTTAAAGGAGATTATATGAATACAAATTTTACTCACAAGAGCTAATATACATCAAAAAATATATTCACAAATAGTGATTCAAGATTTAAATAAATAAATTAACTGAAAAATAAAAACAACCATTTAGAAAATATTATTTCAGAATTAAAGACTGAATTAAATGAAGTTGATGAATTTAAAGCAGTCATGGAAAAATTTGATCAAAAAAAGAAGAATACTCAAGATGAATTGATTTCAAGTATCGATCAAGAAAAAAGAATTATGCTACTTAAAGCTTAGATTTATAAACAACAAAGGCATATTAAATAGCTTAATTCAGTTCTTAACTCATCCAGAAAATGCTTTAAAGAAGTCCTTGATGTTTGCTACTTTTTATTAGATAATATCAGTTCTGAAAAGAATTAATAATTTGGGCCATAATCATAAAACAAAAGTTCTATGCAAAGCCAGTAATTGTAAAAAGGGGGATCTGCACAGGGTAAACAATATGGTTAGAATGCAATAAATTAAGGAACATCTTTGGGAAATAATGGAACAAATAATAAAACTTCAAATCAACCTGCTAGTGGCAATTAGACTTAAAGAGGTTCACAAAATATAGGAGGAGATGAAGTAGAACCTAATTTACCAAAGACAGAGGAGGGTATGCAAATATTTTTCAATTAAATAAGCTAAAGTCAAGCACATAAGTAGCTATATTCTGTATTAGTTGGAGTAGAAGATCGTCGTAAATTTGTAGATAACTTTAATGCTGCATTTACAAAAGTTATGTCATTCTAATATAAAAGTGAGGAATTTAAAAAATTATTTTCAATAAAAAGAAACAAGCACACTTAACAAGCTGAAATTAAATTTAATCATCCTATTCGTTTATTTTTTGACCAATTCTCAAATTGTTTTCCTGTTTATACTCTATTTGATTATTTAGATTCAGCGCAGCAGTAAAATACACACAATAAGTTAGTTACAATTATGAGTTTGTTGAGAAAAACTGACAGGGCATTTAAGAAAATAAAAACATATTAACTATTCAGACATAATCCAGTCTGCTTTAGAGAATAAGGAGGGATAGCAGACATTTCAGTTCCTAATTTACTTCTTGAAAATCAAAAGCTATTTTCTGATTTCCTCCAATCTAGAGGATACTCGAAGACAATATCTTTAAATTTTGATAGAATCATGAAAACTGAATCTTCTCTTGGCATGTTATTAGACAAAATCCAATCACACTTAACTACAATTTAAATGAGGTAAGAAATTGTTATTAAAATTAGTAAGTTTTTATATATCTACATTCTAATAATAAAAAGGGGAGAATATTCTTAAGAATTAAGTGACCTTGTTTCGTGCTTGAGGAAAGGATGTGAAGATTTGATATGTCTGGGTGTTATGATACCAAATGATTAAGGAAGCTTTTAGTAAAGAGTAGCAATAGTAGCTGAGAAAGAATAAAAAAAATTCAGCAGCTAAATAGATAGCTAAGTAAGTTTAGACCTAAACCAGAATTAATCATAAATCCCTAATATAGAATGGTTTAGTTATGATTAAAAAATGGATTTGCATACAGAATTTAGTGAAAAAAAGGCTATTCTTTCAATATTTTTTGATGAATTAAGTTCAGCTTCAAGTGTCAAAGATTATAAGACCTGCTCTGAAATAGTTGTTAAAATAGGAAGCCTTTTAGATTCAATTAAAAATATATTCGAAATTAAAGATAATGTCATAAAATTAAAAGATTTTGAAATAGCATACCTTAAGAATTAGTAAGCAATGAGAGTTGCAGATTAATAGGCAGCTTAAGATTTTATAGAATAAGTCTAAGGATAGATTCATTAGCTATTACAGCCAATGAATCAAAAGTTGAACATAGTTGTGAATTCATTTACATAGCTTATAGATCATTCAAATATGCTTGATTTAGCACAAAGATAAAATTTGATTTACACCTTCAAGAAAAATATGAAAGAAATTCTAGAAAATGTAAGGAGGATTCTAACAAACTAATTTCAGAATAACTAAATCAACATCCTAACTCTTGAACAATAATTTTAGCATCGAGTTTAATTTGCTCTACAAAGGTTTAGCAAACTTAAACCAATTATTTCTAAAGCCTTAATTGTTTGAATCCTTTGTTTGAAAGGATTTTTAACTTTCTTGTATAATAAAAAAAAATAGTAAAAAAATAAGTTTAACATAAAAATATATTAACTTACTCATAAAAAATTATTTTCTCATTAACTTATTCTTCATTTTGCATAAAATAATTTATTTGTTTATTCGAATAAATTTCTTATGATTATTCTATTTCAATTAAAATAGACAAATAAGTAATTTTTAACTTAAAATAAGTCTCTTGTAAATCATAGAAAAATTGATCAGCAAACAACATAGAAAAAACATCAAATTTCAAAATTTAAAAACTTTAACATTTTTTTTATTTAGAAATTCTTTTCAATTCTAAAATATTTAATTTAAATATTGTGGAAAATAAGCTATGCATCCATCCTCTTAACACCATCGAATGAAGTAGCTGTATTGAGCTCTTAAAGTTTTTAGAGCTAAAGTACTTACTCCCTTCATACAAGAAAATATCTGTCTAAAACAGTAATTCATAATCTTAAAGTGCACAAAGTCTTTGAATTACCTAAGATTTTTGGACTAACGAATCCTAGAAATAGTTCATATTATTTCAACTAAAGAAACCTTTGATCATTATACCTCGGAAATTTCTGAACTTGTTTTTGATATTCTGAACAGCTTTGAAATTGATTACTAGAATCTCAAATTTTGTCTTGGAAATGAAGAAAGCAGCAAACAATGTCTCTTACATCAAAAACTTTCTTAAGTTACCACTGACCTTGGAGTTAGCAGATCGACCTCACTTAAATTTATAAGCAAAGGTTATCATTTTAATTTATCAAAAGATATACCTTAAATGAATTCTTTACTCATCTAGACTGGGAATCCACCTTCCTTCCAGCGAAGTATAAGCATTTATCAAATTATGTATTTATTTTTGTACTCTCTAGGGGTAAAATAGATAAAATTAATAATATTTAATCAACCTACTTTCTTTTATTTTTATCAAACTAATTAAAAAAGATACTAAAAAATAAAGTAAACTGTGAATTCATTAATTTAGAAAAAATATATTTTTTAATAACAAAATAAATGGAAATAGAGGGAAGTAAAACTGAATGTTCAAGTTGATAATCAGATTCAGCATACAAACATATATCAGAATCAGAAACGATACTCTTTTGGAATATCAGATTAAATTGACTGAATCTTTGATCAATTTGTAAGAATAAGAAATCAGATAATCAACTCAAAAAACTAAAATCAAAGACTGTAAGTTTGGTAAAAACTTTATTCAGCCTTGTGGAATATGTAATAAAGGGTCTAAAGTACTTAAAATAACAACATATATTTGTATTCCTCATAAAATTCCAGTATGCATAATCGATTAACATAGAGATAAAATGAAAAAAGTAATAAATTGAAAAAATAAATACCTCAACCTTGTTATATTTCAGTCATTTATACATCAAAATGTTCTCCCACCTTTAAATTATATTATCATAAAATTAATTTTACTGTCGTTTATCTATTTTTATCTTTAAATTTAAAATATTCTCCCACCTGAATGCTATTATATTAGAGGTTAGTAGACATAAGAGAGGATTAGGTTTTTTGTTATATCAGAATAAAACCAAAATTTGGTATCTTACCTAAGTGAAAAATGTTTTTGCCAAACCATAGAATAGAGTTTGCATAATTATTTCAGCCGCTAATTATTTCTTGCTAGGTTAATCAGAAATTTATCTTTGTCATTAAGGATTTGAAATTTATTAATCTTTAAACTTTGAATTTCTTAAAAGATAATAATATTGAGAGATTATACACCTATCAAATAGCTCAGACTTAAATCCCTTTAAATTAGTCTGGGTAATATTAAAGAATAGAGTAGAAAAATCCTTTCCAAAAAATAAAGAAAAGCTTTGAAATTCAATAAAAAAAAGAATGGAGTGGAGCGTAGTTAAGTATAATCTAAGATTATATATTCACTTTTTGTAAATAAATAATCAAATAAATTGAAGATTACTGACCTAAAATAAAATGGTCAGATGAATATAAGAAGGCAATGTTTATGAAATTTAATTTGTATGTAAGAGAAAAGATGGCTGTTTTCTTGATGAAAGATTCTTCTTTCAACAAGCACTAAAATCTAACATGAGCAAAAAATTCAAGACTGAAATATGTTAATGGTTGAAGCAAAGAGAATCTAACAAAACTTAATCAAAAAATATTACAATAAAATATTGATATGGTAGGTAATCTCTCGTTATAAAGATCAGACCAAATTCCGAGAATATGTCATTTTTAAGATAAATTTTTTAAAAACCCATCATTTCTCGGAAAATGCCGACCAAATTTTGTCCGAATTTTGAGAATATCCTATTTTTTTTCACTGATTAAAGCTCTTATTTTTTGAAATTTGATAAATTCAAATTGAAAATCTATATTTTATTGAAATTTTATTAGATAAATAATTTCGATTCAGATTAAATTTTGAAAACTATGTAGTTGTTTTTAAAAAATTTTGATACAAATTCTATGAAATAGTTCTTTTTTTAATAGGATTATTGATAATTTTAAATTAGCAGAAAATTATCTCACAGATAGCAATATTTATTGGAATGCACATCAATTAAAGGAAAAATAATAAACTATTTTTTTATTGTTCTTTATCTTATTTATTTTTTTGTAATTTCATTATCTTTAATTATTTTCTCAATCTTTCAAATTTAATTAGAGGAATTTTTTAATAATGGAGGAGATCTCAAATAAAAAAAACACACTAACTTATTTTAAATTAATAATTTTTTAAAAAAAAGAAGAAATTTATATTTTAATATTTTTTACCTAAATAAAATTTAATATTTTACATAAAACATCTAAAAAGACATTTTTCAAGGATAAAATTTAAGAATTTTAATATAATTATAATATTTCTAGCTTAATATCAATTTTAACAACTTTGTAGTTTTCTTTTTAAAGAAAACTAATTTCTTTTATTTAACTAGAATTTAAAAAATTTTTTAAATGATCTGATGAAAGCTGATAATATAAACTTTCTATAATTAAAATATGCTTCTACTTCTTTTTTTGGTTCGGGAATTATCACTCACCATAAAACAAAAAGTTAAATTAAATTATTTATAATTGTTTTTTTTTGATAAAAAGATAGAAATATAATTAAAATCCAGGAATAAAAAATAGCAGATGCACCATAGAAAACTAGCTTTTTGCAGTCTATTTTTGTACTATTCTGCTAATACATTAAGTACAGTCTTGGCTATTATGGTAAATTAACAAAAAGGTATTGGCAAGAATGAAATTCTATACTTACTACTTTATTTCATTATTTTTGGATTGGATAAACTTTTTTGCATAGGATAAATATTGGTTAATGAAACTTCCAAGCTATCTTGGATTTTTGATATTTTTTAGGTTGGATTTATATATTATCCATTTAAAATGATAGATGAATCTTATTTACTGTCTTTTTTGGTAGGGAGAGCATATCCTTAGACATTCCTTTAGCTTATTTTCTTTTTCTATGCTGGTCTTTTAAGAAATATCCATCTAAGCAATACTTTAAAAATTACAATTGCAATTAATTATATCCTCTTTATTGTTGATATAATTGCTCTATCTATTAATTTTGAAATCAAAAATATCAAGAAAAGACCTAAAATTTCATAAGAGAATTTTTTAACTATTTTCCCATATTACATAAGTATTGCTACTTTAAGTTATTATACTGATAGTTCAGGATTAAATCTAGTTTGTTATGAAATGTTTATTCAAATATTTAGATATTTGGGTATCCTTGTTATCAAATATCCAAAATTGAAGCACTAACATTTTTTATATATCCTTTATCTTCTATCATTAAACAACCCTTTATCAACCAAACAAACTATTTCAAAAAACAAAATATTTTTTGAATTATCTACTTACTTTAGTTAGTTATTGAGATGTGTTATCTTAATAAGCTTTAGCCATTCAGAAATTTTTGATTTTCAAAAAATTTCTAGTGATTATGTAAAATACATATTCACATACTTAACTTTTGGATTGACTCTTTTAGAATTTGTGCTTGATTTTTAAAAAATTTGCATCTTTTTGTTCAAAACAAAGATATGTTCTATTTAGAGAGTAGAGGATATTTCTAACATTAATAAGAAACTAAACAATAGGAATAACAATCAAATATTAGTTTAAATAAATCTTGAAAATTAATAGCAAGTGTAGGAAAAAATAAAATAAAAAAAATTTAAAAACGAAATTCTAATTTTAGCTGAGAAGATTTGCTAGTCAGAACATGAATAATATATGTATTTTAAAAATAGAAAACAATTTTTTGAATACTTAGACTGCTACTATGAAACCATCTTAATAGATTTTTAAAATATCTATAAAGAATTACTACAAAACATTATTTTATTAAGAAATGAAAAAAATTATTTTTTTAAAATAATCATATCAAGAACAGAAAAAGGATTTTTATTTACAAAACCAACTAAAAAAATGATAGAAAAGATAGATTTACCTCATCTAAAAAGTATGATACTTCATAATTAATCTTCAAACCTTCAGCTAACTTGCTTTTACAAATACTTAAATGAGTATATGTCTTTTGACCCAAAATAAATTATTTATGATTTATATGATACTTGAATACAAATTTATTTTATATTTTTTGTACATCAAAAAAGATATTTTTCAAGGACTAATTTAATATTTAAAAAAATAATTTAAATATTTTTAAGCTTTATTTAAATTTTAATAATGTTGTCTTTTAATTTTTAAAGGATACTGGAATTGCTTTATTTACTAGAATTTCAAAAATTTATGATGAAAGCTGACAATAAAAATTTTCTATATTTCAGATAAACTTCTAAGTCTTATTGTTGGGAAAATATCACCCACCATCAAACATATAATTAAATTAAATTATTAAATATTTTTTTTTTTTGATTAAGAGATAGAAATACAAATTGAAGTCCAGTAATAAAAAATAGCAAATGCATCATAGAAAACTAGCTTTTTGCAGTCTATTTTTGTACTATTCTGCTAATGTGCTAAGTACAGTCTTGTCTATTTTGATATATTTACAAGAAGATATTGGCTAGAGTGAGCTTGTTTACTTCATAATTTATTTTACTGTGTATGGAATAGATAAATTTGTTTGCCTATTTGGGTTATGCGTTAATAATACTTCCAAAATATCTTGGATTTTAGATATTTTTTAGGTTGGATTTCTATATTATCCTTTTAAAATGATACATGAATTTTATTTAGCTTATTTTTTGGCTTGGAGAGTAGTTCCTTAGACATTGCTTGAGCTTATTTTCTTTTTCTATGCTGGAATATTAAGAAATATCCATATAAGCAATAATTTAAAGATTGCAATTGCTATTAATTATATACTCTTTATAGCTGATATAATTGCTCTAATTATTACTTTAGAAATATAAAATATTAAGAAAAAACCTAAAATTGCATTAGAAATTTTACTTAATTTTTTCCCATATTACATAAGTATTGCTACTTTAAGTTATTATACTGATAGTTCAGGATTAAATCTAGCCTTTTATTAATTGTTTATTCTAATACTTATACTTTTGGGTATTTTTGTTATTAAATATCCAAAGTTTAAATTACAAAAACTGGCTTAGATTCTAGGTCTTGCAATATGCAACAACTTTTTAGTCTTTAAATAGATTGTTTCAAAAACCAAAATATATCTTGAAATATCTGCTTATTTTAGTTAGCTATTGAGATGTATTATCTTAATTGGATTTAGCCATTAAGAAATTTTTGATTTTCAATAATTTTCTAGTGATTATGTAAGATACATATTCACATACTTAACTTTTGGATTGACTATTTTAGAATTAGTGCTTGACTTTAAAAAAATATTTATCTTTTTGTTCAAAACAAAGGTATTTTCTATTTAGAGAGAAGAAGACATTTCTAACGTTAACGATAAACTAAACAATAGGAATAACTATCAAATATTAGTTGAAATAAATCTTAAGAAGTTTACAAATTAATAACAAGTAGAGTAAAAAATATAATAAACAAAATTTAAAAACGAAATTCTAATTTTAGCTGAGAAGATTTGTTAGTTAGAATATGAATAAATAAATTTTAAAAATAGATTCTATTTTTTTTAATATTTAGATTGCTACTATGAAACTATATCAATAGATTTTTAAAATATCCACACAGATCTTTTAAATAAAATTATCGAATAAATGATATTAAGAAATAATTTTTTCTAAGTAATCATATCAAGAACAGAAAAAGGATTTTTGTTTACAAAACCTACTCAAAAAATGATAGAAAAGATATAGATGCCACAACTAAAAAATATTATGCTTCATAATTTATCTTCCAACCTACAACTAACTTCCTTTTATAAATATTTACATGGGTAAATGTCTTTTAACCCAAAATAAATTATTTATGATTTATATGATGTTTGAATAAAAATTTATATTATATCTTTCGTATTAAATAATAAATACCTTGATTAAAATTTAATCCTAATTAAACTCTAAAAATTAAATAAGAAATAATTTAAAAATAAATTATAATTTTTTTATTCAAAAATAATCACCAAATTAAAATTTTCAGTTTAATATTAAGTTTTAGAATAGTTTTGTATTGAATGTTAAATTTTTTAAATTTAGAAATAGATTTATTAATTAAATTAAAAAGTTTATTTCTTTGTTAGTATGATATATAAAAGAGAACTTGATAATTATCATAATGATAAAAGAAAAGATTAATACATTAATAAAACATATAGAATTAATGCAATTAATTAAATTTAATATATCTAAATTAAGTTATAACTAAATCTATGTTAACTCCTCTATCAAAAATTAAGATAATTTAAAAAGTCTTTTGATTTGTAATTTTAAGATTAAGATTGCAACACAAAACTTGAGGAAAGGATTTATGCTATAGATTTATTACTTTAATACTTTTTTTCATTACTTTCTGGCTTATTCTTGTTAAAACATGGCATATTTCTTTTAAATTTCCATATTAATTTTATCTAAAAAGTTAGCTTTAGATGAAATCAAGTTAGTAAGCTTATCTTAACTATCTCTAATCATCTCAAGTTTTCTATTGCAAAATTAGTTAGCTTAAAGTAAATTTCTTTCAACATAGTAACCAGTACCATAATCGATCAAAACTTAATCTTTATTTTTAAGGGATCCTATTTATTTTAAAATATCATTGTAAATTTTTAAAAGGTTATATTAAAATAGCAATCCTATTTCAAAAAGAAATAACTTTATCTCAACTTAAAATGCTAATTTTAAAAACTTTGCATTGCTACTAAATAAAAATAATTACCAGGAACATATAAGCTGCTTGTAATAGGTACAAGGACTTCTTAGTTATTCTTAGCACCTTCAAGAGATCTAAGAATAAGTTTACTTTCTTCATACTTGCTAATTGCTACCTTAAATTGACCCAAGGATTAATTCAAAACTTAAATTTCCTATTTAATAATAAAAATGAGATTTATAATTCATTCATAGTTACAACTTTTAAGTTCTTAATTCGATTTCATATTGGTATTAATTTGTAATTACTATTGTAATTGATAACTTAACAATTTTGTTGACGTTCAAATACAATTAAGCAAGCCTTTATATATTAAAAAAACTATTATTTACCTCTTCTAAGCTCTTCTTAATTTCAATGAGTTGCTTGGGATTCAACTTGTCGATGGGGATAGCTTTTTGATCTTTATTTTCGGACATTCTTTTTAAAGTAAAATAGTTTGTAGTATTAGATATCTTCTATTTATATTTTTAATATTTTTTAATTTTATGAAAAGATTTTTTAATTTTTGATTTTTTTGTGTGTCATTATTAAATTGATAAAATAATCAATAAAAAATTAAATAAATATTTCAAAATGATCACTAAATTTTTTTAAAATATTTAATTGATATATTTTTGCAATTAATATATAAATATATTCTTCTTTAATTAATTATACAACTTTCTTTGCTGATTGTCATAAACAAATAAAAATAGGTATTATTCCATCAATAAAAGATTTGTCTATTTATAAATCAAATGTTTATCTTTAAAAAAATTAAAACAATCACATTCATTTTTCAAATTATTTTCAATCATTAATTAGATTTCATTCATTCTAATTAAATTGAAATGATAATCAAAATAATACATTTTTTAAGTAGTTATCTATTTTTGATCAAGATATTCTTTAAATTAGTATTGCAGGAATATTCATGAAAAAAAAATTAGATTTCTTCTACTTTAATAAAAAAAATTAAATTTAAAAGAATTTGTAATGAATGATGCATTTTTACTTTAACCGTTTTTGTGTAATTTAACTTAATTTTTTTAAAAATAAAAATAAATCTTGAGAACTACACTACCAACAATCAAGTAAGAGTTTTAAAAATATTTTAAAGAATTCTTTTATTGAGATAGATAATGTTTATTTTACTAATTAAATATTTTATTTCTTTAAAAAAGCTTACAAAAAAGGAAAGAAAGAGAATCAAATGGAAATGTGTGTGGGTGGTGAGTTTACCAAAATAGATGAGTTATGATCCATTTCTGATTACAAATTGCTTTTTAATTAATATTTTCGAAAAATTTTGAAATTTTATAATAAAAGAAAAAGCTAATACAATAATCTAAAGAAGGATTTTTTATCAAAATATTCATCGAATTTTATAAAAAAGAATTTAGTTTTTATAAACATAAAATCTTAATTATTGATTGATAATAATAATTTTTCAATTAAAAATAAAGATAGCACTTAAAAGCTTTAGTAAGAGTTTTAATTACTTTTTAATAGGCAATAAGGAAAGAAATAACACTAATTATCTAAACAATACAAACATTATTTAATAATACCATATAAACAAAAGCAAGATATCACTATGGATAACAAAAAGCAAGGAAATGATTTAGAAGGAGTTAAATAGTTATTTGGTAGCCAACCATAAAACAGATCAGCATAAACTACTTAAAACAGTTTGAATTAGGATTGTGCATAAACTCTGCTTTAAAATCAAATAATTAAAGATGGTAAATTAGATAAGTTTGAAGAGTACTTTAAAGACCATATAGAATCCACAAATGATAAATTTGATAAATTGTAAATGAGTTAAATTTTATTTAAGCTTATAGAAAATTATAACGAAAACAGGGAACATCAATAATGTGCTGTCTTTTTGATGAATAAGTAAAATCTTTTTCTTTGCAAATAAATCATTTCTCTTAAACAAAAGAACTAGCTTCATTTAAATTATAAAAATCATTTTGCTTCCAATAAATGAGAATTATTCTAACAGTTTTAAAATAGTGAGATAATTTAATATCAGATTTGCAAAAATTTATAAAAATTGCATTCAAAACTTGTTCATGCCTAAAGCTGAGCTTTTCTTAATATTTGATTAATTGAATGAGTATTAAAATAAATTCAATATAAAAATAGGGTAGAAATTAATCCAAATTATCATCCTCTCGATGAAGGTAATTATCAAAATATGTATTATTTTATAGAGCTTAATCTCATGGTGTGTGAGTTGAAATTGTATGCTCACATTTAAAAGAAACACTTCATTTTAGAAAATATTTTTAAAATGTCAAAATGACAATAGGTTATATTGATTAAAGAAAAAAAGACTTTTCAAGCTCATACAAATATTTTCAAATTTTTCATGTGTTTAGATGCTAATTTTTAATTGAATTAAAAAAGATAACGGTGTTACAGTCTTGATGAAGGCATCTTAAAAGTAGATGGTTTAGGTAGTTAAATCACTTTTGCAGAATAAAGATGTATAAATTAATAAAACTGACAAAAGAGGAGAATCTGCTTTAATACATTCTATAAGATTTTAAAAAGCATCTGGTCAAGATCACTTATAAGTTATAGAGTTACTTTTAGAACATGGAGCTAATCCAAATATAAAATATATTGATGAAGCTAAAGGAGAAATTCCTCTACTCCATGCCTGTGTTATTAATCAATGGGCAGAAACTGTTGATTTGTTATTAAAATACAAAATTGATGTGGATGCAATTGATAAATAAGGTAAATTTTATGTATTTTTGAATTTTAGCATCAAATTTATTTGTGTAAAAATAGGTGATACAGCTACTCATATTGCTGCTAGAAAATAAAAAAGGAAAGACATATTAGAGAGTCTTCTATCAGTTAATCCTAACTTAAAGATATAAAATAACAACTCACAAACTGCATTAGAGGTTGCCTACGAAGACAAAAAAGGCTTAATTTAATCAAAAATCTAAGTAAAACAAACATCAAACTTTTAAAATAATTATTTTCTATTTAAACATTATTTTAAAGAGTTTTTTTTAAAAGGAGGAAGAAGAAAAGTTAAGATTATAGTAATTAGAGGATCAAAATAATAATTAAAATATCTAAGTAGTATAAGAAGTTAAATAAAACAATTTGGAGGACATTTTAGCTACAAAGCAGGAAGAGAAATAAACTGTTTAGAATTCAGATATATAAACAGTTTAAAATTAAAACAAATAAACTGTTTAGAATTAAGACAAATAAACTGTTTAGAATTAGGATACATAAACTATTTAGAATTAAGATAAATAAGCTGTTTAAAATTAAGACAAATAAATTGTTTAAAATTAGTAAAAATAAACTATGGATTCTTCAAATGAGAAAGTAGCAGAAACTTAAATAAAAAATGAAATTATTCAAGAAGATCAATAAAAAAGTTAAAATACCTAGTAATAAAATTAGAGTTAATAATAGAATGCATAGCAAAGTAATTATAAAAGTGAAGATGAGGGTAGCAAGAATTAAAATAGCAATTAATAAGTAAAAGAATAAAAGGAGTAAACTTAAGAGAATAGCAATGTTATGAACGGATTATAACAATAACAGCAACAATAGCCATAGCAGGCTTAAAATAATTAAAATGTGAGTAGCAGCTAATAAAGTAAAAAGTAATTAAATTAAGCCAGTACAGAGTTTTAATTAAATTCATAGTAAGTTAATCAAACACCAAGCCAATAAAATAATCTTCAAAACAATATTATTAATTAAAATTAACAAACTAATTTTTCTTCTCCTACTTAATCATTTAATTCTATGTAAAATATAAAAGCTAATAATAATATAAATACTAATGTTACCAACTAAAGTAATTTAAGCAAGAATCCATAATTTGGATAGCAAATTCAAAATTATTCTGGCTAACAGCATGTAGATAGAAGTAAAAATTTACAAAATTAGTAATTGTAATAGGGCTAGATCACAACAAATGTAAATAGAGGAAACACTAATTTTAATTATACATAAAAGAGTCCTATTAATCAGGTAGGAATTCCAAACCAGAATATATTACCTGGCATAAATGGTTCTCATCAGTAACCTCATTAGCAATATGCTCCCTCCTATAAAAATAATCAAGTTTAAACACCCATCCCTTAAAATTAAATTGCAAATTCTTAATAACTACAATAAACTCCATCTCCTTCAAATGCAGCTGAAGAGTATCCTTTTTGGCCAGAATCTATTAAGCTCTATGATCTTATGAAAACATCTATAATAACCAAAATAAATCCTAATAAAATTTCAATTGACATTTCTGATGAACCAAAAAAAAATGACTTAAATTAAAAAGCATAAGTAATATTTTTTTCTTTAATTTTTGATTAAAATGAGTTAAATTATTTTTTTTATTATTTAGTTTATTGCTTACTTCTATAACATAGACAAGGTCATGGTTTAAATAGTAAATTTTTATGATTTCTATTTGAAAAATTAATTTAACAATTATTTTTTAATAAAGAAAAATGAAAACAAAGATTTAAAAATGAAATTATAGTTAATTGAATAGGAAAAGTAAAATCTCAAACAAAAAAATGAAGTAACCATATTATAATTTCTTTTAGATACATGATTAATCAAATATTAAACTTAGGAATTGTTAAGATTATTAAATTCTAAGGGTGAAGTAGGTGAGATTTTAAGTTAATTAGATTCTCAAAAATCTACAAATTTACATTATTCATGCAATAATAAGGATCCCTTTAACTGTGCTAATGGTATTCTAGATTGGGATTAAGAATTGATGTTTCATAAGAACGAAGACCCAAGTATAAATTACTTCAAAAATACTCAAATGCTTGATAAAAAAGAACTTATTCCTCATCTAAATAGAGAAATAAGGGAATTCGAAAGAGAAGTAGATGATTATAATTAAAAAATGGAACCTACTTTCGATGAGTTAATTAAAAAAGTTGAAGATATTATAAAATAAAGTAACCCTAATATTAAATTGAATAAATATGGTTCATATGCCACAAAATTATGCTTGCCTTGGTCTGATATCGATATTGTTGTTGATGTTACTGGAGTCACAGATAACAGTCATCAATCATTCTTAAATAAAATAGAATAACTTCTCCAAGTAAATATACAATAATATACACATTTAAATTAATTTTAATTTTAAATATCTTTTTATGAAAGGCTCATACTGATTTAGTTGAAGGCATTTTGAATATAAAGAGTGCTACTATGCCTGTTTTGAAGGTTACTTGCACTAAATAGTATGACTATAAAAAACTAGATATTACTATTTAAGAAGGAAAACATAATGGTACTAAGTGCGTTGATTTAGTTAATAACTATATAAATGCTTATGGGCATCTCAAACCTCTAGTGCTAGTTTTAAAATAGTTCCTCCACAGTTTAGAAATGAATGATACATATAAAGGAGGTCTAAGCTCTTACTCTTTAATTTTAATGTTAGTTTATTTTATTCAAGTAACTTTAATTATGAACAACCAAATTATATTGTGATCAAATTTATTTTTAATCAGTAAAAGCAAAGTACTAATGATTTACCTGCAAGTGAGGGAGAGTTGCTCATATAATTTTTATTATATTATGGATTTGATGAATAAAAGGCTAGATTCATAGCTCCCAAGAAGATAGATTAATAAGGAGGAATGGATTAAAATCAACTAAATATTAATTATTTCTCAAATTTTACAGTTGGTGTAAATAAATTATTTTATTTTCATACTTTTAAAAATAATTTAAATATAAAAATAATAGAATGAATAAAAGATTCATATCTTGGATCCCTAGAATTATTCAAATAATGTTGCTAAATCATCTTTTAATTATAATAAAATTAAGGTAAATCTTTTATTAAACTTTAAATTAAATCCTCATTTTTTATATATTTTATAGACTGCCATGGCCTGCTCATATACAATCATGCATACTATGTATGTTTGTCATGCTTGCAAAAATGAAAGAGAGATTAAAGAATAGCAAAGAAAACCTTGCCTCATTCTCAAAAGATTATTTTATTTACCTGGAAAAATTATGGACATATAAGATGCTTGGGTTATACCCTCAGTCTAGCAACAGCAATATCCATTTTAATATTAATTTCCATATTGAATAAAAGATTATTTAATTTTTATTTTCTTAGATAGATATTTTGTTTTCCTTTTAACTCAGAAATTATTTAAAATTATTTTAAGTTAAAAAGTATTTTTATTTAAATTTAAGTCTTCTGTCTTTTTCAATTTTTTAAGCAAATCAGATAGATATCTTTGAAAATTTTGATTTTTAAAGTTCTTTCTATTTTAATTTATCAATCGTAAATCTAAAAGGAATTGTTAAAAATTTTATATCGTTAATTTCTTTATTTAAGATAAAATATTTTCTTAAAAAGTAAAAGTGATAATTTAATCATTAAAATAAAAATAAATAAATGCTCTAAATTTTTTAAATCTACTTTTTTTAGTTTTAATTTGAAAATTTGAAAATTTTTAATTTTAACTGAAAGAATTTAAATTAAGAACGTTGAAATTTAAAATTTAAGTGTTAAGATTTTGATTATAAAATATTTTAATTTGTTAGTTTTTTTAAATATAAAAATATTTAATTACGATTATTAAACTTATTAGACAATATTACTAATCTTTATTTTATTTTACAAATTTATATTTTAGTTATAAAAGAATAAAAAGAGTAATAAGTCTTTCCAAAATAAAGAGGATTCTTTTGTTTTATTTGATCAATCTTTGACAAATACTTCCAAATCTTGTAAGGAAATAACTAAGTATAAAATGGATATTGTTTGAATGAGCAGTATCAGTCATCAAAAATCATAAGCTTTAATGTGTATATCAAATTTATTCCATATTGTTTGTATAATCCGTAAGGGAATAAATCTTAGACATCCCAATAGAATAAGACAGGACTTATTTAATTGTCTGTAAAAGATCTTAATGCTTTAGCTTAGAATGTTTCTAAGCTTTTAAAGATAATCAAGTGTTAGTCAATAATGTACTAGCCCTCTTCATCCTAAGGATTAATTTAACTTTTCAAATCTATGAAAAAATTGTATATTTATTCAATAGCTAGTCTTTGTTTTTCAGGATAAATAAGACTTTATCCTAGTGTATTGAAGCTATCATCTAGCTTAGTTAAATTTACGTTGAAGCGATTAACTTTATTTATTGTTTAGTAGTTAGGAGTAAAGTTAAATCCTTCATACATACCTTCAAAGAATTGCTTTGATGGCTTATTCAAGTCTGATTCTAGTTTAAAAGAGGATTTAAAAAAAATAATTTTTGATGAAAAATTAAATTAAAACCTTTTTTGATTTAAAATAGAATGGTGAAGCTTAAAAAAATTAAGCAGAATCCAATAAGATATGATATCTTCATTTGTTTAATTAATAACCTTAATTTCATAAAATATAAATTTTTTTGAATTTTTAATTTATAAAATTTTTGCGCTCCTGAAAGGTCATTAAATATTTTTAGATTATAAATATTTACCGCTACGAAATCGCGCAAAAAAGTTAGTAAATAAGCAAAATTTAATAAATTGTTAAAGTTATTAAACATAAAATTTTTGTTTTTTTTTGTGGATTTCAAAAGAAATTAAAAAAATTTATAAAATTTTTAAGTTCATATTAATGAAGCAAAGTTCATTGTTGAGCTTCTTTGGCAATCAACAAAGAAGAAAAAGAGAAGAGATGGAAAAGGATTAGGCTGCAAGCTAAAACAAAGTCTCTGAGTCAACTCAAATTTCTTAAGCAACTTCAAAAAGTAACAAGGAAGAAAAGGATATTTCTACTTGTGAGGACACAGAAATAGCTAGTTAAAATGCTTAAGGTACAAGAAAAAGTAATCTAAAGCGCCCCAAATTAGCAATAGATTCTGATGAAGATGATGTTTTTAATCCAGAGGATTTAAAATAATTCTCTCACAATACTCCCTCAAAAAATAGCTAAAAAAAAGGCATTAGATTTTAAAAGAACGATATGATTGATGAAGATAATGATGATGAATCTTTTAAAGAAGATGACATTGAAAATTTTGATGAAGGAGATGAGGAAGAAGATGATGATGACTTCATTGAAGATAGTGATGAAGAAGTTAAGCCAAAGCGCAAATAAAAATAAAGTTAACAAAAAACTCCTGTTAAGAAAGCAGCTTCAGCTTCTAAGGGTAGAGAGATTTTTTTTAATTGTTGCAAAACACTAAAATGAAAAATATCTTTATTCAACAATTTTTTTTTTAATTAAAAGGAACAGCAACAAAAAGTACACCTAAATTTGGAGAAGGAAGTGCTAAAAAATCTGCAAGTAAGTAAACTACAAATAAAAAAGGAGAAGATGAATTCATTAATTGCGATTAAGAAAACGATTTAGCTAGAGCAGCTGTAGATTAATTAGATGACACTACTCCTTATTTTGCATTACCAGAAAATGTTTAAGATTTAAAAAGGAGAAAGAGAACTGACCCCAATTATGACCCCACTACTTTATATGTCCCTCCTGAAGCCTTAAAATAGTTAACTCCAGTCATGAGATAGTATTGGGATATTAAGTCTACTAATTTTGATAAAGTTCTATTTTTCAAGCTAGGTAATTTAAGATATGAGTTAGTAAAAAGCAATTTTAATTATAATATTATTTGCTAAATAGGTAAATTCTATGAACTATTTTATGAAGATGCTTTAATTACTCATAAAGAGCTTGATCTTAATTGGATGGGTAAAAAGATGCATACTGGTTTTCCTGAAAAAGCTTTAGATAAAATGGCTTCTAGGCTTATTAGTTTAGGATATAAAGTAGCTGTAGCTGAATAAACAGAAACTCCAGAACAAATGAAATAGCGTTTATAAAAGTAAAAAAATGGCCCAAAGTGCGTTTCTAGAGAATTAGTATAGGTCATGACAAAGGGTACTTATGACTAAAATAATGAATCTGACTATTAACCTAGATACTTAATGGCTTTAAGAAATTTTTAAACAAAGTTTGGTGTTATTATTGTTGAAAGCTCTACAAACATTATAACTGTAGCATATTTAAATGATGATATACATTTTACACAATTCAAGACATTGCTTTGTTAAGTTAAGCCATAAGAAATTGTATTTGATCCTGATAATATGACATATGATATTAAAAAAATCATACAATCAGGTTATTTAGCACCATAGCTTTCTCCTCTTTAAAATAAAAATGATAACTGGAACAAGGGAATGGCTTACAACCACCTTGATAAATTACATGGTGATGTTCAAGAAGGCAAGGTAAATAAATTAATATGATTTTTATAAATTTTAAATACATTTTTAATTGTATTTAATAGTGGCCTAAATTATTAAACAATTTGTATAATGCTGAGGAAGTAAAGAGAGATTTAATATTTGAATCAATGGCAGGCCTTTTTAATTATTTAAAATCTATTTTGATTTTAGATCAAGTTATCTCTGTTGCAAGATATCAAATTTATGATATTGAGAAAGGTGTTAGAAGCTGCATGATTTTAGATAGTTAATCATTATAGCATTTAGAAGTATTGGATTCATCTAGTGGACCTGTTAATAACTAAAAGGAGAATTAAAAGTTACATCAAGATGATGGATCTCTACTTGGTTATATTAATAAGACAAAAACACCTTTTGGATACAGAATGTTGAAGAACTGGGTTTGTGCTCCTTTAATGGATATTAACAAAATTAATGACAGATATGATGCTATTGAAGATCTTTAAAAGTTTAATTCAGAAAGAGATTCTTTCCTCAGAGGTATTGAAAAACTTCCTGATCTTGAAAAGATGTGTGGTAGAATTTATAAGTACTCAATAAGATAGCAAAATTAAAATGTAGTTTATTTTGAAGACTTCTCATATTCTCGTTTAAAAGAATTCAAGGATTTAACTACAAAATTGGCAGAATCAGAACAATTAATTAAAACTTATCTTACTCCTTATGCTGATTAATTTAAGAGTAAAAGACTTAAAAAATTGGTAACCCCAAATACTGTTGATCATGAAGATGAAGAAGAATATGAATTACCTGCTATGATATACCATGGATACTCAGATGAAGAAGATGAGGTAGAAGAAAATATAAATCAGCATGCATCAAAGTCTTAAAAGATGGAAATAGAGAAAAAGCAGAATAAATCATCTAATATGTCTGGCTTGCTCCCTCCTGCATCAAAATATATTTAAGAATTCTAAAATTACATAGTATGGTAAGGTCCTAAAGGCTAAGAAAAGCCTCTTCCTAAAAAAGGGCTAGTCAATTCATACGATTTAGCAACAGATGCTGTTTAGAATGTTGAAAAAAAGCTTTAAAATTACTTAGTTTAAATCTAATAATAAATGAAAGACAAAACAATCAAGTATGGCTTGAGATATGAGTTAGAAATAAATGAAGATTTAGTCAAGGGAAATAAAAAACCTAAAGATTTTGATTTCACAAGCAAAGCAGGCAAATATCAAAGATTCTAGACTAAAGAATTACGTGAGCTGATAGGTAAATTTAATTTTTCTAAACTTTTATTTAACATTACTTTATAATTAAATTAGCTGAGCTTGATGAAGCTGAAGATGTTCAAAAGAAAGAGTTAAAAGAATTTTGCAGATTTATTTTTAAAGAATTCTATGAGAGTTATAAAACATGGGATACCTTAATTAATATTCTTGCTGAATTAGATTGCTTGATCAGCTTAAGTAGAATTAGCTTCTTACTTGCTGATGGTGTTATGTGCAGACCCGAATTGTATCCTGCTTCTGAAAAACATGTTCCATTCTTTGAGTTAGTATCTGGTAGACATCCTTGTCTTGCTTCCATGGGTGTTAATTTTATTCCTAATGACATCTATCTTGGTGATTTAAAGTAAACTGGATAATTTGAAGATAATAAAAATTTGATTCTCTTAACAGGTCCTAATATGGGTGGTAAATCTACAACTTTGAGAATGGCTTGTATAATGGCTATTTTAGCCTAAATCGGATGTTATGTTCCTGCTAAATCTTTGAGAATGACTTTAGTTGATCGTATATTTACTCGTATAGGTGCCAGTGATAAATTAATGGATGGAAAAAGTACTTTCTTTATAGAAATGGAAGAAACCTCAAATGCTGTTAAATAAGGATCCAAGCATTCTTTAATCATTATGGATGAATTAGGAAGAGGTACCTCTACATTTGATGGTGTTGCTATTGCTTACTCTATAGTCAGATATTTAGTAGAAAATTTACAAAGTCGTTGCTTATTTGCAACTCATTATCATGTTTTACTTGATGAATTTAGACATTATCCTTAAATAGCATTTTATCATATGGCTTGTCATGTAGATGAGAAGAGAAGCAAAGTTATATTTTTATATAGATTAAAAGCAGGAGAATGTTCTTCCAGTTTTGGTATTAATGTTGCTAAGGTAATTTTCTTTTTAAAAAATAAAAGTAACAAAAACTTATTTTTAAAATTTAATTGTCAAGGTTGTTGGAATAAGTGATAATTTAATTGAAATTGCAAAATAAAAAGCAAAAGAGTTTGAAGAAAATCTAAATATTTAGCATGCTTACAATACTAATAAACGTTTTGGAATATTGATGAAAGCAATATAAGAGTATGATAGAGATGAAAATTTGGAATATATAATTGAATAATTTAACAAAGTATAACTCCTTTGAAAAAACTAAAACAAAATTCTAACAGGAAATAGTTTTTATTAATTAAAACTTTGATAAAATTATTTTGTTAGATAATTCAAAATAACTGGTAAAATTAAGAAAATTAAATATATTTTTTTAATTTTTAGATATTATATAAAATAATTTAAAAAATAATCTGTAAATCATTAATAATTTAATTTAAAAATCTTAAAAAAAATTGACTAATTTAAGATTAAACTTATCATAAATCCTCAAAAATATTAAATCTATAATTCATATATCTCTAAATATTTGTTTTTAAAATTTTAAATTAAATGCATTTAAGTTAATTGCGATTAAAATATGTTAAAGAATTAACATTTTAAGTTAATTTTAGATGTTTTTCATTATTATTTTTTTGTTATCAAAGATTATGAAATTTTTGTCCAACGAATTAAGTTTTAATTAAGGAAATTACAAGTTTATGAAAAGAAAACATTTTAATTTTCAATAAAATAATTTTGAATTAAATAAAAAAAATTGAAAAAAAAAAAATTTATTTGAATAAATATTGGCAGTAAATCTATTTATAATAATAGACACTCAAAATTCAAAATAGGCGCTATCTTTGATTAGCAAGTAATAAATCGAAAGGAAATAATAATTTGAAATTAATAAGACAAAGTACTAAGGATACATATATATCATAAGACAGATAGATATATATGCTAAATATAAAAATTATAAAATCAATCAGAATATTAATTTTCCATTAATTATTAATAGTTACTAAGCAAAGGGTAAAAAAAAAAAATAAATAGTATAAGAAATGTCTATTTTAGGAAACAATTAAGGTGGTTTATTTGGAGGATAGAAGCCTAACACTCTTTTTCAAACAAATAATGGATAATAAACAGGAGGTTTATTTACTAATACAACTCAAACTGGTGGTATGTAACAATAATCTCTTTTTGGAGGAACTACATAAAATAATTAATAAGGAGGAATTTTTAACAACAATTAAACTTAATAAAATGCTGTTCAAGGTGGTATTTTTGGTTAAAAGCCAATAGTTTAAAATTAAATGTAAGCTAACAATTAACTGCAAAACTAATATACTGTTTAATCATAAGGTTGGAAGGAAGTAAAATAGTTATATTAATAGCTATCAAATGTGAAGAAAGAATAAATTTCAATAGAAAGAGATAGTAATGTTAGCGATAACAATAATCAATATGCTCATAAACCTATAAACAATTTACCTAAAGAATTCTTAGAAGAACTCAAGAATATTAATACTGAAATTTTAAATTCTGAAAAAGAAGTAGGCAAGCTTGTGGAAACATAAAAAGAATTATTCAATTAAATACAAGAAACAAGAAAGGTAATTTAGCAATCTAGTCTTTCCTTAAAATAAACTGCATAGTAAGTTAAGGATATTTAAGAAACTGTAAATGAGTTGATTACTGAATAATAAGATCAAAAATAATACATCACTAATTTCTTCTATACTTTTACTAATTACTTAGAAAATCACTAGTTCCCTCGTCTTATTTTACCTCAACCTTTTATTATCAAAGCTTAAGAAAAATTCTAACTTAAGCTTGAGAAGCTTTAACGTCAAATAAATGAAGTAGAGCAAATGCTTTAAGTAGAAATTTAAAAAAGAAATGACGAAGAAGAATTAGCATACATTTTTGTTATTGTTGAATAATTATTCAAGTATTTCAATAATGTCACTGCCCTTGTATACGAATTCCATAAGCATTATGAAGGTTTCCGTATGAAGATCGTTCATATACAAGACTAAAGAGAGTTTGGATTTGCATCTGATCTTAATGAATCAACAAAATAATCTCTCAACGAAGAAAATCGTTACTTTAAGTTACTTTCTAACATCTCAGATAACTTAGAAAAGCAAATAAGAAAGCATGAGGAAGAATAATAAATTAAGCAATTAAATGAAAAAAAATTCTAAATATATTGAAATATCTAATTTGCACAAGATACAATCAACAAGCAAATGAATATATTGTGGTAAATCATTTATTAAACTAATAAATTTATGTTAAATTCTAAAAAAGTATGTGTATGTCTTTATATGTATATAATTCATAAGCTTCACGTTCTTATTTTACTTTTATTGATAATATTTTTTTTATAGATTATCCTAAAAGAGGAATTTTAATTCTACCTAAATCATTTTTACCTCAAAGAATAAATAAATATCATAATCTTTAATAAAATTTGTTTGCTTTTAAAAACTCATCATTTTTTAAATAAAGAATTTACTTTGTTTTGTTTTGTGAACTCTTTAAATAATTTAAAAATAAAACAGATGTGATTATTTTTTTATAAATATTTTTAATTTTATATGATTTTGACTATTTAATATGTTTTACAATTAAAATTTTAAAACGCTTCTTCCTTATAAATTTTATTTGATAAATTTAGACACTTGAAAAAATAAGCTGATTTATTTTTTCAAACAAATTTTTATTTTTTTTCAATTCTTTAAAAATTCAAAAAAGTAAATTCTAATTAAAAATAGATGCAAATTAAATTCATTTTAATTGTCTTTCAAAATTATCTTTGAAATCTTAGATTTACTTAAGTACGCAAAATATTTTATGAGTTTTCTATTTGGAAAAATCTTGAATGAATCAGCTGGTAGACTCAAATATAGAATAAAAAATTTTATTTATTTAATAAAAAAGAAAAATGAAATTAGATCTACAAAAAAGATTTGTGAAATAATTTAAAATTAATCTATCTTTATTAATAAGATATTTTTCTATTTTAATTTTTCTCATTCAAGAGTTTTTTTATCTATCCTAGTTAATTTTTAACAAATATTTTAGATATTTTAAAATAGAAAAATTTGAAATTTTATTTCTTTCAATTCTTAAATTTAACAAAGATACTAACTATTAGAAATCAAAATTTGTTTAATTAAGATTTAGTCATTTATTACTAATTTTTTTAGCTATAATCAAACTAAGATTCAATTTAATAATTTATTTAATAGCATATTAATACATTTATTTTTTTGACTGTGAATGAATTTTCATTTTCTCAGATTTTAGTATTTAAATAATTTGTATTGATAGAAAAGAAATAATAATAATAATAAATTTTATCATATAATTCTAAATTATTCAAGAAAACTTTAAAACAAAGCATAATATTAGAATTAGTATCAAGCAAACTTTTAGAAGCTTTATAGTTTAAAATATAGTAGCATTATACCTCAAGATAGTCTATTATTTTTGAAGATTGTATTTAAAATATCCTGAAAGATTTATCAAAAATTAGTAATTAGATTAGATAATATCAATGTCATCTTCATCATCAACAACAACACCACCTCAACCAGATCCTAATCAAACTGAAAATAGTTATGTTCTAGTTAGTACTTTAGCATAATGCACAATAGATAATTTATTTGGATGTATGGAGAATCTGATTTTACTTGCAGTTGCTTGTGTTTCAGTAGCTTATGGATTTATGGCTTTAAGAAATATAATGAAAGATAGAAAATAAATTTTAGATTTCTGGGATAAAGTAACAATGTATATTGCGTTTTTTTAGGTTGTCATGGCAGCTGTCTTTTTTGGATTTTATAATAGTTAAATATGGCATTTTAGTATAAGAACTTTAATCTTTGGTAATTCTATTTTAATTTGCTAAATAGTTTTCTTAATTCAAGAGTTATCAGATTCTATGAAAGCCAATATTGATAAAATGATTAAGATTACCTTTGGCTATCTTTTTGGATTATGGTTTTTCTGTGGTTTTCTTCATAAAAATACTCCTGAAGCTCCATATAATTGTATGCGTATGGATTGGATGCTAATTTCTGGATCTAATTTCATCCTAAGCTGTATTTAGGCCTATGCAACTGTTAATATTATTTAATTCATCTAAAATTAATCGAAGCCTGAAGTAGGATATACTGAAGAAGGTATTCAAAATTACTCTAAAGATGATTGTGAAAATAGAAAGGTTTAACTTCCTGGTCTTTTGATAGGTGTATTGATGCCCTCTTTCATTTTGTTTGTTTGGGACTACATTTCACATACTCATGCTGAAAAACTAATTGACTGCAACGAATACTACTTTGCATCAAACTTTTTCACTCTCATTATTTTTGTTTTTTGTAAAACCATATGCTACTTCCTTGGCCCTTGGTCTATATTCTTTGTATTCTATTGGAAGAATAGAAGCTACATCAACACTGTAGAAGATAACCCAAACAAAGAATTCTTCTTTGACCGTAGAAGTGAGTTAATTGAGAAACAGTCTTTTTGATTTGATTTGATAAATGAAGTTTATTCAAAAATAAAATTTATGTGAATATTATAAGCCTTTAAATGATTTCATTTTTAATAAATTGATAAAAAAAGTTTAAAGGTTTAGTTATTTTAATCATATCAAATTATTCTAATGTAAATAGCAATAAAATGAGCCAATGATTAAATTTTGAATAGTTATTATCACATGTACTTATTCATAAGCTAATATCATTTTATTTATTTGTAAATATAGTTCAATAAAAATTAGTTGCGGTAACTTAAAAATTTAATTTATTAATGCTTTATTCAAATTATCTTTTAATCTTAACTTTACTTCTCATATTTATTTAGTTGATAAATTTTTTAGATTTAAATATTTTTCATCTCAGAAAATTCAAAATCTTTAATTAATTTATTATCAATAAAATTAAAATGAGTTTTTAAAAATATATGTTTATATAAAGGTATGCAAATAGATGCTATTTAAAATAAATGCAATACAAGTAAAGTAATCAAACCCCAATTTTCTATTTTTTAAAAATATTGATAACATTTTAGAGGTAAAGTATTTGTTATCATTATTCTTATGATGTGAAGTATAAAAATTAAATGAGTACATATGAATAATTAAATCCTTTTAATTTTTTAAAAATCCAGCTTCCATAATATTTAAAAAAAAATTTTTGTTCATTAATAAAAATTATGGAAACTGTACAAAAAAGAAACTAAAGCTATGAAAAAGAATCTATGAGATGTATTAGAAAGAAAAAATAATAAATATCAATGAAATAATGAAAAAAATGTTTTCAACTTTTGAAAAAACTAAAAAAATTAATGAATTCATGAATTTTCTTGTTGGGGAGTAAACATTTGAAAACATTTTGTTTGTTTTGCAAATTAAAATTAAGTTTAGATTCTAATTTTAAATTATTATAATTACTTTACAAAAATATGATGCCCTCCAAAAAGATATTTTTAATAGAGATATCATATTTGTGAAAAAAAATTTAAATAGATTTAAAATATTGAGATTAATTCTTTGATAAGTTAAAAGCAGTAAGCAATAAAGTGAATTAAAGTTTGTTTATTTATACAATAATAAAAATATTAAATAATTATAGTTCAGTGAGTAATGATACATTTAGGAAATTATATTAAAAATTAAATAAGTGTTTATGTATATCATATAGCTATAGATTATTAGGAATTATCAGTTTGTTTTTATTGTTATTGTTGTTGTTGTTGATTGGATTAGTTTTAATTTATTATAGACAGTATTCTTTCTTTGTATTGATTGTCTTTAGTGATTTTATATAAAAGCAAGAGTGTATTAAAAAGCTAATAGTGATTAGGATTATTTTAGTAAAATAATTATTTTTTTTCTAAAATTTCCTTAAGATTTTCTACTAACTTTTAATAAGTTTCAGGATCTTACTCGAAAGAGTTGTTTTCTTTCTTTTATTTAAGATATTCTATGTGGCAGATTAACTGTTTGGAATTCAATATTTCTTTATGATTAGGATCATATCTTTTTAGCTTAATTTATATAGATGCCTCAACCTATTCTTTGTTTAAGTTGAACAAACCATTTTATTCAAGAACATATGCATATGATATATGGTCTTTTCCATATGTTTTTTCAGACTCAGTCAAAATATTTTAAATTATTAAACTAAGATTATTAAATATTGTTAGGTAGTCTCTTGGACTTTCATCCTAAATTTAATCTTAGAAATGCCTTAGAAGCCATTAAGTATCACTGTCTCCATCTTCAATAATGAGATATTAAAGCTAGTAAATGTATCCAAGTAATGTATAAGCTTATTAATAATTGACTGAACTAGGTTTTATGCTAGGAATAAGCTCTTTTTCTAATAAATTTTGAGCTTCTTCAAGTTAGAGAGTATTATACATAATGGTTGCTTTAATTATGTTTGCTTATAGTATTTTTCCTTTATTAGTTGTAAGATCTAGATTATATATTTAAATTGCATTTTCAAGAGAAGTTTGAGCATTTTGATAATCACCAATTAAGTCATAAAGCTAGGCTATACTTGTAATTGAATTAGCTACCTTTAAGTGGTTTTCACCAAATGTCTACTTTCTGACAGTTAGAACAATTTGTGTATATTCAAGGGATTTTAAATAATTTCCAAGTTCCATTTCTATTGTGGCAACATTTTACATAGTATTAGCTGATTTTATATGAAAATTGCCAAATTCTTTTACACGATTATTCAAAACAAATTCTAGTTTTTCTTTAGCAAGTTAAAGGTGTCCTTAAAGTTGCATAAGAACTGCAATTTCTTAAACAAGCTTAACTACTTCTATATGTTCCTTACCAAAATGATTTTCCATAGGAGCTAGTGCTAACTCGAAATAGTGCTAAGCTAGATCTAACTTTTCCATTTTTCTATAAATAATACCAATGTATTATCGAGTGTTAGAAACTTCTACATGGTTGTTACCATAGTATTTTATCTTTATCTCCTCTGCTTTTAAGAAATATTCCAAACTTAGTTCATGATTTTCTTAATTTCTTAAAACATTTCCAATATCATGGTAAATTTTTCCAATTTCTATATGGTCAGATGGATAATGATTTTTCATGATTGTTAACACTTCTAAATAAAGCTAATAAGCCTGCTTATAGTTACCTTCAGCTCTCTTCACATTGCCTAAGTGATTTAATATTTCAGCAGTCTTTTAATAATAAAATAGAGTTAAAACAATAAAACAAAAAATGTATGATTACTTTGATGTGATTTTATCCATAATGTTATTCAAATATTTGAAGTGATTTTGAATAGTGTTAAGCAGATTTTTCATAAAGAGTCAGCTTTTCAAGTACTCTACCCATTTAAGCTATCGTTTCAGCTAAATGAATACTGTTTCTACCATACTCGTTTCTTTTAATTTTATAAGATCTTTTAAATATCCTAAAAGATTCCTTATAACGTCCATTGTTTACCAAAGATTCACCCATAGAATCTAAAATGATAGCAACTTGTATATCATTTTTTCCAAGATTTTTTTCAGTAGTTTTCAAAGCCTCTTCATAGTATTTAAGAGCTTTATCATAGTGACCTAATTTATTTAAAGCTTATCCTATAAGGGTTTAGATTTGAGCTAAATCATTTTATATTTCTTAGGAGACATATTCTTAGTTGAATTTTCCAAGAGAATTTTCATATTCCATAGCTTATTTTATAATATTTTTAGAAAGTAATTAGCTTTCAAATCTAAAATTATTTGTAGCGGAAGAAGTGAAGTTTGTAAAATCTAATGTTTATCCTGATGTTAACTGTGATGGAGTTTCAGGTTTTGAAAGAATTTTATTTTAATTATTATATGAGTTTTCTTAAATAGTCTCTAGCGCTATGCCTTATATTTCTTTCTAAGCAGATAAGTTTGAGCGATTCTTCTCATCATCTTTATCTATATTTTAATCAGAATTATGCTTGCTATTTTAGCTATTACTACTGAATATGTTATCGCCATGCAATTTATTTTTAGAATTAAACTCAGAGAAAGAGGCTTATCTATTTTAGTCAACACTACTATCGAATTAGCAGCTTTTTTATATTTCACTCTGTGAATTCTTTCCATTGCTATTTGTTAACAATGAGTCATTCTGAATCTCGGCTAAAGAATTACTTGAAATAATATTAATTTAATTCTTATTTTGAGGAACTTTTATTTCATTTAAATCTATATTAATTGAACATAGATTTTAATTTTCTTAATTGTTATGATTTTATTCTTATTCTGTTTGGGCAGTATTTTAATTTTCTATTTTATGAATGCTGCTATCATTAAAATGTTCAATAATTTTATCTCTACTATTCTATTGATTATTTTAGTGGTCTTCGTTGTCTGACTCACAAAGTTAGAGATTCTTTAAAATCTCAGGTTGATCTTCCTCTTAGATTAATTTGCTTCTATGGAAATTACTTTTTCTCTCAATATTACCTTACTAAGTTGCTCTTTTTTATGAGGAAGATCTCTTAAACTAATTTAAGGCTTCTGATTGCTTTTTTAAATACAGAACCTATGAATTTCTAAATTCTTGATCAAATTTCTACCTCTTTTCTTATTCTTCAGCTATGATATCTAGAACTAAAAGGTACTTTTGTAAGGCATGATCATATTAACCTTAGTTAAATAATATTTATCCAATATTTTTAAGATCTGATATGACTAGTTCATTGCCATGAAATCCTTTCAGTTACTCTGAACTTATTGTTAAGCATTTCATACCTTATTCATAAGCTCTTTCATAATCACCAAAATAAGAAAGAGCTTATACTTGCTCAACTAAAATATTTCTCTTTTCAAAAATATCTAGTTTATCAAACTCAGGATCATTAACTATTTCATCAAAGTATCTCAAACACTTTTCTCTTAAGTTAATATTTTAATATGTTTTTGCACACTCTAATTTTTAAGCAAGATTAAGATTATCTTAATCATTCTCATCATATTTAAAAACTGTTTCTAAATAATTGAATTCTTCGTCTTTTTGAGTTTTAAGATAATCTTGATATTCATTTTAAAACAACTCTGTAAATGAACTAAGAGAAAGTGAGCTACGAAATAATTGATCTTCATTGAGTAGCATGGTTATCAAATTACTAAGTTTATCACTACTAAGTCTATTTATCATAATTTTTTCATTGAGTTTTGTCCTTTCAATTTTTTCTAATTCTCTTAACTTTAAAATAGTGATACCCAAGCTGTAGAAATCATTAGCAATTAGATTAACTAAACCTACTTCCTATCTTTGTTAGTAAAGAGAATAAAGCTCTGGACTCATGTAAGAAGGAGTTCCTGTCACATAGCATTCTTAAGCAAACCGAGAACTATAAGTTGAATTACACTGTGCATTATTTCTAGGAGAACCTGGATTAGAGTTGTTTTAACTGGTAGTTTTTTTTAATATGTTAGGTTGAGATTCATTCTTTTCTATATTATTATTTTAAATTGCTTAGATGCACCCAAAATCAGCAATTTTCCAACATTTATCTTTAATAGAATAAATAATATTCTGTGGTTTAATATCTTTATGTGCATAGCCTAGTGTATGCATTTATTAGAGTCCTTACAAAATATCAAAAAATATATGAAAAATATGTCTATCTTATAAATTTTAATTCTCTTATGCACTAATTTTAATAAAATCTTCTAAAGAACCAACACCAAGTTCCATCAAACTAATCAAATATTTTTATTATTAGCCATATTTATCTTGATAGATATAGATTTTGTTGTCTACTTCTAGAATATGGGACATCTTTTTAGATGTCATGTAAGATTGAATCCTAATTTCCTCTAAGTATCTATCTTTAAGTTTCTCCCAATTAAAGGGAAGATTAGTGAATTTAAGAGCAATTTATCTCTCCTTTTTAGGATCAAATGCTCTAAACACTGTGCCCTAACCTCCACTTCCAATTTTACCTTCTGATCTTATTGTCTAAAGATCCCATGGAATATTACCTTTAGATTAGTACAAAAAAGGAGTTTTAATACACAGTAAAAATATATGCGGTATTTTTTTTAAAAATTGAAACCAGTAAAAATACAATAAAATCTTTGGTAATAAGCTTAATTAAAGCCATAAATTCTTGATATAATACTTCTTTTTGTTCTAAGTTAGGATATGTTGTTAAATAAATGAGTTGATTTAAAAGTTTTTAATAATTATTCAACTTATTTTATCTTATAATAATTTACCTGGCTTAAGATATTCAATTTAGAAAGAGAAATGATCAGGGTTAGATTCCAAGCCATATTTATCACTTTTACTATTTTATTAAATTGAAGTTTTAGTTTGCAAACTCTGTCTGTTCAAGTTTTTATCTTGTTTTTTATCTTAACCAAATTGTTCATAATCTTCTTCATCATCGCAGTCTTCATCACTTTCTTCTATAACCATTGATTACCCTTCTTTATTTTCTTCTTAATGATTAACATTTCCCTAAACTATTGGGATTTTTTTTCCATTACGGTCTGAAAATAAAAATGTATTCTTAGACATGCTAATAGATGTAGTAGCTTCTTCGGGTGCAGCATTATAATCTATCTTAGCATCATAGAAAGGCTATATCATTTAACTGCTATGAATGTTTTTCAAAACACTTTCTAAAGCTGATGACTAATTCTTGAAATTTTTAGTAATAGTTTCTAAGCTACTAGTAATTCTTTCTATCAAAGTTAAGAAAATGTTAATTTTTTCCATATTCAATTCTTGCAAGATTTTATGTATGTTAATATTTTCTTCCTCTTTTAGAATAAAAACCTTTGTATATTTATTCAATTTTTAAAGAGTTTAAAAGCTTTCGCTTTTTGATAAAGCTAAGATTTTGTAAATAGGCTCATTTTCAGAAAAGGTATTGCAAAATTCCTACAAAAGGTGGAATGCTCTTCTTCCTTTTAGATGAATATAAGTATTTTAAGATGAAAAGTCTATTGTTGATTCTTCATCAAATGCATTTTCGATTTTTGTATAAATCTACAAAAATTACTTTTCAATTATATCCAAAACTTTTTATTCCTAGTGTTTTTTATATGTAAATAAATAGTAAATCTATCTAATTTTGGCTTAATTTTAAATACCATTTCATCTTGTGAACAATTTAGAGATTCTGCTAATAAAATAAGCTTTTTTATTGATTCTATAACTCTAGGAATTCTCTATTCATCCTGAGGAGTGTCCTATTTATTATTAGCAAGTTATAATATATCCATAAATACTAAGTAGCACAAAAAAATAATAAACTAAAGACTTTACAATTAACTATAAGGTATGGGGATTAAATGATATGCTGAACTATTTATTTTTCTATTTTTTGTAATTATTAATCCAAGTCCCAACTTATTTCGTCTATTTTTATATAAAATATTTCAATCTTAATTAGGTTCGTATCAATAATATATTTTTTTGGTATTTTGAATATTAAAAAAAGATAAATTTACAATGTCTTCTTGGTAATTTTAAATCAATTCATGCTGGAGCTATTCTATTATATCATATGCTTTCTAATTTTTGGAAACATTAAGAGTATTTTGAATGCTGAATTCGCAAGTACTCTTATTCTTGGGCTAAAAGAGTGGATTTCGAAATGATTTCTCTTTATTATCTATTTACAATTATTTGAAATGAGTTGTAATCGCGTTGATGATACTACATAATGCTATTCAATTACCTAGACCTGTTAATGATTAAATTGTATAAACCTTAATGCTTCTTCTTTTCCTCTACATATGATTTACTTATTACTTGATAACTGCTAAAAAAACTATATTTTACAATGAGAAATATATATATATTATAATTAGTAAAATTTCTCAAAAATTAGTTTATTACAATCAAAAGAGTTTATAAGAAATAATTAAAAATGCTAATTACTTAAAAAATAATAGTAGCATGCCATGCCTTTTAATTAGAAATTAATTTTTCTAATGGCAAGTAATATTTTCTTGCATATTATTAAAATCCCATAAAAAATTTGAAATATTTTTGTTCTTCAAAAAGAAAATATTTCAAATTAAATAAAGTATTTCATAATTTAAAATAAACATACATTAAATATCTCAAACATTTTAAAAAACCCACTTTCTCTATTTTTAATAAAAAGCATAAAAAGCCTTTTCAATACACTGAAAGACAATTTTTTTTATTCTTCAATTATTATGCGAAAAAAATTATTCAAAAACAATCATTTCAAAGTAAATAAATGTAAGTTATAACTTGCAAGTAATTAAAATTTTTTACTATTTGCTTTTATTAAATTCAAGCTAATATAATTGGTGATAGTTGAAATAAATTCAAGTGTAAATTTAAAATTTTTTAATAGGATATTATTTAATCAATTGAAACACAAATTTTAAATTGGACAGTATTAATTTACAAATCTTTACTATTAAAATTTAATAAAATTTTTGTAAGGCAATAAAAATAGAAATTATATATGGCTTCATTTTTTTCCCCCATTACAAAAGATAAATAATAAACTTATTTTTATTTACAATTATCAATATTAATTGAAAAAATGTAATTGGAATAACTGTGAAAAACAACAGAAAAACACTTCTAAAATCAACAATTTTTTGCTTTCTTAGGATTTTGATTTTTAAAATTTTACAGGTGATATTTATGATCATCTTCTATTTTTTTATATTTTAGATAGTAGGGTTCTTTTTTTATGACATAGAGATTATTTATCAAATAATACATTTTTATATTTTAATATTCTTATAACTTTATTTTTCTAGTTAAATCTTTTAGTTAACCAATTTTACTAAACTAATCTATAAAGAGAAAACTAATGTAAAACATAAATTATTAATTAACAAAATAAATTTATTGATAACATTCTCATACCTCCATAGAAGAATGTTAATTTATGGAGTCTTGAAGATAGTTTTAGGAATATTCATTTTAATTAGGGTAGGAACTATTGTTGCTATTTTAAAAGTTTTGATTGTTATAGTTGCTATTGTTATATGCATTATTGTAATATTATCCATTATTTGGGAGACTTTTATTGTATTGATAGTTGTTACTTTAGTTGAATCCATTATTATAGTTACCACTCTAATTGTAATTGCCATAAGTATCTTATTAATAAGGACTGTAATTATTTTGTTGAGATGGGGAATATTGGTATTATTGGTTTTTCATATCGTCTTCTTGTTACTACTATTCAAATTATTAACTTAATTTATTTTAAAAGTCTCTATACTTCTCTTCTTCTGTTCTTCTTATAAATTGTTCATTCTATTTAAGAATTCTTTTGTATTATTCTGATTAAGCGAATTCCTATTGTTTATACTCTAAATCCTATTAGAGTTCTCTTTAAGCTTTTCTTTCTTTTTAAATTTGCTCAATCTCATTTTATAACTTTCTCTCTTCTTCTAATTAGTTTTAAAGCATGGTATTTCTAAACTCCTAAATTTAATCTTCAGCTTCTGCCCTTTTTAAATGAGAAGTAATATCCTTAATCTTACTTCTATGCTCTTCAAGCTCATATAATTTTTATCTATTCTCTTATTCTATTATTCTCAATCTTTCTTCTTATCTAGCTTTATTAAAATCCAGATCTTTATTTTAAAGAGTTTTTATTAGTTAATCTTGTTGTTAATTTAAAACATCATCTTATAATTTGTAAAGTTATAAGAATTCTTATTATTTTATTTTTTCATTGTCTTCAATTCTCTAAATACGTCTGTCCCTTTCAATCTCAGCTAGCTTTAATTCTTTTTCAAACTCTTCAGCTAGAAGTTATCCCTTTAATTGTCTTTGCTTAGAAATATCATCTTCTATTTCTCTTTAAATCTAATATTTATTATCGCATTAAAATTAAAAAAATTGCTGATATATTTATTTAAGTTCAAGGTATTTAGTTTTTTATTCTAAACATACAAAAAAAATTGTAAAAATTAAATTATTTTCAAGTTTCTTCAATAAATTCACTTTTCAAACAATTTTAGCAGAAATAGCTAGGATTTTAAAATCAATTCATTAAAGCTCTTTATTTAGTTCAACTCTGATAAAAAAAAATTTTTGAGTAAATTTAGTTGATTTACTTGATTTCATGAAATTTTAAGATTTGGACTGAATATTTTAAACATAATTTTATCAAAAGAATTTTCTAATTGTATAAAAGACAAATCTTTTTTTCTTGAAAAGTAAGTAATTAAAATTTGTTGAAATTAGACAGCTAAATTCAATTTATTTTTTTTATTTTGAATTTATTAATTTGATATTTAAAAAATATTATTGAGGACTGAATAATTTTTACAAAACCTTTTTCTTAATTTATTAAAAATAGAAGAATATTATTCAACCCAATTAAAAGAAAATGGTTTGAGTAAATAAGAAAAATTTAATTCATTAAAAAAATTTTTACAGCTTTTCTTTAAAGAATGTGGTCCTATCTGATATTTTCTTCTTCGATTTGTTAATCAATTTATTGTTCCATTTGCTTGTATTTCATATCTAATCTTTTTTAAGCTATTTCGGCTTGTAAAGTGATGGATTAGATATTTTGATCTTTTGTTTTTGTGTTGAGTACTTCATTAATTCTTCCTGCTGTTTTTAATTCGAGATTTAAAATAGCTTCTTCTTCCATTTTGGAGGCTATAAATTTATTATCATTTGCTCTTTTCTTTTGTAACTCCTCATCTATAAAATCTAAGTCTGCCTTTCTAGAGTTTTCAGCTATTTGGATTGCCTTCCTTGATTCTTCTTCTAGTTTTTTCATTTACTGCAATCTTTCCTCTCTAACTTCTCTTTCAGCATCAACTAACTTTGAATATCTCATTTCTTATTCATAAGTTATAATTTCTCTTCTCTCTCTTTCGTGTCTCATTAAGGCATCCTATTTTTCTTCATAGAGCTTTTCAAGATCTTATAACTATTGCTAAAGTGTGTTTAATTCTTTAAGAGTTTTCTTCTTTTCTGTTGCCTTTAATTCTTCTTGGATTATTTATTCTCTGATTTCTTTATGTTAGTCAAGAGAAAACTTGGGATAAAAATTAAAAATGGGATATTATTCGCTTGTTAATGGAAGATTATCTTAAAGGACAACAGCTTAAGGAATTCTGGCTGGAGTTCTATTGCTGTACTCAAGAGCATCTTTAAGTAAATTTTAAATCTTTATTTAATGGTCTTACTAAAAGAAAGATAGTAATTAAGATCCAGTTGTGAAAGAAATTATATGTCTTTTAAAGTATGTAAAGTAAGCTACTAAAATATGTAATAGCAAATCAGGTTTTTCACTATGAGCTACTAAGAAATCAATAAAGCAAAGCCAGTCTTCACGTTTAAGTATGTCAGTTAAAGCAACTTATAAAGAACTCCAAATAGTATTGAAAAGCTAAGTATGAGGTATATTTTGATTAAGCTGAGCATGAAGTTAAGGCTCATGATATTCTAGCAATTCCATGAAAGCTTTCAAATAACTAACAGGAGGGTTTGGAGCAAATTCAAAGAAGAATTATCCCCATTGAACTAAGAAGCTTAGTATTACTTCAAAACAAAATGTTTCATTTGTTCCTATAAGCTTTACAAAAGGGAAAACAAAAGCTGGCATATAATCTAGCTAGGCAAAAACTGGGCAATAATGAGCAAGGCAAGATAAAATTCTTTAAGTTCTATAGTATAATTTATCAGATTGAATAGGGAAAGTGCTCTTTAAATTCAAATAATTTGGATGCAAGCCTTTACGTGCCAAATTATCAAATGCTTCATAATTAGATGGCAAATTTAATAAATAATTCCACACAACAACTCTATGCTTCTCTGGAAAGTAACCAAATCTGTTTAAGAATTCTCTTAATTTTTCTCTATCTAAAAAGGAAGACTTCTAATTTTGAATTTCATACTAATCCTAACGCTTTCCATTAACAAAAATTTCAACTTCAGGAGTTGCTCCACCTACTCTATCAAGCATAATCATATTGGTTTCACCATTAATCTTTGTTTCATTTTTCATCTTTTTAGAATTAGCAAATTTCATCTAATTTTCTTTCGTTTAGTAATAAAGAGTTTATTTAAGTTCATCCAAATCAGCCCTTGCTAATGTTTGTCTGCTAAAAGATCCCTTTTTCATTGTGATGTCTTTTTGATTTCTATTAAGGTATTAACAAATAAATTTCAATTCAGTTAAAAATTTAAAATGTTTTATATACTGCTTTTAATTTGCAATCAGCTAATGGAAATCATACACATACTTCTCACCTAAAGTACTAATTACAACTAAGTACTTAGCATCTGTATTTAAATCATAATCAACTATTCCCTATTTTAAAATTAATTTTTATTTTAAACCAATTCTTCAACAAAATAAAAATTTTAATTTACTTTACGATTTGGAAGCTCAAAACATAAAACTATCTCCATATTATTCTCTGCAGATAGGACATAAATTTTTTCATCATCCCCTAAGAGAGTTAGTAAATTATTTCTGATAAACTTAATTTTTTTAACTGACTTCATGTAATTTGGTAACTCATATAATTCAAAATCAAATCCTTATTAGCAATCTAATCTTCCAATTAAACAGTAATTCGAATCACCAGAAATAGCAATGTATATTCCTTCTGTTGATACATCTAATTAAGCTGATTTAAGTTTCAAACCTATTTCTTCTTTTTTTTCTATTTTCTATGTATCTGTATTATGTGACTCAACTATACCATTCTTTTGAATTTAACAATTTAATTAAGGTTTGCTATTTTAGCATTTAAATTTACTTGAGATAAAGTTATTAGATGCTCGCCTGCTGGAGTTAGGCAACCTTGACTATATCTTGTATTTTTCACATAAAATGATTTTCTCCTTTCAAAAGTATTAATACCCCAAAGAGTACAGTTATCAGAGCTTACTGAAAGTAAATATCCACTCATATGATTGACTTATAATCCTTTAAAATAAAATAAATAAAAATATTTAATTTGAATGAGAGAAACAAATAATATTAAATTACTTTTAATTCTAAATGTATGCCATTTTAATTACTAGATGAGCTTTTTACCTAATTTAAGCATTTAAAATAAATTTATTATTGGCTAATATTTGATTTAAATTACTAAGAATGCTGTAAATTGAAATTGAGCAATCTGCATTTGAAACAGCTAAGTATCCAGTTGGTTTATCTTTAATTTATTTAGTAAATTAATAAAACTATTTATTGTTTTGATAATTAATTGTTTTACCTATGAATGTTAAATTAGAAGAATCTACTTGTACATCAACATTAGTATATCTATTTTTATCTAGATAAAATAATGTCACATTACCTGCTTAATCTAAACATCCATATGTTGCACCTTTATTTTAAATAAATTTATATTTTCTAATATTGCTAACTATAGAACAATTAATTCAATCTAAGTTGCTCATTTTACCCTTGGAATCGAACTGTAATTTAAATGAATGCCAATTTCCTTTCTTTAAAGTTTTGAAATTAATCACATCGCATAGACCATCTTAACCTTTTTAATTTAAAAAAATATTTAAAACCACTTAAATTTCTAATCATTATAAAATGAAATTTGTTTCATGAAGAGTTATATAAGACACATCAATAAGAAAAGAAAG
Source organism: Tetrahymena elliotti 4EA (assembly GCA_000231825.2). NCBI lineage: Eukaryota > Ciliophora > Oligohymenophorea > Hymenostomatida > Tetrahymenidae > Tetrahymena > Tetrahymena elliotti. The sequence continues at coordinate 873,729 of JH720314.1, read as the reverse complement.
ATTATTTTTACTAGGCTATTTGCTTGCTTCAAGCTTACCAGTTCTGTTTACTAAAGATAAATTTTTTTGCTATCCTATCTTCATTTGTTTGTTAGAAAGATTTGTTATAAATAAATGAATGATTTGATTATTTAAAAATACTATCTATCAATTCTAATTGGATATATTTTTTTTATTTTTATTAAAGTCTTTTTTCAAATAATGATAACGTTTGATCTTTGAGTCATTAATTTTTTTGCTGACAAAATCAAATTCAAATATCTGAATGATATTTTATGATCCCTATATTCAATTTAATATCATTCATAGAATTAAAAACTTTAACATCAACTTTAATTTAAAATTGCCCTCATTCTATTTTTTTATTCAATTTAAAATGTTTCAATTTTAATAAAATCTAAATTAAAGTAAAAATTAAAATTATTTCATTTAAAATAAATAGTAAAAATAGTTTTTAAGAAAATAAAACCATATTTGTTAGTTTTAAAACTATTTTACAATCATTTACCAATAAATATATTAAAAATCTCCATATTATTTATTAGCTTTAATATACCAATTTTGCTTTGAAAGGTTCAAAATATTATTTTTTTACAAATTTTTTCCGATTTTACAAAGAATTTTACCTATTAAAAATAATTATAAGGTTAGGTAAAAATAAATTAAAATTTTTTAAATGATAGAATTAGTTTCTTTGGTCATATTTATCACAATATTCCTTCAATAATTTATAAATTTTATTTTAAAAAATATATTCATTTTTCTTATTATTTTTAATAATAATAAATCCTTTTGACTGAAAAACTATTAATGTATTCTTTCTATTAGATTTATCTTAAAATTGCATCAAGCTAATCATGATCTAGAATTAAAAAGCAGTAAAGAATTGTTTAAATGAAAAATAAAAAAACTATTTTTTTAATGTTAGAGTTTAGATGAAGAATTATTCTAATTGCTGACTATTTAATTAAAAATAAGAAACTCTTGTTTTCAATAAAAAATAAAAGATTTATAGATAATCAAAATTATTCAGAATAATTAAGTGGTAAAAAAAATATAATTATTAGCAAAGATGAATTAAGTTTAGGCTTTAGAAAACCTCAATTTGAGTAGTTAAGAACTTCTTTTGCTCTCAAAAGCATATAGAAGTTACCCTCAGCATCCCAAAAACTGGATTGTCTCCCTCAGCACTAACCCAAAGTCTATCCAATTTCTCTAATGCGTAAGATGTCTCTCACAAAATCCTAATCAGAATACTCTTGATCTAATTAGCATTATTGAAGATAACTAAAAAACTGTTTTTCACAATTGGCCTATCTAAGGAGATAATCAGCTAGAGTTAAACCTATAAAAAGCTTTTAAAACGGACTTTTCTATTGAAGAGCTATAAAAACAAATTACAACTTATTTTGAGGATTTAAAAAGATTTGTTATGTTAAAAATAAACGAGAGAAGAAAAAATGCAATAACAAGCCAAATCTTTATAGAATATAAATGATCAGGCTATCATACAGTACAATTAATTTGCTGAGAAAGACAACTTAAAGAAAATAATCATAGAGTAAAATGAAGATTTCAACAAATAGAATTTACTTCTCAAAGAAACAATTTGTAGAATCAACAATAATTAGGATAGTTACAAATAGGTTTTAGAATAAACAATTAATTGCTTTGAATCTCTAAAATCTTTAATAAATTTTGACATTCCTTAATAAATGAATTAGAATATATTAGAACTTGTAGATTCTATTGATATGTTTTACTAAAAGTAGATTTTTATAAACTAGAAGATAGTTAGGTCTATATAATTAAAAGTATCTCAGAACATATTGATGAGAATAAGTTTAAAAATGACATAAATAAAACAAATAAAGATATTCTTATGAAATTAATTTCCAATAAATTCAACTATTGCTCATCGAAGTTCTTAAATGATTTATCAAATAGCTTTGATTTAATACTACCATTTATTAACACAATCGATTTTTAGAATTATTTGTTACTAAATGAAGAGTCTATAAGTGGGGGATAACTAACTGAACAACAGCTCTTAGAATTATCTAACCTTACTAAAAATTTAGAAGTACCAAACAGACAAAAGAACTAAAATTAGTTATTATAATAACAATAAATGTGAGAGCAAGACTAATAAAGGATTTAATTTCATCATTTGAAAATAAATTTAATTACTGTAATGATGAGTTTATTAAAAATTCAAGAGATGTAGCAAATAAATATCAATAAATTATACAATTTTTATTCTTAAATTAAAATATCTTCTAAGAAAATAGAAATAAAGCAATCAATTTTTCTATCTTAAATTAGCAACAACGCAAAAATTTAGAAATATTGGCAGATAAAATATCAGAGCTTTCATAAAAGTTTGGAGAAAAATATTATAATAGCTTGTCACCTATTGGATAATACTAAAATAACTCTAAATTTATAATAAATTAACTTGGAAATATCTAAATTATTTGTTGATTTTCCAATTTTAGAAACTACATAATTAATTCCTATGATTAAATTGAATATAGATTTTATTAAAACAAATTATGAGAGTAGTTAAAAGCTAAGTTTAGAAAAATAATAAAATAATAACTTTTTACTCAAAACTCCATAGTCAGTGTTCGGTTAAATAATGACAACATAGAAATTAGATGGCAGTGTAAACTATATATTTAGATGTAAGCTAAATTAATTTTTAATATAAAATTCAAATAACTCATTATTTGGAATTAGAAAAACAATAGATGTAAACACAAAATATATTGCAGATGAAAATTGTTGTTTTCGTTCTTATTCTAAATAAGGGGGGGTTAGATAAAATAAAAGGAAAGTATTTATATGAAGTAGTAGATTAGATTAAATAAGTAGAAATAAGAGTATATGTAGAGAAAAGAATAGTATTATTTATGGATTACCCTAATTATAATCATATAGAGTAAATGAATGAAAATAATATGGCCATTAAAACTGATTATTCTTTTGGAATATGTACTTTAGCCAGCAGTGATTAGTATGAAGTAAGTTGAAATAGAAACATATGAAGTTGATGACTTAAGTTTCTAAATGTATTATTGAATTAAAAAATAAAGACAAATACAAAATTGTGAAAAAATGATTATATTTGTGAATTAATAAACAAATGAGTTGATTAATATAAAAAATATTAAACATTTATAAATTGTATTTTTTATATTTGAGTTAATCCTCAAAAAATTAAAATAAGTTAAATTTTTATGCTTTATTGAAATAAAAATTAGAAAAGAAAAATAATTCTTTATGATATTTACTAAAATTTAAATTTAATTTAGCATAATATAAAAAGTTTTGATAAAATTAAATCATTTTATAATTTTTACTTGAATGATTTAAAGAACTTAATGAAAAATTAGATTATGAAAGTAAGTAAATTATCATTGAGGTAGTAAAGTGATGTCACTGAGATAAATACTGATTAATTTTGAAATGATAAGTACTTCTTTAAGTAATACAAGAAAATAGTAAAAAAAATTAATCAGAATTAACTTTTGATTAGAAATGAAATTTTTCATTACAGAAAAATTTGTGATTAATTTTGATTTAAAAGCAGAAGTAAAAGTGGATCTAGTGTTTTCCAAATTAATAAAGAAAAAAAAACCAATATCTCATTTTGATTAGAGTAACAATAAATATTGTACTTAGAATTAGGTGTAAATACTACCAAAAACATGCTATTTCTTTTATAAAAATGATCAAATATTTTTATAAATTGTTTATCAATTTATAATTTGATTATTTTTTAAAATATTTATTGATATTTTTCTAATATTCTCTCATTTTTTATGAATTTATAGGCCATTTCTTTGCTTATTTAATGTTTAGATAATATTATTAAAGGATTATTTGTGAGAAGAAATTATTAAAAAAAGAAATATCAAAATGAAAATATCTTTGAAGAATTAAAAATAGATATTTAAAAGAATACAAACTCATTAAAACATTGAATACAATTTAAACAATTAAATTTATTTTTATCTTCTACTATTATTTATATACATTTTTTCAAAGCTTTAAGAAGCTGTCTACAACAGCGTCAAGTACTCTATCAAGTGTTTTAATATCAGGAACCTTTACTGAAGCACCATACATAGATGCGCTTGAGCTGTCCTTATATTTTTCTGGGTTTTCTGCAACCTATTTTTTTAGAGTTTATTTAAAATATGCTTTTTATAAATATGTATATATTTTTACATCTTTAACACAGTACTTTAAGTCCTTTATTAATTCTTTGGTACGATTAGCTATTCCATGGTTGATTGAAACTTGGATAGCAGGAGGAAGTTAAATACCAGAGAATTTCCATCCTATTTTTGATAAAGCTCCTTCAAGATGATAGATATTACGCTTAGTTTCTTTCTTATAAATGATAGCAATAGAGCAAGTTTAAGGATTACCAATAACATCTAATTCTTATAATTCAGGCAATTCTCTAATTGCTTTAACTATGGCTTAAGTGGCAGTGGTGATAGCTTTAGATTTTTCAACATATCTTGATTAAAATAAAAAGAAATTTAATATAAAGGCTTATAGTTTATCTAAATTATTAGTATTTAATCAATTAAATAGTCATTTTACCCTTCACGTCCATGGTACATCATAGCATACCAGGCACCAGCAATAGGAGCACCAGGCTTTGAACCACAAACTGAGGGGGTAGCATAGAAACCACCAGGCCAGTCACTAACAGAAGTGTAAGTCTGGTGTCTTAATTCCTTTGTTTTGAACATAATGACTGAAATACCCTTGGGAGCTAAGGCATATTTGTGGTGATCGCAACTGATAGAAGTAACTCCTTTATTAGTTTAATAATTTTTTAATTCATTTTACTTCATGTTTTAATAATTATTTATTACCATCAACAGTGAAATCAAAAGGCTTAATATTGAGGCCATAGTCTTTGGCAAAAGCTACTACAAAACCTCCAAGGCAGCAATCGACATGGAGACCAATTTTGCGGGCTTTGGCGATCTTAGCTAAAGCGGGAATATCATCAATAACACCATAAGGATAGCTAGGACATGAGCCAACAATCTAATTAAAAGAAATATTAATATATTAGAAATTCATTTATTTATTTATTACCATAATAGTGTTGGAATCAATTTTGCTTTCAAGCTACTTGAGATCAACTTCAGCCTAATCGTTAGTACCAACTCTAATACACTTAACCTTGAAATATTTACAAGCTTTATTGAATGCAGGGTGAGCGGTTCTAGACATAACTCTATTTAATAATTAAAATTAAAGTCAATAATCATTCATTCAAATCCATTCAAAAATTTACAAGTTAGGTTCTGTGATATTTCTGTACTTAGCAGCGTAATTTCTGTGAGCCATTACAGCCATCAAAATGCTTTCAGTACCTCCAGAAGTAGTGTAGCCATAACCGTCATCTGAGCCAAACATATTGCAAGTCATTCTAATAATTTCAGCTTCCATTTGTCTGGTAGCAGGGAAGAGTTCATAATGTAAAGGATTGTGATACAAGAAGTCCTCTGTTAAATAAAAATATAATTAATTCATATAGAAGTTTATTATGAAATTACTTGTGAAATTCTTAATTTCGTTTTCGTATTCAATATCATCACAGTAACGAGATCCAGATATTTTACCAGTTCCAGAGATCTTTTCATCTCTTTCAAGCCATTCCTAGATACGCTTTTGTAAAGTGGATGACTTCATACCTTTATTGGGTAATTTAGGGCATCTCTTTTCAGTATTCTTGCAACAAGCCTCATAAAACTAGGCTTCAACTTTAGTTAAATCATCTTCAAGTTTCTTCTTAGCGAAAGGGAGATAAGTAACAACTAAATAGAAAATGTAAGCCTTCAATGTTCTTTCTTTATCTTTAATTATAAAAGTTAGTAAGTAAATCTTTTTAAAACAAGCATTTATAATCACTTTTGGTTTAACTTTCCAAAATTTGAAGGCTCTCTTTTCATTTATTTTTTTTTTTCTTTAATTTGAGCCTCAAAAAAAAAATGGTTCAAGTTAATCGCAATAAATTATTTCAATGATTTAAATCCTAAATATCATTTAATTACCTGAGAAAATGAAGTCAAGAGTATTTTTGATAGATCTAGTAACCTTGTAAATGATAAAGACTGCAATGAGACTCAAAACAACTTGATCAAAAGTGCTGAGGTGATATTAGTTAACTAAATTCAAATATTTAGTTTCATATTAATGGATAAAGGGGTGAATTATGTTATATATATGAGCTTTGGTAGTGTGATATAGGTTAACATAGTTTTCACAGGTCATTACTTAAATGGCCTTAAATCCATTTAACAGCTTATTAGGCAAATCTTGAAGAATCTCCATCTGCTAAAATCTCTTTTTTTTCTCTACTTTAATTCTTTAAGCAATTTTTTGTACTTATTTTTTATTTGGGAGATAGCTATCTTTATCTGTATTTTAATTCATCACAAATAATAAGATTTTATGTAATCTTTGTAGTTAATCATAAGAAATTACAAATCACCAAATAAAGTATATTGATTTCTGATAACTTGTATAAAGAAAAGATTAAGCTTAAAAATAAAAAATCATAATAAACAATTTAGCGTCATTTTTTTTAATTAAAATAATTAAATGCTTCTATATTTAGCTTTTATATGGTCATGAAATTAAAATCAGATTCGATCAAATTTAATTTACTTTTTGCTTATTTCAAATTTTCAATTCAAAAAATATTTTAAATTAAACCTAAAAATTTTTTTGATCAACAACTTAACATTTAAAATAATAAAAACATATTTTATCTTTTGTATAAAATTAAATTTATATTTTTTTTAATTTATTGAATAATTTTAAATCAAGCTAATCTAGATATTTTTTATCTGAGAAAAATATTTTTTTTTTATTAATCAAAAATCCTTTTTAAAAAAATAACATTAACAAAATCTTTGATGCATCATATTGTAACTATTTAGGTTTATTGACCAATTTCATTTTCAAAAAATAAATATTTCTTATTTATTTAAACTCTTCTATGTTAGTCAACAAATATTTTTAAAAATATATAGACATACATTTCAAAGAGAGAGAATATTTTGGCTATTTATAATATTTTATTTCAAAATATAAATTTTTGTTAGACCTTGATCAGTTTTTATTTAATTTCTAAACAATAACTATTCTAAAAATTTTATATTTCATTTTTTTATTGGATAAATTTTTATTATGAGAGCATTGAAAGGATTTCGTTACAATATTATTTCAGCACCATTAATTATCATTTTAGGAAAGATTCTAAAACTAAAAGGAAAGTTAAAGTAGTAGGTACTATTGCAGGCTCATAAAAAATTTTTTAATAATGATAAGTAATCAATAAGATAAATGCTAAATGTTTAAACCTTTATTTCAAATCTCTTAATCTTTCAAAATATTAATTATTTTTTAATTTAATTATAAATTTCAAAAAACTAAAATAATTTTACAAATTTTTAGATATATTTTGATTACTATTTTTTAATTTCTTTTTGATAAATATTTTAATTTTATAATAATTATTTTCTATTTGCAAACTTTTACTATTTGTGAATAATTCATTTTATAACAACCAACTTAGTGACTTAATAAAAATCAAAATCTGCTTTTTTTATTAAATGGGAGAGATATAATTACTAGTAATAGATATTTTAGATTAAGGAATTTAAATACTTCAAACAAAACAAAAATCAATATACAGACAGTATTTATGATATAATTTTTATTTTCTCAAGAAACATAATCTTTCTAAGAATAATTAAAGCAAGTTAAATACCTAAATATCTTATTATAATAATCTTTTTGAAAGAAAAATTATTTTCAATTCTTTCATAATATTTAAATTATATCGTTTTATAAATGATATTAAAAATTAATAATAATTTTAAACACATTATTAGTCCCAAAAAATTTAAAAAATATTACTAGTACTAGATAATAAACTATTAAATCTCAATCTAATAAAAATATTACTAAGAAAATTCAATTTAATTTCCAGTAAGTTTTCTTAAGAAGAGGCAAGGTTTGTAAAATGGAAATCAATAATAGTTTGAATAACACTCCAACTTTGAATAATTTCAGAAGTAAATAATTGAAATTAATAAAGAAACATTAAATCATCATAGTTAGTTATCATATCATATTATTTGTTTTCTCTTTTAAATTTAAAAATAATAATTAAAGAGCATAGCATAATTTATTGGCATTTTAATGAGTAGCCTAGTAATGTTTAGAAATAATTAATAGGCCAAATAGTAAGAGATATTTTATGATCTTTATCATGCCTATTTTATCTTAAAGTTAATTTAGAAGAATAAGAAATAAATTTTTCTCATTTATAAAACGTTTTTTATTCTCTTTATTTTTATAAACCAACAATAATTTATTAATAATTATAAAATTTACCCAATTATTTAATAAATAATTATAATTTATTAATTAGATAATTACTTATGGATTTTTTATTTTTTTAAAATATCAGTTTTATTTGTTTTAATTTCAATTAAATAATCAAATAAATTTTATGAATTTATTTTTTGATATTGAAAATATTTTATAAATATGTGAGATATTTTGTATTTTTTGTTTTTTTCCTTCAAAAGATTCTAATGCCTGCCTTGAAAAATATAATCTTATTTTTAATTGTATCAATAGTGGGCTACTAAAAATATGCTAGATCAAGAGGAATCTAATTAAGTGGTGGCTAAAAATAAAGGATAGTTATTGGAAGAGTTATTTTGAAAAATCAAGTAATGCTTCTTAATGAAGTAACTGGTGCTTTAGATTCAAAAAATGAAAGTGAAGTATAAATTTATTGAATACTTTGATGGAGTATAAAACTTAAATCAGTATTACTCACAGAATTTCAATAATAAAAGATTGTGATAATATTTGTTTTTAGAAAATGGTGAAATTGTTGAACAATGTGATTTTTGTAATTAATGAACCTCTAAAACCATTTTGACATACTACATCAAAATTTTAATATTAATAATCTATTTTAAGTTGAAATTATTTGAAAAGATATTTAATTATGATTAATCCTTTTCATTTTTAATTTTAAAATTTATTTCAAACATATTTCTTAACAAATAAAATGATAAATCTTTATTGGGAGAGAGGATTCTAATTGGATGAAGGGTAGAATAAAACATTCCTGCCAAATAATAAAATAGTATTTATAACCCAATATGCCATAGTGGTTTGGATACCACTTTTTCGAAATAGACAATATAAATAATTCAATATATTTTTTATTATTTTAAAGAATAATTATGCTTTTACATGATATTTTTTATTTAAATTTAAAAGAATTCACGAATTCTAAAAAAATTTTTTACAGATATCTGATTAGATAATAAATTAAGGTATTTTTGTTGTGTTAGATTATATTAAAAATTATAATGTCTAAAAAAAGTAAGATTTATTTAATCAAATATCTCTTTACTTAATTAAATATTGTACTTCTATAGACTCCTACTATTATTCAAAAGGGACAGAATTAGCGAATTTTTAAAAACGAAATTTCAATAATAAACCAGAATATGTTCACTTATTTGATTTTATTGAATTGAACTTGTAAAATATTTAGTGTTTTATCACAAATATTTTAAATTAAAAAAACTGCAAAAATTAAAATAAATTTAATGAATTAAATTTTTGAGAATATTTTACCATATTATATTTTTTTAGCAAAAAAGAAAATAATTATTTTAATTAACTAATATATTGTAAATACGAACAAAGAATTATATGGATGACGTTTGAGTTGCGCATTTTTTATGGCTTTGTTGCTTTTGTTAACACAAAGAATTAATGTTAATAATTCATCATATTTTATGGATTTAAGATATTATTCATAGAAAGGAATTATATAAAAAAGAAAAAACAATAATAAATATAATTTATAATTTATAATACAATCATCAACAAGAAGTATCTTTTTCAATATACAAGCAATCAGAGATCAGATAGAAAAAGAGTAGGACAATAGGAAAAAAGAAAAGTACAACCAAAATAAGAAGCTAATAAGTTAGTTAAAGAAACAAGGACTCATATTGATAAAATAGTATAAGATTTAGCCAAAACATACAGATTACGATGAGTTTGCCAAATCATATATAATTAGGAGACGACAATTTCTTAAATTTATAAAATTATGGTAGTGATCCTGATTTCTTGTTCTTCTCCTCATTAAAGGAAACTGTTGGAGTTTGTGAGAAGTCTATTTAGCATGATGTAAAAGAACTGAATTTGAGCACTCCTTTTGAATCTCTAAATCAAACAGTAGAGTTTTCAGAGAGTGCTTTGGAAAAGTTGAGAGAAAAAAGCATCAAATAAATAGATTAGCAAACTAACATTTTCACTAAAAGCTTAAAAAACTAAACTTCTGAATACCATTTCAGAAATTCCATATAAATTAACTAAAACTTAAAGAATAGATGTTAAAATTCTTTTGGGTTGATTGAAGGTAAGCTTTATTTGAGAATTAATTAATATTTTTTATTATTTTCTTATGAGACACAATTTCTTTCAGTCAAAAATGGAAACATATTGTTAAATTGAAAATAATAGTGTGTTGATTTACAATAATTGAATTAACTTAATTTTTAAATACATAATAAATATTTATTCATTAAAAATAAAAAGATTTTGAAAGCGATATACAAAAGATCAAAGACTGTGCTTTGGATTCGTGGAATTTTAATAAATTAAAAGGAAATAATCCTAGCAAGTGGCCATTTGATTTAAGTGATTTTATTAAAGACATAAAAAAATAACCATTACTATCACAGTTTAATGAGCCAGAGTTTTTCAATCAAGAATTTATAGATAAAGTTAAGTAGGTCATAAAATAAAATTTAGCTCTTTTGAAAGACAATTAGGGAGACTAGAAAAATAGAAAATCTATTTTAGATTTGGTTATAGACTCAACAATTGCTATTTTCTATGTCAATTTTAACAGAGGCAGCTTTGAAGATTTGGTAAGATTTTATTGTTATTTTTTTAAGTATTACTGAGGTGTAATTTAATCAAGAAAAATCTGCTATTGAAACGATTCTTCTGATCAATTAAATTATTAATCTTTCCCGATTTTATTTTCAATGCCAAGAAAAATGATAAAAGAAAACATAACTAAATATTTAATCAAAAGCATTATTTAAGATTTTAGGTTTTTGAACATTTAGTTGTTTTGAATGAGAGTAATAATCTAATCTTGCTTTAATAAAATATTTAACTCAGTAATTTATTAGAGCTAGTTTCTGATATTATTGATATTAAATTAAAAGCAAATTAGAACAGAAAAGGATCAATATTAAAAATAAAATCGTCAGATAATATCATTGAGCACCAAATATTTTTAATCAAATTAAATTGTCTACTTACTACTTAGATTTTTCGTTTGAGAAAAATTAAATCTTCATAGAATTATGAAGAAAATATTAATTTAAGTTTTTTATTAAAATAGATTTAGATATTAGATATTATTGAAGAGTGTAAGCAATTATTAAGTGAAGCTGAATAGGATAATTTTATTTAGAGATTTAGTTCAGCTGTCAATCCATGTTTTGATAAAATTGAAAAATAGATCAAAATGGGAAGCAAATTACATTATATGAGAAATCTTTGTGATTAGGGAGGATTTAAAATTTCTAGTTTTCAATAATTTTTTAAATAAACTTTCTTTACTACTTCTATGACTACAGATGGAACTTATTTGTATATTTACATAAGCTCAGCTGATGGTGGTATTTTCAAAATTGGAACAGGTAATAACAATACAGTTCCAGGAAAAGTATATGCAAACTAGTAAGTTAGCAAATAGGAAGAAGTATGTTGGACATATTTAAAAGGAAAATTATATTTAAGAAGCACAACAAAGGAAGTAATAATTTTTACATTTTTCTAATTAATAATGCTTTAATAAATTCATAAAAATATAAAAGCAATCAGGATTGATAGATGTTTATAATTGTGACACATTAGAATTAGTAGATACAATTTAATTAAAAAATGAAGATATATTTGAAGGAGCTTCATAGCAATAGTTGAATAAAAATTTCCCCTTGTTAAGTGACGGTGATTATCTTTATATTATTGGAAAGAAGATTGTTGTTTAAAATCTGAAAGAAAATAAAACTGCAGAAAATAAAGAAGCAAATCCTGCAAAAGAATTAATTCCAGTACCACCTGCTACTTTAGCACAAATTATTGAGGACAAAAAAAAGGAAAAGGCTGTTAAAGAGCCAGAATAAATTTAACCTGAAGAATAAGCAAGTTAAAAAATAGTTAAAAAGATAAAACCTAAAGCCACTAAAAGCACTACTGCAACAACTCCTCCTTAACCTGCTGAAGATAATGAATAAATTCGTATTATTGAATTTTATCTTTATAAGTACGATATAGAGTCTCCTATGGTTGAGAAAAAGAAAGAAAAACCATAAGAGGAATTGATTCAAATTGATGAATATTAGCTACTAGGAATATAAGATTTATACTAAAATGATTTAAATAAGCAACCATCTCAAGTTTAGCCATAATAAGCATAGTAATAGCCTGAAGAAGCTAATTAGGAAAAATAAGAACCTGCTTAAGAAAAGAATTAGCAATAACCACCCGTAGTAGAGTAAAAGAAAGAAGAAGAATAATAAAAGTAGGGTAGTGAAAAATATATTGAGAAAGAAATTAAAAAAGTAGAAGTAAGCAAAGCCTAAGAAGAATAAAAAAAAGATGGTAGCAAGACTAATATTCCTTAGACACCAACCTCTAAATAAGAAAATAAGAAAGAATAGAAAAAGGTTAAATATGGTATTATTTAAAAGACTTTGTTAGCCTAGTCAGAGATTTCATAAGAGACTTAAAAGAATATTAAAAATACTTCTGAAATAGTTGTCAAAGATTATTCAATTATTCTACCTTTAAATGTATCATGCTCTTTGTGGACAATGAATAAAGATTAAATTACTCTTTATAGTGAATAAGGAATTAAGATCTTTTCTAAAAATCCTAAAGATATTCATGAAATAGATCCTTAAGCTTATTTTAAATTCATGAATAGCATAAAAAACAATGAACATCTTTCAGAAGCAAATAACTAGTTCTCATTTGCAGGTGATGAATCATTGATGAACAGCTTAAAGGAAAGTAATGATTTCTTAGTTAAATTTAATCACACCATTCGTTTGACTGCTAAAGATAAATCTACTAATGTATTTTCTGAACTTCAAAAATAGTTTTCACAAAATGTGTAGCAAGTCTAGCAAGTTAATGGCTAGGCCTCTTTGTAAGTTGAAGGAAAAAAGTAAATTTGAGAATAAAAATATAAATTTATATTAATTTATTTTATTTTTAGATTGAGTGTAAAGAAAGAAGAATCTGTAAGAAAAGACAGTGGAACATAGCCTTTGCTTGGTGCTGATAAAAAAGCTCAAAGTACCACTGGAAAAAGATTAATGAAAACAACACTAATTACAAAATTAGAAAACAAAAAAAAAATTCATTAAAATAATCCAAGCTATCATGCTTGCTATGATATGAAAAATGGAGTTTATTATGTATTAAATTGGTAGTTAAACCCATACACTAATGTTTTTCCTTCTTTGATTACTATGGTTTATGATTAAAATAAATACATAGATTAAAAAATGCATTCCTACATTGATAAAGTAGAAACTTTAAATAATTTTTCAACAAACCCAACTTAAAGTGAAAATCAAATTTCCAGTAAATAGATTTTTGAAGAATTCTCTATTCATTTTATGAAAAAATTATTAAACTTGTAAAGATATCGCTTAGAATTTCCTTGGAAATTAAATAGATGGGATTATACATATGGCTATTCATTAAGTGAATTAAATTCTAAGAAATCTAATTCTTCTTCAAGTTCTAGCAGTATTGCAGCAGAAGAAAAGAAAATTTTGAGCAGATAAAAAGCAAAACTATTATAGCGCTTAAATAAACAATTGGAATATTAGAAACCTCTTATTTAAAAGGAAAGAGAGTAATTAAAAAGTTAATAAAAAGCTTTGAGAGAAATCTAAAAAAATTATGCTTTTTGTATAAATGGATCAATTGAAACATTTAATTATATTTATTAAAAAATATCTACTTTTTTAGATTCATTTGATAAAAATTCAAATTTAGCTTAAAGAAAAGCCATTCTACTCTTAACTTCTCTCCTCTATTGGTTAAAGCATAGCTAACTTTTAGCAATTAGAGAATAATCTCTTGATGAAAATTTTTCAGTCTTAGTTTAAAAATTCTTTAATTTATTATAAGATTAGCAAGTTTCAATTGATCTAAAACAACTAATTATTTTGATCATTCAAGAAAGTTGGGGTTTCTTAACTAAAAGCCATTAAAAATAAATAAATATTATAACTCAAATTAATGATCTTCAAAATAAACTCTAAGTAAATATTTTAAATCATTTACAGTTATCACAATTTAAAATTATAATTAAAATAGGAGAAGAATTTATAAGAAAATCTCAATTGGATAGAAATTTTGTATAATAATTAAGTTGATTTATGTTAATCTATTGTTAAAGATTTCCCTTTAAAGGAATATATGGTAGAATAAATCAAGGAACAAGATGTTGTTGATTAAGTTGATCAGAACACAAATATTAATCATATTTATAGAAGAAACAGATATTTAAAAATTACTTAAAAGACTTTTTGCGAACCATTTGCTCGTCTTCTTTTTGAAGATATTACTTATGGCAAAGATCTTATGATTTATCACAGCAGTTTTGAAGATTTATAAGACCAGCTATTTGTTTATCCAGAAAAACCTCCTAAAGCTTTAGAAAATGATAAATAGGCTAATAAAAAGGAGGAAATAGAACAAGAGGAAGATGATGTTTACATATCAGAAAGTTAAATTGAAAAACATAAAGAATACAGCTAAACATTTTGGAAGATAATTGAAGATGAAGCAATAAAATCATGCTCTATTTCTGATGGCTCTCAGTAAAAAATTTAGAGTGGATTAGCTTTATGGAAATTGATCAGATATCTCTTAGAAGAATTATAAATACAACTCTTGAAAATCAAAAATGGATAAACTGAGTGGGAATAAAGATATAAAATAAGCAGAAAATTTATCAATTTGATTGAAGGATCATTAGAATGTTTAACTTAAAATTTAAAATCTCTTTAAGCAGCATCAAAAGATTATGTGAAATAGCTCATAGAGTAAATTAATGTCTGCCTTGCTCTCTATTTATAATCAAGCTTTGCTTCCTCTATTTCTGTTTTTCCTAAAAGCATTGATATTTTTTATACACTTAAGAAGATTTTTGCTCATATGAAAAAAATATTAATGGTAGAAAAGGGAGCTCCTCATTATAGCGAAAGTACTGGTAATGCAGATTAAAGTGAAATTTTACCATAAGAGTTATGTTTTGCTGAATAAATTTATGCTAATCACTCAGAAGGTCTTGATCAAACAATTGAAAAGGTATTTGAAACAAACCATCCTTATGAAAGAGGTAAAGTTATTTAGTTTGAATAAAATATGTTCCCTGGTGCTATTGCAATAGCAATTCATTTTGATAAGAGATGCTAATCAGATGCCAGTAACGATTTCTTATAAATAAATGGATGGTATGACTTCTAAAAAGGAGCATAAACTGGATACAACATATAAAGCAGAGAAGGATTAGGTAAGACATTCAAACTTTCTGGAAAAGCAGTACCTAAAAGATAGCTTATTCTTTTAGGAAATACCATATAAGTTGAATTCCATTCTTCTGGTCATGCAAAAGACGAAAAATCTCTCAGCAGGTATTTTGATAAATTTAATTAGTAAAAAAGTTGTTCATTTTATTAAATTATAATAAAGATGGGGTTATAAGATAAGCGCAAGACCTATTTATGGTATGAATAAAAAAATGTGGCCAGAGGAAGAAGCTTCTGAGGAATTTAAAAAGATTGTTGATAGATTTGGAAACCAAGAATTGCTTACAGAGTGGCTAAACACTATGAAATTATGTGTAATTTCAATTTCTGAAGCAATAAAAAATATCAGTTCGAATTCCATTGTTTCAGTCAAAGAAAAAAATTTGAATCACTTTTTGAAGCTTGCTATTTTAAGAAACGGATACAGTTCTAAAAATAGAGAGGATTATTTAGTAAGATTTGAAGATCTCTCCACTAATCCAGCACAAGGCTTATGGGATATTTCAAATATTGTTGCATCCTAAGGATTTGAATAAGCTCAAGCTATATTCTAAAAGTTTTAAGTTCCAAATACCCTTGATAATACACATTCTTCTTTGAAATAA
The DNA here is from genome assembly GCA_000231825.2 of Tetrahymena elliotti 4EA. Lineage (NCBI taxonomy): Eukaryota > Ciliophora > Oligohymenophorea > Hymenostomatida > Tetrahymenidae > Tetrahymena > Tetrahymena elliotti. Next base: position 857,402 of record JH720314.1, on the reverse strand, counting down.
GAGATGTATTTCAAACTTTATAGAGTAAATAGTTTTTTAATTTAAATTTTTCTTATTAAAATGTTGATAATGAATAAAAGTAATTAAGTGATGATTACATTGAGAGATGCTTTAAATACAGTTTTTGTAAAGAAAAATAAGAAAAAAATCAAGATTAAGAACCTACCATTGATTCTCTAAACTGGAATGTTTAAGTGAATAACTCAATTTTATCTAACTTTATCAAGTAAATCTAAGAAAAGTAAGGTGAGTTCTATAGTTTCTATCAAGAAGTTAGCTCAAAATTAAAAGATCCTATATAATATACACATGAAAAGATAAGGTTTGATATTTATTTACTTTTTAAAAAAAACAATATATATTAACTTTTATTTTATTGATAAAAGACCCACATTTAAAAAGGAATTCAAAGAACTATGGTTCTAATGTGAAGCTTTACTCTTCTTGGCTTGTTTATATCACTGTGGTTTAATTTAAATTGGCCTCTCTTAGAGTAAAGAGTATATTATTGATCATTTGTAAGGTTTACAAACTACTCGTAATGAAATTATTGCTAAAATGCTTAATCTTGTCTAATAAGAGAAAGAGTTTTAACATACTATTGAAAGTCTTTTTGAAGCTAAGGTTGAATTTGATGAAGAGCAAGCCAAAGTAATTGAAGAAAAGAAAGCTTAGTTAGAAAGAGTAGAGTAAGAAGAGTAATTAAAGAAAAAGTAGTAAGAAGAAGCAGCTGCTGCAGCTTAAAAATCAGCCACTTAAAGTAAACCCACAGAAAAAATAGTAAAATAAGGCAAAAAAATTAAATTTGTAAGGTAAGATGTCCCAAAATCAAGCACAAGTAAAGCTAAAACCTCACAAACATCTAAGGAAGTAGTTAGTTAGTAAAAAAGCCAAGCTACTACTTAAAAAGCAGCAGAAAGTAAAAACACTGAAAAATAATAAAATGGAGGAAAAAGACTTCCCCAAAGAGTAGAAAGATTTGATTATGATGAAGAAGAAGAAGAAAAATAATAAATTGAAAGTGATGAGGAAATCTAGGAAGATGCTGACTTCAATCGTTAACTTAGAAGAACTGCTTCTCGTAAAACTCTTACTAAATAAACTAATCAATTTGAAGAAGCTCAATAATTCTAACCAGAATTAGAGTCATTCTTATGGGAAAAATTCTAAAAAAGATATGGAGGCGGTAATAACGATGCCCTTAAATAACTTTGTGAATCTAGAAACATTTCTTATGATGAAGATGATATCTTAACAACAACAAAAAGAATTTACAATATTTGCAAATAAACTTTGATTAAATTAGTTAAAAGTTAATAAGAAACTAAAAGCTAAGGTGAACCTTCATCGTAATTCTTAACTTTAGAATAGAGATCAGCATATGAAATTATTGGTGTTTAAATTGCTTAGAAATGCCTCTTCTTATTATCCCTTAACTACAAGTAAGCATATGCCTAAAGCACTTAGAGTTAGACTAATTAATCTATTGATGGTAGTGTAACTGATATGGTAGATGATTTACCTGATTTAGCTGTAGGATTATCTAGAGGTGATTCAACCTTTTCAGATTTAGATATTAAGCCAGTTGGAGTAAATAGATCTATCTCATAACCTATAAATGAAAAAACTATTGATAAAGACAAACTGAGAAGTTTTAGAGCTTGGGTTGATTCATACTAAAAATGGAAGTAATACAGAAAATAAGATGATTTGCCTGAAATTTATGAATAAACTGAAGAGTATAATGAATTATACTCCACTTAAAATTACAACCCACTTAAATCTATAGCCTTTTTCCTTTGTTCTAATGTGAAATGTGATGATGTTAAGACTATATTAGATCATTAAGACTACCGCTGCTCAAGAAGAATAGCATCTATTTCTTTATTAAATTCTGTTTACTCTCTTGCCTCAAATACTTGCTTTGAAAGGTAAAACAAAAAATTTACAATTTTTTATTTAACTTTGTATTTTATAATTCAAAAGGTATGTCATTGGTATAGTAAATGACTTACTTGGTTGTGATTTACACTAAGATGTCACTTGTGCTGGTAGAAATTTGAAAGAACTTTATGTAGAAGAACTCAAAAATAGTTTCATCAAATCTATTGAAGTAATTAACAAAAAAGTAGAAAAAATGATGAAAATTCGTCTATAAGACATGATCATCCAAGTCTAAAAAGTTAAATTTGAAAATAAGATGAATATTGGTTTGAATGGAATGCTTCAAGAATAGCTAAAAACAATCAATTTGGCTTTGGCAGACATCTTGACTATGGTCAGTGGAACTAGTGATTTACTTTGGAAAATTCGTAGATTAACATCTTAAGGCAACTCTCAATCTTCTTAAACCTCAAATAATTCTTAGAATAACGAATAATATTGGGCTGGTTTAAATACTTTCTTCTCTAATTTATTGAGCGTAGGGTTAATTTCTGCAACATTTTCTTAAATGTACAATAAATTTGAAGATATCGTACTCCTAGTTACCTACATGAATCATTTAGTTGAAAATATTTTGAATAAAGTAATTCAACAAGCACCTTACAGGTATGTGGAAGTTTTAATTGAGGTTATCCATAACCATATTATGAAAGAGTATGGCCTACTAAAATTACCAACCTCAGAAGAAAACAAAAATGACAGTTATGAAATTAATGCTCGTATTTTCTTAAGAATATTTGATCCTGTTGGCTAATTAAGACTTTCATTTTTACTTTAGACTTTAGAATATTGTCTCTCAAAAAGATATTCCCCTATGAGAGAAAAACAAAAATAACTAAAGAAAAATATAACAAGCGATTAACCATATTTTTATGAACTTACTTAAAGTCTTCTTTTCTATGCTTACTAAAGTGAAACACCAGTCTAAGTAAGGTTAGTTTTGAGATGTTTAAAGAGACTCTCTCACTTATTTAATGTTAGCTCAGACCAAGCTGCTGAGAATACCAATTCTAAATCTTAAATTTTATCATCACCTTTTAATCCTAAATATTTCTATTATGAGGTTTAGAACCTTTAGGAAATAAGCATACACTGTTCAAAAGAAGTTTAACAAAATTATATGTAAATTCTCCAAACTATTCCCAAACCTGTCTTAAAGAAAACATATCTTGAGTTTGCAAAACCCTCAAGCAAATTTTTCCCTCTTCATTATGTTAATTTACTCTTTGAGAAAGTAGGAAGCTATATTCTAAATGAAAAGAGTGAATCAAGTGAACCTACTCTCAGATAATCTTTGATCAAACTCCTAACAAAATCTCAAATCTCTAACTAATTTAAAAATAGAAATAGCTCTCTCTACTTAACATTTAACTCTGATTAAAATAAAAAAAGAGAAAAAATAAACCTCGTAGTTGATAAGAGTGAAAATTCTACTAATACTTATATTGTACTTGGACAGTTGAGTGAAGAAGAAGATTTAACATTTTTACTTAAAGTATTATATTACTGGGAAGAACTCTATCCAACATCAACTTCATTATCTCTCCCAAAAACAGTTGAAACATATTTAGAGTAGAAGAAGATCCTTGACTAAAAGAAAGAGACTCTTTAAAAAGTATTTTTTTTCAATATAATTTAATATAATTCTTAATTAATTTTATTATTTAGGCTACAGCTGCTAGTTAAAACTAAGCTGAGAAAGGCGAAGCAGATGCAAATAATACTCATACTCAAAGACTTCACAAATTAATGGATAAAATATTTGTTGCTTTACCAGAAATTAATGGTATTTCTGAAAAGGAATATGAATTACCCGTAGGATGGTAGTTTAACTATGTTGGACTATACAGTGATCTCACAGTATTCTAGGGAGATACAAAGAGAGGAAAAATCAAAAAGAAAGTCAAACAAGTTTGGTAAAACCTTGGTTTAGCTACTTTAATGAAAAAAATGGAATAAGCTGACAAGGAAATTAAAGAGTTTGAAGAAGGTGACCCAATTGAAAAGAAAATGGAAATTATAAAGGCCAAGAACTTTATTCATCGTATATAGGCTCATCTTAAGGATATATAAACTATTGCATCCCTATTTAATATCTTTGGATATGGTCCTATGTTTGATTTCCTTCCTCAGGATAAGGCATAAGAATTAGCAACATTAGTAAATTATGGCATTAAAAACTAATTAAAACCCATCCCTCTAGATGGAATTAATGAATAATATAAAAAAATTATTGACCCTAATGAAATTACTATTCCTCGTCCTGAAAAGAAATCGGTTGTTGTCAAGGATCCTGAGCCTGAAAAATAATCTTAAATGGTTGTTTAGATTTGTAGTGGATCTATTTTCCCTCAATACGAAATAGGAATAGACATAATTACTTCTCTTTCTTCAAAAGTAAATCCCTTTCATTTATTTTTTTATTTTTATAATTTATTTTTCTTTTAATTTTAAGGAATCATTCTTCACTGAAGCAAATGCATAGAGTATAATTTAAACTCATTGCAAAGGAGGATAATCTACTAATAATATTGTGAGCGATTTAATAGAGTTCTTTAGATACCTTTGTCAAAATGATGAAAATCAACTTAACTTATAACAAAATAATCTTAAATTGTGTCTCGAATCAATAATTGCTAAAAATTGGGAGTCTGAATTCTCTCCATTAGACAGAAGCATTATAACTGGTATTCTTAACGTTGTTGGTGGATGGCCACAGTCTGTCAGGCAAACTGCTAAGTGCATTTTGAATAATGTTGACTATGAATAAGATACAGAATGTGTACTTTCTGGAGGTATTGGAAGTGGATAGAAGAAGTGTAATATCATATCAACATGCAGTCCAACTGTTTCAGTCTAGACTGTTTAACTTAGAAATATTACTCCTATGTATGAAGAAGAGTGGGCTATTGATAAATTTAATTGCTTTTCTGAATTATTTTAAGCTATATAAAAGTGTGCTATTTTAATGAATGGAGCTCATACTTAGAAACCACCCTAACAAAAAGCTTAAGAACCTAAAAAAGCAGAGGAATAAAAACCTGCAGAAGAACCTGAAAAACCAAAATCTGATAATGAAGGAGAAAAATAAGAGTAAGAAATCCCTGACTCTAAAGAACCTGCTTAGAGCGAACAAGCCTCAAAACCTAAAAGTGATTCACAGATAATAATAGAAGAAGAAGAAGAAAAGGCCATGCACTTATAATACTAATGGAAAATTAGAGTAGGATTATTGATGAGATTTTTGCTTTAAATTGCTAATAAATTAGAGTGGAACAGAGCAGTTGAAAGAAATTTGTTAACTAAAGAATAAGGCTTAAAACTTCTTGAGATTATAGATTCTATGTGTAAGTAAGGATCATCTTAAGAAAAAATGAATTCTGTTGCTTGTGAAGAGGAGTTCATTAGTACTTGGGAATAATATATAGACAAAAACTAAACAGCTTTAGAATGGATTAAATTCCCTAAAATGTTCAATAGTCAAAAGAAGAGATTTACTTTTTTGAAAGATTAATCAGATAATTTCCCTTCATTGAAGAAATTAACTTCTTCTCAAGCCGCTGAAGAAACTGGAGATATGAGAGATTTTATCTTTTCTCCATCACCATATATTGAATCACTTCCTCAAGATTAACCTGAAATTAGTGAAAATAAATTACTTAAATATTGGGAAAAGTTCGTTATCCCTAAAATTTATGATTTTGTTAAATCTACACTCAAACCATATGAACTTGAAGATTTCTTTGAGTAAATTCGTTATCCTTTACGTAAAGGTGATCAAACAAGAGCTATGAACGTTGCTTATATTATTTGTGAAAAGAACTTACCATCTGGTGTTGTTCTTCCTGATGCAAATCATGATTGGTCTACTATTTCTATTGAAGATGTGCGTGTTGGATAGTGGCTTTTAGCATCTATAATCAACAAAAAAACCAATTCCTTACTTACTCCATTCTTTTCTCGTGAAAAATTGCTTGCTGGAGGTGTTACTAATATTCCTGTTTTGGCTATTGGAATAGATGCCCGTAATTCAGCTGTGCTATGTCTCTACTAAGACCATGATCGCGCTCACCTTATTTCTGTTTGGATTCCTGTCACTTGTTTAAAGAATCCTGAATAGCCTATTCGTCCACCTGCCTCAAGCTATTCATAAAATTATATTAGCGAATCTTTCCTTCAAGCTATGATTAGAAGTATAACTGTTCTTTCTAGATAAGCACTACTCTAATTTTTCTCTTTAGGTAACAATGCACTTACCTAATTACCTTCAGTTGATGTTCTTGTTAAGGAAAACAACTTACTTACTGATTTGAAATTATCATTCTTAGAAATAATTAGATCTTCTATTATTGAAGAAATTGTAGATGACCCCTTATTTGGATGGATTAAGACAAACGGTTCAATTCTTTATCTATAAAGTGAACTTCACAAATAAATAAAATCATCCCATTAACATATATCCTTTGTTCCTAAATAAGAAAACGACTAATTCACTTAGCTTAGAAGCCATATAAAACATGATACTTCAGCTCATCACGACCACTAAGCTCATTTATATCCCTTTAAAAAATTACGTCAAATATAACACTTCATTGACTGGGCTGGTATGGAAAACAAAGTTACAATCAACTTATTGTTTGATTACATAATGTAAAATTTCAAGCCTCAAGTAACTCTAATCAATAGATATGTATAGGATATTAACATAGTTAATTTAGCCTAAGTTAACTCTCCTGATGGTTAAGTATAAAATTCATCAAACTCTAAGCCTTTCCGTCTATGCTCATTTGAAGGTTTTGATGCTGAATTAATTGGCGCAATCGTCTTATCATTCCGTAAAGATGCTTTCCTTGGAGTATATTCAGGTAAATTTGATTTTTCTTTTGTATTTTAAATTTAAATTAACATAAATTAGGTCTTAAATTCTTCGAAGATGAACTTGGAATCAATAAAATTTCATAGTTAAATGCAGGAAAAGAATCTAAAAAAAGTATAGAACCTATGATGTTTAAGGGTCGTGATGTTTACTGCAGTTATTACTTTAACAAGCATTAACTTTCACCCTTGGAGCAAGATGCCAATCAGAGCACCCTTCCCTGCGTAATTTATGGTATTCCTAGAGACTGGAATATGTTATGCTGGTTGATAGATTCGGTCTCTAGTTCTTTGATGAAGAATAAAGATGATAAAGAATCACTAGAAAAGCTCGGAAAAATAATGACTCTCCTGACTGAAAGTTTTGATTACCTTAAAGGTCCATGCATCGTTAAATAGTTACTTGCTAAACTTATCATAAGAACGGCAAGGAAACTCAGATTCCTTGTTAGAAGCTAGATCTATAGTGGAGTTCTTGTATGTAATTAAAATGAATAAGTAAAATAACACTGGTAGGTATTTGGAGTAAAACAAGAGTTTGTCAAGAATAATATAACCAAAGCAAATGAAATAAAGACAAGCTTTAGTTAAGAATCTAAACTTTACTCATCATTCACTTAAGATTATATTGAAATGCTTTAAACTTTGACAGTCCCTATTATTCATTAGAAAGAGGATCTATTTACAATTAATCCTAGATAACTCCTTTCTGAAAGTGTAGATAACATTCCTAAATGGCTTGAAGTTGGAGCTAATTTACAAATTTTAATGAACTTCTTTGAAGATCAAGGACTCTTGTCAAATTAGATTTATAATTAATTTATCAATATATAAGTTGAATTTGAGAATTTCTAATAAGAAGGAATATGCATGATTAAAAACTTACCTTCTGAATGGACTATTGAAGAGACACGCTCTCATGTATTGTCTGTTTTGGAAAAAAGTAAATTGAGAGTTCTCAATCCTAGCTCTGATATATTTATACTTTCAGAAGATTAATATAAGCACTTATTAAATAAGCAAGAGTAATCAGATGAGCTTGAGGTACCTTAGGATTAATAAGCACTCTCAAACAAATCTTAGAAATTGTGCATAATATTAACTGATGGGTTAGCAGTTTTAGATTTAGAAGAGGTTGCTTAAGAAAAGAAAAGAGAATAGGAAGATAAAGAAAAGCTTGAAGCATAATAAAATGGCACGGATAAAGAAGCAGAAGGCAGTTAAGCTCCATAATAATAGGCACCAGCTCATCCTGAATTCTGGTCATGTGAATCATGTACCCTGTAAAATGCTTGGGAATCTCAAATATGTGAAGTTTGTGATGCACCTAAACCAGAAAACATTCCCCTTTAAAACGAAGACAAAGGTAATGATGACAAAAAAGAAAATGAAGTCTAATAAGATTAGGAAGCTAATGAAACTCCTCTTGAAGAGATTCTAGAAAATGAAAGAAAAGAAGAAATAGAAAAGGTAAATAAATTCCTAGAAAACATGAAGGCTTTTGTGAATGAATTTTACACAAACAAAAAATAAACTCTCACTAATTAAATTACAGAATTAGATTCCCAAAAGTAGCTTTTAGATGAAACTTTTACTAAAGAAAAGGATATATTAGAGCAAGAAATTAAGAAAAAATCTTTGAAAGATCAAAAGAAATTAGAAAAATAAAAATTATTAGAATCTAAAAAACGTAAGGAAGATAAGAAGAAAAGTAGTTCAAAGAAATAATCAAAAACTTCTTCTGTAAGTACCGCTAATACCGTAGTAGCAAATAGCCAAGATTTAGTTTCACTCTAACAGTTAGAAGAATAATTAAAAACTGAAGAAGCAAAATACTCTTCTAAGACTCAAGAAATTGATTAAAAGAAGTAGGATATCACAAAAGAAATTTAAAATATTGAATCACTTTAAGATAGTTGCTTGACCTATTCAGGCCAAAAGTCTCTCATCTAAAACGAGCATACATAGTTGCTAGAGAGATTCTTATGTCTCAGATTCCTTGATGAATCATAAGTCAAAGTAAAGTAAAGTGTCCTCAACAAATTTGATTAAAGATGTTAGAATCTTAATAATAAATTCCTAGAAGAACTAGCTCAATAATTAAATATTAATGAATACAGAAACCACAAGAGTATTTAAAATAAATTTACCTCTTTGATTTTGAATGGCTAAGCTTTGGAAGCCATCAAAATTTTAAGCAAATTAGGTCTTGATATTCACTTAGACTATGTTGCCCACACAAAGGCAGATTAAAAGTTAGTACTTCCTGCCTATCTTTTGTCTTAATTAGTTTAATTTGTAGAAATAGAGGTTTGTAAGGAAACAAAAATGGTTCTTAAATACAACTCAACTAATATTCGTTTCCATTTATCTTCTTATAATTTAACTGAACACAAATAACCCATCGGATATTCATCTGAATCAAGTATCCTCCAATATAAGAAATTGACAGAATAGCCTCTTGCTGATTTAAGGTAATACATTTAAATGTTGTATTTAAACAAATACTAAATATATTTACATTAATAAATAGATTCTCATGGGCACTCTTAAAATTAATCAACAAATTCTTACAAAAGAATGTATCTCTTATCAACATGAGTTCAAAAGAAGAACCATTAGATTCTCACACTTAAGCACAAAAATACAAGAATGGTGGAAAATTAGATTTGTCCATTTCTGATTAATTATCTGAGAATAGATCGTTTTGGTTAAGTCCAATAAAAATAGATTTATCCTAAAGAGTATTAAATATGACATCTATTAAGAGAGATTCTGTACCAAAAGTCTAAGTTGAAAGACTTAAATTGCAAAGAACTTCAGATGCTGCTTAAGTTGCCTCCTCTTAAGGATATAATCAAAATACTGAAATCTTTTCTCATCAAAATGCTAAATCTTCAAATTTCAAAAACATAGTTTCAAGTAACCTCAAAGAAGATTTCTTATTTACAAAGGCATTTGACCAAATAAAAGATTTCTCTGTAACACTTTTAAGGTAATTCAATTGAAATTAGTAGTTAATTCATTTTATTAATAATTATTCTTTTATTACAATAAAGACCTGTCAAACCTACAGGAACAGATCCCTTTATTGCCTTTGAAACTATATTTAAGGGAGAATTAGTTATGGGTGAATCTGGTCCTTACAGATAATTCTTTGCAGATATTTCATCAGAATTACAACCAAATGTCTTATCAGCTCATTAAAGATAACTTAATTTATTGCTGCCATCAACTAATAATATTTCTAAGCTTGGAGATGCTAGAGATAAATATGTTGTAAATCCTTCTGCTAAGAGCTCTTATCAATTACAATTATTTGAGTTCTTAGGTGTTTTAATGGGTACATGTGTTCGTACAGGTACTCACTTAACCCTTGATTTACCTTAAATCCTATGGAAGCAATTAGTTGGAGAAGAAATTACTCTTGAAGATTTAGAAGAAGTAGATCGTCCTGTTTTTGATATGATTAAATTTATTGATTCCTGCGAAAAAACTGTATTTTAAGAATCTTTCTTTGAAACTTATACTACAACTTTAAGTGATTTGAGCACTGTAGAGTTAAAGAAAAATGGCTCTAAAATTAATGTAACATATGAAGATCGCCAAGATTATATAGCAAGAGTTGTTGAAGCCAAGATTAGAGAGAGTTCATTGCAAATATAAGCAATTAAAAATGGTTTAACACAAATCATTCCTTAATCTTTACTTAATACAGTTCGTTCAGTAGATTTAGAAATGTGGGTTTGTGGACGTAAGAAAGTTGATTTTGATTTACTTAAGCGTCATACTATTTATAGTCCATCAATTAATGAAAATACCCCTCATATTAAATTCTTGTGGGAAGTTTTGCATGAATTATCTCATACTGAATCTTTAAGATTTGTCAAATTCTGTTGGGGACAAGAACGTCTTCCAGCTAATGATGAAGAATTTGAAAGAAACTAGATAAGATTTATGATTAAACCTGCCACTTACTAAACCTACTAGCCAGATAAAGCCCTTCCCAAGGCTGATACATGCTTCTTTAATTTAGAACTTCCTGCATATACAACAAAAGTAGCATTAAAAACCTAGCTACTTATAGCTATCAACACTGATTGCGACTCTATGAATGCAGAAGACCCTATTGCATTAGACCCTGAGCCAAATTATGGAGGTGATCCTGGTAATTACTCATCAGATGAAGAATGTGGCGGAGGATGATTATTGTTATAAATTAATTGTAATATCTCACAACAATAATTTATTAATAAACATTTTTTTGATTTTAAATATTTATTTTAATATTTACTTTTTTATTCTTCTTTATTGTAAGTATTTGTTTTAATTTCGTGTTTTATTCAAATCAAAAATTAGTTATTCATTTACAATTTTACTATTTATTTGTCAAATACTGTTATTTCTATTTTTCTTATTGAATGAAGTAGAAGAATTATTTTATCCATTCAATATAAAAAAAATTGATTTGAGATTAGAAAAAATCTTAAACACATTACAATTTATTTCTCAAAGAACTTCTCTAAATCTTTAGCAAGATTTTATTGATTTTAATTTTTTTTTTGAAACGTTTCAAAGTATGTAAAATCAGTGAAACTTTTAAGGTAAAATCAATGAAACTTTTAAGGGTTTAATTAAAACAGATTTTCAAAAAGAAAAATAAAAATAAAACTTTTTGGATTGATAAATCTTATTTTACTTTCTTAATTTTAGTAAATTTTTGAATGTTTATTCAATGTTTATTTTGAAAAATGTAATGTCTTTCAAAAAACTAAGAAAATTTGTTAAAACAAACGAAACTTTAAATCATCAGATTTTCCATAAGAAAAAAAGAAAATAAATTTTTAGAGTAAGATTTTGAATGAATAAAATAGAAATTTGTTTTAACTTTATTTTTTTTAATTTGGATTATTCAGATTATCTATTGTATTTAAGTTTTTTTTAAAATTATAAATTTATTTTTAAAATGTATTATCTTTTTGAAAAATTTAAAAAATATATTGAAATATACTTTGAAACTTTTAAGGGAAAAATTCAATAGATTTTACAGAAAGTAGTAAAATAAAAAATATTTAGAATGAGATTATTTTGTAATTTAAAATTTAATATATTTTTTAGCTTTATTTTATATTTTGGAAAACTCAGTAGATTTATTCCATTTTAAGTCTATTTGGAGAGTAGTATTTCTTCTTAATTTGAGGTGTAAAATATACATATTGATTAATTTTTTTTGATTTACTTTACATCCTAAGTTCTTCTAACTATTGCATTTTCATCATTAAATCTTTTTGTATGTTTGCTATTTTTTCTTAGTGAACTAAATTTTATGGAGATGATATCTAGCTTTAATTTTAAGGAGGAATCAAGCTTTATAGTTTTTCTTTTTCACTTAATTCTTTTAACATGTTTACTTTTTTTATTTCTTATTAACTCTTTTTAGAGCTAATTGCTTAGAGCATTTCTTTTTATGTTTACCTTCTTTGAACCATATCATAAACTTCTTTTTCTCTCTATTTTTACCTGTTCTGGTAGTCTTGAGAAGATTTTACTTCAATCTCTTTGTATTTCTTTTTTATTTCTTCAAATTATTTTACATAATATTCAGTTTTTTACACAGTAGAGTGGATTCTTTATTTTAATTGACTATATTCTCTCTCTTTTCTTACATTCTTTAGAATTTGTAATTCAGCTTACTTGCGCTTTTCTATTCTTTGAGTAATTTCTTTATATTCATCTATATACTTTTATTTTTATTCCATAAGTAACTTATACTAATTATATGAATTGATGTGATCTAATAACTGCTTATCAGTATAAAATTGTAAAACAGAAATATTTGGATCACACATAGCTTCTTTTGTCCTTAAACCATTTTTTCCATACTTTTTCATAAGATATAAAAAGCTTCTATGATCTTGTTCACTCCAGCCACAATTACTACCTCCTAAATCTGATATTAAATCATCTATTCTCTTAACAAATTCTTTAATTTACTGCATATCTTTTTGATCTTCTTCTACATTACTGATATTATTAAGAGACTTGTCAAGAAGAGAAATATTTTATTTGCTACTTTAGCCTCGAGGGCTATAACTTCTGCTTTCTTGATTATATTGATGTTCTTAATGATTTATTGCTCTCTAATTTTTTTATCTATTTTCGAAAGATCTTTCTTGGCTTACTTAGTTTGGAGAATTGCTATATTTTCTTGTCTATGGAGTATTATACGAATTTATATATTGCTAATTATTGGGCTACTTATTTTATTTTTTTTGTGGGGAGTAGAAATAATTATTTTCTTATTACTATTAGTATTTATGTTCTGTTTCATCATCTTATTCTTAATAATAATTAGCTTCATCTTCTTCCACAAATTCGCTGTTTGCATGGTTCAAAATACCTTCTACAGCTGCTTTATTATTTTAGCTTCTTGGAGAAATAAAATTTGATTTCCCTTTGGATTAATTCGAAGCTAATATATTAGAATTCAATTTTTATGTCATTTATCTACTCTCTTCTTCAGGTAATTCAGAGACTTTACTTAGAAATTAATTAGGATTTTCTTTTTTTATTTTATCCTGAGTAACAAAAATATCTGCTTAAGTAGGCCTATCATCATTATCTTTATCTATATCTCCTTCCTAATCATTTATATTCTAGTCTTGTTCAATACTTAGCTATCTTTGTTTCTTTTTCCTTAATTCTGGTGGTAAATTCTATTATAATAATGTATCATCTTCATCTATATCTGAACTTGATTTTTTAGATGTATCATAGCTTTATTTCATATCTCCTAAACCTTCCTGTGATTTGAATTCTTTTCTTCTTTTTTTGCTTTTATTTTTATTTTTCTTCTAATAATCACTTTCGAGTTTCTTCCTTTCCTCATTCTATTATGGCGAAGCAGATAGATTTTACTTTTATCTGCTCTAGGGTTGCTAATAATTAATATCTGCATAAGCTTCAATATCAAACTAGTTTAATTCCTAAATCAATGTGTCCTTTTCTTCCTCTATGTAATTAAAATTTGATCCATGAAAATTTTTGAAATCATTCTACTTTTCAATTAATTTGGCGGCTTCTCCTTTTAAATAATTCATCATTCTTGGATTATTCCAATTTTCATCCATTTTCTTTAACACCCTACCTTGCTCTCTCTTGATAACTTATATCTGAGTGAGCATTTCATTTTTTTCTAAATCCCTGTTAAAATTATCTTCATTAAATTCAATTTGCAACCTCCTAATTATTCCTTTGTACTTTAAATCTTTAGAATTAAGCCTGAATAAGCTGAAAACGTCTTCGTCTTCATCATAACAAAATATCTATCTTCTTAACAATAGATATTCCTCTCTCCATTCTATAAATAATATTTGAGAAGCTAAATTAAGGAAGAAAAAAAAGAATTTGAAATATACTTTCTAGGTTCTTTACTTTAGTAGAATTCATTTATGAATCTTAAATGATATGATAAGAATTATATTTTATTAATTTATTGCTTATTAATGATTGGATTGAGTTTTATCTTAATTTTATAATTTTTTAATAAGTTCTCTTTACATCATAACGCAATTAATATTCACATATTTTAGAAATAATATTTGATGTCTTTAATCTATTAATTTATAAATTTTTAAGCCAATCAAAATCAATGGTTTATCCAATAGATTTGATTTATCTAAATATTTCCACAAATCAAAAATAAAGTAAATCTTTTAAAATCTTATTTCAAAAATATTTTTCAACATAATATTTTATTAGGTAAAATATTAGAATATTTTAAATTCAATTTACAATTTCAACCACAATATTAAAATTTTCTCAATTTTTTGTAAAATATTCACAAAATAATTAATAATAATTTGATTATTTTTTATAATATTTAATAATAATTTGATTATCTTTAATAATAATAAATCAGAAAATAATTATATCAAAATAGCATAAATTTATGAATTGTGCTTACTATTATACCTCAACATTTGTTGAAAAATATTAATTAGGTAATATTTGCTATGATTTTATTTATAAAACTGAACCAAATTCGAGTAGAGATAACTATAATATATTTTTTGAGGAATTAGATGATAAAAATATTTCAGATTCGTAAACTGATCAGTCAAATAATTTTGAACAAAAAAACTTTATAGCTGGAATCATTTTTTCAGAAAGATTTAGTTTTTTATCTAGAAATTTAAAAGAGTAAATTATAAGTGATTTTAAAAACAATATTTATGCTAAAATAGGCTAGCTAGAAGAAGCTTTTATAAATATAAATAGTTTATTATTCTAAAATTACTATTCTCTTGATAATAATGTAGGTGGTAAGAAATAACACCTTAACTATGATGAAATTGATTTAAAAGATATTGAAAAGAAAAAGACTATGATCAATTTATTGATTTGTATCAAAGGGAAATTTTATTTATCCAATCCACTTTAAAGTAGGCAAAATAAATGGATAATAAAGCTTAAAAATAGTAATGATTACAAAGATGTAACATTTGAAGATTTGATAAAAATATCTAATGAGTGTTATATATTAAAATTTAATTATAATGAAATACAAGAAATTATTCTAAGTGATACAAGCAATAAAAGGTCTTAATTAATAAAAGAGAGATAAGAGTCTAAAAATTTACAAATGCAGTGGTACACTAAAAAAAAAACCTCAAATTTGTATTATTTAAAAATAAAAAATTTAGAACATCTTTAATGAGCTTATATTTTAAAATCATTTCTTTTCAAGTGATAATAAAAACTTTTCTGTTTTTATTTAAAGAATCTAATGAAACTAAATAATTTATTTAATCTAGTAATTCTAATTTTTTTTGAAAAATGCTAAAATTATTTAAAAATTACAATAGAAGAGTTTTAATTTATTTATATTTTAGTTTATTAGTTTAAAATAAATACTATAGGATTCAAAAAAAACCAAAAAGTTATGAATAAACTATTAATTATACTTTTGTAAATTTACTTAAGGCACTATTCAAATACAATTAATTAAAGTTATTCAAATATTCTCAATTATTTAAGAAATCAATCTTTGAAAAGTAAAATGAAATTTGAATTAAAATTATCAAATTAAAACCACCATTTAACCCTTTTAAATTAATTGAAAATAAAATACCATAAATCCTCAAAAAATAAAAAAAGGACATTATGACCTTAATATGCTTTTTCTTGAAATTAAATATAAATTTTAAAATTTCTGACTTTAATATAAAATGGCCTTTATTTATGAGCATTTACTGTATTTAGTTTTATTTTAAAATGGTTGATTAATAAATCTACAATAAATTTTTCAATAATCATTTTATTTTCAAAATAAAAGTAAGATAAAGTAATTATATTACTATTATCTAATAATTAAATTAAAATTATTAATTTTTAGGATACATATATATACTGTTTAAAGTAGGATTGAATGATTTTATTCTATCAACTTGAAAATTTAACAAACAAACATTTGGACACATGTTTAATAACAATTTATTTAAATAGTTTTATTTTTAACTACTAATCATTTTCTTTTCACTTTTATATTTTAAAATCAATTCTACAATGATTTTAGTTCATTTAAACTAATGAGAATCTTTAGAATGATTGTTATATTATTCATGGAGCTCTCTTGCATTCAAGGTACAATTCTTGAACTTATTAGGTAAGTTTTTCAAAATTGAGTTCTGGTTCAGTGTATTAATCACAAATGATAGTAAAATAATCATTACACATAAATCTATTAAATAAAAATAAAATAATTTAATTACAAAGCAAAGTAGATCTTTATTTAAAACAGTGAATCTTTTTAATTTATTTTTTTATATTTATCAAAATTCTTTTTACCTGTTTCCGAGTAAAATAGAAAGCCTATCTTTTTGAGAACGAGTGAGCTTCCAATTTTTCAAGTGAACATTCATTTTAACCTGTAATTGTTAAATTTAGAAAGGATTAATATCTTGGTCAAGAATAAATATTTATCTGATTTTATCTAAGCATTTGCATCAAAAAAGAATTTTCTTTATGCATAAATAAATATTCTTTTTCAAAATAATATGGCAATCAGCTTAGAATTAGCTCGCTATTTGATTCAAAAAAAAATCATTTTTTACTTTTTTATTCATAGCTGATTCATGGAATTTAGCATCGTTATAATCCTTATAAAAAACATCAATTTAAGCAACAAATTTGCCATCTGTATCTTTTAAATCATCTTTAATTTGTTACATAGATCTTAATTTATATTCATGAGGATCTCTCAAAGTTTATTTCATGTAGTGAGGGATAGCTTCATATTTAGTCAAATGCTTAATAGTAGCTATTATAATAAAAAGAAGAGATGTAAATGGCTAATTGAGAGGCTAATATCTATTTAATTACCTTATCTGCTAAAAAAGAATTTACAAATGTTTGTTGAATTCATGCTTTATATTCTAAACTAATTTATGAATATTGAATTTGATTGTTTGAATATATTTAATAAATTAGAAAGATCTAAGTAATTTTATCTTTATTATTGAAATTAATTAATTTTTAACAAAAGTCCTTTCATTTTAATAGAATTATTGGCAATGTGTTTGTTTATTCTTTTAAAACATGATGAATTTTATTGTATATTTTATGATATTTATTGAAGTTATAAAATGATATTATTATAACAATAAACAATGTAAATATACAATTTTATATAAATTAATACTCAATTATTTTGTAAATATTTATTTATTATTAAACACTTCATTAAAATTTAATTTAAAATCTATTTAAAAATGATGTAATTTCCATTAATCAATTTTAGGCAAGAGGGTCGTCTAAAACTACTGTATTATCAGGATATATTGTTTTCTAATTTATTTTATTATTAAAATATACTTTAATATTTTATTCATATAATCATTAATTACTGAAGTCCCATCAGAATATTTGATAGTTTTAAAATTTTTTGAATTTATAGTTTCAATGATTCCATTTGGATAAATTAATTTTTCATCTCCATTTTCTTCATTCATTTTCATAATTCCTTCAGGATATCTATTTATTTATGAATTTTTTAGATATTTTTACTAAATAATATATTCAATACCTTATTTATTTTGAGCCATTTTGTAGAGTAAGCTCAATTTGATTATTTGAAAATAGTACAACCTTAAATAAATAAACAAAAAATAGCTTATTTAAATATTTTTGATGTTAAGAATATTACAGTTTATCCTTCTAAAAGAGTAGTTTATGTTGCCTAATTACTACTAAAGTAATACTACTCTATGTTATTTGGAAATACCTTTTTTATTAAGAAAAGAAAATGATTAATATACTACGAAAAAAGAATGTAAATGATTTACTTATTTTATATCTCCAGTTGGAAAAATAACAATTTAGTATCCATCTATAAAGCTTATTTATTTTGTTTTATTTTTATATACAATTTCTTTTATGCCTTTTTCATAGGTGCTAGTGATCTTTTATTTTATAAAATTATTAATAAAATCTACATAAATAAAATAATAAAAATTACAGATCCATCTTTGTTGTTTTCTACATGTTGAGGTTTCTTGGCTTATTCTTAGAATTGTTGATATTTAATATAGTATTTATTTGTAGAATATTTGAATTCAGAAATATCTATATTTTTTCCAATTTCTTCAATAGTGAATTGCTTTAAAGATTAATAACGAGATAAAGGAGTTTTCTTTATATTTACTGGCTTTGAATCACTTTTATTATTTTTTTCTTATGAAATCTGTTAGCCATTTTATAATTTTCCTTCATTTTTACTTGCAGAAGTTGGCTATTATCTAGGGATATTCTTCTTTTATTCTTTAACTTCTATTTATTCAGCTGGAGATGTAACAGGTTATTTTTCCTTATCTTTAGTGGATTTAGATGATTTGTAGTTACCCTTTGGATTAATTAAACTTTTAAGTTTGCTTGTTTATTCTTTTAGATTTTCAGATAATTTCTACCCCTTTTTAGCTTGTGTTTCATTTTATTTATCATTTGATATTTATTTTTAATCATTTTGCTTTTCTGCTTCTTTTTTAGATTCAACACTAACTTTTTCTGTATATTAATCTGTCTTTTCTGGTTATTTTTTAGAAGCTGGAATATTATTAATACTGCTTTGTGGAGATGGCTATCTATTACTTTTTTCAGTTTTTCCATTTTTTTGAGTTTATATCCTACCATTACTATCCCACACCTTAATGTTATCCTAACTTTATCCTTTCCTTTCTTAGCTTTTGTCTCTTTCCTATTTTATTTTTAAAATTTAAACTAAATGCTATTTAAAAAATTTTACATTTGAAGATTTATCTTGGTCTTCTTAAGGGTCTTCCTTAATAGTTTAAGCAGGACTTACTATGTATTTTAGATCTTCACATTATTCTAATTATTTTTTAGCTATATTTAATTCCTTTCTAAGCTTCCTATTATCTTTAATTGTGTTATTCAATGATAGATGAAGCTCTTCGATTTTCTTTTTTGAGTCAAATTAAAGTCTACCAAGCTTATCCCTTAAACTTTTAACTTCTTCTTTATATCTAAGAAGAGACTTCATTGTTCCCTCCTCATCTCTATCAGCAGATGAGTCTTTATGCTTTGAACTAGTAGCAGCTTATGTTAACTTTTCTTACTATAACTTTTTCAGAAGACGATATTCAGCTTCAATCAACCTTTTTTACTCTGCTTTATAATCCTCAAATTCAGATCTTTCTTTTTTAATTTTTTCTTCATAATTCTATTTCATCAAATCAAATTTTTTAATGTTTTCTTCATAGTTTTACTTAAAAACTCTTGCTTTTTAGTAACTTGCTTAAAATTTTTTAATATAAAAGTTCAAATCATCAATTTTATTATTGACATATTTAGTGATTAAAATTTTTTCTAATTATTCGCTTATCTCTATATTATCTAATCTAACTTTTTCTCCTCTTATTTCAATTATGTTTTATTCCTCTTGTTATATCTTGAGAATATCATCAGTTGAAATGTCTGTTTTCTTTTCAGATATTTCCTATAAAATTTCTTCAAATTTTTAAAATTAAATGCTTTCATCTATTGAATCCTGTTTTCTTTTCTTAGAGCCTGATTTTTTGCTATTTTTATCTTTAACAGAAACACTTGTAGTTCTTCCTCCCTTCCCTTCTCCTTATTTTAAAAATCTTTATGGAGATTCTGTTTTATTTCTTTTAGAAGGATTTCCTACTGATCCCTCTCTAAACTATGGAGTATCTCCTCTCTTTTTTTACACCTTCTCTTATTCATTATTTATAAATCTATCTTCAAATTTTAAATTATTTTTTTTCATTTCTTCCTCTATAAGCTCTTCAAAATTTTTAGTAGCACCCATAGAGTGTATTGGCTAATCATCAAAATCTTTCAAACTAACTCCTTATTCGGTGTATTGAGGGTTTTAATTTGCTTTTAAATTATCCTAGTGATATCTGGTATTAATTTACATATTATCATAATGTGTAGTCATATTTTAAGTATTTCCCATATTCTAAGTATTAGCTAAACTATCACCTTAATTTGAACTAAGATTGAATATTTCATCATAATCAAGGAGCCTTCTTTGTTTTTAATTTTATTACTATTATTCTTGCATCTGCTAAATAAGATATTATTGATATTTTTATTATTCTTATTGTTTGTATATGTTTTTCTCTGTATTGCCTTCTTCAACTGTATTTAATCTTTAACCATTTGCATTTGGATATTCCTAAATCCTACTATCATTTTTATCTACACTCTATATTTTATTTTAATTATAATTGTAATTATAAATCTAATTATTTCCTTGGGGTGAACCATTTTTCATGTAGTTTTAGTACTATATTTACTATTCTAAAGAGTTATTTAAATTACCATAATGCTAGTTCTAGTAATTATTACTTCCATTTATATTATAATTCATAGGATTAGGAAGATAGTTATTACTTTGTTCACCTCCACTTATAGAGCTTACATTATCTAAACTTTAATTTGCTAAATTCTACCCATACATGTACTATAATTATTGATAGTAGTTTTAGTTTTTATTTGAAGTAGGTGATTAAATATTCTTTAAATAATAATTCATTTCGTTTCCTTGAAATTGTTGTTACTGTTTCTATCCACTTTGCTAGAAAGGTTGATATAAATACTAGTACCTTTAAGGTTATTAGATATTATCTTTTCTGGATGAGTGTTATAAATAATCTTGTGGATCGTAGTTATTTTATGTATTTAATTGCTAATAGAAGGTGTTAATAGATTACATCTATTGCATAAAATAATTTTATTGTTCTTATCTATACATCTATTCTACATTGTTTTTAGTTCGAGGAGTCATTTAATTTATTTACTTAGGATCAACCATTCCTTTCTCAACAAAAAAATTCATCATATTATTAAACATTTACACCATTTACTAGTCTTATGAAGCTAATTATCATTTTAAAAAATGCTAAGTATTTATCAAAAGAATCAATTCATGATAAAAATATAAATATTACCTAAACTTCCATTTCCAGAATTATTTGACTAGTGAGAATTTCGCTAAATAGGATAATTTTACTAAACCTAATTCTGATTTTAATTTAACTATATATTTGGTACATTTGGATTGCCAATCAAATAAGGATTGCTTGTAGGAGACTAAAAAATAGGTGCTTATTTTAATTGTTGATCATTTTATACCTAATTATTTCTTGCTAAACCTTAAGCTTGATCTATAAAATCTATTTTCATTTAAATTGTTATATAAGTTTCATAATTTAAATAGTATTGTTACTGTTTTAGCGGTTATTTGGGTTCATTTATCAATGAGCACTTACTACTTATTAATTACAAAAGCTTTTGTGTTAATTAATATTTAAAATCACTGATTTTTTTAATATCTTTAAATGAAATTATAATATAAATTAATTGGGAATTATCTTTTTATTTTATGCATAGAAATCAATCAATCTTAGATTCTAATTTGAATAGTTAATCATATCAAATGGTATATTACTATATTTACTTAATCAACTCAGTCTTCTTTGAATCAATCAATCAATTTATTTATTACATATTTTAAATACAAATCCAAAGTAAAAATTTAGATTAAAAACTTGAAATACTCAAAAATAATTATTTACACTAAATGTATTTAAAATATTTAATCAATTTATTAGCATAATTCATGGCCAGTTTGTTTTATTTAGATCTTCAATATAATATTTTATGACTGTTTTAATATTTGTATTATTTTTAAAATTCAAATTAAAATAACATTATAAAAATCTGCAGTAGAATTAGTTTTTTTTTCTATCATCTCTTTTTTTTCTTTCTATTTTAGAATTATTTTTTAAAAATTCAACAAAAATAATTTACAATTAAAATTTCTGAAATTATTTCGTTAAAAAGGTTTAACACCAAATCTAAAATATTAGAATTGAGATTTGAACAAAAATGGTTATGAATAAAATAATATGAATAAAAATTAAAATATTAATAATATCCTTAAATTGCATGTAATATCTATTAGATATTAATTTATTTTTAATTTATTTATTGAATTAAATTATCAATCAATATGATTTTTATACTTATTTAAATATAGATATTCATTCAATTTGAGATTATGAAAAACAAACAGATATGTTAAATAGAAATAATTGGATTCTTCTTTTTAACTAAATTATAGCTAAATTAGATACTATTAAAGGTAGAATATAAAGACAAACATTAATTAATATTTTTACACTTTATTTATAAAATTTAATGATGTTTTAACTTCCTTTTTTATATTTAACTTGCTACATATTATTAAGAGATATAAAGCAGGCTTATTACAATTAATTTAGATTGAAATCAGTTTCTAACTTTACTCCCTATTAATTATCTTTATTATCTTACTCACAAGTACTTGCTTCCATAAAGATTTCTAGTAATAGCAGGTTGGACCTATTTAAATTTTAAATATTTTAAAACTCTACAAAAATTTGATTAATTTATCTATTATTTTGAGATTAATATCAATCAATGACAGATTAATACAATAAAATAATGTGCTTTGATAGCGCTTTTAAAATAATAGCTAATTTGTATTTAATATATTTATTTACACAAGCTTCGATGCAAGTAACCCAATCTCTGAGAGGATACATGCAAGACATTTCAGGGTCAGCATTAACGAGTGATTTTAATTTAGCTTCGCATCTACCAAGCTTTTCTTTCCAAGCAGTGCATTAAGGGGCGCATTCCTTGAGTAAAAATTCCTTGGGATCTTCACCTCTTTTGATCCATTCTTGAATTTGGGCTATTTATATGAAAATGTTTCAATTGAGAATTGATTCTTTGACTAATTTTAATTTTAAGAATTCTTCAAAATTCTACATACCGTCTGAAACGTTGCTCATCCTTTTTCTTCTTTTCTAATTTATAGATTGTGAATATATATGTATTTTTATTTTAATTTTCCTTTTCTCTTTAATTTCTTTTTCTTTTTTTGTATTTTACTAACACTCTTCCTTTCTTCAAAAGATAATTTTTTACCCTTACTTAAAATCTATTAAGAGTTAAATGGTCAATTAGATTCATTGTTTTTTTGTTTGCATCTTTGTTAGCCCTCAATCTTTCTTTTTGTTTCAAGATATTTCTTTAAATTTACTATTAAAACCTTTTCCTATTTCTTCATTATTATTTTTTTATTTCTTACTTTAAACACAAAGTATTAAAAAAAATGACTTCAAATAAATTTATTTTTTAAGCCTGTTAAATTTTAAATTTAAACTAGATTTATCATTTAGAAATGGTTATTTTAATTAATTAGATAGATAGAAATTTGAATAGGTTTTAGTGAGAATAAGAAATTTAATAATGAAATATGACAATATCTTAAATTTATTGATTTCTTAATTATTTGGTGTAAATTATTTTATAATTTTATGAAAATATTTTTGTGAATAACCTGAGAAAAAATATATTCATAAAGCCATCAATTTTCTATTTTAAGGATAAATTCTAGGATATTACATTGACAATATTCTTTTTATCAAAAAATAATGTTTATTAATCTCAGAATCTATAATATTAATAATTCTATCGATTAAAGTTTTTGATTAATTTAGCTTATTTTTGCAAAAATAGTAATATTATAGGAATTTTAGATTTTAAGCTATAAGAATGATTGAAGAAAAGATGGAAGAATAAAAAGAATTTGTTAAGTGTATAGGATAATTTAGTGGTCATAATGATAAAATATGGTGTGTTTAATGGTATGATTAAAAGTCTTTAAATTAGCTTTTATTTTTAAAATATTTACTTTGTAATTAAAGGCATCCTAAATTAGATTTATTTGCCACTTGCAGTAGCGATAAAACAATTAAAATATGGGGATTAAAAGATAGCAGTGATAGTGAATATCAACTAAAGGTAAGTACATTTATCAATTTTCATTTGGCTTCATAAAAATGAATATTATCTATTTAAGAAATTTATAAATCAATTATGAATGAATAAAAAAGGATAGTTAAATAATAAAAATAGCTTGTTAATTACTCGTAAAAATACTTTATTGTGGATAAAATAATTTATCATTTGTTTGGCTTTGATAAATTTTAATTTTATAAATCATTTTTTGATCGATTTAGCATATTTATTTTAAATAATTTTATAAAAATGTATTTAAAGTTATTTATATCATTATTAAAAGTAAACAATTAGTGATTCTCATGATAGAACAATAAGGACATTAGCATTTTCTCCTGAAGGAAATATGTTGGCTTGTGGAAGTTTTGATAGTACTATATCAATTTATGCTCTTAATAATGGATAATTTGAGTTTGTTTCTAAATTAGAAGGACATGAGCATGAAGTAATAATTAAAAATATTTATTTAGAAATCCTACTAATATATAATTTCTATTTTAATATTCTACAAAAAGGTCAAATGTGTAGCTTGGGATTCTGAAGGTAAATTTTTAGCATCTTGCTCTAGAGATAAGACAGTATGGGTTTGGGATTATGAAAATGATTTTGATTTCTCTTGTTATTCTGTTATTGATGCACATACATAAGATGTGAAGCATGTAAAATGGATTCCAGGAACTAATAACTTAGCAAGTACCTCATTTGATGACAAATTAAAAATTTGGGAACAAGAAGACGATGATTGGAAATGTTCTGCAACATATTCTAATCACACTGCAACAGTATGGTGTGTTGAATTCTCAAAAAATGGGTAATACATGGCATCTTGTGGAGATGATAAATAAATTAAGGTTTATAAAAAAAATGAAAATGGAGCTTTCTCTTCACCCTATATGATTGAAACTACTATTAAAAATGCTCATGCAAGAACTATTTACGGTTTATCTTTTAGTGAAGATGCTACCTTCCTTGCTTCAGTAATTAAAATAAAATAATATTTAATCTAAATAATTAAAAAATACTAAAATTATAACTTTAAATATAAAGGTTGGAGCTGATAATACTTTAAATGTTTATTAAAAAAATATGTATGTGACCACATTTGAAGGATAAGATAACAACTTATATGAATTATTAGAGAAAAAAGTAATTTATTATTTCTAATTTTAAATACATATAAATAATTTATTTAAATTAGGTAAATTGCCACTTTGCAGATATAAATTGTGTTGCTTTCCACCCAACCAAAGATATATTAGTTACCGTTGGTGATGATAGATAAATCAAGATTTGGTCAGTAGAAATAAATTTATGATAAGAATTTTTAGTATTAATATATAAAAACAATGAATAATTAATTTGTAAACTTCAATATTGTTGTATGGAAAAGAATAAAAAATGATTAAAACTTTTATATTCAATAAAAATTGTATTAAATTACTTCACATTAGATTAATATTTTATTAATTTTTTTGTTGTATTACAATTAAAAATAAATTTTTCAATTTTTTTTCATGAAATTCCAAAATAACAATGCTCATTTTTAAGAGTTAAACTTTTATTTTAGCTGAAAATTGTATTAAATAATTTCATAAATTTATTAGTATGATAATATTTGCTATTTTTTTGTGTATTAAAATAAAAAATAAATTTATTTTTTTATCTTTTTTATTTAAGATATTTCTAAAATGAATATGATTATTTTTAAGAGTTAAATTTAATTAGATGTAAACTCTTATAAAATATTACTTAGAATATAAAATATAAACAAAATTAACAATCAAAGAGAGTGATCCAACCCTTTTATTACATTGTAAGGATATACTGGATCTTTTTTATACTCTCTTACTTTTTTAAAACCTTCTACATCTTTGAGAAGTTAGTTTTCTTTTTAAGTTACTCTACAAAACCCTGATTATGGTCTTTGTAGACCTTTACTTTTAAGATTAGATGTAAATTTATCAAGTTCTTAAACTATTTCCTTTTTTACAAAATACTTATTAGGTTTAGGTTGTTTCGAATTGTAAAACTTACTTTTTCTGTTTAATTGTGTGAAATAAAATTCTTAGATCTTTATATTTGTATATTATCAAAAGAAGATAAAGGTTCCTTTATAAATCCTCTTTATGAAGCCGCTGTCTTTGGTCTTATTATAACTTAGTTCACTTTTTCAGGGCTATTTATCTATCTTGCTAACTCTTTTACTGAAGGATTCTCCTTAAATTTTTTTACAATGCTTTCTTATTTAGAACACATAACCTTATCTATTGAAGGAATTAACATTCCTTTAAACTCAGAGTGGTCATAAATATTTTCAGGTTGATAATCCTTTTATAAAAATAAATGTGTTAGAATAACTTAAATACTATTTGAATTTTATTTTGATTATTACCTTTTTCGGGGTGGCTAATCTTTCACATAGTTGTTTATCTTTTTCAGAAAGTGGTTTTTCTTTAATTTTTTAAATGTATGGATCCATCTTATATTTAGTAGGAAATGCTCCATTGTATGTTGCTGGAGTTTAAGCTATTCTTACAATTTTTGTCTTTGTTTAATCTAAGCCATTCTTTCCAAAAATACCAATTCTTAATTCTTTTTCAAATTCTAAATTCTTTTTATGCTTTTCCTTAAGGGTACTCTTCAAAATTTCTCCTTACTAAACATAACAGCTTTTAACCATTTCTTTATTTTCACCAATTGACTCAAGCTTCTTTTTGATATTTTCAATTGCTTAGTTTTCAAATTGAATAACCTTAGGAGTAAATATGATTTTTTAACTTTTTGTACATTATTAAGTTAAATCATTCCATTTGTTTTCAGCCTATCCATTCAAGTATTACCTACCTTGTGATTTTACTTTAGCTTTATTTATTTCGAAAGGACTAAGAGGATTATTAAGTAGTATATTTGTTTATCTTTCATCTACAATTTAATGACTTTATTACTATAAAAGAGCTATTTCTAGCAACTTTTTGTTAATCCTTTGTTAACTTTCTTGTTTGTGTACAATTATTTTAGATTATTTCATTATTTCCCTCTCTTTCCTATCTTGGATTTCTAAATCTTTGGCTTGCTTTTCAATTTATTCATTCCTCTCTTTAGAAAGAAACGTTTTATTTTTTTCAATTAATTTCCCATAATCATCCCAAAGATTTTTTGTAAGACCATTAAAATATTACTAATCTTTGACTCTTATACTTTTTTATGTACCTAAAACAGCAAATTCAGGAATGATAGACCTTTTATAGTCTGTTGCTGTTTAGGGTCCTATTTTAAGTTTTTATTACATTATCAAAAATAAATTGAAAAAATAAGCTAATTTAAGATGATAATAATAGATAAGGATTGTTTTAAATTAAATCCTATTAATATAAATTACAAAATAATAATAATAATAATCAAGTTGCCAATATAATATATTCATTATTATTATTAAGTAACAGCTTATATTTATTAAATGCAAAAAAAATATTAATTTATTTTAAAGGAAAAAAAATTAATTAATTTAAAATTTTATAAAATGAATTATTTATTTAGCCATTTAACATTCTTGAGTATTTTTAAATGAAAAATATTTCAAGTTTCAATTATGTTTTTTTATATAAAATTTAACATTTGAAAACTAATCTTACAAACCCAAATTATTTAAATAATATTTACTATTAATTTGTTGATAAAACTATTTTTATTATTTTTAAACTTCTTTAAAAAATAATCTTTAAATAAAGAGTGTTTTTTATTTAAAACTAGATTCTACTTTTAACAAAAGATTATGAATCAATTTTATTTTTATTCAATATTTATAAACTTCTTCAATAATCTCTCCAAAATTTAAATTTTAGACATAACTTTAAGCCCAAGAGTGCTCTAAAATATACTTTCTTAATTATGGAGCACATTATTCGAAATACTCTAATTCTTCCTTGACATGTATGACCTTTTGATTATCAAATTATTTATCATTAAGTAGTTTTCTTATTCCATAAGAAACATCATTTCTGACAGCAGTAAATTAGGCTTCATCAATACTTTATTCCTTAACAGTTTACATTACTAGGGCTTTAAATGCAAGCTAAAAGCCAGGTCCTATTCTGGTTTAAAGTTTGAAAGTCTTTTTAAAACATTCTCTTATATCTTCCTTTATTTTTTAATCAGTCATTTCAGTCATTTTTATTTTTTTGATAATTAAAAAAATTCTTTTTTATTTTTTTCAGCCAATATTTAATTTATTATTAATTTAATAAAACGAATAGAAAGACAATTTTTAATAGAAAGTTTTTTTAAAGACATGAATTTTAAACAACTGATAAATATGTTTAAAATCAAAAGACAATTTAATTATATAAAGTTAACATAAATCGATATAACAGGAGAGATAAGTTGAACAAATTTATCTTTTAATTAGGGAAAATTAATTTAATTATTAATTATTATATTAATGTATACTAAGGAAAATAGTTTAGGAAATTTTATCCTGTTTCTTCTCTGATTTAAAAAATATTTTTCATTACAATAGCTAAAAACTCAATCAATTTTTGTTTTATCCTTGTCTAGTCCCTTAACTAGAAAGAAGTAAATTTCTTGCGGGGACCTGAGTAGACTAAAGCTTAACTTTATTTGGATTTTATTTATTTTACTATGGATTTTATACTAAATTTTTTTTATTAAATTGCTATGTGTCAATTGCATCTTCAAACTCATTAAAGTTGTTTGGATTAATTGAACTATTATAAATAGCATTCTATATTTAATTATGTTGATAATTGCTATTGCTATTGTTCAGTGAAAAATTATCATCTGACCCAATATTTGTACTAATTTCATGCTAGTCAAGTAGGTCATTCATTTCCTTAATAAACAAGCTCACACTACCATCTGTATTTTATGATTTTTCTCTCATTTCATTGTTTTCAATTTCTAAATCTTTGAGCTTTTTTGAAATAAAAATAAATTTTTGGTTTTGTTTGATTCAAAATTTAAAAACTTGTTTTTAATTACCTTTTTTTCTAATATCTTTGTGGATAAAGCCAAGTCCTATGGATTGAGCTTTTTTTGTCTTTTTATTTCAAGTTCTTATTCCAAAGAAGAAATTAGTTAGTCTTTTTATTTAATTAAAATTGAGTTATCTGTTTCCTTAGATTTAAGGAGATTTATATTAGAGTTTTACTCTTCTTTTAAGTTCACTAAATTTTAAATTTCATCCTCTTTTTATTATAGTATGTTAGCAAACTCCTTTTTAATCTTTTCGTGTTCGATTTTCAATTTATTATCATAGTTCTTTAATCTTGACACAAGCATGATTTTCTAAAAGCTATTAAACATATTTTAAGTAACTACTTTTTATAAAATATTATTCAATCTTGTTGTCCTTTTCTCCATAGCAAAATATATTAATTTTGCTTGGTGGTTATTATTCACCTTTTTATTTTATAACGCTATCTATAGCTGTCTAAACGCAATAGTCTTAAAAGTAGTTTATCTATTTAATACATCAAAATTATAAATTACAACAAAACTATAGAATGATATTAATACCTCATGTTAACTAAATTAGCTAGTTTATTTAATGAAGATTCTAATTTGATAAAGACCAATTAATATTTGGTCATCATTCCAATAGTCTCTAGATGCATTATTTACTGTCTTTTTATTTTAATAATATTTGATTTATTAATTTGAGTGTCATCTAATTATTTACCTGTGACTTTCTTCTTGTTCTCTCATTTATTACTCTAACTAAACTAACTAATCCTTTAACTTCATAAAAATAAACAAATTATCACCACGAGGTATATAGTTGATAACAAAATAATTAATCGTCTGATAAAAAATAAATTACTTGAGGAATATCATTTTAAAGGCTCAACTGATAAAAATTAACTTAATCACCTTGCTAGTTAGCACTTTATTCTTAATTGTAGTATTATTAGTTTTAACTACTATTATTTGACATCTTTTGTTAATCCATGTAAGATAATACGTTGTTATTATCATCATTTTTAATACCTATCCTACAATTACAAAAAAAATTAGCCAATTCATTTAAAATAATCAAACACTATTAATTATAATGGCTATGCTTGAATTCTAAAAGAATTTTTATTCAGATAACAAAACACTTAAAAATTTAATAACAATTAGTTACAATTAGTTTGTATACTCCATTTATTTTTTTGAATTTCAATTAATCAAATCTAGCTAGTGTTACTTTTCTATTTTTATAAACAAAATTATTATTTTCTAATCAAAATGAAATATTGATAGAAAAATGATTTGTTTTGAAATAATTTTGAGGTAGTCTATCAATGTAAAAGAATAATTTACTTCCTAAAATACTTGTAAAGACTGTAATTGTGTGATTGCACTTATTTAATTTATAATAATAGGGATATTGTTTATTGAATGATTAAAGCTAAATTCAAAACTATTTCTTTTAATAATATAATACTTAATTCAATTCTTTATATGAATATAATCAATTCTTAATTAACTTTTCAATTGTAATGTTTTTTTTTTAAATTATTGAAATCTTAAATTAAATCTTCATTTTTCAAAAGGGACAAATTGAATTAATAAAAAATAAATTATTATTAGCTTTTGCCTTCGTTATATAATTACCAAAACAAAGCAAATTTAGGTAACCATTAATTGTTTCTTAAAATAAACTGAAAAGAAATTATAAATAAAAAAATTTTAACTAACTACCTATTTACCTTAGTGATTTAAAATATTCAACTTAAGTAAACAAATGTCATGTTTAAAAACAATCTTTTAATAATAATATTTTATTTTAGTTCAGAGTTATTTTCTAATAATTTTAATTGTAATTTAAATTTAAAAAAATAGCCAATCTAATCTAATTTAATTTTTGTTATTTTTATTGAGTTTATTTTCCAGCTTTTAGCAAATAATAATCCAAAATATTCAAAAACTGGTATTGATTAAGATATATTTTTTATTAATTGATTTTATTTGATTAAAATTACCAAAGTGAAATTTTTTGAATTGGCCATTTTATTGTTATTGATATTTCTATAAACCAACTGTTTTTTTTGTAAATTTAGGATTTTTGAATTGAAATTTTGGGGTTTAAAAATTAAAAGTGAAAGGTTTGATGGAATTTTAGTGTACCACAATATCAATTTGATTTTATTAATTATTAAATATCTATTAATGCAAATAATATCGAAGCAAATTTTTAATTCTAAAATATAAAATATCATTTTTATATTAATTTTAAAATGAAAAATAATATTGAATATATTTGTATTTTTTGTAATAGTAATGTGTTAGTTAAAGAGGTATCATCATTCATTTACTACTTTCTAAAGAGAATCTAGAAATTTCTTGTATTAAAAAGTCATAATCAATTGTTAACAAAAATTAAATAAAGAGGTAACCACAAATAAGAAATTAATTAATATTTCTTAGCAAATTATATTTAAAACAAAGGAAAAAAGCAAAGAAGAAGATTTAATAAATTGAACCTATCAGTATTTTCTTTAAAAACTTGAAGAAGATTAGCCAGGGTATAAGAATTCTTCAGAAATTTTATAATTTTTATTAGCGCCCTTAAGACTTGTTTACGAAGTCTTGACTTTATTATACCAAATTTTCTATTTTAAATTTTGAAAAATCTTGTGAGGAATAAAAGATTTCTTGGGATCTAATAATTTCACTGTAGAGAAATTATAAGTCAATTCAGAATTATTGTTATCAGTATTGAAATTTTTTATCATATAAGCAAGTATATAGATTGAGGTGGGAAAAAACATACAATTTAATATAAATAAATATCTTTATATACAAAAAGAGTTAGTCGTTATAATGTCTACTAAATAGTGCGAAAGTTAATTTAATAAAGAGCATTATTTAGTAGATAACGCCAATTCGAATTACGAAATATCCCACATATAATAGAGTAATTAGTAGATAACAATTAATTTTATCTTTTTCTTTCTTCTTGGATGAATTCCATCCATTGCAAGCCACTTTACAATTGTAATCATCTCATATTTTCTTATATATTTCTAATTAAAATATAAGCTGCTTAATAAGAATAGTAATACAGACTACACATTTATATCTGGGGAAGAAGATACTCTATCAAATTCATTTTTAAATAATGTTAATTAAATAAATTGCAAATTATTACTTAAGGAGACCTTAATCCGCAAGATATTTTACGACTACCAGAAAACTAGCTAAATTATAGTTTAATTCATAGAACTTTTTTCAATCGCAAAATAATTTAGAAAATAACTTCTTAGAAGGAAAAATAGAGCATTGTCATTAAGTAGCAAATAGTATCATGACTGACTTAGGAACTAAAACCAAATTCACTGAAGGTAGCATTTAAGAATCTAACCAAGGTAAGATCGGTGGTGATTTCGTTAAGCAATAAAATCCTGCTTTCCTTGACGAAAGACTCAAGTACTTTGAAGCCATCTATGCAGAATAACAATAAATCCTTGCCAAATCTGAAAAGCCTGAAATTACCATTACTCTTAAGGACGGTAAGGCTCTTCCTGGAAAGGCTTTTGAAACTACTGCTTCCCATATTGCCAAGTCTATCTTTAAGAAGGTCCCTGAGAAGTTTGTTGGTGCCAAGATCGTCTACACCAAGAAATACGAAAGTGAATTGACTAAGATTGGTGAATACGTTGATGCTGAAGCTGAAGAAATAGCTGAAGAAGGTGGAGACTGTTGTGGTGGTCACGGAGGATAGAAGTTTGAAATCTATGATCTTGAAAGACCCCTAGAAGGTGACTGTACCCTTGAGCTCATCGATTTCGAATGCGCTGAAGGAAGAGAAGTAATGAGAAAATTTTATTTGAACCACTATTTAGACATATTTTTTTCTCCATTCAAAATAAAGATTTTGGAAGACAAAAAAAGCTTAAAAAATGAACATAAATATAAGAAATAATAAAATGCAAAATTTTAAAAACAAGCCCAAAAGTACTAACCAACTTAATCAAAAGCTATTCAATCTAAAAAAAATATTTTTTAAATAAAAGAATAAACTTTTTATTTATGGCAGAAAAAAAAACAACAATAGAAAGTTTTTAATTTAAAAAAAGAAACTAAAAATTAAGAATTAACACTTTTTGATGATTTAAAAAGATGAATATTAATTTAACTTTTACTCTCCTTTACTAATTTTATCTAAAAGGGTTTCTTTCTAAAATATTATACCCAAACAATATAATTTCAACTGGCACATTAAAATATAATATTTTATTTTTACCTTTCACAAAACAAACAAACGCCGATCCTGATTTAAGTTAACTTGTTACAAATTGGATAATATATTATTTTCTCTTTTTTTATTTACTGATGTATTACATCACTTTTTATTTTTAATAGATAAATTTTAAATCTTTTTTCTTCATACTCTGCTTTTCTAATAATAAATGACTTTAAAAATATCTAATTTATTCTTTTTATCTTAAAAGGTCTTCTGGCACAGTTCTGCCCATATGTTAGGTCAAGCTTTGGAATTAAACTACGGTGCTCACTTATGTATTGGACCTCCTTTGGCTAACGGTTTCTTCTATGATTCTTACATGGGTAATGAAAAGATTACCCAAGATAACTTTGCTGAAATTGAAAAGACCTTCTAAAAGGTAGCTTCTGAAAAGTAACCCTTCTAAAGAGTTGTTTTAACCAAATAACAAGCTTTGGAATTGTTCAAGCATAACCCCTTCAAGGTTTAATTGATCACCAACAAGATTCCTGATAATGCCATTACTACTGCCTACAAATGCGGTAAGTTGATCGATTTATGTACTGGTCCCCACTTACCCCACACTGGTTACGTTAAGGCCTTTAAGGTTGAAAAGAACTCTGCTGCTTACTGGCTCGGTAAAAACACTAACGATGGTTTACAAAGAGTTTATGGTATTGCTTTCCCCTCCAAGAAGGAACTCGATGCTCATGTCTAAAGACAAGAAGAACTTGCTAAGAGAGATCACAGAAACATCGGTAAGCAATAAGAATTGTTTACTTTCCACCAATTCTCTCCTGGTTGTGCTTTCTTCTACCCTAATGGTGCTCACATCTACAACAAATTAATGGAAGTCTTACGTAGACAATACAAGATTAGAGGTTACTCTGAGGTTATTACTCCTAACCTTTTCGATGCCCAACTCTGGAAAATCTCTGGCCATTGGGATAAGTATAAAGAAAATATGTTCTTACTCAAGAATGACAATGAAGAACACGGATTCAAGCCCATGAACTGTCCTGCTCACTGTCTCATGTTTGACTCCATCCAAAGATCTTACAGAGATCTTCCCTTGAGATATGCCGATTTTGGTGTCCTCCACAGAAACGAAGTTCACGGTGCTCTCTCCGGTCTTACCAGAGTTAGACGTTTCTAGCAAGATGATGCTCACATCTTCTGTACTATGGACTAAATTATGGTAAATATTTTAATCTACTTAATTAAATAAACAATTTTTAACACTGAATTACTTAAAAAATTTAGGAAGAAATCAAGAATGCCTTAGATTTTATTGATTACATGTACAGCTTATTCGGCTTCAAGTACAGCCTTGCCCTCTCTACTAGACCTGATAACTACATTGGTGAAATCGAAATGTGGGATTAAGCTGAAAATGCTCTTAAGAAGGGTCTTGAAGCTTTCGGTAAGCCATGGGCTATCAAGCCCAAGGATGGTGCCTTCTATGGTCCTAAGATTGATATCTAATTATATGATGCCTTTGACAGAGGTCACCAATGCGGTACCATTCAATTAGATTTCAACTTGCCTATCAGATTCAACCTTTAATACAGAGCCCCTGAAAATAAGGATGATATTGAAAAGCAAAGAAAGAAATAAGAATCTACTGAAGAAAGTGTTCCCCTTTCTTAAGAAGAAAAGAAAAAATTAGAATAATAAATTTCTGAAAGTGAATCTTCTGACTCTCTTTCCCACAAGAAGTCTAAGAAGTCCACCGACTCCTAAGCTCAATCCTAAACTTCTGGTAAAAAAAATTATCAAATAGCTAAATTTTTTATTAAATTTTCCTCAAAATTAAAGAAAAGAAATACGTTGTCGCTCCTCACCACTTGAAGCTTGGTTTCTAAAGACCAGTTATCTTACACAGAGCCGTCATTGGTTCTTTTGAAAGATTCTTGGCTATTTTATGTGAACAAACCGCTGGTAAGTGGCCCTTCTGGTTATCTCCCAAGCAAATGATTATCTGCCCTATTACTGCTAAGGTTAACGATTTCGCTTAAGATGTTGCTGACCGTTTAAAGGTTGAAGGCTACAAGGTTGCTGTTGATCTCTCTGAAAGCACCATTTAAAAGAAGGTCAGAAACGCTCAATTAGAACAATACAACTATATCGCTGTCGTTGGTGAAGAAGAAAAGAAGGGAGGTTATGTTGACTTAAGAGCCAGAGATACCACCAAGGATTAAGAAAGAATGGTAAAAATTCATATAATTTAAAAAATTATTAAAAAAATTTTTTTTCTTTATTTTAGGGTAAATTTACTATTAACTAACTCTTCGCTCTCTTCAAATCCTTAGAACCCCATGTTTCCTAAGCCGAAACTAGACTTATGGAAAGAATCCAACATATTGATGTAATTAATTTTAAAAATCTATTTTAAATACTTAACAAGTATTCTAAATTAATTTAGGGAAATGCTTAACACGCTGCCCTTGAAGAAGAATTAAAGACCAAGATGTTCTTAGAAGGAGATGGTTTTGCTTTGGGAGCTAGAGATAAAGAAGTTTATGAAAACCTTAAAGCTTCTCATATCGATAATGTAACTTATCCTAACCTTCACAAATGGTTCTAATATTTATCAAAGCAAGCTTGATTTATATAAAAAAATTGAATTTATTGATTAAAAATTATAAACTTACTTAATCTTATATCTATATATGGAATATATTTTTTGTAGTTCACATTTTAAATTTTTTAATATTTAACTTACACTTTTAAATTTTTTTAAAGAAAGTACTTCATAAAACTCCATCAATCAAAAATATTTCATTTTAAAATTAATTTTTATTTTAAAAATTGTTTCCTAGTTTTACAAACTAAAAACAAAAATAAAAGCAATTGTTTTTTTTTAAATATGTTAGTCTTGTTAAAGAATTCAAATTTTACATTAATAAAATCTAAAATATTTACCTAAGTTTGTTGATCTATGATTTTTCAAAATTTACAAAAAATTTATTTTAAAATTTAGATAATACTTATTTGAATTTTAATTATAAATTCTTTTGTAAAGTGATTAATAATAAACAATTTTATAAAAGCTGTTATTTTAAAAAATAATTTTGCTTTTCTCATTTTCTTTTTTAGTTCATTTTCCCTTTTATTAGTTTTTAAAAATTTTTAAAATAAAATTTTTTTGATTAAATTTAATACTTCAACCTAGAAGCCACTAAATCATTGGAGAGTATTTTTGATGCTACTTTTTTAGATTCTGATCGTGTAATTGGATGTCTTTAGATACTATTTCTTGTAAAGAAATACTGGATTCCATTAAAAATAATTTAAAAAACTCCAACGTCAAAACTAAAAGCATATAAATAGAAGAAATACCAATCTTGATCCTCTTTGAATAATTAATAACTGATAATTCAAGAAGAAAACAAAACAGTAAAAACATAATTAAAATCTCAAGAAAAGTGAATGCAAGAGCTCCTACACTTGGTTGTTGTTTTGAAATTCATCTTGAAATACTTGATATCAAGTTCACAAGCATAACCATTAATATCTCCCACTACTGCTAGAAAAGCATTGATTTTCTAGTGCACCAGTACAAATATTGCCAGAAGAATATGACAAAGACTACATATATTAGTTTAATTTACTGGAAAATATCTGATCTTACATATAACTTGACATTCGCAGTCAATTAGATATATTCCAGTCTATTATAGGTAGGAGTAATACCAAAGATGAGAAATTATGAGTATCACAATTAAAAAAACTTATTTGTTCTGCTATTCAAAGTTAAAATTCCTTACATAAAATTACCTCTATTTTATTTTATTGACATACAACAAAAAATAATAAAAGTATGAGATTTTTTGTTAATCTTTTACATTCAAAGTATTTCTGAGTTAATTAAAAATTAATTCCTCTTACTTATATTTATTAATATGATACCATCTAACCACCAAAAGCTCAGGGAAAAAAATTTTGGTATTTTCATATAGAGGGGGGAGTTTTAGAAAATAATTCATTAAATTCGTGCCAAATCTCGAGGTATTTTGTAAATAAAAATTTCAAGTATTTCATAAATAAATTAAATTTAATACCCTCCTTTCTTTTTTATTCATATTATTTTAATTAGCAAAATATACTAAAAATTATCAATAACAATTTTTATTTGCTATACTATCAAAAAAATATTCTGAAGCTACCAATATTAATTATTATCAAATATTTATTAGATGCGCAAGACAAACACACATTATCACTTGGACACATTTTACATGTTAAAAGAACCTTCCTGTTAATAAAATATAATTTTTAATTTGAACAGTAAAATATTTTTATTTACCAGTTTAGCATGTCAAACAAGCAGTAGACGCACTGTCAGCACATGTGTAATAGCAATTATTGCAAATTTAATTTGTATCATCAGGGTATGTTCCATCAGGGTGCTTTAAAAAACATTGTATATGGGTTTTAAATATCTACCAATACCACATTTTGTACATGAAGTACTATTATCAGCAGTGCACTACAGACAAATAATAAAAGTCTGGAAAAGTAGGATTACATTGACCTAAATTGTTTAAAAAATTTGTACTAAACATTTAGTGCAAGTTATACTATCACCGTAGGTTTACAGGCATAACAAGATGTAGCATGGTATACATATGTAAGTACTTACATCCTCATAAGTACCTATTGCACACTAGCTAACGCATTAAAAATTTTACAAGAATCCTGTCCAGCATCGCATGATGCACATTCATCAGTACTTGGATCATTACAATTTACACAAAGAATATTGCATGGATTAATGTATTTGTTACTGAATTTGGGAAGAATCTGTTATTACAAATAGGTAAATACTAATTTCAATCTTAAAGGTAATTATTAGTAATGCAAGTTACACAGTTAGTTTCTGTATTCACAGATGTTAAGCAGGTGACTAACATGGAGTGCAAACTTGATTTGCTGTATTCCTAAAAAATCCTGGGATTTACTTTCTGTTTTATTTTTGAATAATAATTCATTTTTAAAATATGATTCTTGATATAAATAAATATAAAAAAGTATTTTAAGATATCATTGATTAAATTTTTTGATACCAGATGAGATATTTGTTTTATCTTTTCAAAATATAGAAAATCAAGATTATTAACCTACAAATGTTAATCAAATTATGTTTTAATATCATTTTAAAATCATAATTTCTTAATATAAAAATAAGGCAGTAATAGCAATTTTTTTTAATATTATAAAAATGAAATTACAGCATGAATAAATTTATTCAATTTTGCTTTTTGTAACATAAAAAAGAAAAAGTTCATTAGAATATTTCTTCATATAAATTAAAATTCCAAATTACTTTTTACTGATTTACAACCTTTGTAAATAAAGTAATTCAATTTTTTCGCCTCACTTATTTTTTTTTTTCATGATATCTAAAAGTAACTAAATCCAATTCAGTTTTAAGAAATCAAAATTGAAAGATGGTTTTATAAAATTACAAAAAGCTTTAGGATTAAAAAGATGAAATTCCGCTAATTTAAAGATGGGTTTGTTAAAAAAATACCTTAAGAAATAATAATTGAACTAGCCTCCTTTTACTGAAAGAGTTTTTTCAATTTTATAAAAGGATATTCCCAATAAATACCAAGTTTAAAAATAATTAAAAATTTTGAAAGTTAAAAAATAAAAGATTTCTATTTTTAAATTTAAAAGGTTTGCAACTTTATATTTTATTGTCATTAATATTTGCAATTTTAATGTTAGCCCTGTTTTACCTCTCTCCAAAATACAAATAATGAGTGGAATTAAACTGCTTAAAAAACATGCTTAATTGTGTAAAAAATTAAAAAACACATATTACAATTTCTTCAAAATGCAATTTGATTTGAAATACCATTTTTTTTTTCAAGTTTAAAATAAAAGATCATGAAATACAATGTCTTTTAAATTTAAGATTTATTAACAAACAAAACACCTTTAAAAATTAAATTGTCATCGCTTTATTAACCAACAATTTATTAAAAGTAAAAAACAAAATATTCCTTTTTATACCAAAATTAAATATTAGAAGAGAAATTTTAGAATTTTATTAATATGTTTTTAAAAAAAGGATTATTAATATTTTTTTGAAATTAATTTAGCATTCACACATAGAATACAAATTTAAGTTTTTACTTTAAATTAAAAAAGGTATGTGAATTTAATTAAAAAAGAAAAAAAAAAAAACTCAAATTACTAGTAAAATTAGATTTGAAAATCTTATTCTTAATTAAAAAATTGATTGCTTACACCAATTAAGAAGAGCAAGTAAAGAAATTTAATTATAAAAGATTTATTGGAGATGGTAATTAAATCCTTATGAGAAGCTTTATTTTGGAATAAATAAAATTAAATAAAAGAAAATCAGCTAAATACAAATTATTTTCTTAAAATAATGAATACTAAATATCTACTTTTTGGTATAGGCCTTGCTGCTCTTTTATTATTAGGGGGTGGAGTAGTAGTATACAACAGAGTTATAGAGGACCAATATCAATCAGATTTTTCTGAAAGAGCCTCTATATTTGCCTGGGCTTCAAGATGCTCTGTCGAAGGCTTATAAAGCTGGACTTGTGGTGGACCTTGTTAAATAAACTAAGGTGTTTAAGATGTGAAGGCCTTTTATAACTCAACTCATTAAATCCAAGGTTATACTGCTTATGATTCATTAGAAAATAATATAGTCGTATCTTTCAGAGCAACTACTACTAACTTGAACTGGTTATTGGATTTTGATTACTTTAAAACCAAATATCCAACTTGTATAGGATGTTAAGTTCATAGAGGTTTTTTAATAGCTTGGAGAGATCTTCAAAGCTCTGGTAATTATTTTTACAAATATTTATTTGTCTGTTAATTAAATCAATTTTGTAGTAATTAAGGAAATCAATTAATTATTTTTAGAAAAAGTATATTAAGAAATCCAATAAATTACTCATATTTATTATTTCTTTTATTTTACATTTAGTTTGAAGGATTCCTTAATTTAGAAATCAAAGTTAATTTTTTTACCCACTTTACTAATAATCATTCATTAAAATATTAGTTTTGAAATCCACAAGTGATTTGGTAGAGAAATATCCTAACGCTACAATTTCAGTGGTGGGCCACTCTCTCGGTGGAGCTCTTGCCGTCCTTGGTGCTTTAGATATTCACTTAAGTGTTAAAACTGTTGATTATGTTTATACATTCGGTTAGCCAAGAGTAGGTAATAAAGAATTTGCTGCATTCTTTGATCTTAACATTGGAAACTCTTATAGATTAATACACGATAGAGATCTTGTTCCTCACTTACCTCTTTAATCTTTAGGCTTTTACCATCAAGGAACAGAAGTATGGTATAACTAAAATTCAACTAGCTTTACTGTTTGCACTAAATACTTAGAAGATAAATCTTGTAGTGATAAACTTAAGAAATATACCATGGATGACCATGATTTGTATTTAGGAAGAGATATTAGTGCAGATTGTAACTGAGTTAAAAAAATGTAATGTTAACTCTACAAACTACTTTACTATAATAATATAATAAAAATTAACAAAGTATACAAACTAATATATATTTATAAATCAAACTTTCGTTGTTACTTTTATAAGAAACTTTCATATAAAAAAAGATTTTAAAATTTACTTCATGTTAAGATTGAAAATGAATTAAGTTTATAAAAGATTTTTAATTTTCAATAATTGTTTAAATTATTCATCTTTCCTCAATAAATCTTTGATCAAAACAGGAATTTGATTCTGAAAATCAAAATGTTTAGTGGAAATAACTCAACCTAAATTAATTTAAGAAAGAATTTTAATAAATTATCACAAACAAAGAATCAAATGATGTAAATTAGTTATTGATTAGATCATTTTTACTTCAATATATTCTTAGATATCAAATTTCGCAATAAAGTTTTTTTACTATTATAAATTAAAATTGATAAAATTTTGAAAGGAGATGAATATTAAAATATTTTTGATTGCTTTATTGGCTTCCTTGTTGCTTTTAAGCACAGGATTTTACTTTTCTTATAAATTAAATGAAGATTAGTATGATGAATAATTTGCTTACAAGGCTTCAGGATATGCTGAGGCTTCAAGATGCAAATTATCAAATATTTAAAATTGGTCATGTGGAACTCCTTGCTAAATCAATCCAGGAGTTACAGATATTCAAGCTTTTTACAATTCAACCCATTAAATTCAAGGATACACTGCTTATGATTAGAACGAAAATATGATAGTAGCAGCCTTCAGACCGACTGTCACTGACTTAAATACATTAATTGATTTAGATTACTTCTAGACCAGTTATAGTTCTTGTACAGACTGCGAAGTTCACAGAGGTTTCCTTCTTGCTTGGAAAGACCTTTAAATTTAAGGTAAAATTACAATAAATGTGTTTTATATGAATATTTGGAAAATTTATAAGAAAATAATGTTAAATTGTTTGAGAAAAGTGTAAAAAGGGTTTCTCTTTTCTAATTTACACTTTATAAAAATTTTTTGAAAAGAAATTATTCTTTAAAAATTGATTGTTTTAACTATAGTTTTAGCTTCTGTAAATGATCTTGTGAATAAATATCCAAATGCTAAGGTTGGTGTATTTGGACATTCCCTTGGTGGCGCTCTTGCAGTTTTGGCAGCATTACAAATCAGTAATGATGTTAAACATGTAGATTACTTGTACACTTTCGGTTAGCCAAGAGTTGGCAATAAGCAATTTGCTGCTTACTTAAATGAAAGAATAGGAACTGTTTACAGATTGATTCATAATAGAGATTTAGTTCCTCATGTACCATTAAGAG
Organism: Tetrahymena elliotti 4EA; assembly: GCA_000231825.2. Taxonomy (NCBI): domain Eukaryota; phylum Ciliophora; class Oligohymenophorea; order Hymenostomatida; family Tetrahymenidae; genus Tetrahymena; species Tetrahymena elliotti. The sequence goes on along the minus strand of JH720314.1, from coordinate 815,144 downwards.
TTATGGGATTCTACCACTAAGGAACTGAAGTTTGGTATGATGAATAAAATACTAGCTATCAAGTTTGTGATTTTGATAAAGACAATGACAAATGTAGTGACAAGTTACATGAATTCACCATGAATGATCACTGTGATTATCTTGGAAGAGACATTTGTAGTGATTGTTGAAATTTAATATTTAGAAATCTAAAACAACATAAAAACGCTAAAATATTTATCATAATAATAAAATATAAAATTTATAAATAAATACATTAATACTCTCAAAACATAAAAATGTCAAAAGTGCTCTCAATTTAAAAACCTTTGAAGAAAAACATATAATTATCTTACATTTTTAATATTTTTCATTAAATATCCACTAATCATATTTTAATATTAAAAAAATTAAAATATTTTAATAGAGATGAAATTAAAGTTTTAACAAAATTAAAAAAATTATATTTGTGCTATATATAGTTGAATAAATTTTAAATAAAAAAGAGTATTTTTTAGTGGAATAAATTGATTTATAAGATTCAAATTTTTATTTATTTTTATCTCTACTTTTGCATTGAATGATTCAATATGTAAATTAATAAGGAAGTGATTACAACTATTGAATTTTCTTTTTATACATATTTAATTTAATTAACAGAAACACTTTATTAATTAAATTTCTTAATGATATTATTAATCATAAATTTGGTTTTGCTGTAAGAAGTGGTAGCATTTCATTTTAAATTTAGGCAACTACTTCTGGATTATTTCTATAGTTTCTATTTTTACTCCAGTCTTTTAATTATCTTTTTGAAAAAATTTATGAATTAATATTTTTTTATATTAAATTTTACAAGTAGAAATCATCTTGGTCTTCTCTGCCTACAATCACATTTTTGAAAATTCCATCAAACTAGAATGATTACAAGTAAGTTGGGTACAATTCTTTAATCTCTTCTTCACATGTATTCTTTTTCTTCAAGAATAAATTATATAGTTAGTTTCTCGATAACTAGGAGTTGAGTTCATTCATAATCTAAAAGTTATCCTTCATTTTTAAATAAAAAATTTCGATAAAACTTTAAAAAATTTTTAAAATTAATACCATCAACTTTTCCATGTAGAATCTCACATATACTAAATTCATTGCTTTAGATGCAAGTCTATACAACTTGAAAAAGTGAACTTCATAAAATTTAGATAAACAAAAACAATCAGCCAACTCATATCCAAGCTCTAATAATTATCTTTATGATTTAATAACATTTCTTTCGTTTTCATGGAATATTTTTTCACACAATATTTTTTTTTAAATAATGCTTTTGTATTAGAAAATATAAAATTAGCTTAACTTTTAAAAAAATAAAATATTTACGAGCATTATGTAACTTTCAAAAGAGCTATATCATCACCAATTTGCTTCTCTGAAAAATTTTGATATTCCTAAAGTCTTTTTTTCAAAGTTGGTTCATTCATGGCAATATTGAAGTAATGGACTCTATATTTTTCAGTCTAATAAAATACATATTTATATTTAAATTTGTTTAAAGTTATTTTTTTAATTACATCTATTTCTAAAAGCATGTGTTGTTCATCTAGGAAATTAATAGTCTATTTACCAAGATATGTTAGAGCCATTTCGATAATATCTTTTTTGTAGTTATTGTTTGAGGAAATACGAGTTATTACTCTCTCATATAAATTTGGAAAACCTGAAAATCTTTAGAATCCAAAACCTCCACAACACTCACGTAGAGTCTCAATTTATTCTAAAATCTTTTCTTCAGCTCTTCCTCTAAAGCCTTTGAAGAATACAATAGACATAGCAAGCTTTCTATCTTTCTAAATTAATAATAATATATTTGTAAATATATTAATTAATAAAAGAAATATAATATTACAATATTATCTCTAATCATTAAATATGAAGATAAGTATCTATTTAGTACAACAGAGTAAATTATGCCAATACTTAATGCATTTGTAATTCTTTAATTGACAACTTAAAAGTCAATAATTGGTTTTTCTTCTCTATTTTAAAAAATTGCTTAGTAAATTTTAAATTTTGAAGAAATAATAAATTACGTAGAATCTTTTGTGTCTCTAAATTAAGTTCTCATCTAAGTGTACTTAATACCAAGATAGACTGCTTTTAGTAAATCTTTGCAGCTATGAGATAACTGAGCAATTTCTCCTTTTAACAAGAAGTTAAAAAGAGCAATATATTCTTGACTCTCAAGGTGAAGAGTAGAAATCTAGTTTATTTTGTTACAAAATATTATAAATAACCCATCAATATTTAATATTCATATAAGTAAATTACTATTTTATCTTCAGGTATAGTATAATTTTAGAAGGATACTCCAAACTTACAGCTATCATGAACAGATCTTCCAAAATATTTGATATTGACACCTTAAATTGGCTTAAGATTTTGATCTCTTAATTACACTAAAATTGGAACTACTACAGTTATACCATTTTCTTTAGCATATTTTGCAAGTACAATAGCATAACTAGAAACATAACTAAAATTAGCACAATATTTTACAATATTTTCTTTGCTTTTATAATTAAATAAATGAATAAATATCTTTTTCTTTTATTAATTTATTTTAAAATAGGCTTTAATTTTACGTATTTAAAATATATTAAGAATTTCTCCTATCATAAACAAGCTCAGTAGTAATATCCTTTATTATTTATAATTTATAAATTTAAAAGCAAATATAATTTTAATGTTTACTTTGACATGAGTAGCTTTGAAGTAGCTCTAAGTATGCAATTCCTCCATCAAAACGCTTCCGATTTGTGAATAAGAAACAAATTCTTTTACTAATTTAAGAGCTTATCCTTATTAAGGTTTTTTATCATTTTTCATGATTAAATATTTGAAGTATGGCAGAAAGACATTGGCGTGAATCTCTAAAGGTGAAGTACTTTCTGGAAGTAAATCATAGAGAAGATGAATATCCTCAACCTTAATTATTCCTTGCTTGATTAATTTGATAGTTTGCTACAATTATTCAGTTTGATATTTAATTTTATCTTCAATATTCATGGAATAATATTCAGGTTTATCATGCAATTCAGGTATCAAATCAATAATTTCTTTAAGTTAAAGATGCTTTTCGAGTTGCTATTATCCCCCATATATCAAATAACTTAAAGTTTTTATAATTTGCTCTGCTTCCATTGTTAAAAATATTAGTTAAATGGTGATCGAATTAACTTTTAAAGTATTATCTTTTGTTTTATTAATCTTTATTAAAATTTGTGAGGATTACATAATCATTCAATATGCAAATAATTTTAGAGCATCAAATATGACGTCAAGCCATAAATAATTACTTATATAAAACCTGATAGCAAATTTGAAAAGATTTAAACTGTATACTTACACGCTTTTTAATTTTTATTATTGAGTAATTTCTGGTAATTAGGTAGAAATAATTACAGTAAAGATTTACCTATTATGATATTAGCATACAGCAAAATACACATTAAATTTAAGAAAACAAAACTTTATTAACTAATTTCAGATCCATTTTGATAATATGTATTTATCACATTATATTTATGAAATCTTTGGAATTTTGAGTGTGATGAAATCTGATCATAATGTTTTTATATTTTTGTTTTTTACAAATTAAAATATTTCTTTTTACATAAATTAACTAGATGTTTTAAAAATTATAAACAATAGAACATGCAAGAAATGAATCAAAGACCAGTAAGTTTGTTTAAAAAAATTTAAACTCAATTAATATTTATTGATAGAAAATCAATATTATATTTTATTTTATTTAAAAATATCTTCAAATTGTAGTAGATCTCATTTTATTTTAGTAGATAGGTAGTTATGTATGTATGTGGGTATTTAATTGAGGAAGAACATACTGTATGTTCATTGTTAAAAAAGATGGACTTTAGTTCATCAATAAGGCAATTACGTCAATTCAATTTTAAGATTATAAGTAAGATAGATGCTTTTTTCAGATTTATTACTTTACATCAAACTTCAAGTTTAGTAACAAACGATATTGATTACTTTATTGATGAAATCTAAAGGAGGAAATGCAAAAAACCTGAAAGAAACGTTCATCGATCAATGACTAATTAACCATCATACCAACAGAAAAATCATGTTTTTTGGTATCTAAAGTTGACAATGAGAAGAAATGACAAAGGATAGATTGATAGCATCTCCAAAAATTGAAAATGTTAAGGAGAGGAATATTAACATTCTTTTTGTTGACCTAACCAACTGACATGATGAACTGACTAATGAACCTAACTAACTATAATAAAACGATTAACGTATTAACTAATTTAACTGTATTTTGAATTGCCAAAAGATCTTAAGGTAAATATTTGATGACTTCAATTACATTGAATTTTTGGTTTTTAATGACTTAGGATTAACTTGTTTGTCGTTTAGTTTATATATAAATTTGGAAAAATTAAAAGGATTATTTTTATTCTTCAAAAATTTATTTTTTTCATGCTTAGACCATTAAAATAAATTTTTTATTCGAAGTGGTACTCTCTTATTTTCTTTGATTCTTGTTTTTTTTTTGTTGGAGAAATCGGTTGAAATGGATAGGGAAGGGGAAAAAAATAAGGAATTGTTCATTTGCTTGCTCTGTATAATTATTTTGAATGAGTCCATCATGTTAATGAATACATTTTTAGGAATTAAAATATTGTTTATTCTTCATTTGTTTTCAAATTCACTTTTTTTGCCTTTGTTTGTTGAAGTTGTTTTTTTATTTATTTGGATTAGAGTTATTATTGTTATTATTAGCTTTCTAGTGAATATTTGAATTGTTATAGTTTTATTGGTTCATTTAATAGCTATTATTTACACTATTATTTTCAGTGCTTCCAATTTGAATACTTGTTTGAGAGTATGATTGGTTTGCACTTATTTAACTGCTATTTGCTCCAAATTAATCTTATTTTTTTGGTTGGTGAGGTTCATTTGCATACGAAATTTTAAGTCCCTGTGTATCTTTCTTATCAAATCTGTAACCCTGTATTAAATAAATTTAAACAATTTTTAATTTTAATTGATTTTTCCTATTAATTACTTGTAAGGTTTTTAATGCTATTGTAGATTAGAGAGCACTTTCAAAGTCAACAAAACAAAAGTAGAATTCTCTTCCTGACTAAGTACGTTTTCTTATTAGTCTAACAGCTAAAAATCCTGGGAAAGGTCTAAAAATATCTATGATTTAATTTAATAAATTTTAAATGATTTATTTTATTATTTGATTTTAATTAATTTACGGGCAACTTCTCTTTCATTTGAATCTATTGGTATTCCTAATTTTTAAAAAAACAAAGATAACACAAATTTTTATTATAAAATACTAATTAGATTACCATCAACATATAATGAGTTAGTTGCTTCTGATATCTTGAGACAGGCATTATGCTCAATTTAGTTAACTTAGTTTAAAACACTAATTAACTAGTTTGCAGCATAGTTATTGTTCATGCTGCTAAAAGATTGATTTCCATACTAAGAATGTTGTTAGGATTGAGGGGGAGGTGGGGGCTATGTTTATGGCACTGATATGTGATGAGATTGTTAATTGTAATTTTATTGGTAAAGAATAGTACTATTGCTTTAGTTGCTACTCATTTATTGCATTTGTGGAAGTTAAGATGGCTGCTAATATATCTATTATGGGGCTTAGATAGAGCGATTGGCAGTAAGTAGAGGTTATTACTGTAAATGTGGGTTCTATATGGGATTGATATTAGGAGACAAAAGAATATTTTAAGCTGGTGGGGGAGGTGGCTATGATTATGGAATGTGAGGCTATCCTTATTGTTATGACTGTGGTTGTTGCTGTTATGGGTATCCTTATTGATTGATTAAGTGTTGGTTTTGATGTTATGGTTACTGTTATTGTTACTAATTAAACCTTTTTTCATTTTAAAAAAATAGTATTTAGCCAATTTTTATTTCAAAATAATTACATAGAGGTGTTGTTGATAACCATTCCTTAATGATGAGGCTACTAATCTAAAATATGTGGATGAGCTGGAGGTTAGCCTTATTGTGGTTATGAAGCTTATGGAGGAAGTTGGTGTCCTAAGTGATTCTAATTAGGGTAAACTTAATTTCTATTTTTAAAAGTTGACAAATTAAAATTTAATTAAAGTAACATTATTTTTTACTATTGATAGTGATTTGGAGTTAGAGGTTATTATTATTGCTATTATTACAATATCGCAGTATTATTATTATGAGGAGGAGGTTATTATTGAGGCTACTATTAATTTTAAAGTTGGCCTTATGGATATTGCTAATATTACTGGACCTAAGGATGCTATTAATTCACGTGAGGATCTAATTTTTTAGGTTTAATTAAAATTGTAAACAAATAGATACTTTTAATGATTTTAATTTATTCAAATAAAGTAAAAATTACTTTAATATTATTAATGATGTTGATAATCAGTTGCTGGATATTGTTAAGGTTAATGAGCAATTTGAATTTATTGCTACTACTATTACTAAGAAGGCTAAGATAAATAAGACATACCCATCTTTTTATATATTTTTAATATTTTAGTCTTAAATGAACAAAATAAAAACTATTTGCTAATTAATAGTTTAAATAGTTTATAAATAATTTTTAGCAAGTTATTACATTAATTTGCTGATTTGAATTGACCATCTGGTTGGAGTATTAATGATATTCATTATGATATTAATTTTAATACTAATGTTCTTTATATTCAATACCTTTATAAAAAAAGCCTATAAATATTTAGGATATCCTTAAATGAACATATACTGATTCTTAGAGATGGATTGGTGATTAAATAACTATTAAAAGAATTCTTAGCTATTTCTGCTGATTCGTAGCTGCTAAACTCATATTCTGCTACTAAGCTAATTTATAATTTTTTAAAATGTGTTATTTTAATATTTACAACATTTAGATTTTTAGAATTTTGAATCTGCAACAGCAACCTGTAGCAAAAAAATAATTCTTGAAAAATTTATTCATAATGATTATTTACATATGTTTCTCATTGTAAAATACTCTAGAAGTTAAAAATCCTTTATATTCTCTAAATCGCTCTTTAATTTCTTCTTGGTTTGTTGAATATGGTAAATTACTAACTATTAGTGTTGAGCTCATCTCAAAAATTATATTTTTCTAAATTCTAAAATATTTATTTTCAATTTTACTTCAGAAAAAAATTAATTGTTGCTTGGTTTGTTTAATTGTTAAATATTTTTTTACTTTTGTTAGAAAGATTTCTATTTTCTTCTTTGCTTATTCGCTTATTAATTATAATAAAAAATAACTAGTAAATTAAATAGTAGAATCATGCTAAATTAGTTTTATTTGTTTTTTTATGAGTAAAATTCAAATTTTTTATGGTATAATTTTTATTTATTTTCTGAATAATTAATCAAATTTTCTATTTCTTGTTGAAATTCAACAAAACATGCTAATAATTATTTATGTCTAAAATTTTAATTATTTATTGAGCAAATTTTATTCAATAGAATAATCAATAATTTATGAGCTCTAAAAAAATTTTAAAATAAATTTAATTTTTAATTTTTATTTGATCTGATGATAGACTCTTTTAATATGTAAATATTAGAAATTATGGCTCAAAAAGTATAGAAAAGTTTGGTATTATTGGTAGATGCAAGAAAAATAATCAAAACATAGAAATTCCAACTTTGATAAAGATTTGAATATATCTTAATTTTTTTTTTTGAGATCGGATAGGATCGGAAATGATCTGATATAATTACAAAGGAAAAAAGAGAAGAATTTGCTAACTTTTTTTGAAAGGATATATCTTATTATTTTTTAGATTTTGTGCTTGCTTGCTTGCTTGTTAGATGGTTAGTTTCCACTTTTATTTAATTTGAGAATAATTTATAGAAGATATTCTTTCATTTGATTAAAAGATTATATAAGGTTTCTAAAATCATTTATTAGAAAGGTAGCAATATTATTTGTTTAGTGTTTTATAAGTCAGAACCAAGCAATAAAATATCAATAAACAAATAAAAAAATAATAATTTTCATTAAGAAGAAAATAAAAAAGGAAAGTTAAAAAGAGAAATTAGATATAACAAAATTTAGATGTCATCTGCCTAATAATAGTAATAACAACTTTTAGATCAAAAGAGATTTGATGAACTTGTTCAAGATGCCAAGGATTTCGATCCTGATAAAAAATTCATGGCTGCTAATGATTTGTCAAATTTCTTATCAAATGGATAATTAAGAGAAACTGATTATGATACAGTTGTCAAAATTCTTCTTAACCAACTTAATGATGATTCTAATGAAGTTCAAGGTATAATTTTCTTTAAATTCAATATATTTTAGTATTATTCTTGAAAATATGCGCAATTCTTATTGAACTCAAACCAATTAGTTTCTACTTTTTATGTTCAACATAAAATAAATCTAAAGACAAAAATCAATATGTGAAAAAAACGTTAAAATATATTTTATTAATTCCAAATACAGGTAACGCTATCAGATGTCTCTCTAAGATTATTAACAAGCTCTAAGAAACTCAAGTTGAAAACGTTTCTAAGACTATGATAGTTAAGGTTATTGAAGATAAGGGTGAATATAGAGATGTTTACGCTACTTGCTTAAAGACTTTAATTAATGGTGTACCCTCAAATTACGCTAAGGCTGTTTAACCTATTCTCTTGCACGCCATCTAAGGTAATTATTGGATATTATTTTCTCCTCATGCTTAATAAGCTAAAGGATAGTTAAAGAGCAAAAGATACAAATTTAAAGTACAATAAAGTTTCTTATCACTTGTTTAAATGAAAAGGTATGGAATAAAAACTCAACAATAAAGAATACGATGTTTAGGAAGAACTTTGTGATATCCTTAGCAATCTTTTCAAAAAGTGGGGCTAATCTTTAAGCACAACCAATGCAAATGTTAAAAATTTAACAAATATTTTGATGAGTAAATTACAAAGTTTAAATAATTTTTTGTAAAAATTACGTTTTATTAAATAAAGCCAACATTTCTAAGGGAGAAAGAAACTCTCTTAAGAAGAAATCTTGTAGCTGCTTAGGTAGTTTAGGTCTTATCTTACACAAGGATGAAATCGGAAAAGTTGTCAAAGAACTTTTGTAAAATATTAAGAAACCTGATAACTAAAAGCAAATTGTAAAAAAATATTAAATAAGATATAAAAAACAATAAAAATTTATTTATTGAATCTTATAAAAAAAAGCATTAGCATTTAAGAGATAAGCAAATTTATGTAGTCTAGGCTTTAAGCGCTTTATCTAAAACTGTTGCCAAAAAGCTTGGTTCTAATTTGAAGGATTTGATTAACATCATCCTCAATGATATCCACCAATATGTTGATGAAGTTGATGATTATGATTAAATTATTACCATCTCCGAAATGTTTGAATTCTACTTAAGCATTTTAGAAAGTCTTATCAAGGGATGCCCTGATGATATCAAGGACTATTTCACTTAAATTGTTGATCTTTCATCTTAATTGATTAACTACGACCCCAACGGTCAAGCTCGTATCAGCAACGGAAACGAAATGGAAGTTGAAGGTAATAGATACATATTAAAAATATATTAAACAATAATCAATTCCATTAAAAGCATAACAAATTTAGTGAAATTTCAAATATTCATTCATAAAAAAATTAAAAAAAGCATGATAGCTCTAAAATTAAAGAAAGATTTAAGTTATAATTAAAAATTAAAAAAATTAATAAATAAATAGATGGCGGTGATGAAGATGAATATGATTATCTTTCTGATGATTAAGATGGTGATGACTCTTCATGGAGAGTTAGAAAAGCTGCTTTAACTATTATTGAAACTCTTGTTAAGAGTGACAGCGAAATGATTCGTCCTATTTTTGAAAAGTGTGTATCATCTCAAAGCGAACAAAGCACTATTGTTTACAGATTGGGAGAAAGAAACGAAAATATCCGTTATGCTACTTTCTCTTGTCTTTAGACTATTATCCGGGCTATTGTCATTTCAGATATTTCTCATGACAAGGTTGACGATGATTATGATTAAGAATTGAACTCAGGACCTACTTTAGTTCGTGTTAAGTCAGCTGTTAAGGAATTTAACATTTCAGAAATTATCAGTGAAATATTCAATACTCTTACTTACATTCTTGAAAAGGTAATTTACAATTATTTGATAAAATATTTATTAATCTAAATCTTGCTAAATAATTATAACAGGAAAAGAAAGTAACTCAAACCATCTTAACAGGTGCTTACAAGTTAATAGAAAGCATTTCAAGAAATTTAAGCAGATAGGTTGTTAGTGATCCCAGTATTTGGCGTTTAGCTTTTGGTTTAATTAAGAGAACCATTGAAAACAAAGCTTCTCCTAATGAATTGAAGGTTACTGCTTTCTCAAGTTTACGTAAATTGTTAAAGAACTATCACGAAAGCAGTGAAATTGCCCATCTCTAAAATGATATTCCTAATATCTTTAATCTTTGTAGTGTAGGTCTTGTTTAAGACTACTTTAAGATTGTTGCTGAATCTTTCCGTTGCTTAAATAGCTTATTCAATATGATCAATAAATAATTCAACACTGCTATTCCTTAACTTAGCAACAGCATATAATAGATATTCCCTAAAATTAGCTAAAAGTTAAATAGCTCAGATATTGATCAAGAAATCAAGTAATCTGTTCTTAGTTGCACAACTTCATTACTTGTCAGTCTCCCATAAACCATTTAAGCTCCACAAATTAAAGATATCATAAACGCTATTTCTGAAAAGATCAAATCAGAAACCAAGAAAATCCCTGTCTTGAAACTTTTAAAGAAAATCCCTGTTTCGGTTAATATCCACATTACAGATGATAGCATTAAGCTCTTGAATTCTTCCGCTGAAAGCATTTGTGAATTACTTGCTAAGTAGGACCGTTCTCTTCGTGTTGCTTGTCTTGAAGCCTTAGACAAAATATTAGTTCTCTTAAGTGAAAAGAAATCTCAACTCAGCCCTAAAGCAAGAGATAGTTTCTTTGCTTTAGTCAATGATTTCTTGAATGAAAAAGATACCTGGGTTGCCTAACTCTATTTGTTAGTTCTCAAGAAATCTATTGAAAACTCTCCTCAAAGTCCTCAATACTATACTAAGATTATTGAATCTATTACTAAATTCTCTAATTCTTCTATTGTTTCCAGTGCTCACTTTGGCTCTCTTTATGACGTATTCTCAACCTTATCCAAGCTTAACCTCTCTAATAGAGGCTAAATGATTCAAAATTTAATTGCTGCTGGTAACAAAGACAGTATTAATTCAGTTGCTCGTTCTATCTCCTCCATTATTACTTAGCTCGCAGCTGGTGAACAACAAACTTTCATTAATTAGATTTTCACTACTGTAATTATATACAATTATTTTTTAAATCTTAAATTAATCTTAATTTTTTATTAAATAGGCCTCTTCTGATAAGGAAGCTGTTTTAAAAAGATAAATTTGCTTAGTCACCCTTGGTGAAATTGGTAGACAGGTCAACTTATGCCAAGGAAACATTCTCCAAGAAGTCTAAAAGATGCTTAACAATAAATAAAATAATGAAGAAATTAGAACTGCTGCTTCTATTTCTTTAGGTGGTATCGCTATTGGTAACTTAGATATGGTCCTTCCTCAAGTTATCTAAACTATTAACTCTGGTTCTGAAGGTTAATACCTTATGCTTAACTCCTTAAAGCAAATTATTGAACACTCCCAATAACTTTCATAAAGCATCATCTAAATTATTCCTAACCTCTTCAAGGCTACTGAAAACGGTGATGAATCTCTCTGCAATATCATCTCTTACATTATTGGTAAATTAATTAAATCCATCTAATTAACAAACTTTGCTAAATAATTTTTTAATAATTTGTATAGGTAAGGTTACTCACTTAAACTTGAAGGAAATGAAACCTTTGATCTTATAAAACTTATCTTCCAAGAACTTAAATACTAAATATACCACTGCCAGTTCATTCAAATATTTCTGTTTGAAAAATTTGAAGATTGACAATGATTTACGCGAATTAGTATATGCTCTTTTAAACCATATTACTGAAAAGGATATTCGTACTCGTACTGCAATTCTTAAATCCTTAAACATGATTTCATACAACCTTCCTAACGCTATAATTCAACACATCAATAAAAATGAATTCTTCTTACCTCTTAAGGAAGCTCTTAGATTCACTCAGGTAAGAGAAATTGACTTTGGTCCTTTCAAATAAAAGAATGATGATGGTGAACCTGTTCGTAATGCTGCTTTCGCTCTTTTGGATACTGCCATCGATCATCTCCATTACAGAGGTGTTGAAAATTTCGAAAGAGAAATTCTTGAAGAAGTCCTTTATGAATTTGGTAAATTAGACTATTTGTTTAAAATTTCAAAGTATTTATAAAAAATAAAATAATTCAAAAGCAAACGAATCATCTGAAGATATTAAAATTCTCCGTTTCTAAATTTGCACTAAATTCGCTCACAAAATACCTCTTAAAGTTACTCCCTTCCTTGATTAAATTTCTGAAGTATTCTTAAATGTCTTAAAGCCTTATGCTTCTAAGGCTGATGGTGATCGTGCAGCTGATATGGTTAGAACTGGTTTAATTTGCTGTCTAACTCTCAAGACTATCGCTGAAGATGAATCTAACTCTAAGTATAATGCCTTCTGGGAATTAGTTATGAAGACTGAAAAATATAGAAATATTATCAATGCTATGACTAATTGAAAAAAATATTTTATTTTTGAAAATTAACTGTTTGAATTTATTTTGTTAGATTATTAAATTTGAAAAATTATTTATAATTCTATCATTTTTAATTTGTTTGGCAATCATTTTAAATTAAAAATTTTTGTTAAAAATTCTTCTTATATTTATATGAAGTAAATTAGTAAATTAAAATTAAATAAAAAATATAGATATTTACCTACATTTATAAAAAAAATGCAAAATGAAAAACACTACGTTATTAAAATAAGTACATTTTATACATTTAATGTAAATTATTTAAAATGATCAAATGTCACTTCAAGAAGGAAGAGGAGCAATTTAAATTAAAAAATGAACAAATTCGAAGAAAATCGATAAAAATATAATAAGAAGAAAATAATATGTTTTATAGTATTTGTTAATTAAAATTAAATTTAATTAAATTTAAATTAAGTTTAGAATATTCTAATTTATTTGAATTTTGTTAAAATTTAATTTACGGAAAATATTGTATTCAAATAAATAAATATATCTTAAAATAAATATTCAAAGTATATTGATATGAATCAGATACATTTTTATATTTTAATCATTGAAAAAAGATAGCTTAGCTTGTTTAATTGTATTTTAAATAAAGAGAGAAATTAAAAGAAAAATAAAGAAAAAGATAATATAAAAAATACATTCATTCATAAGTGAATAGATGCTTGATGAATGAATGAAAAATGTTTAATATTTTCATTGATGATTGATTTAGGTAGCAAATACTAAAAATCTAAAATACAAGATAAATAAGAGTCTATAGATTTTAATTAAAGAAAAAGAAAAGAGAATCTTTAATATAAAGTTAAAGAGTGAGAATTAAGTTAAATAAATAAGAAAGTAAGGTCTCCTTTCTGAAAAATTATTATAGTAGAAATAAAGTATTATTAGCATGCAACTTTTTATTAATAAAAATTTCAACTTACACTTAGTAAGTCGTCTCTTTAAATTGAGAGCTCATTCATTTTCTACTTCTGAACAACTCAGAGTTAAAAACTTAAATTCTTTGAAGCACGAATTAAAGAATAATCCACTTTTTGATAGAGCTTTCCCTGAATATAAGGGAAAGAAGCCTGAAACTACTGTTGTTAGAAAGCAAGAAGAATTAGATTTTATTAGATCCTTGGGACTTAAGGAGCGTATTAACAAAAGTATTACTTTGGAAGAAGCTGAACATGAAAACGTAATTGGCATAATTAAAATACTATAAGATCAATATCATTACAATTGATAAATATATTTATTATGTTTACATTTTTCGTGAGCAATTTCAAAATTAATTTTTTTTTAATAAAATATAGTTTAAGCAATTTGTTGAAGGTTTCAGATCACCTAGTGGTCCTCTTAAATATATGAATGTTGAAGAAAAGTAAAAGGTAATAGAATTAAAAATAGATCCCTTAAATATTAGATAGCATTTATACCTGAATAGTACTAAAAATGATTAGATAAATTATATGAGAAAAAAATAGGAATTTTGTTAGTAATTTAAGTACAAAATTGAAGCAAAATATTTAAAACAATATGAGATGCACACAAATATTTTTGTGAAATAAGAATTTAAATAACTAAATAAAAATTAGCAGTTAATATAAATATTATTTTTATAAAATAGATCAATTTTTTGATTGATTAAAAGCTTGAAGAACTCGAAGCTACTGGTCTTACTAGAGAAGAAATTCTTTATGACAATCCTACTGTAATAAAATTAATATTTCTTATTTAAGAAAAAAATAATTTTTAAACCAAAAAATTGATATATATTGTAATTTATTATTAATATTATTTAATAGCATACTGGTCTTCCTCTTAATCAAGATCCCTTCTTCTAATATATTAAAAATAACTACACTGCAAGAGAAGTTCTTCTTAAGCCTGGTGAGGAGTACACTGTATAAAAAGTTATTGACTTAGCTCTTAGATAAGATATCGGTGCTGACCCTTCTTAATCTGCTGCTAAACTTAAAAACTAAAAAGTTTACCATGCTTCCAAGATGGGTTTACCCAGTTCCAGAAAGAATCCAGATGCTTTCGATAACTCTTCTTACTCTGGAGCTACTTCATCATCCTCTGAACATTACATTAAAGAATTAGTTAGTAATATAAAAATGCTATTTACATCATTAATGATTTACCAAAAAAATAATAAAAGGACCTGATAAAAAGAATCACGAAATCCCTTTAACCAAGGCTCAATAAAGAAAATAAAGTATCAGAAAAGTCAACTACTTCGATATCCACTGGAGAAATACTGAATTGATTACTCAATTTGTTAACAGTTCAGGTTGCATTAAGAATAAGATATAAAATAGATTAACTAGACCCTAATAAAAGAAGATTGCCCGTACTATTAGACTCTCTAGAGAAATGCGTAATATAAATATTTTCATTGAAAATTTCATGATTAAAAATTATTTTACTAAAAATAAGTTTTGATGCCATTTAGAGGTTACATTAAGCCTTCTGATAAAAAGAGTTTAACTTCTTTACAAGAAGATGTTGAAAATACCGTTAGAACTGCTATCAACATTGAAACTGGTCATATCTATATTAAGGGATCTGTAAAAATTGTTTAAGATGACTTAATCATTAATTTAAAATGATTTTTAAATATTTAATTAGGTTAATGAGTATAGAAATGTTACTAAGGAATTTGAAAATTTAAATGATAACTTCGAGTAATTTAATAATTTAGTAAAAAGATAAGTTAAAAATATAAATTTTAATAATAAAAATTAGTGTTAAGCGTGCAGAATTATCAAAGGATTATGTTTACGATGGAAATAGCTAAAAATTAGAAAACGAAGAAGAATTAACTCTTTTAGAAGCTAGAATGCATTCAGCTTAATTAAAGGAGAAACAACTTAAGGATTTAGGAGTTGATACTTAAGGTATTAGAGAAAAATATCAACAATCCCCTAAAACACCTTAACTCACTATTGATAATATTTTATCAGTTTAGACTAAGTAGCATATTTATCCTCCTGAATTCGAATTACTTGACAAGTAAAATCAAGAACATTTCAAGAATTCTTTCTAAAAATATCAAGTAAAATACATTTTAAATATCTATGAATAATTCGTAATCATATTTTATTAAGGAAAAAATTAGTTAAGTCCCAGTTGATAGATTTGCTTCTCTTCTTGTTCACGAAAAGGCCACTGATGCAACTGAGGTAATATTTTAGCAAAGTTATTTTTTAATATTTTTATTAATTTAAATTTTATACAATTAGTTCTCAAACAAGATTAAAGAAAGTGATATTAGTTTAGAAGAAAGTTTAGAATATGTTAATCAAATTAGATCCAGAGGTGGTCTTAGCACTCCTCTTAAGATTTGAGAGACAACTAAAAGCAAGCTTTGAATTAAAATTTAATCAATCATATTATTAACTATCCTTATCATTATTTAAAAATATATTTCTCTATTGAATTTATGTATTGTATTTATTTTTTGTTATTCCAAAAGCTTACATTTATTCAAATTTAGCAACAAAAAACACAGAGTAAATTTTATCTTATATATTACTTTAAAGGGAATGTTACTTAACCTATTAATATTTGTTTTTTGTTTATATAGAAAGAGTGTTTTTCCTTTGAAAATTTTAACAAAATTGACATTACTTTAGTCTAAAATTTGTTGTTTTTCTTCAGAATATTTACCCCATTTATTATTGCTTGAAAAAAAAAAATTAATGATTTGTTTTAAGTTGAAAAATTAAAAATCTTTTGAAGTTTTTAATAAAAACTAAAATAGAAGGATATTTATTATTTATTATTAATACGAAGTGTAGTGATTGGAAAAATGAGTCTTAAAATTTTTAAATATGAAGTAGATGAAGTGGGAAAATACATAAAGAAGTACAATAGAATTTCAAGATATTAAATTAAGCTTTTATTTTACTAATTCTTAGCTCTAAATTGAAGTATTTATGGGACTTCGAAGTAAGTGGCAGAAGACACACTGTAATTTTAGAGTACTCTAATTTTACATCAAAAAGAAGAATTACCATAGATGGATTTTTGAAATATGAAGATGACAAGTAAATTAGTTAAAGTTAGAATGCAAATGATTTTATCAAAGCAAATAACAATATTAAAAGTGCAAACTCATCAGTATTCTAGCACTAATTCTATTTGGAATAGAATGATTGCAATATTATTTAGCAAGGAAACACATATGAATTTAGAATAAACAACAAGGTTTTCTCTCATGAATACAACACTTGTACTTTTATTTGAATATTCACAGTTTTAATATGTTAAAAAAATTATTTATTTTATAGAGAAATAGAAAACTTAGTTCAAATGGGATGACAAAGAGTAAATTATAAGTTTATTTTAGAGAAGATTTCTGAGCATTAATAAAGTTCTAATAATATTTAATTAAATATTTTAATTTTAGTGAATTTGAAGAATTTAGAATTGATAATGTTGATAAAAATGAATTCCAAAATAAGTAGAATTATAAATTCATTATCCACATTTATAAATATATTTTAACTAAAATAAAAGCTAACTTCATTCATAAAAAGTTAAAATAAATTTGAATTTAGGAAAGTCATAGGTATTTATTTTATTCTAGAAAGATAGAATCTTTAATTTAGTTATTTTATTAACAGAATTAGGGTAATAATGCCAGTAATAATAATTGGAATTTTAAAAACACAACAATAACCACAAGCAATAATGCAAATAATGATGATTTTAGTAAATTCTCATTTAATGACTTTGGAAATAAATCAACTAATAGTAGCAACAATAATACCTCTAATAATTCTTACGGAGCTTTTGGGTCTTTACCTTAAAAGAGTTAACCCACTACAAATCAAAAGTTTGATGAAGGATTTAGTAATTTCGGAGGGTAACCAAAGAAAATAAATACAGCTAATTAAAATGAATAAAAGGGATTTGATTTCTATCCAAATTAAAATAACTAAAATAGTTCAAATGAATTTAACTTTTTCCCTACTTAAAACAATTCCTCTTCAGCTACCTAAAAAAAAGTAGAAATTCCTGCTCCAGCTTAATAGCCTTAGACTCAATAACCTGCTCCTGTTTAATCATCAGCTTAATAGAGTATTTAATTCTTTTATAGCGTAGACAATTATTACATATCAAAATTAATTTCTAAAAATAGCTAAATAATTGAATTTACTTGACATGGATGATGAACCATCTACAAATTCTACTAATGTAGTTAACCAAGTATAACAATAAGCTAACTTTGACTTTTTTGGTTCACAGTAAAATTAAGCTACAAACTAGCCATAGACTTCAGTTTCACCTTAGAATTAAGTAATATTTATTTTTTTATTTTTAAAATGAAAATAATATATTCATATTTAAATTTAGATGAGTAATTTGTATCAGTAAAGTTAATAATATCAACCACCTTAATAGTTCAATGGTTATAATAGCAATTTCTCATAATAACCTTAATAACAATCAGGTTTTTAAAACCAATAATTCTAGTAATAAGGATTCTAAAATAACTAATTGGGATATAATTAATAACAATAATAGACTTTGTATAATTAATAACAATAATAGGCTGTGTATGCTTAATAGCAATAATAAGCTGTGTAAAATTAATTACAATAATAAGCAGTAATTAACTAATAGCCTTAGTAATTTTAGTAATACAACTAATTTTAACAGAATTTTCCAGCTAATTAAACTTTTTAACCTTAATTCTAGCAACAAAGCACAGTACAGCCTAATTAATTTGGATAAAATAACTAAAAATAAGGGAATGCATTTGATTTATTAGATTTCTGATGGAGATAAGTTGGATAGATCAAAGGAAATATTTAAAGATTAATTAAATTTAGCAAATTTAAATTAGATAAGGTATGTATATTTTATGTTTTTATAATTAAACGAATGTAAAACTAATTTTAAAAATAAATTTCTTCATAGTAAAAGTAAAGCTGCTTTATTTTGTGATAGTCATCAGATTTAAAAAATATTACACATTTATTATTGTATGGGTAAAAATTTATTATTCACAAATATTAAAATTCATAAAATACTTCTGTAAATTTATTAATTATTATCTCAAGGTCAAACAGATGGCCAATATAAAATATTTAATGTGAACAAATTTATAGTCATTGAGATCATTTATTGATAAAATAAAATTAAAAAGAAATGAAAGTTCTTTGGTAAAAAGTTATTATTAATAGTTTGAATTAGATTGATTAATGAGAGAGATAAAGTGTGTTTCAGAAATTTCTATGATTATCACTTCTATTTCATCAAGAACTTTCTCTGAGTATAAATAAGTTGAGATAATTTTTAGATATTCTTTGAATTTATAAAAACGAGATATTTCTGATGGTCATTTAATATCCATACATACACAAAGAAAGTCTATTTGATAATTACAAAGTAATTGTGATTCTCTCTCTCCTTCTGCTTTTGCTGCTGATGATCTTGCCTTTTGTGTGTGTATAAATATTAATTAAAGATAAACAAAAATCAAAATAATAAAAAAAAATTAAATTATATCAAACTAAATAAATCTCAACTCTTCAAAATTTATTTTTACTCTCACAAAAATGTTAGCTTTCAGAAACGTCTTCAAAAAAATAGGATTATTCACTTAATACGACCAAAGAGGCCTCAACTAAATCCTCAAGATGAGAATTTCAAATTCCGTTGAAGAAGCAAAGAGATAAAAGGAAATTTAAATAGCAGATCTCCTTAAACAAGAATTGCAAGCCACTTATGTTAAAGTCGAAGATACATCTGTAGGTGGAAGTGCATGTAATTAGCTTTAATTTATTACTTTTACTAAAATTTCATCTCATTGAGGCATTAAATATCAGCCCTTTTGTTTGATTTAAAAGCATTTAAACCTGTAAAATCCAAATTTTAAAAATTAAATTTTAAACAATAGGTGGCTAAATGTATAAAATGGTAGTATAATCACCCCTCTTTAATGAAAGATCTAGAGTAGAATAACACTAAATGGTTAATAATGTTTTAAGTGATATTTTTAAGGATGTTCATGGCTATAATCTTAAAACATTAGGAGTAGAAGCTAAAAAGTAGGAAGAAGCTAAATAGTGAAAAATCATTAATTAAATATCATTCTATTATTATCAACTAATTATATACAAAAAATATTTGCATTTTACCCACTTTTATAGTATAATCAACATAACATATTCCATAATATCATGCTAAAATTTGTTTTCATTTTTAATTATTTATGAAAAATCTAGTACAATATATTTATTTGCATTATTGGCAGATTTCAATACTAGGATATAATTTATTTACATTCACATCAAATCTAATTTTCAAAAATAGTAAAACAAAAAAATTTCTCAACAAATATATTTTTTTAAAAATTCAAAACACATTAGAAAAGTTTTCTAGCAATTAAAATTCTCTAAACTATCTTTTAACTTACAATTATAAACTGCAAAGTAAAATTTTAGCTAAGTAAAAACCTATAGAGTAAAATGTCTTCTTTTAATAAAAAATTATCATCCAGAGTTTTTGATAGTTTTAAAATTAGATTCCAATCTCACCTTCTTGGTCAAATAAATGTTATTATTATGAGATTCTTTCAATTTTTGATATATTATTTTTACTTTTTATTCCCTTTGATGAAATAAAATAAATGATTAAAATAAAAAATATTTATCTTCTTTTAATATACTTTCTCTTTTTCGAAGTCAAACTTTTCTTAGAAAAATCATATATTGTTTTAATTTATCTATTTTATTCAGCTCAATAATTAATTTTATATTAATATATTTGACAAGTAATTACTAGTAATTCAATAAGATTAAATTACTAAAGTAAAATTATCAAATTCTTTTATATCCAATCAAAAATAATTAGAAATAAAGTTTTTATCAAAATCATACAAAATTATATTTTTGATTCAATTTTGCTTGAATAATCAAACAAATTTCTTAAAATGTTAAATTTAAAAAATAAAAGCCTCTAATATCAAGTTTTTTAGTTTTAGTCTGACCAATTCATTCAAAAGTTAATGGTCAATTAATTATCAAAAAAAATTTTAAAAGATGATTACTTGATTGAAAGTATTTTTAACTAATTTCAATTTTAATAAAGTCTATTTTTATTACTAATTTTTTTATCTTTCAATTTATTTTTATTTAGAATAATAAATAGTGCATTAAGATTTTTTTGATTCAGAAAAATGATAAAATATTTCTATTTTCAAAAAGATCATTTCTTAATTTAATTAAAAATTTGGTATTTAATTCTTAGAAAATACAAACAAAAATCCATAGATTACAACTATTTCATTGAAGTAGAAAGAATACTTTTGAATTATTAATTCTGTATTTATTTTCATCTACTTCAAATAATTATTTAATTGACATAAATTAGATTTTAATTTTAAACAAAGATATTTTATTTTTTCTTTGAAAAACTACAATTGATTGATTAGTAGGTTAGATATTTTAAATTGTAAAAGTTTTTATACAAGAAATAAATATATTTAAATGCTTATTTAATCTAAAGTTAATTTATTTTTTATAAAAGTAAATAATTGTTGATTTTGTAATTAATCACTCGATATTCATATTTTAAATTTTCTCTTCTGCTTATTTGATTTCTATTTTTTTAGAAAAATTAATTAGAAAATGATTTTAATTTATCTAATAATGAATAATGTGTGATACCTTAGTCTTCTTTATCTTTTTTTGAAGTTTTAGGTCCAACATGAGCTACTTAAACATTTAAAGGAGCTTCTGGCTTCTTCTTTTTATTTTATTCTTCTGTTTTCTTATAATCTTTCATAAATTTCTTTAATTCCTTCTATTACTTTTCTTATTCTTCAGCCATTCTTCTATTGTAATTCTTAATAAGATCTTTGTATTAAATACTAAAAATAATTTTAAATTGCTATTTTCATTCAGAATGTAATTGTATTTACTCCATAAATTCTTATTTTGCACTTGCTATTGCTTCTTTTAACTAATCAAATCCAGTCATTTTAAGGGAGCTAACAGCTACAACCTATAATGTCAAAAACAGATTAAATAAATTTGATTTTAGCAAATATTAAATAATTACTCTTAACTAGTTGTAGAATTCATCTAAACTTAAAACCATGGACTTGCTAAAAGTAGAAAGATATGAATCATGATGTTAAAACTCTTCCTATTAATAAAATAAAGATATTTAATCTATTCAAGTTTTATTGAATAGTTAAAAGTATTACAAGAAGCTTTTGGTAATCTCTGATCCAGCCTAAAACTTTTTCTTTATCAGCAGCATCTTCCTTATTTAAAATGATGATCATAGGAAGCTTCATTTTATAAAATATACTACAACAGAACATCATATTGCTCATAAAACTGTTTGGATTTTGGCATCTAGCTAAATCAAGAACATATAAAAGAACCTTTTATTTTAATCAAATATTAAAGGGTTAATAATAAATTGTATTTAACTAATTCTATATATTTTAAAGCTATTATTTTTTCCTCTTTTCTAAATCCTTTTAAATAATTCATTTGATAAATATTACAGTAGGCATAGATGTTAAGAGAGTTTGAGTGATTATAGAACCTGAAGCACTCCAAGTAAAAACTTCTATTTAACCTGGGGTATCTACCACAACATGCTTAGAAGTATGGTTTGTAGCCTCTATATTAGTAATAGTTTCATCTATTTATGCACAAAACAAATTTAATGCTGTCATGATAGCACCATTTGGACCTAGCTAATGTTCTTTCATCAATTTTTTATAATCTATTGTTTGTCTAATGTCACCATTAGGGGTGTAGGGTAAAAATTAAACAGCTGGATCTAAATTCAAAACATATGCAGGGTCTTATTGAGAGAACAGCAAATATTGTATTAATGACTATTTAATTATATATGAAGTTAATAAGCTAATTATTCCAAATTCTACTGTTTTTTAAAGATTTTCATAATTTATTTATTTTTTTCATAATATTTTACTCTGACGAAAGTTGTTTTGCCACTTCCTGCCATACCTATTGTTAACAAAGATACTCTGTCAGTATTTATTTTTAATCCTCCTGTTGGCTATTAAGTTTACTCAGCTGAAGCTCTTGTAGTTTGATTTTTTTCTTCTTCCATTTCAGGTAATTTTGTTTCTACTAAAATACCAATAAAATTGCAAATAATTTAGCTAAATTTTTAATTTTTTTATAATTTATATTTTTATAGGTATCTATTAGCTTCTTAAATTACAATTATAAACTCAAGTAGCAAAAAGATATTTAAGATAGTTAATTAAAAAATAAACTAGCTAAATATGTTAATAGATACTTGTAATGTCCGATTGTAAAATTAATTCTTAAAAGAGTTTTTAAAAAATACATTATTTTAAAGTGCTATTAAAATAATTTATTAAAAATAAATTTAAAAAAAGAATCTTTAATTTTATTTTTAAAATAATAAATTTTAAATTTCTATTCAAATAGGATTAAAATAAATAAAAAAGAAAGGCTAAGTATTATTAAAGTATTTCATTTAATTTTTTTATAAAAAAAATTCACTAAGTTATATCTTATTTTAAAAAGATTTTAATAAAATTATTATTTTCATTAATTTTTGTAGATTACTAAATAAATTTTATTAAAAAATAACTTTGCTCCACTTGATTAGATAGAATCTTCTTGAACCAGCTTCATTTTTGTAAATTTTAATCATTAATTTTGTAAAATAATCCTATATTTTTAGGAATAATTTTATTAGATATCATATCTTAAATTATTTAATTTCTTTAAATTTGATTAAAAAAATTTTTAAAAATTAAAAGATTTTAATACTCATTATGTCTTTTAATTATAATTAGCACAATCAATTAACTTCAAAATTTAAGAAAACTGTTTTCATAAAAATTTTAGAATTAGAATAAGTATTTTTCAACTCTTTAATAAAAATTTGTTAAATAAACTATCAAATATCAAATAAATTATCATAAAATTTTATATATTTTTAAATTTCATAAAAATTATTTAATTCTCAATTC
The DNA here is from genome assembly GCA_000231825.2 of Tetrahymena elliotti 4EA. NCBI lineage: Eukaryota > Ciliophora > Oligohymenophorea > Hymenostomatida > Tetrahymenidae > Tetrahymena > Tetrahymena elliotti. The sequence continues at coordinate 791,358 of JH720314.1, read as the reverse complement.
AAAAAAATATTTTTCTATCTAACAATATTTCTAAAATTTTAATTTAATATTTCATACTAATAAATTAAATTTTATTTAATGTTAAAAATAGGTTTACAAGAAATAATATTGAAAAAATATTTCTTAATAATGAAATTATATTTAAAAAAACACAAATAAATTAAAAAATAATATATTTTTTGATAATTTAATTTGCTTTAGAGATCCTGATATTAAAAGGAAGTATATAAAATACATTCTATTCATAGATCTACAGTAAACTTAAATTCTAAGTATGATAATTTATTTTTGTTTGTAGATTTAATAATTTTTATATTTTAAATTTCATGATTTTAAGATCTTCCTTCTTAGATTATTTTGGATCTTCTTTTTAAAACTAAATTCTATTTATTAACTCTCACCAATCAGTCTCTGACAGCCATGTCATCAATAAAAGGACTGTTGGAAGCAACAATGAGTTTCTTACCTTGGAAGACACCTTCACCCTTGGAAGGAGATTACCAAGGAGCTCTGCTTCTATCTCTTTATGCAGTACTACATTTATATTTAAAATATATAAAGAACTATTACCATAGAAGTATTAATTACATAAATCTCATTCTATTAAGATTTTGAGGAGCACCCTAAGGAACATGGTTAAGAGGAGTATTAGAAAGATTTGACGTGTGTTATTTAAGATAATGGTGTTTCACGAATGCGGAGTTTCCTGTACGAGTAGGGAAATCATCGTATTAGTGAGACAACCAACCGTGCCATCCGACGGGAACTTTATCACCATTAGACCACATTTACATGAAATAATCACTGAATTCAATCCATCTTCTTTGGTTCTTGTCTTATTTTAGAAAGAAAAATTTGTTTATTTTCTTATTAATAATAAAAATAAGATAGATAGAATGAATGTCCGTCTTCTTTTATAAATCATTTTTGAAATAAATATTATTTGATCCATCCAAATCAGCTCTAAATTTTAAATTCTTCAAGACATTAATTCTAAATTCATTAATTATTTATTTAATTTATTTTACGATCAACATCAAAATCTTCATAATATCTATTGCCAAATTCATCTTCTCCAACTTACTTTGTATATCCATCAGTTCTGTTACCACCGGCATAGTGAGCATGTCTAGAAGCTTTGTGACCTCTAGTCCATGTTTTTATAAAACCTTCTCTTTTTAAATGTACCCAGAATTTAGGGGTTAACATTTAACTTATTGTCCAAGTCCACAAACCCTATTTAAAAATAGAATAAGATTATGTATTGTATTAAATATCAATTTGCATTAATTTCTCTTTCTACTAAAATAGCATTAAATAATCTAAATATGTATATATCCTTCAAAACAATTTAAATATTTATATATTCTCCCAAGGATATTCAAATCTCTTATTTTTCTTTAAATTTCTATATCTTACTAAATATAAAATCATTTTCTCTATTTCTTAATATCTTCTATTGAAATTTACTATTCCTCAAAGTAAAATCTTTGTTAAATAATCCAATTATTTTTCTCTAATTTTGAAGTAAAAATTGCCATATTTTTCCTATTATTGGAATATTCATCGATGACCCGAAGAGAGAGAAATTATTTTTAATAGATATCGCTTTAAAGAGTTTTAATTTTTGAAGAGAAATCTGCAAATGATTGTATCTTAATCTAAAAATATGAAACATACCATTTCTTAACTATTGATTTTGCTGCTTTTTTATCCTAAATTTCTTATTTTAATATAAAATCAATAATAAAAAGATAGACTCTCCTAATCTTTCTTCCTCTAATAAACAATAACACTATTTGTTAATTATTTACTAATAATTTTCAATTTTATTTGTATGCATATCTATTTACTTTAGAATACTAAAGAAGAAAAATAATCTAATTTCATTAACCTTTTGACAGTATTCATTCAAGTAAAGTTTTATTTATTATTAAACTTAAATAAATATTTTATAAATAAATTAAAATTTTTAAAATAATATTTAGTAGTCAAAGAAAAAAATTATTTTTCTACTATTTTTGATTTTTAAACAATAAAAAAGCCATCTGATATTTCATGATATTTAGAAATTGGTTTAATTTACATACAATCCAATAATAATTCTCAAAAATTTCATATTCAAATTCTTATTAAAATTTAATAATAATATTAAGTCTTTTTTATTTATTTATATTGATTGATATAAAATATGACTTTAAATTTTAATTAAAAACAGGAAATAAAATAAAAATTTAAAATTTCCTTTTCACATAAAAAAGATGTATAGTTTATTTAAAATATTTTTATGAATATGTAGAGAAAACTTTAATACATTTCTCTTTTAAAAATATTTGGTAATAAGTAATCTGAAGCCTTCCTTAGGAATTTTTTACATATATTGATTCATATAACATATATTTTATTTTATAAAATGATTAGATTGATAAAAACAAAAAAGTGAGTTTATCTCAGTTTAAATAAAATTCATTATTAGCATGTATTAATATTAAATTTTAAAAATTTCAAATGCTAATAACCAAAAATCAAATTAAAGCTAAATATTTAAAATTGCTACTGCCTTATTTAAAATAAAATTGGTAATAAATATATTTATTTGACTTTAGGTAGTTTTGCGATTTGTAAAAGAGTAATATTTAATTAAAATTATTAATTGGTAAATAATACATTATTTTACAACGAAATGAAAGATTGTTTTTTATATTTATTAATCAAATTATTGTGCTTAGATGTGAGCGAGTTTAGTTTCTATCTATAAGAGTTAGATTTATCTAAATTTAAAAAAATATATTAATTTAAATAATTAAATTGTTAATTTAATAAAGTTTTACAAATTATTTGACATCTTTAAACCATTATTTATGTGACGAAACTTCTGATTTAAAACGTTCAACATTTTCTGTCATTTTAGCATATTCTCTTCTTTGTAAAAATCCATTTAATTTTACAGACATTATTTATTATGAGTATTTAGCATCTTTTAACAATGTTTCTACACGGTTTACATCATACTAGTTTTATTCTTATCTTTATTACATTAATCCTTTAACGAAAGGAGTATTAAGACCTTCATATACTTCTTTAAGTTAATGAGGAGCTTTGTTAATTTCAGTATCTACAAATTAAAATTTTTCATAAAGTTATGGAGTTTATTAGTTATGATTTTGCTAATCATCTCCTGTTACATCAAGATAACTTGACACATCTTAGTAATTGTTAATCTTAGTCTTGATATCAAGTTCCTATTATTTGTTAATTACACAAAAATTTAAATTAATAAGAAAATAAGATATTATTCATTACATTATTAGGCACTAGCTTAAGCTCCTTAAATTATTAACTATTAAGTTACTTTAGCTTGACATACTACTCAATTATATTATCTTCATCAAGTCCTAAATTCATTGTTTTATTAAATGATTTTTCAACCTGAAGCATTTATTCATCTCTTTTTCTCATAAGCTCTTCATTCCTACGAACTGTTTTGACATCTTCATTAAATTTTGATACAAGTTCCTAACTTTGAGTTTATAAATTCTTAATTTAAAATTCTTTTTCAATTTCTTTTATATCAGATTATTTTTTTATCTTTTCTATTTCTTATTTTTGTTTTTCCTTTTCTTTTTGAATGTCTACATAGACAGTCTTCAAATATATCTTTTAATATTTAAGTTTTTGTTTAGCTTGTTCAATCATTTAATTTTCTCTCTTCATACATTCACTCCATAATTTACTGTTTTTTTAATTTAATAATTAGATTTAAAAATTGAATAAAAAAAACAAATAATTTTTACCTTCTCTTTTTATTTTAGTAAAGCTTTTCACTTGTTAATGGAAAATTGATAAGAATATTTTAAATATCTGTTAAGCTTTAATCTAAGAATCCATTTGTTTAGTTATTCTACTAAATTGGTTATTAAATTTTTTTAATTGATTTGAAATCTTTTTCTTTCTATTTTTATCTCTCTTTCAAATGATTAATAGAATTATTTTTTTCTTCTAACAGCTACGTAAGATATTGCTACAAATTTTTTTAATTACTTTGTATGTTGAGCATAAAGCTTTACTCCTCTTAACTCTTTTTTAATTTTTTATTTTCTTATTTTAAGATGTTAAGCTCTTGCTTTTTTAAATGAATTAAATTGTTTATTTCAGCAATCGACAACTAAATATCTTGCTCCGTTAGATTTTATCTTTCATTAATGTATCTATAATTATTTTTTAATCCTTTTTATTGTCTTAATTGTTCCTCTAATTGATTTAATCTTCTTGAATGTTCAATTTCTAATAGCTTTTTTAAAAAAAAAGACATTTTTATATTATGAATTTAAATGAATTGAAAAAAAATGAGAAATAAAATCTCAAAAGAATCTCAATTTACTTTTATTTTATGATCACATTCTTTCATAGTTAATTTTTCAAAATCAGTGAGTTTTTATTAGTTTATTTAACTGAGAAAATCTATTTATTGTTCATTGATTTTTTATTTTTTAAATAGCTACTAATTCAATTCTTTCTAAAATTTGTCAAAATAAATTGAATCTAAATTATCTTTTTCTGTTTAAAACATATTATCAAGCTATTTTTTCATATCTAGTTCTCTTTCTGATCTTTCCAAATAATATTTCTTTATGTAGATCTCTTTAATATCAATCTATTTTACTGTTATATTTATTTTTTACTTTTATAATTCATCTGCCTCAAGCTATTCATGAAATAAATAATAAATTATTAATTTAAATAATCACCTAATAAAAACTTACTTGCTTGGTCCTCTCAAATTCATTTTCGAAGTAGTTTACAGCATCTTATTAATCAGTTTCAAAATCTTTTTCTAACTATGCTAATTCTAATTAATGCTTTTAAGAGGCTTATTAAAAGAGAACAGCCTTATAAGAGCTATCAAATTTTTATTTAAGTTAATTTCTCTGTTAAGAATAAATTATTTCATTTTTAGAAATTATTCCTTTAAGATTTTTAATAATTTTTTCATGTTATTCGAGTTTTTTAAAATATTTGTCTTTATGAAGATTGTTAAATTCATTAACCTACAATTCAACCTTGAAATTCTCTTCTTCTTTCCATATCTTACCTGCCTCTTCTAATTTAGATTATATTTTTCTAAGCTCCTTATTTTCTTTATCTTGCATCTCATTCAAAATTTTCTCTCTTACTCGAGCTTTTTCTCTTTACTATAAGTAATCAATTCTTTTTCTAGCTACATCAACACTATCAAAATTGGAAAATCTTTATTACTATATCAAATTATTTAATTGCATATATTTTTCTCTATAATCTCTTTCATAAAAAGATATTTTCTAATTTAATTCACTTTCCTTTTCTTCTATGTAGGCCTGGATATTTAGTTGATCTTCAAATTATAAGCTTTGGATATCTATTTCAACTGTTTCATTCTCATTTTCTTCTTCTTAAAAATCTTGGAATTCCTATGCTTCAATATTAAAATCTCTTTTTGTTTCTTTCCTTTCTTGGAATAATTCAGATTCATTTTCATTAATATTTTCTTCTATCTTAATTAATTTTTTATTCTATTAGTTTTTGTCTTTAGACAAGTCAGGAGATGGAGAACTAAAATCTTGGTTTCTCATATTTTTGTTGTCAGTATCTTCTTGGCTTAAACTTTCTTCTTTGCTGTATGTATAGGTGTTATTTTCAGCATCTTCAAATTCCTTAGTTAAATTATAGTCATTGCTTTTGGAGTTATCTGTTTTCTTTTATGATTCTACTGACATTTATTTCTAACCTGAAGATGAATAGTTTTTATCAAAATCACCCTTCTCTTTTGAAACATAATTGGAGATTTTTGATGGAATTTTTTAAACATTATAGTTATCAGCCTAATCAATTTCTTTTTTTTCTTCTTCGCTGATTTTTTCTTTAGATTTTTCTTTTTAAAAAAATAAAATATAATCAAACATAAATAAAAATTTTATTGATTTTTACATTAATTCTCAACTAAATTAAAGCTTTTCCCCTCTAGCTTTTAACTTGATTCTAATATTTTTTAGTCTGAAGCCTCTAAAATACTTGGTATGTCTTTTAAAGTGTTCTTTTTTGATGCACTCTCTTTTTAATTTGTCCCTATTTCTTTAGATGGTTTTTTCTCTAAAGGTTTAAGAGAAGGGGGTTTCTTATCTAACAAAGGATTCAATTTTTACTAATTAACATTTTTAGAAGCATCCTACTTTTATATTTCTTCTAAATTTACTTCTTCTAATTCCTCAACAATGTTATTTTAAAGTAATTTAGAAGAATTATCTTTTTTTGCTACATTTTTTTCACTGTTTAGAATTTTAGATTAAGGTTTTTCTGCTGCTGTAGAATTAGCTCCTCTACTAATATTTTTACTCTTATCTGCTGAAGGAGGTCTGCTATTTTAGCTTTTAGTATCTAAAATAGATACCTTTTCATTTGGTATATTTGATGACTATTTGCTTTTTTTATCTTCTTCTTAATCTTCTTCATCAGATTGTAAAAAAGCATGCTCATCTTCATCAAACTCATACTCACTATCTTTTTTTCCTAAACCTATATTAGAAGCAGGCTTACTTTCAGTAATTTCTTTTGAAAACTTTTCATTTAAAGGCTCTAATTGAGATAGTTTATTCTTAGGATTCATAGTTTTTGCATTAGTTAAGCTTTCAAGCTTACTAGATTAAGGCTAACTTATTTCTAAAGCACTATTCTATTTTGATTATAAATTCTTTGATGTTTACTATCCTGCTATATTGCTTAATGAATTTAAATCATTTTTAGTTTTTCCAGTCTATCCTACAACACTATTCTTATTACTTGTGATAGCTGATGATTCCAAATTGCTTATATTAACATTAGTAGCTCCCTAAGATTTTTAGCCTGGTTTCTCTTGACCTGGATTACTCTCTTCATCGTTACTTTGATATTATTCTATCAAATTTTATAGTTTTGAACGTTTTTTAGAAGTGGCTGCAGGAGGATTTTCTCTCTTCTTTTTGATTTCTTTTAATCTTTTTTCATCTAAAAACTTTTATCTGAAAAATTCATCATTAGGATTTTCTTAAAAAAGCTCTTCTGTTTCTCTGCAATAAAAATAAGTTTCTTCTTTTCCATCAATTTATGCAAAACACCAACTTTCAGGCAAAGGGGCTATCAAACCCTCTCTTGCAATATCAAAAAACTCTTAATCTTCTTCCAAATCCATTCCTAAATATTCAGCATAAGCAAGTATTTCTTTTGTTATAAAAGTAATTCTAAGTCACTTAAAAAAGAAATCTGATATAAATGAACCAGCTAAATTTTATTGTTATTTAATATTATTAACATACCTTCTTCAGTAGGCTAGTAATTAGGGTCCTATTCTACCAAATGAATTCCCTGTTAAGCTAATTCATACTCTCTCATAGCCTAATATCTTAAGTATTCTTCTTCATTTTCAAATTCAATTTATTCTCCTTCCTCATCCTCACCATATTCCTCTTAATAATCCATATCATCATCTTATTCTTAATGATACTCATAATCATACTAATTCGGTTACCCTCTCATTTATTATTTATAATTAGCATTTGTTTGAATCTGTTGCTCAGGTAATTAATTATTTTATCTTCTCATTTAAGTCAAAGTATTTGAGCAATTTAAATTAATTCTAGCTGTTTTTGATAAATTGTAGATGATTTGAGTAGGTTATAATTTATTTATTTTTGAATTTAAGCAGAATCTATATATTATTAATTACTACGTTTATATAATTTGATATTGTTTATTGCAATGTTCAAAACAAAACAAAATCAAATAAACATTAAATATTTATTGGATACTAATCGTTTGATTTATTTCAAATTTTTGAGTGTATTTAAATTCAATTTTAAGCACTCAATAGCTAGAATATTTTTATTCATCTATTTTACTTTAAAATTATTTTTCTATTAAATTTTTTTTCCTTCTAAACTAACAAAAAACTAACAAAGAATAAATTATTCAACTAAAAAAAATGAATCTTATTCCTAATAAAATTATCAAAGACAATTATTGTTAGTTACTTTTTAGAGTTAAAATGTTTAAATTTGATTAAAATGAATGTAAAAAGTAAAATATTTTTGATTTTAGGTGATAAAATAACTTTAATAGAAAATAACATATCAGATTTAAAAGAATATAGAATAAATTGATAACTTCTTTTAACAATCAAATAGATTTAAAAAGCTTTAAGAGAGTTAGTTGTATCTAACCACAATTTATATATTATTTTTTTAATTGAGATATTTATAATTTTGTAAAAAATTAAGATAGATTAGATTAATTTAAAAATGAACAAATAGGTTTAAGATTAAGAGTAGCCAACTGTAGCATAACAAGTTGAAAAAGCTTTAGATGAAAAAGCTCTGCATATATTAGTAAGATTACTTAAGTTAGGATGCCTTTTTACTCAATTATTTTAAGTTTTTATCAGAAATTAGGCTAAAAAATTATGAGAAAGCATAGTAAATAGCTGAATAAAGTAAAATTTTAAATTAGGCATTAGGTATCTTATCTTATGATAATTAAAGTTATAAAAAAGGAACCAAATAACTAGAAAATAAAATAATTTATTGAATTTTTGAAGGAAAATAGCAAATAACGTATCATTATTTTTAGTTTTCTAAATATAATTAATATCTATTAGTTAAAGAAATGGAAGAAGAAGAATTATAAGAAAAATAAGATTAAAGAGAAGAAGAATTAGCATAAGGAGTAGATTACGATAGTGATGATACAAGTGATGAAGAAGAAGATGATGATTAATTTAATAGTGAACATAATAAAAGTAATATAAGTACTGCTTCTACAAATGTTTCTATTTCTGCTCCTAAAAAAGTAATTGAGAATAAGGCTTAAACAACTAAAAGTGATATTAAATAAGGCTCACTTAACAAAGCAACTTCAAGCAAAGCAATAACTACAGCATCATCTTTAGCTTTAAATAAACCTTCAACAATTCCATCTTCAACAAAATCAACAACCACTTCAAAAACTACTACTGCCACTAATACCATTTAAAATAAACCAAATGTTAGTTCTACATCTAAAACATTATCAAATACAACTTCAAGTAAAACACTAACAAAATCTTCTGGTATATCAGCCTCTACTTCTACACTTAAAAAATGAATTAATATAGCAAATAATTTTTTGAAGATAAAAAAACTTAAGATATGTATATATTTGTAATTAATTTCAAAGAAAACTTGTTGATTATTCCAAGATAAAAATTTATCAAAAATCTAAGCAGGATAAAAACCACCTTAAAACTTTATCAATTTAATAAATAGATTGTCAATTAAATTTAATATATCCATCATTATTATCCTTTCTATAATCGAAGATTTTATTAGAAGAACTATTAAAATTATCATAAAAAAATGTTAATAAAAATAAGTTTTATGTTTATTAAAGCACATAATCAATTAATAGACTTACTACTTATTTAAATAAATTTTAAGTTTTATAATTTAATTGCCAGCTCTACTTTAAATGACATATTTAAATAGAAATATATTAAATTTATTGAAACAAGCTACTCAAAAGAATTATTTTGAGAAATCAGAATACTTTATTTATTCTAAATTTCTTTGGTAAAAATAATTCATTTTAAAGAACAAATTACTTGATTTGCTTTAATTACTAATTTTTCCTAAACTTCTAAATATTATTAGTTAAAAAAGTGATTAAATTCAAAATAATTACTGCTTAAAAAGTTATTTTTTAAAAATATTTTGAAAAAAACTACTCAAAAAATAATATTATAAAAACTAATCAAAAAATAATATCTTGACTTGGTTTGCATTGAATAACTTATTTTTCAAATTTTGATTTAAACATAGGGATAAAAACATTTAATGTCTTTCTAATAAATTTAGTTTATTTCAATAAGAGATATTTCTAATAGATTATATTTTAAAGTTTTCTTAATACATACAATTACAGAAATTATATTATGGGATCTATCTACTTGATTTAGATTAAATAAGAATTGCTTAAATAGAGATATTGATTGATGTAAACAATATTTTGAAATGTGTCTAGTTAGTAAAAATATTAAAAACATGAAAGAAAGAAAGAAAGTAAGTTGCTAGTAAATAATAGTTATGGTTTTGTTTATTTTAACAATGATAAAATATGTTGTGTTTTTTTTTGTTAGTTTTAAAGTAGTTTTTATGGTTGTATATTAAATCATTGCTAATTAATTTAATTATATTGTGTCGCAAAAGTCTATTTTGATGGGGAGAAGTTTATTTAATCTTTATTAAAGTTGTTAGTATTATTTGCATTTGCTTACATGAATATTTAACCTTAAACTGCTTAAACAGGAAATTATTAAGGTTATTATACCATATTATTAGCATTGTTCATGAAGAAATTAGAATATTATTGCATTTAGTTTATACTTCTTATGTCGGTTTAGTTATTATTAGTGCTATTGTTGTTTGGTGTATTATATCCAGATGCAGGAGACATATTTTACATCATAAATAAATTAGTTTAGGGTGATATAGGAGTACCATACATACCAATAAGCTGCTATTACTATTATTGAGAAAGAGCATTATTTGGTTAACTATAGATAATTCCAGCATTTAAATTAGGACTATTAGGTTTATTATAAAGCTAATATTGTTGTGGAGAATTGCTGCCAGTTTAGCCTACCATTTGATTTTATAGTTACTAATATATAGTGTTAAAAGTTGGCTATGGTGTTTGTTAAGGTGTTTGGACTGGTGTTTACAATTAGGATGCTGATAGATTTTATGCATATTATTATATCTATTGTCTAACTTAATTCTCAGTATACTCTTTGAGAAGTTATTAATCTATTTCAATAAGTTCTTATGTTTGAGAATTGAAGAAAGCTAAACTCATATTTGGTATTGTATCATTTTAACTAAGTAAATCCATAGCATTTCTAATTTTATAACTTTAAGGGCTATCAATAATTTATTTTTATTATTAAGATTGAGAAAAGAATTGAGACTGTTGAGGTTATTATTATTAAAATGGCTACTACTATCCCTATTATTGAGGTTAGTTTAAATACTACTACATAATTTAAGTTTGTACAGGGGTAGGATTAGCTGCAATATATCCTCCGTTTGCAGAAAAGAGTTGAAGTAAGCTTTAATTATTATGCTATTATAAAGGAGTGTTGTGTTAGGAATTACCTGGGCTCATAGAGCATTAGCTGATTTATTCAGCCTCTGTTAGAAAATAAAAAATACTGAAAATTAAAGAAGTTAAATGAAGAAATAGATTTATTTACAAGCTAAGAGAACTTTGTTAAAAGTGTTTGGAGAATATTATTCTGGATTAACTGCTGGATTTGTACTGATATATTATTAATACTATTGCTATTGTTGGAATTATTATTGTTGTTACTGTTATAATTTTTATTATTGCTAATCGGTAATACCTTCTGAATTTTGACCACCATCATTAAATTAAAAAAAACCTCCTACTTAATTTTAGGTTATTTTTGGTTAATTAAATTGATTCTAATCTTCTAAAAGCATACCATTAACTTATTAGCCAACTATTTAAGTCTAATTTTCTTTAGTTTTTATTTCCTTTTAAACTAAATCTTTTAGTTTATTTTTTTACTTTTCTATTTTGCCCAAAGGAGACTCATTTTTCTAATTACTATCTTAAATTTATTAATCCTTTTTGGTAATAAACAAAAGTAAGTGTTATTTATTTTTTTCTTTTATCCAAATAATTAATATTTACTCTAGATTAGTCTTCTTCTTTGCAGTTTAAAGTAAAGCCTTAAGATATTCTTGTTGTGTATTTTTTTATTAGCATGTGTATTAAATCATTTTCAGGCCTGTTTGATTCAGCTTTCCCTTTAGTTTCTTCTAGGTTTTGCTTTTCTTTTTTTATGATACTATTGAATCTATTTTTTACATTATTTTCAGTTCTGTTGCTTTTCAACTCTTTAGATACATCTGACCATTTTTTACCTTTCTCTAAAATTAACTTTAGTAGCTGCAAATCTTCTTTGTCTTACCAAGGCCCTCTTTATTATATATAATTTATAATATTGTTTTAATGCAAAAACTTAGCTTGAATTTAGTTTTACCTATTTATCATAGGATCTAGATGGTTATTCCACCTTTCTCTGCACTATTTACCTTATCTAAAGACATTTTTTTTCGATTTTGAATTTAATTCTTTGCTAATTTCACTCCATTTATTCCCTTTATTGCTAGCATTATATTCTCTAATTTATTTTATTTATATTAATCCTTTAATATATTTCTTCTAAATATTTACTTTATAATAGATAGGAGCAAAGCATCCTCTTCAGCACTCCAAGGGATTTGCTGCAAGTTTAATTTAGATAAGGATAGCCATTTAAATTTACAGCTTTCAGATGTTCTTCCTATCATCATTTTAGCTATATCATCCCAAATTTTATCTTCCTATTTTCAAAAGATTAAACAAATAAGTCAGTCAGTCTATTTATTTAGTATGAATGCATTTGATGCAATAAATGCGTGTCTTAATTAGAATACATAAGATACACACAAATCTAAAATAAAAAAAATTAATTTATAATTATACAATATGTCTGCAATCTAAATTCTATAAGACACATGCTTTGATGACAATCCAGCATAAGATTTTTGTTTCATTATCATTCCAATTCTTTTTTTGTCCCTTTTATGAACTTGAACTTTTTTAATAAATTTAAAATGTGACATCATTTAAACTTTTAATAAATTAAATACTTACTTGTATTTTTATAGCATTCTATTAAATTCAGCTTTCATTTCTTCATCATTTGGCATACTTTTAAAACTTATATTATATTATTCTATGACGGTACTTAGCTAAATGTGAGATGGGTCTACTTTTTATGTCAAATTAAGAAAATCCTCAAAGTATTATTTTGCTGTTTCTGGATTATTAGCTATTTTAAAATAAAAATTTTATTCGTAATCATATAGTGTTTATTTTTTTTCATCTGTAATGTATTTTAGAATTCTTTTAGCAAAATGTGAAAGCTATCTAAAAAGGGTAAAAAGTGAAAAGCTTTAAATTTATAATTTACTTAAAACTTAAGATTCTCCATCTGAATTACTGCCTGAGTCACAATCATCTAATCCTGAAGCAGAAACTAAATTATTAATCTAATGCTGTAATTGTTATTGCTACTGTTGCTATTAATTTTGATGAATGGCAAACATTTACTATTGTCCATTTGCATCAATAAAAAACTACTGCTACTATTATAAAACTTTTTTGTTTATAAAATAAAATTATGCTATTTAAAAAATCCTAAGCTATTTTTTTGAATAAATATTTATTTCATTGTCTTTTTTTTTGGACTCCCTTTTACTGATTGAAATATTACCAATTAATAAAAGTTAACTCATTTGCTTTAAGAAAAATCAAATTGAAAGCATTTAGTTGAATCTATAAAATGTTACTTGGCATCTATATGAAAGGATTATTTGGAGCAGGAGCTACCATTTTGAAAGGAATGCTTTGATTTATCATAATTTTTGGAATTTAGTGTTTTGCGGTATTTAGTAAATCTTATTAAAAAAAATAAATTTTTAGTAAATTTTTAAAGTTTTTTTCTACAAAATTGATTGATTGATTGATTAAATTATTTATTTCTAATTTAAAGAAATAAGTTATTGTATTAAATTAATGTTTTCTTGCTAATTATTGTTCTTACTTTGGATTTTTATCATATTTATAACAATTATCATCTAAATCACTCAACTTTACTACTTCTTTCTTTTTTTCCCTTCATCACCTTTTAGAATTTATCAATATAAATTATTAAATCCACATTTACTTGCTTTTCTTTTTGTATTTCTACACCAATTTCTTGCATTTTGTTCTATTTCTAAAGATAAGACTTTTAATTTTTGTGGCTCAAATAATTCTTACTTATACGAGTGCATTCTCTTTAAAACAACGATTAATGTTTTTATGTTATACAAATAAACTAATTAGCTTTTTACTTAAATACTTACTAATTTTTATTTACTTTTTATTTTTCTATTTTATGACATTCTGTTAAAAATAAAAAAGACAATTTCATCAAAGTCTACTACAAAAAACAAAAATTAAAAATAAATTAACTATTTGCAATTACTTTATTTTTGAATAAAAAATACAATCCTTAGAAATCTAGAGATATACAGAATAACATGATATATTTATTAATGTCATTTTTTTTATTTTAAGTATGGCTTATTATATGTGTCTTGGGTTAGTAAAATTTCATTTAATCTTGTGTGGAAAGTAATATCACTTTTATTAGGAATTTAATTAGTTTTATTTTTTTAATTTAAATCTTCTTTATCAATTAACCCACTATAATTTGAGTTTATTTATTCCAAGCTTTACTTCCACAATTCTTAATTCTCTCTTTTAATATTTTCTAATACTTACTGAAGCTTTCTCTCATACTTTTCCTGCATTTCATTTCTTAATTAATTCAACTCTTCTTCTTTTATTTAATTATCATTTTTATCATTTACTTATTAATCTTATTTTTAATTAGCTAATTCAAATATTTCCAAAAGTTCATTTAGATCTTATTTCAGATTTGAGAATTCTGTCCTATTCATTGTCTTTTCTAAAGTCATTTCTGCCTGTAAGCTAATAACACTCTCATCAAAAGTTGATTAGAGTGACTATATATTTTTAATTAAATATTTGTTAAATAATTTAAAAAAATTTACTTCCATAGTTTATATTGTTTGATTTATAATTTTTAAATTATTTAAAATAGATTCTTCCAAAGATTGAACTTTAACAGCCATCTCACCTATTAAAGAATGTAATGAAGATTTAAATAATTTCTTAATAAATTTAAATTATTTATTAAAAAAGCAATTAAAAATAAAGAAAATCTATTTAAAAATAATAAACCTTCGAAATTACTACTGTATTCTACCAGCTCTTATATTTAATTTTATCTGTTTTGATCAGCTGTATTAATATTTTGAGTCAACTGATCTAGATCAACTTAAAATTAAGTATTTATGCTATTTTAATTCTAGACAATTAAATTTAAGTCTGATTGTAGTTAACTAATTGTATAACTAGCACCATTCATATTTTATTCTTGTAATTAGTTAATTCTTTCATCAAAAATCTGAATTTAGTCTTTAATTTTTTATGTGTTGATAAGTACTTCCTATAGTTTATCATCGTTATTCTAATGAATTAGGTCATTTTATTTTTGAGTTTTATCTATTTTATCATTTAAGGTGCCAGTTAAATCTTGAATGGCTTCTTTAACTAATTCAATATCTTTCAACTACTCCTATTCTAATTTTATGCATCTGTCTTATACTTGTATTTTAACTCCATTTATTTCTTCATCTAGTAATTTTACTTCAGACTCCACCTTATCTTAGAAATTTTTTTGTTAATCTTATAATCCCAAAAGTAAATCTGATCCTAAGTTGCCGTATTTAGAATCTACAAAATCTATTTTCTACATTAAAGAATTCCTGTTTGTATCATAGTGTATCAAATGGGATTTAAATTATTCTGCAAGTTTAGTAAACATATCTTTCAATTTATCAAATTTCTTGATAAACTCACCTCCTAAATTAGAGCACTCTTGTTCTGTAAATATACTCAATTTAGAGCATCTCTAAGCACATTCAGAGTTCATATTTTTAATCTCATCATAAACTTCTTTAAACTATTATTCTATTCCATCTTTTAACTTGTTAATATCAGAAACAATATCTTAAGCTATATCACTAGTAAGGTTTTTTAAATCTCTAATTTTTTAAAAAAATATTTATTTTATGAATAATTTATGAGTTATTATTATATTACATATCTGAATTAATTCTTGTTTTAATTTCTTGCTGCATCATCTCAGTTATCTTTTCAGTCAAACCATTTTGGTAATTTTTAAATTGAAGATAATCCTTTTAGCAAACAAAAAATTATTAATAAAAAAATTAGATTTCAAAGCAATATTACTCTATTAAATTATTCTTGAATTTTAACAATATCTTGCTTGATTCTATTCTCTTAATTTATTTGGTTACTTTCAAATGCTTTCAGCTAATCTTGCAAGTACTTAAGCTGTTAGTCTTGTTGGCCTTAAATCATTAAGAGGCCTTCAGAGTTTTTAATTGATTCTTGCTTTAACAACTATTCAACATAACCTACTTTTTCTTTTAATTCTTATTTATCGAAATTAATTTTATCATTCATAATTCTTTGTTTTTAATCAACAGATATTTGAAGTTCCTCTAAAATTTTATTTCTTTCCTCTCTTTCTTGGTATAATTTTTAAGATATTTGGCTAAAATAGTTTTCATTCATATCAGTGATGTCAGATTTCATTAATTTTAACTAATTTCTAACTTCTTACTCTGTTCTGATACTACTTTCCTCTATACTTCTAATATTTTATTTCTCTTTTGCTAGTTCTCTTTGAACGTTTAACAAACCATTTTCAAAATCTCTGATCCTAATTTAAGCATAAAATTAATCTTTTATAATAAATAATAATTTAATTAATTACCTTTGTGCAGTAACCTCTCCCCATTCACCCATTTAGTTTACATTTTTATCACCTTTTTCAGCTAACTAACTCACAGCTCTTTCTCCATTCATTATTTTAGACTCTAAAAATCTTATTTTTTCCTCTAAATCTGATTGAGTTTGTTTTATAGTACTTGATTATCTTTCTTAGTTTTCTCCCAAACGCACAACTTCCATAAATAAAGCTTTTGTTTTTGCTTTTTCTTTGGAAAGATTGTTGTTTTCTTCTGTTAATTTGTCTTGTATCAACCCTTTCATATTCATTATTTAGTTTGATTCCTTTATTAGATTAAAAATATTTAATCTTATTAAGATGTAATAGGAAATAATACCTCTTTTTACATATTCCTGATAAAATTTAAGATTTCTTTTTGATTCATATCATTTTATTGCATATTTTTTTTGATGTCATCATACTATCTCTAATCCTATTGAATTTTCTACTCAAGATCTCTAATTTTTTGCTCATAAGTATTCAACTTTTAAAAAAAAATCTGTTAAATAATATTACAAATAAAGAAATAATTGATCGCGTAATTAAAAATTCCTAACTTAAGATTTGTTGGCAGTTAAAATTTATTGAATATCTGAATCTTGCAATTATTATCTTGTTTGCAATTTATTTTCTAAGTTTTTTACTATATCATTCATGCTGTTGATATTCCTGTCTTATCTATAAAGCTTCTCTCTAAGTTCCTATCTATAAAAAATAATTTTAATTTATAAATTTAATAAATATTTTGTAAAGAGAGCAATATATTTGTAATTGAAGTTACAAAGGAGTTTGAAATTTGATAATTAAAAAAAACTATTTCTGAAAGCTTGAAAAATTAAAGTATACATTTCGTTTTCAAGCATGGCTTTTTCTAATAAATTATTATCTTTCGATTAAGGCATATGAAAGCTCATTGAGTTTTTATTCATTTTTTCATTTTCTCCCATTATACTATTTTAATCTAGAGACATATTATTAGTCCTGTCATTTAAGTGCTTTTTGCTTTAACTTCTGGGTCTACGTATTGGGGGATCTTTTGGAATTTCTTCGATCAAAGGACCTCCAAGAATGTCTGTCATCAATTTACTGTCCAAATTTTTAGGATATTTTTAAACATACTAACAAAATTAAAATTAAATGAGTTGATTGTCAACAATATTAAATTAATCTTACAAGTTTTCGCCTGTTATTTACACTATTTTAATTCAATTTATCATCTTATAAATTTATGATATTGTGCTGACCTTAAATAGGTATATTTCTAGAGCTTCCTATCTATATAAAATCCAGAGTTAATAATGTTAAATGCAATCAATATTTAAGTACAAATGGTAGATTAGTATTCATTTATTAGTAAATAATTTTAATATACTTTCAAATTGAATATTTGACTTTAAATTTTATAAATCTACAATTTCAAAAGTGATAAATCTTTTTCTTTTTTTACACTTTATAAATTAAAGGTTTTTTTAATTCAGAAATGAAATAAATGGCTATTGATTAAAAATGAAATAATCTTTAAAAAGATTAAAATAACCAATTATTTATTGGTCAATAAACTCTTTTATAATAATGTATTGATAAGCTAAGATTCTAATAGTCCTTCATTTTAATTCCTTTAAGATCTTATTTTAAACAAAAATTATATTAAAAATTACAAATATTCACTAAAAAGGCATTCAGCTACATATGTAGTCAAAATAATTTTTTGTTCATTAATAGATTTAAGAATAATAGCAAAAAAAATCTACTATAATATAATTAATAAAAAAAGAGTAAACAAACAAACAAACATTTTCTAAATATTTGTTTTCAATCTGTAAATACTATTATTTCTCAAAGACTTTATGGAAATAAGAGGAAAAGTAAGTGTTAGGAAGTTAACTAATTTTTAATATCTGCCATTTTCATTTTTCTTAACAGTGACAAAAAGAGAAGTCTAGGAATAAAAATAGATAAAAATAAATTAGAAATTGGCATTATGCATCTTAAGATTTTATTGAGAAATAAAATTTGGTTTTTATCCTAGAAATACTTTGGCCAAAAAATATGCTGTTGATTTGCAAATATAAATCTAATAAATTTATTTTTATGTGTATCAAAGATTTAACCAGTATCTAGTTAAATTTTTATGGTATTTATTACTTAAATTTTTATGATTTGTGGTAAAATTTTACTGTTGGTGAAAATTGATTTGAAAATCGAAAATATATTTTTGTGTTTTCTCAAAATAAAAGTAAATCTATTATATATTATATCAGTTAATTAACTCAACATAGTGAGATAAGAGCTTTTAAATTATACTTAGGGTTTGACAAACATTTTAAGAATAAGCGATGCTGATAATAAAGAATGAGTGAATGAAATATTTAATATAAAGCAATATATTGAGATGTAAAATGAAAATTGAGAATAAAGAAATTTAAGAAAATAAATAAGTTTATAATATAAGAAGGAAGGAAAGAAGAAAATAATTAAATAAATTACAATCAATAATATTAAGTAGTAAGATAGAAATCTAATTGGATAGATAGTTGATTAATTGATTGTTCTTATACGAATGAGCAATACAGATGATTAGGAGACTGCGATTATAAAGGCTTTTAATGCAAGCTTAGAGTTTATTTTAGATAAAGATAAAAAAACAAAGCATAGATTTTAGCAGCTAGTTGAGGTTTATAGGCATATCAGGGAAGAAGGAGACTAATAAAGCGCAAGCAAAGATGAGTAAATTGATAGCTAGAGTCAGTAAAATCAACATGCAAGCAACCAACCAGTTACTTTGACATAGTTGAATTAGTCTGTCAATAACTCATCAGGAGTACTTGGTAATAATGGAATAACTATGATGAAATTACAGCATAAAATAGTAAAAAATAGCAAACTGAATAATATTTGGCACTAGTCCTTAAACCAGAATTATAGGATTGTATATGAGCTGATTTAGGACCATCTTAATAAAATTAATCCAGGCTTTTTTTAGAAGCTTATTAATCAAAATAGCTAATGTAGAGATATTCTTTAAACATTAAAAATATTGTATTTTTTCTTTGATAGTTTAGAAAATATAAATATTCAAGAATTATTGAAAGGAGTCTTTCGCTTGCAAATTATTTAAACCATTTACTGTTGCCTTGATTATCAGAATAAGGAAGAAGCAAGAATTTTGGGGTTTATTCTGCTTTTTAAGATTATATCAAGCTATGATTTCAATTAATTATTTAGATTATAAGAACTGTCCGTCCTTACTCTCTTTAATTATATTATTGACTTCTAGTCATTTAGCAAGCCATATTCTTAGAATTCAATTAGAGATGTTTGCGTATTTAATAGTCCAAGTAATGGAATGCCTGTTTGGACTAATTACATTAAAGATGCTAATCACGAAAAATCAGAAAGGCAATATCTAGATGTAACTAAGTTGATTAGTTTAGTTTGAAAAATTATAAGTTTATACATGGCAAATAAATAAATGAAAAGATGTTTATCATATTGAGTAGCATCATAAATTTAAAATAAAAATTATTTTTAATGATAACAGAATCTAGACATTGTTAATTAACATTTCATATTGGAAAATGCATAAAATTTATTTCCAAAAATACTATATTTTTATCTTAGATTTTGTAGTTAACTAATAGTTTTACTTGATTGATTTATTATTTATGGCTAATCAAAAAATACCACTAATAAATCTAAGTCATATAGTAGCATTAAATTTGTGTTGAATGAATATTAACAAACAAATTAGGTTAACAGATTCCGACTTAAAAGCTGCATTTTCTAAAATCCCAATTTAAAAGAAAAGAAAAAATAAATTGAATAAATATTTGCCAATACATTGTTAATCAGAAATTATTTTATTTACTTTTATCTCAAAAATTCAATTTTAATTTATTTTATTTAATAGGAAATATGGAAATATATGTAATTGGATGTCAAAAATGTGAGAAAATGGTTGCTTATTTTTTCCTAAACATGGTTTCAGCTTTGTTTTGATAAAAGCTACTTAAAATGGTCAGAAGAGTATTTTAAAAGATAGGACACAGTCACTAAATAATATTAAATGATTTATGGTTTAGCATCTGATTAGATTTTTCTAGATTAGAACACTAAGATAAGCTTAACATAAAGCTTTCTCAAGCAAATTAACTTTTTCTTTGTTATTCTGAGTAATTTCATTATCAAATCATTTTATTTTTTGAAGTTTAAAAATCTAACTTTATAAAATAGGCACAAATAAGAAAGAAAGGTAAAAAGAGAGAAGAAGCACAGCAGTTATTGCAGATTTAAGACATAAATTACTTAGTGAAAAAGAATATATGAATTATATAGATCTTTTGCATAGTTATTTTGATAAAGAAGAATATTACAAAATAGCTAATGATATCATTAGTACTTTTTCGGATTAAATGGCCAATTTTGGAGATCTCTTTCCTGTTTATTATGAAAATGACAACATTGTTTTAATATCTTCAATTTTAATGAAAATTGAAGAAAGTATTATACATGAAATGACTATCAGACAGAATTATTAGAAGAAGAAATAAAATATTAAAAAGGAAAATAATTAAGAACGGTCAGAAAATCACTTATAAAATAATAGTAAAATTACTCCAAAAAGAGCAGAGATTTATATAAGCTGCTTATAAAAATTAAATCATGATTAGATACGCTCTACTCCCTATTTCAAAACTTTTTGCACTAAAGTGATTAAAATAGGAGAAGATTTGTAATATTAATTTTAATTAAAACGGAATTGAACATTTTACTTAATAATAGATTGAATGAATGGATGAAAAATAAAGACTAGGATTAAGATTAAAGCTCTAAAGTTTTGATTGATTTGTTTTTCTTACTTATGAGCTATTAGGAAAGAATCTTTCTTGCACAGCTCGAAAAGTCATTCAGAAAGGAAGACTCCCATAAGCTACTTGAAGACAACAAATTGAACAATGAAGATGTTATACACTTGAGGGAAAAAATGCATTAAATGTCAATAGAACTGCTTAATAGATATCATGTTTTAAAAAATTTAAGTGAATACGTTAAAAATATAGCATACAAGTTTATTGATATGCTCTACTCCTAAGAAAATATTGATATATTTTAAGGAGAAGTTGTTTATTTAGGAAATATTTTGAAAAAGGAGAGTTAGCCTTACTTGCTGGAAAATACCTTGTAAATGATTTTAGATGTTATCAAAATTAGATAGAAGCTTTAAAAAGAATAAAGATAAAATGAAAGCATTAACAATCAAGTCAGTATGCACACGATGATTGTTAAAGATAGAAATTTTTCTTAGTCATAAAAAAGCTCTGCCTCTATTGAATTTGAAAATAGTTCTACTAAGCCTGAATAGAAAATAAACTATTCTAATTTAGAACCTCAATATAAAGAAAAGCATGATTAGAAAATACTCTAAGGTGTTCTAAAAAATTACTTAAATATGGGGAAATTGTTGAATATGGAAGATGTCATCCTCCTTGATGAGTACATAGGAAATTTTAATGAGGCTAACCCTGAAAATAAGTAGGAAGGAAAAGATATTTAGAAAAATAATTAAGCTAGTACTCCTTTATCAAATTAAGGAGAAGCATCAAATCCAAAAAATATTTAAAAAGCAGATTTCTAAGAAACTGAATAATGTGATCACAATTCAAATAGCAGTTTTATATGTGTAAATGCAAGCAACGAAAACAGTGAAACTTTGTTTACTTAAAAAAGAAATGCTTAATTTGGTGATGTAACTAACAATCTTATGCAGCAAGAAGGAAACTTTTCTGATAGTAATGAAGGAAGTGATTTTTTTCGTTTAGGGAGCTAGTTCTTAACGAAATAAGAGATAGATAGAAACATATCAAGGTTTATTCATTCTAAGAAAAGCGAAGCAGATGAATCGAATGACATTGCAGAAGGTATAATAAACTACTCTAAAGAAGATTCTCTTAATTCATCTCCTAAAAAAAACAAATCATAAAGCTCAAGAGAAAAGGGATAAACATGTAAAATAAACGAAATGAAATGTCGAAGATCATCTTTATATCTAAAAGATGAACAACAAAATAAACTCGAATTCCTTGTTATTTAATTTAATAATTTAATGTATAAAATTGACATCATCTGTAATAATTCCAATTTCGTAGAACTTTAAAACCAAAACCTATCTTGTAAATACGCTTAGTAAATTATCTATTGCTTCTTAACACCTCATCAGAGCTAAAAAAATTCTAATCTTTAAAATACTCATTAGAGCCAGGCTGCTTCAAGTTCATTTAATGTTCAGCATAAATAAAAACCTTCTCAAATAATAAGATATCCTCCTTCTATAAATACATTATTTTTTATATTTTATAGCTATTTAAACATATAAAGTAAGCTAGAAACTTATTAATCTCTCCAAAAATTAGAAAATAAACAATCCAAAGTGTAAAAATTCGCAAATGTTACTAATGCAGCTTATATTTTGAAATCATTTTTTCAAATTTACAACAAAGCTCATTCTGAGCAAAATGAAACTTTAACTGAAATAACTAATCAATGGGAGTAACTCTTCAATTACAGTCTAAACGAAGACACAGATCCAATAGTGAATCTAATTAATTAAAAATAAAATTGTAATTATTCTTTTTAATAATATAGTTTAGTGCGATTGCAATAGTAGTTAATAAAGATATCGTTTCAACCTACCCAGAATTAATGAAAAAGCACAGCTTAATTTAAAGATTTTTAGAGAAATCTAAATAAATATTAGAATACATGATAGATCCTGTTTCAGCTCCTGAAGATTTTAGTTATATGTTAGCTATTTTATTAGCTGGTTAAGATTTTAATGCAGCATGCAATGCTTCTTCGTTTTTAATTTCATCGCTTTCCTAAGTATTTCCACGTTCTTCTAATTAGCATAATTAAATACTTTTATAAAACTATTTGTTGGAATCTACGACAATTTGGAATCACTCTGCTATAAATGATGAATATAGCAAATAAAGTAGATCAATAATCATTAGGGGCATAATAGTATTATTGAAAAACTTATACTAAGTGTCGGAAATTAAAAAAATTTCCTTTCCAATAATAAATTAATTCATAACAACTCTTACAAATCACTTTATTTCACTCTTTTAGCCAAATATCAACATTGAAACTCTTTTCACAATAGATGTTATTTTTCATTTATAATCCTTCTTATTCACAGTTCTTTTAGATTAGTTACAAAACTAAGAGATCAAAGTAAAAAGTATTTGTATAATTAAATAGTTAAACAATTATTTTTTTATTAATTTAAATAGCTTCTGATCTGGGATTTCATATTAAAAAATATTAATTCTTAATACAACTAATGTAAATAAATACAATATCACTCCATACAATTTATCAACTCATTTGCTCTTGCTGACTAAATGTCTTTGATTCAAAAATCAACAATAAATAGAATTATGAGAACAATAACCTAAATCTTATAAGAAAAAGTATAAAAGGATATCTTAGTTTCCAGATAGTTGCTTAACTGCTTACAAGTAATTTTTTATTTTTATCCAAATAATTAATTCATTTTTTCAATAAAAGAACTGGATATTCAATTTTAGATATTTTGAGATTAATTGCAGAAAACACTTTAAAGATGCCAAAAGATTTTTAGAAAATTTAATAAAAGCCTTACACAACATATCTTAAATAAGCGATTTATAGTATGATGTCTAATTCTTTTTATCTTAATTAATGAAAAATTATCTTGATTAAAGATAAGATGATATGCTTAGCTTTTAACTGGAAGATATAGTAGATGTGCAAAATGACTTGCTTACACTACAAAACCGTGAATCAATTTATCATACAATTAGCTGTCATGAATCAATGAAATAATAATAGAAAATAGTATTTGAAATATCTAAAATAGAAAAAGAAGTTTTAAAATAAAAAACTCAACAAGCTACCTCATTTGATGGTAGTTCACAGAGCTAAATGAATAATCCTAATGTAATAAAAAAGAGTCAAGGAAACTCAGGTGTTGTATAACAAATAAAAAAAATAATTAAAAAGAATAGTAATCATCAATTGTAAGATATTAGTGAGTACATTCCTGACTTTATTGAAAATAAATATTTAAGCTTTTGTTTAGATAGTGAGAAACTTGTTTCCTTTTTATTAGATAACAAACAGCAAATATATGCAATAATAAGAGATCTTAATGGCAAATTTATTTGGAAAGTTAGAGAAAAATTGGTTGAATCACCCTTATAAAAAGCCTTAAGATCACAAGAGAAATTAGAAGATAACTAATTAAATCTTAATCCATCTTAAAATCAAATTAACAATTAAATAAGCCCACACCATAATCCTTAAACAGAATCAAAATAAAGCAAATCTGAAATCAAGGATAAAAAATCCCCAATACACAATTAACTAGCTAATGTATATTAATCTGAAACTCATAAATCCGAAGGAAGTTTAATGAATTTAATAAAGAATCCTCTTGTTTCTAATGAAGAAAAACGTAAAATAAGTAAAGAAATTCCTAAATAAAATAAAAATGATCAATTATCAAAAATTATTGAACAAATCATCTACTTTATCCATGAATAAATAGTTCAAACTGAAAACGATGTAATTGATTTTAATATTTAACGAAGATTTTTAGAAAATATTTATTTGTGTTGTTAATGATATTAATTAAAATGGTTAAAATATCTTTTGAAATATATTTAGAGTTAGTTTGATGATGATGATGAAGAAAAAGAAGAAGAGGAAGTAAATATACCATTAAGCCCTTAAAAGAATGGAAATTTTAAGTAAATAATTATTTCGTTTTGTTAATTTATTTTAATATTTTTTTAAGTAAATAATTCTCTTAAGGAAATAAAAATGATCCATTATATCAAGAGACAGTATCAAGAAGCCTAAAATCTTTTATATAAGAAGTTCCTTTCATGATAAAAGATAATAGCAAATGCAACTTTATAGATCATTTATCGGATTCCTATTTCAACATAATTAGTTAGATTGATTAATATTCAAGTAAATTAAAAAAATTATGTCATAATTATTTTTATTTTATTTTTTTAAACTTAGCTAGCGATAAAGTAAAAATTGGAGTCTTATTTATGGGAAAGGATTAAGATAATGAGCAGTAAATATTGCAAGCATAATGTGGTAGCCAGAGGTATGAAAGATTCCTAGAAAATCTAGGTGAAAAAGTCAAATTAAGTGAGCATCAAGGTTTTTTAGGAGGGCTTAGTCCTGATAGAGATGGAGAATATACAATATACAATCATTTTTATAATTGTGAGGTAGTTTATCATGTAGTCACTATGATGCCAATAAAAAATAAAGAAGATAAATAATTTGTTTCTAAAAAAAGACATATTGGAAATGACTTTGTAAACATCATCTGGTGCGAAAACATAAGAAAATATTAGTAAAAAAATTTATTATTTTTAATTGTTTTATTGAATTAAATCAACAAAATTTTTAAATAAAAAAGATAATACATCATTCCTAGTTAGCTCACAACTGCTTATATTGTCATCCACCCATTGTCTAATAATTACTATAGGATTAATCTTATAAGAAAGGATAAAGTAAAATTAGTTTAAGAAATTAATTCTATTATATATTAATTATCAATTTGACTAAAAAATAGTTAGGAGATTTCTTCTTTCCTTGGATAGATAAATCTATTATTCATGAGAAATTCCTTGACACTTTAATTAAGATTGTATCTCTGCAAGCAAGTTATTGTGTTTAACAATACTGTAATTATTTAATCATTTATTTAATTACTTTCCATTATTTATCATTTTAATTTAAATCTATAGAAGCAAGATATCATCAAAATCTACCTTAAAATATATTACGTCCCTACAAGTCTCGCTAAAGCTTGATATTTTAGATTCAAGAGCAGCTATCGATTCAATAGAAAATCAATATACCTATATCTGATTTATTTTCAATAAATTCCCCATAACCACTTTTAGGAAATACAAATTAAAATTAAAACTAAAAAAATATAAACAATACATCAACACAAAATTAAACCTAAATTAAAATACCTAGTAATTCAAACATCCAAAATAATATCTCAAATCGTTTAAAAATTTGATTTAATTTAACAAAAAATTTTTGCTAAAAACCTAAACGACTAAATCAAAATAAAAATGTAAAAATCATCTTTCTTTGTCTTAAATCTTGTCTTTCTTTATATAATATTATAGTAATTTATCTTATTTTATGTATTTCAATTGATGTAAAATCTTATCAAAACCTATTCTTAAATAGCAACTGATAAAGTAAATTTATCTAAACTTAACTATTTTGGTATTCACTTCAATTGATTCTAAATCTTATAAAAACTCATTCATACATAATTTTATTTAAGGTTTCCTTTTAATTTTTCATTAAAGATCAAGTAGATTTATCTAAAATTAATATTTTTAGTATTCACTTGCATTCAATTTTCAAGAGAAATATTTAAAATCTTAAATGTTTTTTATAAAAATTTTCATTAAAAACATGAGGATATTTTAACAAAATTTTTTATAAAATATCCGTTTGAAAGGGATGAGTAAATTTTGAATTCTGTGTTCGTATTTAATAGAAATTTGATAGCATAACCTTTTGTAATAGATAATAAGAATAATTAATGAAATGATGGTAGATAGAGTATAGATGAATTTTGTTAAAAGCAGAAATCAAAAAAAATATTCAAAAATAACAAGAAAAAACTTAAAAAGATTTAAAAGAATACCTTATATGTTAAATAAATTCAATTCTGATTTTTAAAAATAAATTAAAAGAAATAGAAAAATATTTACTTATTAATTAATTAACAGTAATTTAATTCGAATAATTTAATTATATCATTTTTATAAATATCAATCAATCATTCATTCATACATTCCTTATCACTACTAAAAAACTAATCATTACTGCTTTAAGCACAATACTAAATGGAAGAGCGTGATATTGATAATTTATTTAATTAAATTTAGTAAATTAAGCAGCAGGCCTCAACACTTAATGTAAAATATTATCATTTTCTTTGCTTTCAAATGTATAAAAAATATTTGCTTTAATACAAAAATAAATGAATATTTATGTAATATTTTATAAATAAATCTGTATTAGCAATCAGTTGAGAACTCTAAGATCCAAAAAACAAAACAAATTAGATAGCTGAGTAATATGGAGAGCAATGAAAATAATGCAGATCAATTTTCTCTCATGGGAACTCTCAATAATAGCAACTTTTTTTCTAATAACATTGAAAGAACAAAAGTGAAAAGTAATACTCATCATTATGGATCAAATAATGAAATTGAAACACCTTCACTTACACCTTAATTGTCAGGAAATTTAAATTTATAGAATTAATAATAAAATGCATTCTAGTAAATTTGGTCATAACAGCTTTACAACAGCAGCATTCCCTAAAAATCACCTAACTCTGCTTTTCATTCTAAATCTCCAAGTTCAATCAATACAGCTAATAGGTAAGGTAGCTAATCAATACACTACACTCCAAATTAACAATAGACAGCTACTCCTTACAATAACAAAAGATAGATGTAGTAATAGGGAAATAATACTCCATATTAAAAATAAATTTTAAACTCCAACTCTAAAGACAAACTTGCAAAAAGAATCGAATTCAACAACTAAAATGACTCATCAATGATTTCTTGTTTAACTCCACATTCTTATTCTCCAATTAATGCTTCAAGAAGGCTTCCTCTCATGAATGATTAAGTTAATATTCAATAGAATAATTTTATGAATCTTCATTAGTCCTAATCTCAATAGCTAAGTCCTCACATTTAGTTGTAGTAATAATAACAGCAATTTAAAGGACACAACCAAATACAACTATAATAAAATCTAAAGATGTAATAATTAGCTTAGTAGCAATATCAATCATAACCTTCACAACAATAAAGAGCTAAAATGTTCAGTCAAACAAATATGGTATAGAATTAAAATCAATAGCAATAATTAAGTTAAAACTAATTGAAAGCTTAATAATAAAAAAAATAAATGATGCCTTAATAAAACTAAATTAGCAATTAACAATTAAGACAAATACCTTTTATGTAATAACACCAATAATTTTAACAACAACTTTAAAATCAAAGATAAAACTAAATGAACTTAAAATAGTATTAAGAATAGTATAATTTTGATATGGCTGATCCTCACTTGATTAGCAACTAACATTACTTGAGTGATGGAATACTTGCTACAAATGAGGAAAATGATTACTAGCAAGAGTAAGATACTTTTGAAGACTAAGGATATAATTAAGAAGATGAAATAGAAGAATAAGAAAATATGTATAACGATTTCTTAACAAATTCATAGCAGAATTAGCTCAGCAGTAGTTATAATTCTAAAAACTAAGATATGAAGAACTAGAAAAAGCTTTAATATTAATATTACCTTTAATAGCAGTAATCGAATCAGCCTGGTGAAATCCTAAGAACTCCTTAGGGTAATTAGTCTCAGTTCTCATAATACATGAAAGCTGCCAAAAATAATCCTTCTACTCGTTCTAATCATCATCATGACTACTAAAGCTTAAATTCTTTTAATACTCCTAAAATGTCTAAAGTCCCTTATACATCTGAAAATCCATTTCCATTTAATTAATAATAAATAGCAAATAATTAAATGACTCCAAACTAGCTAACTAGCATTAATCCTTAAACCAACCTGAACCAATACTTTTTTGATTAAGGAAAGTCAGAAGAGGATTATCCTTAAATGTAAAATAATTCCCGTTAATAGCAAAGTATTAGTGCTAGAGATAACTCAAGGATAAGAATAACTCCCAATAATCAAGAATCAGATAGTAAATTTGTTCCACCTAGAGCCACTTCAAATAACAAAAACAGTTCGATTCAGAACTATCAAAATCAACCAACTAAATTAAAAAAGAATATTTAAAACTTTTAGAATTAGTACTAATTGCTTTAATCTCCTGATTAAAATGATACAGATGAAGATTTTCTTTCAAACATAACCAACCAACCTTCTCCAATATTACCATAAAACAGCAACTAGATAAACTATTTCCCAAGTAGAGACTAATCATTTTTGAATTTAGGAAATACAAACCCATAAATTTAATAGGGACAGTAAAATAATAATAACTTTATTAGAAGTAAAATTTAAAGAGAGAGAAGCTCAA
Source organism: Tetrahymena elliotti 4EA (assembly GCA_000231825.2). Classification (NCBI taxonomy): domain Eukaryota; phylum Ciliophora; class Oligohymenophorea; order Hymenostomatida; family Tetrahymenidae; genus Tetrahymena; species Tetrahymena elliotti. The sequence goes on along the minus strand of JH720314.1, from coordinate 761,608 downwards.
ATAATAGTGTCTCTAGCTAAATGATTAATTAAAATTTACCTTTCTAATAAACTTTTTCATAGTACTCCTAAGGCATTTAGCTTCAACCATAATATAACTCAGTAGGTGGATCTATATAAGATTAAATACCTAATCAAAAGTAAAATTCTCATAGGGTTTCTAAGTATTCTAAACAAAATCTAGATAGCAGCATGATTTCTGCAAGAAAAACTCCTTCCAAAAGCTAAGGACCTAGAAAATGTAATTAATTTTTATTAAAATAACTTTTAATAATGTTATTAATTAAAATCAACAATAAATATTAATAATTAATTTACTTAAAAAATTAATAGCACCAACTCCTGTCAGATAAACTCATCATGATCAACAAGAGGATGAAAAAATGATTTAATTGAAAAAGCAATTATAAGATAGCCAAGGCTTAGTATAAAAATTATAAGATGAATTAAGATCAACTAAAGAAGAGTTAGAGGATTATAAATATGCTTTTTAGAAGACCGTTTAGAAGTATAAGCAAGTTCAAAAGCATATGGATTAAAAAGGTGCAAAGGCTCAAATAGCATATTACTAAAAATCTCTAATTAAAGAAAAGGTAAAACTATTGAAATAAAGAATAAATTTTTTAATTGATTAAAAAAAAAAATTAGAGTTTAAATAAAAACTTGAAAGAAGTGAATATCAACATAAAAAGAAAAATTTTGAAATTGAGAAGTGTTGTTTATGATTAATACATCAAAGATAGTGAAGAATTTTTATCTCTTTAAGTAAATTACATTTTAACTTTTTTGATAGATTATTTAATTAATTTATTTAATTTAGAACGACTTGAGGTAATACGAATTATAGAATGAATTCTTAAGAGATATCCTCTAAATTGGATCTTTAAATGACTAAAAATGTGAAAGTGTTAATAAAATTCTTGAAAAAGAAGAAGAGATTATTAATAAAAATTAAGAACCACCAAACTAAGAAAAGCTCATTGAAAGATAGAGAAATAAGAGATTGATTGAGAGGATTGCTTGTGAAGAGGAAAACTTTTCAGACGAAAATGATGAAAATTATATTAAAAGACTTATTAAAAATTAGAAAGAAATTGAGGACTAAAAACGCTAAGAAGATAATTCTAATTTCAATAATATCTTTGGATTAATTTTAGCATAGGCTACCAAGCCTACAGATATGAGAGATGAATATGAAGATAAAAATATGGACTAAAACTAAATCTAATAAGGAAATTTTGCTATACACCCTGTAAGTCCTTCCTAGTCTTCTTCAGATGATAAGGGAGAAATTCCTACAAACAGTAGCTTAAATAATAGTTTATCTTCTGATAGCAGCTAAATCTAATTAAACACTTCTTTAAATTCTTAACTTTCAGATGATTCTAAGAAAGGTGGAATAAATTCTACTAGTGTTCTCAATTCTTAAAATAAAGTACCTCCACTTAACTCTTCTCAACTTAACCAAGGAAACCAGTAAAGTGGATCAACTAGTATGATAAGCAGTTAAAGTCTTCTAACTTCTACTACTCCTTCTAATAAGCTTTCAATAGGCTCAACAAGTCTTGTATCACCGATACAATCCCAAGCCAGTAATGCTAATAATAATTAAATAAATTAAAATCCTCCCAAAGTATAGACATCTTTAAGAGGGAAAAGTATTTTCAGTGACATTAGTTCTCGTGTTGGAGGTTTTTTAGGTAGCAGCACAATTTCTCCATAAAATAGATTAAAAAGTCCTGATCCTATTCAAAGAACAAATTCCAATCAATAAAAAACTTAGGAAAGTCTAAATTAAAGCAGTTTTTCTATTAAGAAAAACTTAGAATCTACTTAAGACAAATAAACTCAGTAATAAAACAATAATCAGTCTTCATAGCAAACTTAGAATTTAGAACAAAAATTTAAATAGTCTGACTTATCATAAGATTCTTAGTCAAATTAAATGTCAGAAAATTCCTTTAAAAATGATAACTCTATTATCAAAAACAACAATATTCAGGATTAAAATAGTTAAAATGCTTTTACATTTGAAAACTGTGATGATGATAATTTTAATATTCTAGACGAAAATAATAGTGATGATGACGGACCTATTAGTGAAGATGATATTTTAGGAACAAATATTAACCCTTACTTATAATCTTAAAACAACTCAATAACTTAAAATTAATAAGACAGTAATGTATAGTCCAATACTGCTGATTAATAAAACAAAACTTAAAATAAGTCATTCATAAGTAATTCTAGCTTTTTTGCACCTTCTAATACCTTTGCAAATACCTCTCAAACTAGTTAAAATAATTAGCCTCCTTAAAATAATAATTAAATTAGCAATAATAGCTTGGCAGCTCCTTAAAATTAACAATAAAACTCACAAAACTAACCTTAAAAATAAAATTTCATTAGTAGTCAAAGCTTTTTCGCTCCTACAAACAATAATAATATAGCTACTAACAATAGTACTAATGAATCTAATAATGGTAATAACATAACAAATAGCACGAATAGCAATAGTAAGCCACTAATAGCTGCACAAAGCTCATTTATATCTTCTAATTCCTACTTTAGCTCTTCAGGAAATAATTTTGTTCCTTATGGAGGAGGAACACAAAAAAAGAATAAAGATGATGAAAATGTAGTTCTTCTTCCAGACTATAAATATGAACCATTGACAAACTAGTAATATGAAGACTAAGCACAAACAAAAGATGAGTAAAAACAAAATATATAACAACAAGAATAAAAAAAAGAAGAAATAAATTTTATGATTCCACTAAAATGATAAGTTGTAATAAATTAAATTAAACAATAATTCTAATTAAAATAATTAATATATAAATATATCTATATTTAGAATCTATTTTTGAATAGCATCATAGTATAATACCTATCAAAATTATTTACTTTTCTTTCTTAACACTATTGCCTTCTAAAAATATTTGCAAATTAAAGTAAAAGTACAAAAAAAACATCATAAAATTAAATTATTAATGACTCTCCTTAATAATAAAATTAACTATTTTACTTTATTCAATATCAAATAATTATTTATTTTAAAAAGAAAAGCAACAGAATATTAAACAATAGAAAATTACTTACTACTATCTTGTAAAATAGCTTTTTAAAAACTGAGAAATTATTTTATTTAATTTTAAGAAATATTTTTATCAAAAAATTAGAAAATTCACTTATTTTTAGAACAATAATTTGATTTTCTGAAACAGAAAAAAATTTAATAAAAAAGTAATGTCTACTACTAATTTTTTTAAATTGTAATTTTGTAAAATTTGTATCTAAACACTTTATTCATATTATTTATGAAGAAGTAAGTATTAAAGAGAAAATATTAAATATAACAAAAAAAGGTAACTTCTTATTACAAAAATTATTAAATCATAATTAAAAAATATTGTCTGAATAAATAATGGAATTTAATTGGAAGAGAAAACATCAAATATTTTATGTATTGAAATAGAAAGAATTTTTACATTTTTATGAAAATTTCAATTAATTTAAAATTTTTCATAGCTTTTTTAAAAATTATGAAAGATTAAATTAATTTAAATTTTAGTAAGTAAATTTGTTCATTACTGATAAAGATCATTTTTTCATACAAATTAAAAATCAAATTCAAATTTATGTTTTCCTATATTTTTCAGAAATTTGTTAAACTTGAAATTGACATTTTAGCTTCTTAAAATAATTTTAATTATTTATATACCTAGTATCAAATATATATTTAACATATTTAGCTATTAAAAAACTTGCTAAAAGTATAAATAAAAAATAGATTGAATTGGTTGGGTTTATTGGTTGATTAAAATATAAAAATAGAATACTTACATTAAATGTTTGTATATATAAAAAATAATCTACTTTAAAAATAATTCAAAAGGTCAAAAGTATTTTAATATAAAATTATTAGTGATAATATTATCATGATAATTGTTATTTATTTATTTCAATTATTTATTTTTTGTTGGTTAATTAGTTAATTAATTAATGCATTTTTTAATTTAAGGGCTTCATTTTTATTAATATTTTATTCATTTTAATTATATTATTTTTTACAATTTATTTATTTTCAAGGTAAGGGATATTCTAAACAGAAAAGGAGTTTTGCAGGTTCCTTGAAATCAGCTAAAGAAAATTTACGGATAATTGCAACTAAGTTTTTATTATTACAAAGTAATGAACCTTTGATTTCTTTAAATTTAGCTTCAATCTCTTTTCTTTTTAAATCAAAGTCTAATTCTAACTATTCATGGTGTTCTTGCACAAAATTTTATTCTTGTTCTAGTTTGGATTTTTCAAGATTGTACCATTGCTTCAATTAAGCTATTTGTAGTTATTTTTGATTTTCATATTCTGCAACTTAAATTTAGTATTTGTATTAGAATTCATTTGCTTTTTAAAGGAGAGAGTACATATCTTTAGCACATTTTTTAAGAGAAGTTTAATCATAGTGAGATTAATTGAAAAGTTCTTCACTCCAGGGTTGATCAAATATTTTATTTACTAGATAGAGAGCACTTGCTGCTTAGTTTGAAGAGCTATACTCTGTCATTTTATATTCGATTAGAGACAACTCTAAAAGATATTAAGCACAGTAGTATTGAACATCATTAGACTCATTAAGGTAACTATATCTATTAAGAAAACGTAGAGGACTAGTATAAGTCAAATCAAAATTAATTGCAGTGATTAATTCTCCTTCCATTTATAAAATTTATTCTTTAGTGTAAAGACTGTCACATATAAATACAAAATCATTTATCTCGGGTGGATATATTTCTTCAAATTTACAAGCTACAAACATAGAAGTAGCACCTAGAAGTTACAATCTATCTTTAGAAATTTGCTTTCTTTCAATGTATCTGTCTATCAAATTAATGGTCAAGTAGAGAGTGTCAGGTAAAAGCTTGAACTTAAGATGTACATCAACTAACCAGTCAACCATAATTGCTCTCATTCTGGCAGTTATTTCATCTTACACTTTGCTCATAGTTCCTTTAGCACAATACTATTCCTTTTAATTATTAAATTAGCAATTAAACTTCATTTAAAAAACTCTAAAATTTTTCATTTTCACAAAAACAATAGAGAATGTAACACCCACCATTAATTGTTACCCCGAATTAACCATAAGGTTAATTCGGGGTAACAATTAATGGTGGGTGTTACATTCTCTAACAATAAATAATAATATATTTACTTCATTGCTACGAAGGTAGTCAAAAATTGTTCTTGCATATTAGTAAACTGGATCTTATTGCAAAGTGTCTTTTGGGAATGTGTATTCAACAGTTTGTTTTCTGTAAGAGTTTCCAAGAGATTACTAGGAGTTTTCAACATCCATAGTATTTTTAGATCTAAAAGTGATGTTTTGATGTACTGACTAAGATAACCCGGTAAATCCTGAGGATACTTAGGAGAAATTTTCTTTATCATAAGAAGCTTTGCAAGTATTTGCTTTGTATGTGTTATTATTTGTGAATCCATTTGAATTCTCATCATGCATTTATTGATTAGCAACATTATTTCTAGAATAAAAGTTGCTTTCACTTTTGGGCATTTGATTTTCATTTCCATTATTGGTTTATTCAAGAGACATGTGACGCTTTTGTAATTAAAATAATTGATTTAATATTAGTTATTTTAATCTTATGTTTTATACTTAATTGTGATTAGATTTATCAAGCTTTGTGTATCCTAAAATAGGCTTTGCAAAGTTCTAGTTTTATTGAGACTTGAAGAGGTTGCCATTATTGCTGATGTTCTATTTTTTTTATTAAATTTGTTTAAAATATTTTTTAATAAAATTTTAATTTTATTTTTCTAGTCCATTTACATTTTATTTTTCATACAAATTGTAAATTTTCTTAATTTAGAATTATTTTAACTTTAACACTATTTTAGGTTTGAAAATAATTTTATTTTTCAATATTTGTGTAGTATTTTACAAAATTTTGGGTGAATTGAATTTTTGATTAGCTGTGGAGTAAGAAAGATTAAATATTAAATAGTGAAGTTTTACTTGCATATTATTTTATGTATATCCTCTCTCTTGATCGATATTTACAATATCTCTACCAAACACTCTTTAGTTGTTTGCATCAATCAATTTTTATTGATTTTCACCTTTTAAGTTTTGAACATCAAATTCTACAGACATATGGCACTTCATTTGGTTAGGGTTATTGTGTTGTTAGAAATTATTTTAATCACACTGCTTGCTGTAATTGTTGCAAGATTATGTATAATTTTGTTTCTCATTTTATCCGAACCCAGCTGGCTTAGAATAATTCTAGCTCTATTGATTCTTGCAATTATTCTATATAAATTAAAATGAGTAAAAATATAATTGAGGTATTAAAATGTAAACAAAGTATAATGTTTTACTAATATGTTATTTTGTGTAAAGGTTCTTTCTTGATCAATATTTATCAATTCTCTACCAAAAACTCTTTAGTTATTTACATCAAGAAGCTTTTGTTGATTCTTTAAGTTATTAGGAGCAAACCCCACAATTCCTTTAGGATTTTAGTTAACTCCATTCAACTAAACAGTTTATATAGAGGATTCATCTGCCATAGCATACTAATTTTAATTAATACTAGAATTAGTAGTAGTCCTACTTGTGTAGTTTGATATGGTATTAGCCTGAGACATATCATAATCAACTTCATCTTATTTCATATTATCACAAGCCTTTTATAATTGCTATTAACGCAAGTAGTTGGCATAGAAATCTTAAAAATCCATTTTTATCTTGTTTGGGAGCTAGCTTATAAAAACTTGAGGAAACTGTTTAAAATGTATGTAATTGTGAGTGGTAGTTAAAGCGAGAAAGATAAACCTGAATCCCTATAAATCTATGATGTTTTTTAAGAGTGTTTTTTTTCAAATTTTTTAATATTTTTTTGTTTTCAAAAACAAATCTAATTACAGAGACAAAAAACCTTCTTTTTCTTTTTCTTATTTTTAAAGATTTTTTATTCGTTGATTTTTTAAAATTAAATTTCAAAACAAATCAAAAATAAAATAGAAGTTGATAACCATAATTTCGTTAAATTGACATACCTTTTAACATAATTTAAGATATAAGATAATTTACTTTATTTTTGATATAAGCTGAGTATATTCTAATTTAACCGCTCAAATTCATAAATTTCTTTATTTAAATAAAAGGTTTTACTCAGTTAAATCAAATGATAAATGTAAATATTTAGTAAATTTTTATCCCAAAATTTTTTACTTGCTATTTTTTCTTGACCAAATATTGTGATTTAAATTTATCTTAGAAACCATTTAACTTAAAATTAGAAATTCTTTCAAAAAATTACAAAAAAACTATTAAAAAATATTTTCATATTTTTTTCAAAACTAAATCAAATCTAAGTGGAAAAGTACAAATCAATATTTTATTATCTTTTAAAAACTCTACCGAATATATATTGAGCAGTTATCATTTTATTTGCTCTCTTTATTTATTCTTTAAATTAATTTAGCCTTTCTTAAAAATAAAATAAATTTATTCACTTAATATTTTAATAGTATTAAAATGAATTTTTTTTGAATTAATTTTCTATTTTTTTTAATAGTAAAAATTAATTTTAAAGGATTTTTAGCTGAATTACTAATAATTTAACATTTTTTAGGCAGTAATTATTTACACATAGATATACTTACATAAGATATTTATTATATTGCTCAAAGCATAAATTCCATAAAATTAAATTGAAAATTCTTCAAAATGTGATTAAAAATATCTTAATGGATTTGTTCATTTTTGAGATTTAATAATGAAATATTTAGAATTAATTGCTTTCCGTAGAAGGGGGAAACAAAAGTATAAGGGTCAGGTCTTTCCAATTATAATTATTTAACCATAAAATCAAATATTCTTTCTTTATTATAGAATAAATCTATAATACTTCTAGCTATTAATTCATAAAGTTCAATATCTCTTTATCCAAACAAAGTTCTAACTTCATAAATCTTATCATCGTTTGTCAAATCATCTATATTCTCAGAGTATGCTTCAATCTTTTTTAAAATAAATTTTTAAATGCTAAATTCAACCAAAAACTATTGCTTACTATATTTCCTATTTTATTTGTTTAAGTTATAGTCACATTAACAGCATTTGCAAATATGCTCATGCAAACTTATGTCTCAGGAATGTCAAAAGACTCCACTTTTTAAGAATCTTCTTATGATGGTTTTTCTAATTTTAAACCTTAAATTGTAAAAGATGTTGTTTTTATTGGGTTTTTATTCTTAAGATCCATTTTAACCTCAGATTTAATAAAGCAACGCAAATTTTTTTGATATAATTTGATTTATTTTTTTAAAGTGAACAAAAAATTCTGAAAGATACAAACAAACTTTCTAAAATCTAAAAAGAAAGCCCAAATCAAAGCATTGTGTAAAAGTAATGCATGAATAGATCTATTTTGAATTATCAGGCTGCTCTGAGAAATGAATGTAAAATGTAATTTGCAAATAACAGAAATGAATAAATTTGAGATTTATAGACATATATAATTATATACATTAGCAACTAACATGTCGCCATATTTACATAGTTGATATTATAACATAGTGTAACCAATTTTATAAATTATATTCTCATTTATATTTAGCTCTTAATAAAAGCTATTCCAAATGTTAATTAGCTATTTAATCTGTTAGAATGATAAATATTACTCTAAAGTTTTCATATTTCAATATGAGCATCAGATAAATCATCTTATTTTATATCATTATGCTAATTCTATAATAATAAATTAATATTCATAAAAATATAATCTTAAAAAATATTACTAATTCTTCATAATCATCTTGTTCATCATCTTCATAGTAATTATTATCACCATCTTAATATCCTCTTGATTCTAAAAGAGGATCGCTTCCATCTATTATAAAAATATTAAACATTACTTTAATTCATTACAATTTTAATTACTTTGCTTAGATGATTAATTAGATTAAAATTAGTTATGATTTTCCATCTTTTATGAGTACTAACTATTTTCTTTTAATTCATTATGATTATGTGAGATCTAAGGATGAGATACTTCATTATGATTTGACTATTACTATAAATTATCTTTCTTTTGTTATGAATGTTCATTATGCTCAAATTAATGAGATTTATATTAGAGATCTTAGCTATGTTCAGGTTTGCTTTAAAATTTACTGTTTCCTCCAATTTATTAATCCTAATTATTTAAATTAGCAACTAATTCATCGTGCTTACGCATAGCCTCTCTTTCTTCTTCTGTCAAGTCCTTGAAATCATCATCACTTTCTTCATCATCTTTCTAAATCTAAGGATTTCCTTTATTTTTAATTCTATGTAAATTATCCATATTATCTTTATTGTAAATGCAATATTGAGGAGGTTATTAGTTGGGTTAAAATATTTCAAACATCTTTTCAAATTGAAGTTTTGATAAATCTTCAGATTGGACTATAATACTAGTAATAATGTAGTCTATTTGATCTTTGTTTAAGTCAGCTTCACACATGGTAAAAACTTCTATAATTTCATCTTTTTTCAAAAAATTTTTCTTTTGTGCCTTTTCCTTCATAAAACCATTAAGAGGAGCCTTCTTTGCATTAAAAACCTTTAGCAAATAATATTAATCATATAATTTATTGTTTTTAGGAAATTTACTTCAGTAATATGATCAAACATTTTTTGAGACTCTTCTTGGGTAAGCAGCCTGTAAGGTCCAATTATTTGTCTTAATATACTCTTAATAATGTGGTTGCTGCATTTTTTACTTAAGTCCAAAAACATCCAATTACCATAAGTGTTATTTTCTATACAATATCTAGAAATAAATTCACTCATCTTTTCATCCTTGATGTTAAAAGGCTCTCTTTATATAAAAAAAATATTGTAATTTTTATTTTTTAAGTTCAATATATATATACTCTTAAACTATCTATTTCAAAGTTGGTATATCACTTTCATCATCAATATTAGGGAATATAATAGATATAATTTCATCCCAATCTAGACCTTAAGATCTAAATCTATAATTAAGTTCCTCGCCTGTTTCTTTAATTACTTCCAAAGTGACAATTTCTACTCTTTTTTTGGAATCTTTTTTCTCCTATTATTATTCCTTTTCAACATTCTTAGCCTTTATATGAGAGGGGATAGTTCTTTCTTAAAGTTTTTTAGATGTAAAATCTACAGGATTATCTTAAAGTAAATAAGATTCACTATTAATATAATATTTAAATTAAAAATAAATATAATCTACAAAGTCAAATAAATATTTATTGAATGTAAATAAGAATAATTAAAATCTGCATTAATTACTTTAATTATATTTTAAAAATCTAGAATAAAAGATAAAGAATTAATAAAGATGAATAGATTTTTTACTTTTTATTCTTTTCAGAAGCCTTGAGTCTCTCTCTTAAATTTTAGTTTAATTTTAATTCTTTTTCCAGTTCTTATTTCAAGACACCATTCTCATCTTTTTCCTTTTCTAACAATTCCCTATACTACATCTAAGTTTCTTACATTTTTTTCTCTAAATCTCCAATAGTCCTTTGCTTTTGGTTAATTTAATCTCTTAAACTTTTATTTTCCTAGTTCATTTTGCTAATAAAATTTAAAGTTAATAATTTATTTGTTTTTTAAGTTAAAATCATTTTCATTAAATCATTTTTTAATTCTGTTAACAAAGAGTTTTATTTTTGTTACGCTCTTCAAAATTAAATTTTTGACAGTTAAAACTAAATTTTATTTTGATTTTAATTTTGTAAGTTTGAGAATAAATAACATCAAATATAAATTACCTATTTTCTTCTCTTTTTTATGAAATATTTTTAGAAAAATTTTTCTGGTTAGGACTTGACTAGTATTTATCTATGTCACCTCTTTATTCATTGAGTTCTTTTTCCTTTTCTTTCAGTATTTTTTTTAGCATTTAGACCTCCTTTTAGTTTTTTCTCTCAATATCTGAATAAGATTGCTGTATTTTAATTGAAATTGAATTAATTCACAAAGTATTTAAATTATTGTATGTAAGTACTTAGAGATGATAATTTTAATCTTCAAGATTTTTAATAGCTTGGGCTAATTCAGCATTTTCTTTTCTTAATTAAGTAATCAGATTATTTTACTAGTAATATTTCTCTTCTACTGCTTTTATTTCCCCATCAGGTCTTTTTAATATTATTGTTGAAATTTATAACTATAAATTTATTTTAACATTTATTACATGTTTAAATTCATTCTTTAATATAAAGCCTAATCTAATAGGTGTTTTAATCTTATTGTTTCATCTGAGAAGGCCTTTTTTTCAGCTTCAAGCTCTTATATTCTAGTGAATTTAACACTCTTCCTTAACTTATTGATTTCTTCTTACTTAAATTCTAGTTCCATTTTATTTTATTTGAGATTTTTCTTTAAATTTGCTATAAGGTAGGCATGCTAAATATTTAAAATATCTTCTTTAGTAAAGTTTAATTGAATGCTTTTGAAATATTACATCATTTGAATTTTTTGAGAAATGATTTCTATAAGTTCCATTCAATTCCAGTTCCTCTATTAATTTTTCCATTTTGGATGTTTCTTTCTTTAAAAAAATGTAAATTTAACAAAAATAAGATCAATAAGTAAGTTACTTCTAAAACATTTAATCTGGTTTTTAATTTCAAATTCTCTTAAGAAACATCATTTATTTTGGTTTTAAGCTAGAGGGTTTCCTAATAAAGTTTTTCTTTATCGTAGAATATCTACTTGGGTAAATGCTTATTATATTCTGTATAACCTAATTCATTTCCGTTGTTAAACGAGTTGTTATTGTTCATACTATATTTTATTTGCATAGATTTAACTTTTATTTTTCTTTAGACAACTAATGTTACTTATAATTATTCATAATTGGCTTTTTAGGAACTGATCTATTTGCTGATCCGCTTCTATTACTAAATATTAAAATTAATATTTAATACAACAAAATATTTTATCAAAATGGCTTTACGTGTAGGCAATTTTAGGACTAGGCTTAATTAACCTACTAGTTTGAGTTTCAGGGTCTTCTATCTCATAATTAGAAGAGTACCCTTAAGAAATTTACTATTATGGGTTGTATGGTATTGCTCTTTATCCATATATTTTAGCGCTTTATGGTCTTAGCTACTGAGAAGGTACCTATCTATCAGACTTTTGATAAATTTGAAGATAAGCATGAAAGATAAAATAATTTTGAATATACAAGTATTTAATTGCTAATGATATGAGTCCTCATCATAATAAATTTATTTGAGCTTATATTTATCTATCTAGCTATGTTAAGAAAGGGTAGGATACTATAAAATAAATTAATGGTAATTGTTTATTTTTATTTAATGAATTTTGAAAAAGTTTTAGTTTTTGTATTAAAATTAACTATTTCAATCTTTGATTATATTTTGATTGATTGAATTTATTAATTAATATATATATTTAAGCGGATAATCAAATAGCATTATTTTTCTTGGAATTTATTTAATTTTACTTACAAAACCAATAATACAAGAATCAAATTCAAAAATGAGTGATTATTAACAACCTTTTCAGTTTGCCTAAACTGAATTTTACCATTAAATAAAAAAAACTAAAAAGGTATTTAATTGATATTTTTTGAGTAAGCAACAAGCTCTTAACTCCTTGAGATCTTGAATTAAATTATTTTAATTTTAACTAAATAAAATTGATTTTCTAATTTTTTAATTAAAAAAAATATTTTTTATTTCTGTTTGATTTTTTTTACAAAATTTATTAAATCCATTTTCGGACAAAATAAATATTTAATTTTAGAATTTTTTGGTGTTTTTACTTGAAATAAAAAATAAAGAAAGAGGTTAGTAAACTTATTTATTATAAAACCAACTTAAAATTATATCTATTTCTTATTAAATTAATTAATCTTAGAATTTTTAGATTGTTTTGAAACTAAAGATAAACAATGCAAAAACTATGTTTATCTATTTTTAGATCAAATTAAATAAAATTGATCAAAATTACTTATTTTTTTATTAAATTTGAATATGTAAAATAAAGAATGTCATAATCCGGACTCTCTTCTTGCTAATTCCTAACTAAATTTAAATAGCTAAGGGTAGTGGTTGTTCATTTAGAGAACTTTCTTAAAATATTCCTCAGCTTCTTCATCAAATCCTAATTCTTAAATTAAAACTCCATATTCATAATATAAATCAGGGTTCGATGGTTCTAACTCTACGGCCTTCTTCATAAATTAAGCAGCTAATTCTGTATTTCCATCGGTGTGATGAAGTTTTGATAGTCTAACAATAATGTCAACATCATTTGGAGTTATTTCCATGACTTGGTAGGCATATTAAATTGATTCATACAATTAACCAGTAGCTTCATATATTTAACTTATTCTTAAATAAATATCTCTATTATCAGGATCAATATCGCTAGCATTTTCTAAGTATTAGATTGCTTATTGGTACCTTTTTTTAACTATACAAACCTCAGCTAACCCGATATAAAAATATTCAGGTGATAACATCAAACCTTCACTATACATATTTTCTGCCAAATCAAATTACCCCATCTTTAAATAGCAGTTTCCTAAGCTTAAATAATATTTGTAATCCTTTTAAAATTTTTCACCAAATTGCTCATAATATTTAGCTGCTTCTTCGAATCTACCATCTTGTTCAAGCATGTAGCCTTAGGCTGATAAGAATTCAAAATCATTTTCTAATTATTTAGGTACTTTATTCAAATATTTATTTGCTTTATCAAACTTTTTCAATTCTATGTAAGCTAAAGCAATGTTTTTGTATGCATTATAATTTTCAGGATTATGTTCTAATGATTTTTTATAGCTTCTAATAGCTTCTCTTGTTTCATGCTACTCTTCATAAGTAAGGCCAATTTAAAAATATGCTTCAGATTTGTCTGATGTTAAATTCAAGTAATAATTCAAATATTCAATTGACTTAGAATAGTTTTTATTTTTACGATATCCAATACCAAGCTATAAATAGGTTTCTTTATGATCAGGATTAACTTAAATGCATTGTAAAAGCTTCTTGATACCAAAATCATATTTGTTTTATTTAATATCAATTATTCCTAGTAAAAAAAGTGACTCATGACTTTATTTATTAGACTCTATGTTTTTATTCAAGAAATCTACTGCAAGGTCTATAAGATCTTATTCAATATATATTTTAGCTAAATGAGTATAAGCAGAAGAGTATGTTGGATCTAACTCAATACATTTTTAGAAAAGTGGAGTGGCTTCTGTGTAACATCTATGATTAAAGTAAAGTGTTGCCAAGTTATTTAATGTAGTTAAATCATTTTAATCATGCTCAAGAACCTCTTAGTAATCTTTCACACATTGCAAAAAGTCGATTTTATCATAAATTTCTTCAGAAATTCTGAACTAATTTACCTAAAATAAACTCACCTACTTGATTTATCTAAAATCAAAAATCTTAGTATTGTAGGTTTTAAATATCTTAAAATTTAATGACCTCTTAATTAACCTAGCTATCATGATTTAATATAATAAATTAGAATTTTGTTTGTATTTTGTTAGTATTCTTTCTTTCTTTTTTTTTTGTAAATTTTTTTTATTAATTTTATTATATTTTATTTTTTTAGATTAATTTTTTATTGAGAGCATAAAAATTTTAATTAGTTTTTTGTTACGTTTTTAAGTTATCAGATTAGGCTTGTTGATTATGCACTATTTTTTTATAGAAAAGGCAGAGATTTTAATTTATTATTTTGTTTCGTCACAAATAATATTATGCACAAAAATATTAGAAATTTATTCATATCATCATCATAAAACTAATATGAATTCTTCTATAGATCCTTTAATTATTTATTAACTACTTAATTTACTATGTATGTCAATTAAATTTATTCTATAAAATACCTAAATAATTGATACAGCTAAAATTCAAGATTTATTTTCATTTGAGATTAAAATAGATAAGAACCAGATACTTTAGAGTTTTATTGTCTAAATCAAAAATTAAAGTAAAAAATTGGTTATAGTGCTGATTGTAAGAAAATATTTGGTAAATACATATTACAAGCAGAAAAGATCTACCTATAAAATAGATGTTTTGAATTATTGAGTACTTAAGCTAAACATTGGTTAAATGAAGGTTAATTTAAATATTTAAAAAGTAAGTAAAATTTTAAAATAAATAATAAAATAGGCTTTTTTTCTATTTCTTTTCTAGAATAAAATTTTAAATAATATTTATTATAGCATTTCACCTCATATTTAGTAATACATTAGGTATTATGGTTTTTAATAAAATCAAACAAGTAATTAAATGTAAACAGAAAGAATAACAAAAGTTTATTTTTAAACCCCAAATTTGGAATACTAATAAAATAATTGAGATCTATAAATAATCTTTGGAATAATCTATTCAATATAAGATATTCCTCCTAATTAAATATGGTTTGTCTCATAAATATTTAAATTACAGATAACTTTTAATCTTCTTTACATTAATTTAAAAATTTAGAATAAAATCTGTTAAATAATTTCCAGATCTAAACAATTCCAAAACAAAGCTATGGGATTCTTGAAAAGAAATTATTTATTTAAACATATTTATTTCATAAAAGTAAAAAGCAAGAGTAAGAGTAAAACCTAAAAAATATTTTATTTTATTCTATTTTTTGTTGATGATCATTAAAATAAAAACTTTTCAAAGAATTTTGTTAAAATTACAATTATAAATTTAAACTTTCCATCAAAAATAAAAAAATATTTTAATTTCAAATTTTATTTATTTGAATTCAACAAAATCTGATATTATTATTTAAATTAATTTTTGCTTCTGTGTATAAAAGCAAAGAATAAAAATCTTTAAATCAGTAAGAATAATATTGAAAATTCTTTAAGATTAAAAGCTAAAATTAAAATGAAACTAATCGTAAAATAATTTTCTTAAAAGGAATTTTTTCAGGTAAAAAATTCGTCAATTAAAAGCCAATAGTTATTTTTGTTAAAAATTATTTCTTTTCCATATTTTAGTTGAGTAGTTTGCTATCAAAGAGATTTTAAATTAAATAAATTGTATAATAATTAAAAATGGAAAATAAAGTAGAAATATCTATGGAAAATACTTAACAGATGAATTTTTAAAGGGTATAAAATGTTAGTTGGTTTGTTTGATAGATTGATTGATAATAAATGAATAGTTTATATTGATATTTAAATATCTCTTAGAGTTAATTATAAATAAGCTATAACATACATTCATTTTAATTTAAATATTCTCTTTTTAAAGTAATGAGACATCAAATAGAAAAAAGATCAATGATTGAATAAGATAAATACAAAGAGGATTTATGAATTTCAAAAATAATCCATTTAATTTTTTTTCATAGCTGGAATATTTATTAATTAACTTATTTATTGAATTCTATCTCATCAAATTATATAGAAAAAAATATAAAACAGAACAATATAATTTTATAATTTGAATCTGTTTATTTGACATTATGAGTAACAATGAAGTCTACAGGCTCAGGAAAGAGCTTGAGCAGATGAAAGAAAAGTACGAGGAGATGAAATAGTAAAAATTGGCCCTCGAAGATTACAACATCAAGTTAGGCAAAGTAAATTAATTCATTCAATTAAAAATGCAATTCCATATACATAATTTTGCTTTTTAAATATTTTTTGTTAAATGTTTTTTTTAATTGTATTTTGGTCTTTTGCTCTTACTAAATTTCATTTTGTTTTTAGGAACGTGATGAATTTGAAGAAGCTGCACTTCAAGGTGAGAGAATAAAAATGAAAACAAAAGTTCTTATTGAAGAAGCTGAAAAAAAAGTCAGTGAATTTGAAAAAGCAAAATATGATCAAACAATCTAAGAATTAAATATTTTGAAAAACTAAAATCAAAATTATAGCAACTAAGTCAAAGCTTACTTGGAAGAAATTAGTAGCAAAGACCAACAAATTTTAAATTTAAGAAGAGAATTGAAAAATTTGAAGAGGAGATAGGAAGGTCCAGAGTTTAATGAAAACAAATGGGAATAGGATTAAAAAGAATAAAACGAAACTGAGAATTCATATAAAAAGAAATTAGATGCTGAGAGATAGAAATTCTCTCAACTTAGTGAAAAGATGGATAATATCTTGGCTGAAAATAGAGTTTTGAGAAGACTTGCATAAGTCCCTGAGAACTATGGTTTTAACTTAGAAGAAATAAAAATAGCTGAAATGCATCAAATTGAAGACTACAAGGCATAAAATAGAACCCTTGAAAAACTTAATGAAGAGCTTGAAGCTGAGCGTTTACAATTAAGAAATAGATTGAGAACTCTTTCAAATCTTTATGATTAACGTCCTAAGGGTGAGCGTTATAAAAACCTTAGCAAGGAATAATTGTAAGATTATAGTTTATTTATTTACATATTTGAAAAGTTTCAAAAAATGATTTGTTAATTCTTATTTTCAAATTCAAAAATCGATTGAAACAAACACACAAATTAGCTCATTAAACAATAAATGTTAAAAATAGGGAGAAGTTAGATTAGTATGTTGCTGACCATATCATAAATTAACTTCCTAATACCAAGATGTATGGAGATTCATCTAAGATGCATGAAAAGGATATGATTATTAAGGAGTTATAAGATAAGCTTAAGTAATATGAAAAGGATTCACATATGAGAAACGATAGTACATACATGCCTTCTCACATTCCTGCTTCTCACTATGTAAATTAATTGCGTTAATTAAATGGACTTATTAAAAAGAAATGAATTATGACTATTAATTTATGATGAAATATAATTCAATACTTTTTATGTCATTCAATTGTTGTTGAATTTTAAAGATATTAAATCTTTTTTCTTTAGACATTGGTTTTTTTATTTGGATTTTACATGGTAATATATTATTGTTAATGATTTAATGTTATTTATAAAAGAACGCAGATGACATTAAGAATCTCACATTTTAGAATGAGTAGCTCAAATAAATGTTAGCTAAGGTTAATGAACTTCTTGAAGAAATTAAAAGAAATGGAGGAAAATACCCTACTGATAAGCAACAGTAAGGAAATCCTGAGTAAGTAGCTCGTTTACAAGGCAATCAGTCTATTTTAGCAAGACCACCATAACCTATGCCTGGTTCTTTTGGTGATTGGGAGGATATTTAGCAAGTTAAGAGCTTTAAATTTAAGTAAATGATCCCTGCTGACATTTTTGAATTATACTCTGGAGTTGGTTTTGATACAGTTTTAGCTAAATATCAAATTGCATAACTTTAGGTCATGAACTTAGAAAGTATGAAAATGCTAAAAATAAAAGAAGAAGAGTACAAAAATATGGAAATGGAAGTTGAAGAAATGAAGAGGTAACTACAAAATTGCTTGCGTATTCAAGATAATCTATATGAGAAATATTATGAAGATACAACCAAATTAAAAGAAAATGTAAAAATTTATGATTCTTAATTAGCTGATAAAACTGCTGAAGTCTAAAAGCTAAAAGAAGAACTTACTGAATACAAAAAAATGAACGAACTTCATATGAAGAATGACAAAAACTTATAATTACAAAAAATTGCTGAATTAACTCACAAAATTTCAAAATTAGATGTTACTTTAATTAAGTAAAAATTGTTATTTTTTATTCAGACAAATGTATAATTTTTTATATTTTCAAATAAAGAATTTCAAGAAAGTATTCTTGCTTGTAAGACGAATACAACGAATTGAATGAATCTTATAAAAACATGAGTGTTGATTTTAAGAATAAAGAAGAATAGCTCATTAATAAGATTCACAGTTTACTAGATTGGAAGAAGAAAGCATCTCACTATCTTAAGGTCTTGCTTTAGGAATGCTAGAATTCTATTTCTAAGTCTAAGCACAACATTCTCAGAAATAAATTTGAAAAATCTCAAGATGACTTAGCTAATATCAAGGAAAAGAACACTGCTCTCCTCTCTTAGATTTAAAAATTAAAAAGTAAATAAATCTTCCTTTGATGCTTTTATTAATATTTTATTTTTTCAGATTATGAAAGAGAATTGGATGAAAAGAATACTAGAATAAGAATTATGGAAGATGAAATGGTTGAACTGCAACTCGAAACTGAGTTAATTAAAAAAATGTTAGAAATGTCTGACCAAAGCTTTAGAAAGTATCAATAAGCTATGTAAAAATTAGTAAGCAAAATGCAATAAAAAAATATCTCACCTATGCAAGTATTCTCTTAAATTGATGATAACAGAGATGGTGAGCTCAATCCATCAGAATTCTAATTAGCCATGAAGAAACTTAAGGTAGATTTCAGCAATCAAGAAATAGAAATCCTTTTCAGGTAAAATAAGTTTATCTTTAAAAAATAAATCTCAAATATTTGTAAAATCAACAAAATAGATTTATGGACTTTGATGGCAACAATAAAATTGACTTAAAAGAATTTTCAAGAAAAATGAGAAGACAAGGATTAACAATTAGGAAATCTTAGGAATAAGTAATTTTCACTCTCTGGGAAAAGATTTAGCAAGCAGGTCTAAGTATCAGTGATACATTCCAAGCATTTGACAAAGATCGCAGTGGTGAAGTTACTAAGGATGAAATGTTAGTTACACTTTAATCTCTCATTAAGGACATAGAAGCTGATACAGTAGATTATGTCTTTAAAATTGCTGATACATCAGGTGATGGAAAAATCACTTACAGTGAATTCCATGCCCTTTTCGAAAATATTATTTAAGATGTTATGAGGTAATTAATTTAATTAAAGCATTTTCTAAATTAAAAATTTGATTATTTTAATATAGATAACAAATATTAATGAATGTAGAAGAGTTGAGCTGGTAGAAGTAGTTGGTCTTGAAAATTGATGAAGCCATACATTAGTAAGGATAATATATCAAGGATTTGTACAATTACATTGATAACAGCGGAGATGAAAAAATATCTTTAAGAGAATTTAAAGGTTTATTTGAAAACCTGAAAGTAGATATAAGTGATGAATAAATAAAACTATTGTTCCGTGATATTGATAATGACAGTAATGGTTATATAGAATATAATGAGCTATTGAATTATATTAAGTAAGCTACTGTAGAGAAAAATAAAATTCAAAAAATGAAGAAAATCAGTGATAAAATTAGAGAAATGTAAAAGCAACAAACTAGCTATGACAATGTTGAAGGCTAGGATATTCAAGCTCTACCAAAGGAGGCTCGTTTAGAAATGAAGATTAGTTTAATGGAAATTAAGGAAAAGAATCTTCTAAATAGATGTGATACTTTGATGTTCTCTCTCAACTTGTCTAAGAAAGAAAATGCAAGAGTCCAACTTCAGTAAAAATATTTTTTATTTAATTTTAATTTAACTGTTTATTATTTTAGATTGAATGAGAGAGAAGGTGAAATCTTAAGCATTATGAAAAAATACAATGAAGCTCAAAGATTGAATTATAAGTATCTAAATATCATTTAGGGTAGTGAAACTAAATTTAGAGCTAAATAAATCCATAATTTAAATAAGAGAGTTCTTAAGGAAAATGTCGAATTAAGAAGCTAAAATAAAATTCTTAAAGACTTGCATGAGTTTTCAAGTAATTAAGTTAAAGATTTATTAATTACCTTAGAGAGAAAGAAATTCGAATCTGAACATTTACATGAAACGATTAAGGATCTTCAATCTTTATCTGATGAAAAAGCAATTGTTGGTAAGCTCTAACATTCCCTAATGGTCTCAAGATTTAATCAGGCTTAAATAAATATTAAATATGATAATTTGATCCATGATTATGAAAAGTAATAATATGAAGTTTAAATTTTAGAACATGAGTTAGCAGAAAGCAAAGATGACTCAATTGAAACTCGTGAAATATTACGTTAAAAGATCACAGAATATGAAGACTAAATTACTGAATTAAGATCAAGAATACTTCCAACAATCAACATGAGCAAAATAGATGAAATGTATTCACGTATCAATGAATTATCTTCCATGAAAATGAACTTAGAAATCTAAAACAAGAAACTTAGAGATGAAAATCATGAATTAGCAAGTAATTTACTATTCTTTATTCTATCCTATTTGATCTTTTATTTATTTATTTATTTATTTTAGTTAAGTGTGATTACTTTGAGGCTCTTGAATCATAATATGATACTCTTAAAAGAGATCTATAAAATGAATATCCAGATGAACTTCATTAGAGAATTATTGAATTATCTATGCAAGTTTCTGAACAGAGACTTTTAGAGATGAAGTAAATTTTAACAACAAATGATATTTTATTTAGACTTATTATTATAATTAAACTAATAGGGCTAAGAGAGATTAAGAATTAGCTAAAGAAAAGGAAGAATACTTCTCTAGAATCACTAGATAACATTTAGAACATGTTAAGTAATTGGAAAACGAACTTGAATAAGTCAATAAAAAATTCAATGACAGAGAATAATTCTGGCGTTAAAAGCATCAAGAAGCTATGGAAATGGTTATGAATGATAAAGTAGCTAAAGATAAAGAAGAAGAAGCTTTACTCAAATTAAGAAGAGATGCAGGTAAAACTAATAAACTTGTTGGTATTGTTAGAATGAATAAAGATACACCATAGCCAAGAACTCCTGGCCAAAAGGTTGGTGAGAATATAGATGAATCTGAATTAATTCAAGATTTAAAATCACAATTGTAATAAGCTAAAGATATAGAAATGAGGTTAAAGGATGAAAATGAAAGATATTCTAAATAGATCAAAGAACTTAATCTTCAAATCAAGAGGTAACTTTAACACTTTATTTTGTTAACTGACTCTTATTTCATGAATATAATTTAGATCAAATAATGAGTATCAACCTTCTCGTGTTTAGTAAGCTTAAATATTCAATGAAGAAGGAGAAAAATTAGCTTAAGCTGCTCAAAAAACTATTAGCACTCTTCAAAGTATAATAGATGATAAGAACCATGAAATAGAGAGAAAAGATTTGCTCATAGAAAAAATGAAGAGAGATTATCGTATTGAAAAAGAAAAAGATTCATAAGAAATTCGTCGTTTGATAACTTAAATCAACCTTGCTCCTAATACTTTTGGTGGATAAAACCCCAGTTTAGTTGTTTAAAGTAGCAATCATTTCAACAATAACTAATATTGGGATGATGTTGGGTAAACTTTAGATTAAAAGGACAGGCAACTAGAATAGCTATAAAACTAGAAGGATAGTCTAGAAATATCTAAAAAGACCTTAGAATCTAAACTAGTTGAAGTAAAATTTCTCATTTCTTTATTTGATAAAATATTTATCTGTATTTTTAAAGCTTGAGCAAAAGATTAGATAATTAGAAGATGAGCTTATTTTAGAAAGAAGAAACAATCAAACTTAAGAACTAGAGGCTAAGGTATCTAGTTTAGATAAGCTCTTGAAGAAGAGAGATAAAGATATTTAGGAAATCAGAAGATAATAAACTGAATTAGCTAATGACTATAAGAAGGCAATAGAGCAAAACTTAGAAAAAGAAGATCAATACAGAGATAAAGTCTTATAAGTTAAGAAGGATAATAAAGAGCTTAATAGTAAAGTAGATCAATAGAAGAAAGAAAATGAGAAACTTGAATAGGAAATGAAAGAAGCTCTTAAAACAATTAGGCAGTTAAAACAATAGCTTAACTCAACCAAAAGTGATGTTGATTATCTTCAAATTTAAGAAAATAAACAATCAAAGGATTTGTAGAAGGAAAAGATAAAATAAGGAGCAAGAGTAGAATAAGAAAGTTAAAATATTGCAGTTCTTGACATGAAGAAATTATTGAAAAAAGAATAATAAGAAAAAGAAAAAGTTCTTGAAACTCTAAAGAAAATTGAAGTTGAAAAGAAAGAACTCTTAGAAAAAATTGAATTCATCAAGAAGTAAGGATTAAAGTCAGATGACTTGTTTGATGAAGAAAATTTCCTAAAGCCCTTTAAAAAATCAGACTTCTAAAATGCTTAAGATGTTGCTTTCCAAATTAGAAGATTCATTAAGGAAAATCCTTCATTTAATTTGATCTAGGAATTAAAGAATAACCAAGAAAGATAAACTGGAAATATCACAGTTGGAAATTTAAAGAAGGTTTTCGATAGATATGACTTAAAGATAAGACCAGAGGACTTTAGTTTATTTACTAAGCCTGTATATGCTCCTGCTACCCAAGGAACTAAATACAATCTAAGTGGAGACTAGTAACCTCTAAACATTATCAAAGTATTCTATTTAGTAAATAATTTAGAAACATAAGAGATCTAATCAGAATATCAAGCTGAACTTGATGTTAAAGGTAAATTATTTTTAATAATTTTAATTTTTTCATTGATTATTTCATAATCATTAAAGGAAAGGGAGATGTTCCTAATATTGATAGAAGTGATGGATTTAAGCCATAATCTACTAAAGAGAAGTTTGGATAAGTTTCTAATTTACCATCATAAAATAAGAAAGAAGAAGATCTCTAAAAGAGAAACGATATGCTCAAAGCATAATTAAGTAACATTAAGGATGAAAAGGATAAGATCTAGAAACAGTTGAACCTTAAGTCTGAATAATGTAAATCTCTTGAGACATAACTTAAGAAGTAAATGAACAAAACTAGCCTTGATATGACTCCTATCAGCAAACAAGGTTCATCATCAAATTTCAATCAATAAGTAATTAATTACTAAATATCAAAAAAATATTCTGACAAAATTATAATTTTTATTAGGTAGAAGCAGTTAGTGAGCTTAAGGACATGATTTTTGAACTAGAAGATGAAAAGAATACACTCAATCAACATTTAAGATCTAAGGATTTAGAATTAAAGAAGATCAAGGAAGAAAAAACAAAATTAGAAGAATAGATAAAGGAACTCAAGGTTAATAACTTAAAATTAAATAACCAAATAGATTCTATTTCATAAGCTAAGATTCACCCTGATGACTTAAAGTAGAATATAATACTTGAGAAAGATCTTCTTATAAAAGACTTAAAAGACAAGTTAGATAGATAGAGAAGAGAAGAATAAAATCTCATTGACTAGCTATATAATCTTGAAAGAGATAATAAAGTAATTATCATACATTATTTTATTTTGATTAATCTAATAATTATTCTTATATTTATAGGAACTTAAATTCGCTAAAGAGTAGTTTGATGTCCAAGTCTAAAGACTTAACAGAAGAATCGGAGAACTTGAAGAAGGTAAAAGATCTGGTTCAGTAAACAAATTCCAAGCTCCTATCTAAGGAAATAGCACTTTAAAGAAAGTGCCTACCAGAAAATGAAAATACTTTTTCTGAAATTTTTGTCACTCAAAATAAATATTAAAACATAACATTTTTGAAACCAAATAAATCAATTAAAACAAAAACTCCAATCAAATTCAAATTCAGTTAATTAATATTTTCAAATAAACTATAATGTTTTTAAAGATTCATTCAACTTTTATATTAATTGTAAATGTATAAAAATCAGATCTATATATCATCTATTGCTTATAATAAGTAAATCTAATCTTCATTTACTATTCATTCTAACATTTTAATCAATATTCATTGGTTTATCCATTTACAAAATAAAAAATATCATTAAAAGAAAGAATTCAATATTACTTCTAAAGCCTTCACTGTATCATATATTAATTTTGAAGGTTTTTTTCTTTAAACTAAATATTTATCAATGCTTATTAGTAATTAATGATGAATATCTTATATTTTAATTAATAAAGTTTTTTGTGTTTTTAAAAGATTATTAATGCCAAGAAAAATAAATATTTTTCTACTTCTTTTTTTTATTTAGATTTTCTCTCATTAAGGAAAATAAAATGTATTAATAATAAAATTTATTTCAATATAGATATTCATTTTTGAAAAAATCTTTAAGATTCAAGAATTTATTGTAATGAAGATAATAGTATTGGTTAATATCAGTAAAAATCAGAAGATCTATTTTTTATATGATCTATCAAAAGATAAAACTTTAATATTTGATGATTGAAGAAAGAAATGGAGAATTTTCATCAACAGGGATGAATAAAAATTACAAATCATTTGATAAGGCTTTGCAAAGGCAAAACATAGAAAATATTTACAATATATTTAAAAAATGCATATTTATTCATTAATTTTATCATACAAGAGTATCATCGAAATCATCATTTAAAGCACGATTAACTATTTTGAATTAAAAATATTGTTAGAAGAAATGATTTTAGAAAACAATTTGAATTACTATTTGTATTGTATCTAGAAGTTTTCTTGATGTATTCATTATATCTTTCTAAAAATGTATTTAATGAGTGCAAGTTATCTATTTATTATTCATTTATATATCTTTTTAAAATCTATTCATATTATTTTAACTAACTAATTACCAATTTTTTCATTATTGAATTCTAACTCTTCATCCATTTTTTGGAGACGACTGACCTTTGTTTGCTTGGTCTTAATTTTATCAATACCTATTTATTCGAAAAATGTTTAATTGATCGATCACCTTTTTTATTTTTGATTTTTACCTAATCTTTCGATATCCATTTTAATACTTTTGTGATTATATTATTTTTGAGTTATCTAAATAAAATTTGATGCTTTTAATTGATTATTAAACTCTGAGTTCTTCATGAATATCTTTTATTTTCATCAAATATTAGAAAAGAGTCTCTTAATTAGTCGATCTCTTAAACAATAAGCACTTTTTTACTCAAAAGAAAATTTTTTAAACAATACTTTTCTGATCTGTAGTTTATATTTTTCCTGATAACTAAATAGAAAAATTATTTTTTATCAATTAAAATATTTCTCATTTATTAGCTCATACTTAAAAGTCTTTATAATTACATAATTTTTAAATCTTAAAATTAAAATTAATTTACATTGATATTTTAAGAAAAATCCATGTTTTTCACTCTGAAAAACACTAATTTTTCTATGCCTTAAAAACTGATGACTGTGCCCAACCTCATGAAATATTTAATATTCCTTATTAAATTAAAATAATATTGCATAGATTACTATCGTCATCTACTTATTTAATTTAATAATATGAACATAAAATCTAATTAAAATTTGAGTATGTTTAATTTTCATAAATGATTTAATAAATTTTATTTTTATATGATTTAATTGAGAGGTGCATCGGCAATTTAATGACACTTTATTTTATGTTATTAATAATTTTAATCAAAGTCTTAAATAAAATGATAAATGCGTTTTGTTAAAATCTTGTTAGTAAACTTAATTAATTGTTTATATTAATATTTCTTATAATTCATATTATTGAGTATGTAGTAATATTTTGATAAAAGTTCTAGTTGGTTACAAGACTATTATTTAATAATACAATTTTGATATTTTTTATAAAAAAATTGAATAATTAATTAATTCATTTAAAATAAAAAGAAATTAAAGGCAAAGTAGATTTTAAAAATTTATATAAAAGTTATAAAATGAACAGTGAGTAGATTAATGAAGAAGACTTAAAGTAGTAGCAAGTTATAGTGATTGATAAAGAATATTAAAAAGATCAATATGAAAATGATATTTTACTTGAAAGAAAAGAAGACCCATTTACTATTTAATGTGGTATAAAGATTATTAAAGTAGTTTAATATTTGAGCATGATCTTATCTACAATAGTAATCTTAATATCACTACACTTCCTAGAACATGGTGGAAAAAGCTGGAATGGGCATCTCCCTAAATTTATTTAAAATTAATTTCATTTTTAGATTTTATTGTCGTTTTTAATTATATTTATAAGTACATTTTCAATAAGAAAACTTGATAAAATACCTCTAATGTTTTTTCATGCAATCTCACTAGTTATTATTGTCTCTTTAATATTAGTATCATCAATCTCTACAGGCTTATTCGAGAGTATAGTTTCACTCAATTCATCTTCTGCGAAATAAGATTAATCACTTAAATGTGAAAGCAATTATGCTTTATTTTGGAGTGAAGATATTCTAGAAGATTATAAATTAGTTTCTAGTTTATTTTGTAGTTCATAATGCCCTTGCTAAGTTAAACAATAAGACACATATTTATTTTAAAAAAAATATCCTCAAGCTTTAATAAGCCCTTAAGGCTATACAAGTCTACTTTAATGTGATTTTGCAACCAAATAAGTGAATAGTAAATCTATTGAAATAATTAAGTACTTAGAAAACAACTGGCAATGTTCTAACATTTGTTCTCCTTCAGACTTCTATCTTTTTCGTGATGTAATTATTTTATAAATTTAAAAATAATTTTTGTTTACTTATGCTTAATAACAAAATATTAATAATTTTTATTCAACAACAAATAAAAGGTAAATGAGTATAATTCTTTAAAAAACGAGAGCTGCTTTAGTCTACTATCTTAAAAAACTGGCCCTATTTTGTATTTAATTTTGATGTCAGGATTATCTTTAGGAATAATATTACTTATAGGATGGGTATTTTAGTTTTACTCAATTAATGAAATTTAAAAGTACACCAACTACTAAAACTTGATATCAGATGCTCTGAAAACTCAAGAATCTCTTACAAATATTTCCTTTTAATAAAAAAAATCATTTTCATAAAATTAAAAATAAACTGGTAACTAAGAAAATGGTATTCATAATTCAAAATCATCTGATATGCTGTAACTTAATAATAAAAATTAAATATAACTCTTGAATACCTTTGAAAAACAATAGCTCTCACTAATGAACGAAGAAAAAATAAACAACATTTATTCAAGAATAATATCTCCTAAGCCTGTAAATCTTTCAAGCATCTTAAAAGATTACAACTAAAAAGATAGCAAGATAGAAAAAAAGAATTAGGATAAAACAAATCAATTTCAATCAGATCTATATGAAGAGTTTTGAAAATACTTTAGCATAATAAATCGGAATCTTTATCAAATTTTAATTAGAATATATTAGTTATTTGATTATTAACTTTTTATAGCCTCTCACAGCAAAACTAAATAATCATTTCAACACAATATACAAAAATATTTAAAAAATATGAATAAACCAATAAATAAATAAAATTAATCATTCTACTTTGTAATATATTTAAACTTTTTTTATAAATTTTTTTAGGTCTCTTAAGAGACATACTTATTAAAAGTTAAATTCTTCAGTTTTATTTTAGAATTTAAAATCAATAAATCTACTATCAGTTATTGATGAAGAGTTTTCAAAATACTTTAGCATAATAAACTTTAATTAGAATATATAAGCAATTTTATATACATCTCTTTCTAGCCAAACTAAATCAATCATCCCACCCTTATCAAACATTTTAAAATTAATATTAAAATATATATATATATGTATAAACTAATAAATAAAATTAATTATTCTATCTTATTTTTTTTAAGATATCATAAAGATACATACCTATTTGTAGTTAAATTCTTCAATTATGTTTTAGAATTAAAAATCAATATATCTACTAATTTGATGAAAACAACATTATTATTTAATTAATTTTTTTTTGAGTAAAAAAATTAAACTTTGAATATAAAAATTAATTTTTTTAATTGTTAAATTTTTCATTTGCATTTCATATTTCAATCATTTTTTTTAGAAATGTAATTTGATTATAAAAAATTGCTCCCATATTTTCCAAAAATAATCAGGACATATTATGAGTAAAACCAATACCTACTCAAAAGAGATATAAATTAATGTGCATCCTATGGGAGAGTAGCAGCTAAGACACTTTTTATAATTATGGTATTTAGCTATTTAGATAAGAAATACTTCAGATTTGGATAATTGAATATGAAAACTCCCAATATTGTAAAATGTTTTGCTCCTTTTTTCAAGCAATTAAGATAATAAATTGGAATTTATTAAAAATTTTTCAAAATCAAACAAATTCTAGATATCAAGAATAAATCCAAGTCACATCAGTTTTCCAGTATATGATGCTCCTTTGTAAAGTGAATATGATGTAAATTTAACACAATGATATATGAAAACACAATTTTAAAATGCTTGTTTTAATAACTATCAAAAGTAATATGAATAATTTGAAGACTTTACAAAAAGATTAGTAAATTCCGCTCAAGGAAGTACTATAAATTTAGCTATAAAATACTAAGATAATCCAAAACTAGAAGAAGGTAGGTTAGTTGATGAATTCATATTTGATAATGAATATATTCGTGTTAGAGATCTTTCTAGATTCTAAGCTTTAAAATAAATGGTAAATAATAATTTTTACATAAAAAATTTTTATTCAATTTTATAATATTTTTAAAAGTAAGTTTTGGGTTTTAAAGATGTTAAAAATGAAAATGAATTAAATATCAGAAGAACCTAATTTAAAAATTTCAAAGCTAAGATAAAGCCATCTGTAGATTGATTGATAGTTTAAAAATAAAATATTTATATAAATATAATAAATAATCTATAATCTAATAAATTTTTAACAAACATTTTTAATACAATGTATTTTTATAAAAGCTATCAATAATTATATTAATCTACATTCACAAAAAAAATAAATGTTAAATATAAATTTATTTAGCAAGTTATTATCTTAATAAAATTAAATAATTATAAAATCAAATATAAAATATTTAAATCAATTTAAAAATATGAAATTGAATAAATTTATATATTACTTTTTATTTAAAATTTTATAATTTAAAATCAAATAAATTAGTATTTAGTTGATCTATTTGTTAAGTTAATGATTTTCATTTAACATTAACAATTTTTTTTTAATTAATTTGATTTCAAAGGAGGTTTATCATATTTAATCATAACTATTATTGATCTTACAAGCGAATTACTTTCAACTAAATTATTTCAAGGATTAACTAACCTCATAAGCTGTTTTAATTCTTTGAAAAATAGGAATAAACACTTTATGACGGTATGTATGATCATATTTAATTTATTTTTTTTTCAATTCTTTAGAAAATAAAATGATTCATTATAGAAAATACAAGTAGAAAAAAAAAATTTAATAGTTTTAGGAGGAAATTATGTCTGAAATATGTTATTTAAATTGTTAATTTATTCTATGTCTTAATTAATATCTTTCAGATGATTAATTTTGAAAATTGATATTTTTTAAGAAAATAGTAAATAATAGAATATAAAGTTAGTAAATAATTTATTGAATTAATGAAGATATATATCAAGATAGGGAAATGTCTAAAAATAAATTAAATATTTTATATATATTAGAATATTAAATAGCTTAAACAATTAGAATTCAAAAATTTAAAAAATTTTTCTTTAAAGAATTCTATTAATTAGTTTAGTGAAGTGTCTAATTTGAGTTTTATTAGCTCAAAACTATTTATAAAATTTAAAAAGGTTATTGAGTTTTTATAATATTCAGTCATAATTCTTGTTTATGGTTGTTTCATCTGATTGATTTTCTTTCTTTTTTAAGAATTTAGAAAAGAATTAGGGGTTAGTAATAAAAGGAAAAAAAAATAATCAAAAATTGTATTAATTGATTATTATTCTAAAAATTTCTAATTGTAATTATTTTTAATAGATTAATGTTAGAGGATATTTTAAGTGGAATTCCACCTATTACTAGGACAATGTGTGGCTTGATAATTTTGTTATCGGTCATGACCTATACAGAAATAGTTTAGCCATACAATTTATACTTTAATTTCAAGCTGATAGTTTTTAAGTTTCAAGTATTTTAATTTAAAAACAACAATACTGGATAATAATATTGAATCAAAAATGTAAAAAAGGGATGGAGATTATTGACAGACTTATTTTACTTTGGAGATATGAAGCTTGTTACTCTATTTAAGGTTGCATTATTGTAAATATTATTACATTTTTTATACAAATTACTAGCCTAAGCAGAATTAGCAGAAAATAAATGGCATTGTACATAAGATATTGCTAAAATGTTATAATTCTTTTTTGAAATTTAAATAGTTGTAAATTTTCAAGTAAATTGGAAGATTAGACATTTAGGGGAAACACAGTTAATTATTGTTACTTTTTATTGATCGGAGTTTTATAATTGACTGTAAATTTTTACTTAAAATATTTCTACTAGAATATGAAAATATTAAAATAATTAATTCCCTTAAAATTTAGGTTATTGCTTCATTATTTGGATTATTTAATTTATCAGGCTCCTTTGAAACTATGATTTTATATTTATGGTGCAGAAGAAATAAAAATGCAATGTTTCATGTATTTGGCTTAATTCCTATATAAGCTCCTTACCTAGCTTGGTATTTATTTATATTTGATTTTTATTCAAATTTTATAATCAAAAAATTAATCAATTTTAGCTAGTTATTCAACACGTAATTATTTATTAATAGGTTTTTCATTCTTATGCAGTTACTTTTGAATCAAAGTGTTGTTAGCGATCTTTCAGGTATTATTGTTGGTCATGTATATTATTTCTTCTATGACGTATACCCTAGGTTACCATTAAGCACAGGAGCCAATATTATGAAAACTCCTCGATATTTGTAAATCAACCAACATTAAAAAATATACTTTATGTAGTTTAATATAATAAAAGTGTAAAGCTTTGCAGGTTATTGAAAATAACAGGAGAAAAAAATCCAGAAGATGTAGATGGAAATGAAGAAAATACTGGGGATGATTATTTAGCAGGAGAAGATAATTTAAATCAAAATGTCTAAGATGATTTTCTATTTTGAATTAACTTAAAAACACCTAAAACTAAAACAAAAAATAATGAATTAATAAATTAAAAATTTTATAGAAAAACGTATGAAACAAAATGAGAAAAAAGTGAGAAAGGATTTCTTAAAACTCTTAAAAATGAATTAATAAATTAAAAATTACTTTATAAATATACTAACATTATTTTAATTAAGTATTTATATGTATTTCATAATATTAAAATAAATTATTTCAAATAGTAATTACTAGTCACTTAAACAAAAATAATTAACTACCCTTTCAAGACTTAATTAAATCTTTTCAATTAATCAAAAAGGTATTGTATTAACAAATGTAAAACTATTTTCGAAGAGAATCATTAGACAATATCAAATATAATTTTTGAATCTAATCAAATAACTCTGAAAATCTTCAAATATCAATAAGCGTTTTCTTAAATTATCAATAGTTTTGTAATATTTTTGAAAAAGTAATAACAAATCAAAAACAATATGTTGATTTAATAAAGTATTTAACTTAAATATTTGCTAATAAAGTTATGAGTAAATATATGTAAGATTATTATTATTTTAAAATATATCTACAAGTTTATAATTAAGAAAGACAAAGTGTAGATTAATCATCGATTTTTATGAATTAAATTTTATTAAAATTTAAAACCAAACTCAAAATCATATTTTACTCTTTACAATCTGAATTTGTTTTATATTTAGCATAAGGAGTATATTCATTTTTAATGATTTGTATTTAATCATTTTTCAAATTTGTATTTTTTTATTAAGATAATAATCATAATATTGAAATATTTTAAAAGAGATTTAAAACTAAAATAAATAGTAAAAATTAAACTGTTTTTTAAATTTGGTTTTACTTGAAAAAATTAATTGATGAAAAAATATATTTGTTTATTTCAGGTATTTTTTTAATAAATGATAGGATTTAATTAAAAGAAAACAGTAGATGTATTTGAAAACAATAAATAGAAAATAGGATTCAATAAAATATCTGCTCCATTTGAATTTTACTATAAAAAAGGAAATCTCCCTTACGATCTTTGGAAATTTTAATAAAGATGTGATGATCTTGAAGAACAGGGTATTTTGAAGCCGTAGAATGAGGAAACTAAAACACTATTAAGATATGAAGATCTGAAATTACCAGAATTAATGCCATATAGAAATCATACTCCTCCTTATTAAAAGGAAAGATATAAATAGAATATGAAAATGAAATCTCTTGATTCAATCTTAAAATATAAACGAGAACATGAAAAAGTGTCGACATTTTAAATGAAACAATATGAAAAGCCAGTTAGATTTTATAAAGATTATTTTAATGGAGATTCAAAAATTGGAAAATAATAACTTATTTAGCAATCCTACAAAAGCCAATATGACTCACCTCAGCTCAATTAAATTTAGTTTTAAAATAATATTCCTAATTTTTACTCATAGAAAGAATCTAATAGTCCTTTAAAAAATTTACAATAATCAAGTATGCATTAATATAAAGTAATTGCCAGTGAAAATGAAAATAACATTAATTATAAGGTTTATAATAATGATTTTCCCAAAGTTGTTAATTCTATTAAATAATAATATGATGATTATAAAGAAATTATTTCTAATGAACCTTCATTTTTTTAAAGAGGAAAGCCAGTAGATAACTAATTTACTCCTCTTGCTGCTAAATAATATGATCCACCACCAAAACCTTAAATATAATTCGAACCTTAGTTTAAACTAATGACTCCAATTATGCCTATATATGTTCCTATTAATGAAAAACTGCCTCAAAACTATATGGTTAACATGCCACTTATGCCAAATTAAGATACTCAAAATTTATTAAGTGAAAGTATTACTAATGCTACTACACCTTACACAGATGCTAAAAATCTTTAGAGTGGAAAATTTGCAGATGGATAAAACTAAAATAGGTTCACAGAGCCTAGAGCTGAAAGATATTCATAATAAAAAAGATTTGAGTCTATGAATAAAAAATATAAACCTGATTTATTACCAAAAGGTGATAAAGCAGGATATAACATGAATCCTCATACTACAGCTTAAAACATTGTATATTAAAAGTAGATCAACAACAAATTAAAATCAATGCAAGATATAGAGGATATGAAATAACAAGAAGAGTAAAAAAGAATAAGTTAATAATAGCTGGAAGAATAATATGCCAAAAATCTATCAAGAATATTTAAATGATAATTAATTAGCATTAATCAGCTATTAAGTAACATAAATATTCTCTAGCAAATTAAGACTAAAAATTATTAAAATAAAAAAATTAATTTAAAAACAACAACAACAAAACACTAAAGTAGCAAAAGCATGTACGTTTTAAATTTTTAAGAAAATATAAAATAGACTTAAAATAAATAAATTAAGAATTAAATGGTGTATTAAAGATGATACAAATTAAATTTAGTAAAAATTAATCAAATTTAGGTGAAAGAAAAAATAGAAAGAAGAATGGGAATTGAGTTGTCGAAATGTGATATCATAAATAGATATTACGCATCATGACTCTCTATTTTATCTTTTAGTTTTTAAGTTTACAAGCACTTAATTTTTTAATTGTACTAATATATACTTATATATTATTAATTAATTTACTTCTATTATTCTTTTCATTTATATTTAATACCATTTCAAAAAGTCATTTACAACATACACTGCACTACAACCATCATCCATTATCAATAATAATTTTTTAATTAATTAATAATTAATTTCTTTTGTTATCAAAACTATAAATCTAAATTGATTTCTTCTTCACAAAATCCTTATAATTGATAATAATATAATAAATATTATAAACCAACAAACAAACAAACTAAGAAACTAACTAAAGAAATAAGGATTTATTCTTTCCTAATTTATTCTTAAAAGTACAATTAAGTTATTTATAATTCATACAGAAAATGATTTCAAAGCCCTGGGAAAAGAGAAGTAATTTCTTCATTACTTATTAATAAATTTTATTAGACAATTGATATATTTGTCTATGAATTAACCCTTTATTTGTAGAAGTTTGCAAAAAAATATTTACTGATGATCATTTTAATTGTTATTTATTTAAATATTTTTACTTTTTTAGGATAAGTAGATTCAAATTTAACTGCTGCTATTTAATCAAATGCACCTAATTTACCACCTGTACCTGCTACAGAATAGTTAGGAGCCGATACTACATCTGCATTAGTCCCATAAAGCAATACTCTTGGAACTGATTCTAGCTAATTAGCTACTACTACTACTTCTGCTGCTAATGGATTAAACTCAAATTTAGGTACATCAAGCTTAGGAACTATGGGAGGATATGGTATGGGAAGTAGTTATGGAGGTATGGGAAGTAGTTATGGAGGAATGGGAAGTAGCTACGGAGGATACGGAAGCTCTATGTATGGTGGATATGGCAGTAGTATGTATGGAGGCATGGGCAGCATGTACGGAGGAGGAATGTACGGTGGATATGGTAGATTTGGTGGCATGGGAATGGACCCTAATTAATAAGGGTTTATGTAAAATAGTATGATGTTCTTGAATTCTTTTGGTTTTGTTATCTAAGCTATGGGAGAAATAGCACGTACAGTTGAAATGAATGCATAAGGATTGGTTCATCTATTTTAATCTATGTTTAATCTTGGTCTTAGAATGAAAGGATGGGGAATAGACTTCTTTTAATTTATGAAAAGAATGTTCAAGAAAGTATATGACAAAATTGTAGAATTTATTCAATAAAAAGGTAGATTCCTATTTATGGGAAATTCTAACAATAATGTAAAAATGAGAATGAGACTAGTAAGTACAGCTATCAGAGTAGTTTTAGTTATGTTCATTGTTTCTATGATTCCTTTAGTTAAAAACATGCTTAAATAAGACTAAACAGAAATACTCTTTAACAACATAAAGAATTAGATGTGATTGTTCGTTTGTTTCTAATCAGTAAGGAAACAAATTAATATTAATTAACTTATGCATTTCAAAGATGATCGATCTTTCATTATTTATAAAAACAACTAAATTATACTAAAATAATATTTTCAAAAAAATCACCTATATCACTATATATATTATATATACTTATTGCAAATGTAGATATTCCTTATTGAATAATTGATCAATTCACTACTTATTTTCTTATCCCAAAATATTTATTTCAAAAATTGATAAAAAGATATTAAACTTATTAATTTGATTCAATTATTCTTTAAATACATCATCAAAGCCAATTCAAATTATTAAATACACCTCTTTAAAGATTAATTTTTTATATGGTAGATTAAAATTTACAGATAGGGGAAAATCAATACTTTTTATTTAAATGCTTTTTGTTTGATCTACATGATTCTCTAAACTTTAAATTAAAATAAGAGCATGGTTGCATAAACAAATTTAAATTATGTATTAAAACTTTTTATTTATGTATTTAAAGTATTTAACCTCAAAATAGTCTATTTAAATTTACTAAAATCAAATTCTTGTCATTTTTATAATTGGATTTTATCATTTATTAATATTTTCTAATATTATAATTTATATTTACCAATAAAAATTTTTTTTTCATATTTTGTTTGATTTAAACTATTCAAAATATTTTAAATTTAATTAAGTATTAAATGATGTTTTAAAGCTTTTTTATTTAGTAATAAAAAGTAGACTTGAGTTAAATACTTATGATATAATTAAATTTTCATTATTGGTTAATACAGAATTTAATCAAATATTAAAAAAGTGTTAACAAATTAGATTATTGAATAATTAAATTTATCAGTCAAAGATACTTTCCAAAATATATTCTTTTAAACTTATTAATTAAAATATTTTGTAAATTTTCTTTTAAATATCATGTAAATAATAATAATTATTTAAAATAAATACTTAAGTTAATTATTTATTTTTCTTTAGTTTCCAGTAAAAATAGATTATTAAAGCTATGAAGTAATTCGCATACTCAATTTGAATGACTAATTTATAGCTTTGATTGATATTTGCTTTAGAAATTTAAAATAAACTTATTTTGAAAATAAATCAACTTGTGTTTGTTTGATATTACAAACTTTTCATTTTAAAGGATTTAGGTATAATATATAAACTAATTAATAAATAAAGCCTTTATTCACTCAAGATCGCTGTCATAATCATCTAAAGGATCTTCTCTCTTTTTCATTATTCTATAAAATTCATTAAAATTTAAACATCCATCTCCATCTCTATCTGCTTCTTCTATCATTTCATATAACTCCTCATCACTAATTTCCTCTCCTATTTTGAAGAAAATTTTAATATTTATCATTTTAAATTATATAAATTTACCTATTTCAGATGCTATTTTTTTTAAATTTTAGAAAGAAATTTTACCCTATCTTTCCTCATCAAACAATTAAAATATTCTTTCAATTTCTTCTTTTGTATCTTTAGATCCCTTTTTATATTTAATTCATACAAAATTAAAACATTATTAATCCTCATTTTTATATATATTTACAAGTCTTGGAGCCATTATATTTGTGAATTCTTAAAAGTTGACTCCTTCATTTATATCTTTATTTAATTCCTTATATATTAAAGTAATTTAATCTTTCTTAACATCTAATCCAAAGGCTCTCATTATTGATTTTAACTCTCTTGAATCTATTTCTCCAGAGTGTTAAGTATCAAACAAATTAAATGCTTCCCTCAGCTCATTCAAGGTTTCTTCATCTAATTACCTAACATTTTTTGTCTTCAAAAATTTCTATGTGTTTAATATGTTTCCAGTCTTTTTATAATTGTTTATCATTTTTAGTGATTTTTAAATTTACAAATTTAATTATTTGGTATTTGTTTGAAATATAAAAAATCATTGAATGATTGATTGGATTAATAAAGAGATAATAAATATATAAATAAAAATATGTAGTTATAATTTGATTTTGTTTATATAAAATCTTTCCAGTTGAAATAAATTCAAAATTATTTAAAAATAAATTAACAAAATGTACTATCAATTTTTAGAATATCTTTCTCATAATTATCATCATCCAAAAGCCATTGTATATTCAATGACTTAATACAGAATATTATTTAATATAATTTTTTAATTTTTTAGGTTGATTTCAATTTTATCAAAATGTCAATTTCTGCCCAAAAGGATAGTTTTTTAGAAGATAAGTATAAGTATTCCTTACTATGATTTTATCAAAATGGATTATTCTAAATGTTCTCTTAATGAAATTTTAAAACACTATTTTTGGAGGTTGAAGTAGGATTTACTATGCAACTATGTCATATTTACTATACTTAATACTCGATTTGATATTAGTTGATATTGTATACACTAACTAAAATAAACATATTTTTAGAGTAAGTCTATAATAAAAACCTGATTATGAATTTTGTATAATATTTTATAGATCGAATTTTCAAATTTATTATTTTGACTTATTTATTCATATTTTTTACTTTTGAGTTTTTTTTTCAAAAAAGCAAAAAAATATGTAAGATTTAAATAAAATAGCCCTCTTAAACCTAATTTTAAAGAAAAGTGAGTTTTAAAATAAAAATTTGTAACAGAAATATTATTTTATTTTTTGGTTTATTTTTGAGAGATTGTTACTATCTTTTCTTAGAAATTTACTTCTCTTTAACTATTTGTTTTTAAAAAGGAGCAATATTTTAATTTTTCTATTTTTATATGGATAAAATAAACATTACATTTTTTACATGAGTTGCTTGATTTAACACATTTGTAATTAAATAAATTTATATTTTACTGAAATAGACTTTCTGGTTTAATAATTGAAAGTTATGCATTTTTTTACACGTTTGCAAAATGTAAATTGAAATTTTTTGTTGTTAATAAAAATTTTGATTATGCTACTACCAGAAATAATAGTACAATAATTAGGCTGTTTCTACTGCAATGTGGTCTTTAATGAATATAAAAAGTATCACACATGAAGAATGTAATATATTGGTTAAAAGAACTTTTATAAAAAATAATAATTTATTAAAGCTTAAAAATATCTTTTAGCTATCAATTTAATATAAATAAACTTAGCAAATAACTAAAAATAAATTATAGATTCTAAATTTTAAAATTCAAATAAAAATGGTAATTAATTTGCATACTAATTACACAAGTAGACATTTATTTTTATTCAATAAATATAGTCAGGACAATAAGCCATGATGCCTATGAAAACACTTAATTTGCATGCAAATCATGAAGGAATGATAGTAAAAAATGATTGATATTTCAAATTAAAAATAAAAGGCAAATAAATATCTCCAATTAAATATGAAATTTGCTTCTTAAGAACTAGTATTTTTTTCATAGTTTAAATTAAAATATCAAATTTATAAAAAAGCATGATGCTCAATATGATTACTATGGAAAGAGATTAGCAACTTGCTCTAACGATGGAAAAATTCATATTTTTGATACATCTGGTAGAAATGATGGAAATAAAGTTACTATCACTACTGAAAAGCACGAAAATCCGTATTTTGATAAAATATTTAATAATGAAAAACCTCATATTTCTTTATATAAAGTCATACTGGTCCTATTTGGAAAATAGCTTGGGCTCACCCTCGTTTCGGAACACTTTTAGCATCTTGTTCCTTTGATAAAAGTGTAATAAATATTAATCATTCTTTTATTTAGATAAAGATGATAGATGTTATAAGCTCAAATAATTTTAAAGGTTGCCATTCATAGAGATATGCTCTCATAAGGTTAATAAGGAAGCTGGACTTGTGTTTGGAAAAAATCATTTGATGGTTCTATGAATTATCTTTAATTTAGTCCTTGGGAATGTGGTCTTCACTTTGCCGCTGCATCTTCAAGTAAAAATAAAATAATTCCAAACTAATAAGAACTAATATTGAAACACGTTTATTCTATTTAGATATAAAATTTATTAATAATTAAATAAAAAGGTGGTAAAGTATGGCTTATTAGCTAGAGATAAAAAGATAGCAGTTTCTGCTTCTTTGATTGGTAAGCACACGATTTAGGTGTTAATAGTTTATCATGGTAACCTTACCAACTTAGTGAAGAAATGACTGTATTTTTATTTTTTCAATCTTTAAAAGATAATGAAATAGTTTTTATTCTTACTTAAAAAAGGTTGATTAAATTGATAGAAGCATGATAGTTTTCCCTAAATTAGTTACAGGAAGTTGCGATAAAACTTTAATTGTTTGGAGCATTTCAATTGAAAACGATAAAATTAACCATAAAAAAATTATTGAATTGAAGGATATTCATCAAGATTGGATTAGAGATGTTGCTTGGTGTCCTGCTATTGGAAATTC
Source organism: Tetrahymena elliotti 4EA (assembly GCA_000231825.2). NCBI lineage: Eukaryota > Ciliophora > Oligohymenophorea > Hymenostomatida > Tetrahymenidae > Tetrahymena > Tetrahymena elliotti. The sequence goes on along the minus strand of JH720314.1, from coordinate 721,614 downwards.
TTATGATTTAATTGCAAGTTGCTCAGAAGTAATAATATTTACTTTTAAAATAAGTCGCAATTTTAATTAAATTAACTTTTATAGGATTCAAAAGTAGTTCTTTGGAAATTGTATCCTAACTAAAATGAAGATGGTTATGATAAAGTTGAATCAATAGTCTTAAAAGGTAATTTTGAAGGACCCGTATGGAGATTAAGCTGGTCTCTTACTGGAAATATGTTAGCAGTATCTGCAGCCACTTAAAATAATGATAATCAAGTAGTAGTATATCAAGTAAAAATTCTTTAATTATCTGTGCTTTCATAATAAAAAAAACCATTTTTAAAAAAGGAAAATGACAGAGGAGAATGGGAAATAATTAACAGCATTGATTAAGATGAAGATAATGGTGCAAATTGATATCTTTATAATTTTTATGTTCTTTTAAAAATTTTTAATAAATTTATTGCTATTTTATATTTTTTTGTTTGTTAATATTCATAATAATTATTATAACTATTATCAATTAATTTCAAATATCCAAATATTATTTTTAAATTAAAATAATAAAAATCTAGAAATTACAAAATTAATATCTATTATATTTACTTTCAGCAATTTTTCAGTAACTTAATTATATCCGTTTTAAAATCACCTATATTATTTAAAAACTCCTAAATCAATCTATTATTTTGATACTTAATTTTTTTTCTATTTTAGGATAAAGCTATTAAAAATATTATAAAAATGAAATAAATCAGATTTTTATTATATTTGCTATTCATATCTATATTATTAACTTACTCAGTTTAATAATGCAGAAAAATTACTAAAGTTTAGAACTAATCTTCTATGCAAATGCTAGATGAAGAAAGTAATGATTAATAAAACACTGCTGACAACGATGATAAGCAAAGTAATTCAAATTAAGACAGTATATAATTTGATTACAAATTATTTAAAATCTCTATTAAGCCATCTTTAATAAGTCTATTTTAAAAATTAAAAAGAAAATGATGATAATTCAGAAGAAAGTACAGAAGATGATTCAAATAAACAAGAAGATGAAGATGAAGAAGCAAGCGATGATGAAGATGATGAAAATAATACTGCCACTTCTACTAATAATGATGAAAGTGAAGAAGATAGTAATGAACAAGATAATGAAGATTAAAATGAACAAAAAGAAGAGGAAGGAGAAAAAGAGAATGAAGATGAGCAAGAAGATAAAGAAAATGAAGAAGAGGAAGAGGAAGAAAATGAAGAAGAAGAGGATGAAAGTGAAGAAGATGAAAACGAAAATGAAGAAGAGGAAGAAGAAGAAGATGATAATTAAGAGGAAGAAGAAAAAGTAGATGATGAAGAGGAAGAGGATGAAGAAGATGAGAAAGAAGAAGTAAATGATAATAGTGAAGAAGAAGATGAGAAAGAGGAAGAAGATGATCAAGAAGAAGAATAAGAAGAGAAAGAGAGTGGAGAAGAAGATGATGTTCAAGATGAAGAAAATAAAGAAGAAAGAGATGATTAAGAAGAAGAAAAAGAATAGGAAAAAGAAAAAGAAAAATAGAAAAAGGAAGAAGAAGTAGAAAGAAAAAAGTAGGAAGAAAAAGATAAAAAATTAGATGAAACTATTTAAAGTTGGTGCTAAGAAAACTAGAATTATGAATAATAAGGCAAATTTGATGATATTATGATTAAAACTGATGTTTGCTTAAGATAAATAGACTTTGAAGTAGAAGATAAAAATGAGAATGATGAATAATTTGAAAATGCAAGAATTTGCATTCATCAAATATATTATGAAGATGATTTGGTAAAAGATGACTTTATGAGGTTAACGTTTTGCTTTTAGAATGGCTATCTTAAATTAAAAGAAAATCAATAGAAAGAAACTTCTTAAATTGTTCAAGCTTGCTTTGAAAAGTATTAAATGGAGCTTGATCAATCACATTTAGCTTTTATTGAGTAAATACAAGATATGTGTGAAGGAGATGATACTCAATACAAAAGCATAGAATAATGTGTTTACTCTATTTCAGGTTTGGATACAGAGGTATAATAATAAGGAATTTCAGTTTATAATTGTATTAAGAATGTAAGTGATCAACGTAATAACATATATCCTTCTTGTTATCAAATGCACTATGATTCATTTGATGAAATTCATGAATAATTTGATGAGCTAGTTGAATTAAATTGCAGTAATTAATTAGATGCAGTTATTTAAACTTCTGTGGCCTCAGCTAAGTTAACGAAATTGGTTGCAGAAGCAAAGGAATGTATAGATAATATATCTTTTGAAGAATAATTACCAAAAGATCAATACCTAGAAATAGTTGATTGTTATGAGAATCAGCTTTAAGAACTGTAGGTAAACTTTTTATCTAATAAGTTAAAAAGTCTTAAAAAAGGTTAATCAAAGATAAAAAAACTTGATAAAATAAAATGAGCTATCTACATATTTTACTTAATATATTAAACTTTTAAAATTTTATGATACATTACTTATAAATTTATGATTTTTACTATTACTCAATTCAATAGTAAAGAAAATGGATAAATAATTTCATAAATTCTTTTATTTTATTTAACTGATTTTTTAATGCATATATACTTATCAAACCATTAATAGATATTTGATAATTTAAAGCTTTGTACTTTGGAAATTATTTGTATTAGCTGTATAATTTACAAAAATTTTGATAATTTTGTATTCTTATTAATCAAAAATTTAAATCTATTATTTTGCTGATTTGATTAATTTAAAAATTATTGGGGAGCTACAGGAGTTGAACCTGTCAATAGTAAGGAGGCATTATTACTACTCACCGGAGCAAGCTCCCTTTTTTTATTTGTTGTTAAATTTCTTAAAAGATAAGTTAAAATGTCTTTGAATATAATTGAGAATAAAATTAATAATAATTTAATCATTAAAATTTTCATATTAAGTGAGAAATACTAAGAATATTTTATTTCTTATACTTGGTTAGTTTTTACAGATAAAAAAGCAAAAAATGGCATATCATAAAGGTTAAATTTTACTTGATAAAAATTTATATTTAGTAAATATTACATTCTGACTTTGCTAAATATTTTCATGGTAGAATTTTTCAAGAAATAATGAGTTTTAAATTTGTAAATTTAATTAACCTTTAAACAAAATTTTTTAATTTATGGCTCAAATATTTAATGGTTAAGTAAAAAATGTTAACTTTTAAATTACTTTATTCTTATTTTTCTTAAAAGTTAGTTACTCAAAAAATAAAAAATGTAGATTATTAAATATTCAGTTTAAAGAATTTATTAAATAATTAAAAAATGGGGGGCACTATAGGAGTTGAACCTATTAGAAGTAAGGAGGAATTAATACTGCTCACCGGAGCTAGCGCCCTTAGAATAGAGTTAAATGTTAATTTTAATAATAAATTTAATTAAAAGTGGCTTTTTATTTAATAGACACTTTCAAATAATTTGATATGGAATATTAAAATAAATATTTATTACTTATTAAAGGAATTATTTTTCTCATCATAAATAAATGTTTATTGTAAATAATTTAACCTTTAAATACCTTTTTAATATTAAAATAACTTTAGTTTTGAGATTAAATTAAATATGATATTTCAGTTTTTCAAAAAAAGAATAAGTGTGATGTGTACTAATTTTTTTCTTTTAAATTCTTATTTAATTAATCAAAAATATAATTGTAAATTTAAGTTTAAAACAATTAGAGGGAGAGAAAGGAGGAGTTTAATTTATTGATACCTCTGTTAAACATAAAATAGAAATAAATAACTTTAAAATTTAAAGATAACAATTTTATTTTAAGTGAGAAAATACATAAATTTTGATATTTTAATTACAAATTTCCAAAAAAATATTTATTTTGAGATGCTATACTTAAAAGTTAGTCTAAAATTAAATTTAAAAAAACAAAAATTATTTTACTTCAATAAATTGATGATAAGTATAAAATTTGCATTTTAATTTTTTAAAAAATGGGGGGCACTATAGGAGTTGAACCTATTGATATTAATGAGGATTTATTACTGCTCACCGGAGCTAGCGCCCTTAAGATAGCATTTCATATAAAATATTAATATAAATTCAGACTAAAGTGGCTAATATTTTAGGAGAAACTATAAAAACTAAAAGCAAATTGTTTAATTAATTAATTATTTCAAATCTAAAATTATTAATTGTTAAACAAAAATATTTTAGTTCTAAAAAGAAACATTTACTTTAAATATTTTCAATTCCCTAAATAAAATTAAAAAATGAGTTCAATAAACTAAATTTCAAAAATACTCTCTGTTTGCAAAAAATATTTTTTCTTTTTGAATCCTTAATTTATTTTTATTTTAGCATGTTTTGTAATTTTAAAAAAATGGGGGGCACTATAGGAGTTGAACCTATTGATATTAATGAGGATTTATTACTGCTCACCGGAGCTAGCGCCCTTAAGTTAGCATTTCTCATAAAATATTAATATAAAATCAAACTAAAGTGGCTAACATTTTAGGAGAAACTATAAAATAATTTAAGCTATTATTCTAATTAATTAAAATAAAAAATTAATATTTTTATATTTTAGCTTCAAAAAAATGGGGGGCACTATAGGAGTTGAACCTATTGATATTAATGAGGATTTATTACTGCTCACCGGAGCTAGCACCCTTAAATTAGCATTTGATATAAAATTTTATTATAAGATCAAATTAATGTGACTTTCATTTTAGTAGAGGCTCATAATAAGTGAATAAATTTGAAGTATTATTTCATGATTATAAATATTTATTAAAAAGCTTTTAATTATCTTTAATAAATATATTTTAAATGTTAAATAAATCATAACAAATTTCAAGCATACAGTTATTAAATAAAAACTTAAATAAATATTATTTTAAGATTTGTGAATTTGTTAAATGAAAAACTTTCATATGAAAATATGAAAAGAGAGAGTTAGGCATTTTTAATTAAAATTAATTTCAGAAATATTTCTGCTCAGAGCAAAAATATTTTATTCTTTCTAACTTTGAAACAAAATTCTATTTCTTAAGAATATGTTTTTATATGTTTGTTCATGGATACTTTAAGTTAAATATTGAATAAAAATATAATTTTATTAGGAATATTATCAATCCAAAAATGGGGGGTGCTACAGGAGTTGAACCTATTTATAGTAAGGTGGAATTAATAATGCTCACCGGAGCAAGCACCCTTAAACTAACAATTGACACTAAAGGTTAATATAAGATCTTCATAAAGCAGCTTTTAAATTAGTAGACACATTTAATTCTTTAAACTAGTTTTAATCAATTCTTTTTAAAAAAATGATTTTTTTAGTTATTAAATAGTCATAAAAAACACTAAATTCTAGATATTCATTTTCAAAATTTGGATACAGAATTTCTTAAGAATACATTTTTACATGTTTATTATTCATGTCTAATTTAAGTTAAATCTTTCTTTTGAATAAAAATATAATATCAATTCAAAAAATGGGGGTGCTACAGGAGTTGAACCTATTTATAGTAAGGTGGAATTAATAATGCTCACCGGAGCAAGCACCCTTAAACTAACAGTTGACACTAAAGGTTAATATAAGATCTTCATAAAGCAGCTTTTATATTGGTAGACACCTTTGCTTCAGAAATAATGAGATAATAATATTTCTCCAACTAGTTTTAATCAATTCTTTTAAAAAAATTACTTTTATAGTTGCTAAATAGTCATAAAAGACACATTATTCATTTTCAAATTTTTGATGCAGAATTTCTTAAGAATATATTTTTACAAGTTTATTATTGATGCATAGTTTAATTTAAATATTTTCCTTTTGAATAAAAATATGATTTTATTAAAATTCTAAAAATGGGGGGTGCTATAGGAGTTGAACCTATTTATAGTAAGTTGGAGTTAATAATGCTCACCGGAGCAAGCACCCTTAAATTAACAATTGACACTAAAGGTTAATATAAGATTTTCATAAAGCAGCTTTTAAATGAGTAGACACCTTTAATTTTTTAAGCCAGTTTTCATTAATTCTTTTTAAAAAATAATTTTTTTAGTTGCTAAACAATCATAAAAAACACAAAATACGAGATATTTATTTTCAAATTTTTGAGAAGAATTTCATAAGAATATATTTTTACATTTTTATTATTAATGTATAGTTTAAGATAAATTTTTTCCTTTTGAACAAAAATAAAATTTTATTACAATTCAAAAAATGGGGGGTGCTACAGGAGTTGAACCTATTTATAGTAAGGTGGAATTAATAATGCTCACCGGAGCAAGCACCCTTAAATTAACAATTGATATGAAAAGTCAATATAAGATCTTCATAAAGCAGCTTCTAAATGAGTAGACACCTTTAATTCAGAAATAATTAGATTATATATAAAAAATATAATATTTATATCTTTTTAATTTTATTTTGTTAATATTTTATCTCTAAAAATAAGTATTAGAATTGTGTTATATTTAAATTTCAAATAAATAAAGAAAAATATATTATTCTTTAAGCTAACTTTAATTCATTCTGAAAAAAATTATTTTTTTGTTCTTTAATTATCACAAAAAGCATCATAAAATCTGCATCCACTCATAAGTTGCTCAAATTAAAACTATAAACATCTCTAATTTTCTTAGGTAGTTTATTAATCACTTAAATAATAGTATTTATACAATTCTGATAAATTGTAATTGTATTCTTGTAATAATCTAAAAATATAAATTTCATTTTTTTTTAAAAGTGTTAATATTAAAATAGATTGCATATATTTATTTTGTATGACTAATATAAATTATAAAATAAATTTTTATTACTTTTTGTTCTTTAAATCTTATCAATAGTCATATTTAATATTTAAAAAATAAAATCTTGAAATTTAATTTTTATTAATTCTATTATTTTTATTTTTAATCAATCAATCAATCAAATAAATTTAAATTATTTTTTTATTTAATTTTTTATTCGATAAATTAATTACTTAAAAATTAAAGTAAAAGTCTATATATAGATAAATCCAAAGATTCTGCTTTATCCTTTTTTGGTATGTAATTATTAAAGTTGGATAGGGTTTATTCCATTTTCTAAATGATGTTTCATTTAAAATTCTTCAAAGTGCTTGCCAATCTTCAGAGGGATCTCTATTTTTTTATCATTAAACTCTAAAAATTTTAGTTATTATCAATTTCTTTGAAACGTTTTTAATTTTTAAAATTAATCTAACCTTAAAATATACAAATCTAACATATTAACTCTTTTTATTTAAATAAATGAAATACTTAAAATAAAAAAAGTGACCTTATCTTTTTGTTATCAACTTGATTTTATATCAAAAATAAATTTACTTATTCAATACTAAAAAAATTGGTGTTATTTGAAATTCTAAAATTTAAAAAGAAAGTAGACATCTTTATTTATCAAATTTTTCATATTTTTAAATATTAGTTTTTATTTAGAAAAAATGGTAAGTGATACAATTTTAAATTAAAAAATTGCAGAAATAAAGAAAGTTAATGCAATATAAAGAATTTCTTTTTAGAAATAAGTATAATTAGCAATGTTTTAGTAATAGGATAAAAGTAGAAACAGATGAATAGTCTTAAAAATGGAAATTAATAGAAAACAGATTAACTCTAAAGTAAGAGAAGTTGTTATATGTTTTTTTTTAGATAAATTAAATGCTCTTCAATTGAAAAAAGAGCTAAACTAAAAATAAAAGAATATCTTGATTAATTCATTTAAATAATATTATTATAATAAAACAATGCAATCTAAATTAATAATTATATATTTTTGTAAATTTCAACATGGATATTTATCATTAAAATGCATAAAAAAATTAGAGTTTTTGATATGTTTAAATTCTAATAAATAGTTGATAAAAGTTGTTAAAGAGAGTGTATTCATTTTTAAAATGCTTTGTTTTTGTCAAAAAGGAATTGTCATCAATTTAAAATGTAATAATTTAAAAAAAAATAATTTTTTGAAAGTAAAAAGAAAATAATTTTGAAAAGAAGATGAAAAGTAATGACTTTAAAAAATGAAAATAATTTAGGAGTCTTTAATGTAATAGGATTAATAATATAAATGAACATATAAATAGATAAAGGAGAAAAATTAATAGAAAAGATACTTTATGTATGTAGAGAAGTAGTTTGCTTTAATATATAACAAGCCATATTACAAAAATATAAACTATTTTGATATAAAAAATAAAAATAAACAAAAATAGAGGATATACTTATTTAGTTAATATTAAAATATATAAAAAACAAAGCAAAGCAATGAAATTAATTGAATTAAGAGGTCACGAAAAGCCCGTCAACTTTGTTAAGTTTAATTAGGATGGAGATTTGCTCTTCTCTGGTGCAGCTGAAAAGAGAGTAAATGTATGGCGTAATCACACTTTTGAAAGAATTGGTTCATATAAGACTTAATCTGCCGTTAAGGCTCTTGATGTTACCGATGATTCTTAATATCTCATAACAGGTTCCCTCGAAGGTACTTTACAAGTTTTCTAAGTTGATGGCGGTGCATCAATTGGTTTTTACAAGACAAAGTATAAATGTAAGTATCTTGAACTTAGTTAAGGAAATGAATTCCTCGTTGTGGTAATAATCTAGATTTGCAGTTTTAATTTGAGATAGCTTTCTTTTGTTTAATAGTTTGCCATTTCAAATAGATTAGATTGATATAATCAAAATATTTTAAATGCTAAAAAAATTTTTTTTTAAATAATAAGCTTTTTGAAAGTTATGATGCCTAAGCTGTTAATCTCGTAGGTATTTACAAGTTCAAGGATTTCCTCCAAGCTTTGAAAAATGCTAATTAAAAAAAAATTCCTGATGATTCCATTCCTATGTATAAAACTTTCACTCTTAATTACACAACTAACAAAATTAGATTTGGTTATTTAAATAAATGCTTCTACGTAGCTACAACAAATGGTAAATTGATAAAGTTAGATCCCGAAGGTAAAATACTTTTTTTATTTTTTAATTGAATTAAATTAGCACAAAGCAAGAGTTTTAAAGTTTTAAAAATGACAAATAAATAGACAGATTGACTTTTATATAAATATCAATCAATATATCTTTTAGAATTAACTTAATTTTATCTTGCGAGCATAAAAGACTAAATTTAAAGACATTTTTTAAAATGGATTTATTCAAAAATTTATTATGAAATGACATATATTCCTATTTATTTAAATAAATGATGAATTTTATTCTAAAATTGACTTTTAATTATATCAAAATAGGTAATGTTCTTTTAGAATAAGATGCTCACTAGGGTGAAACCTTGTCTATTAGTTACTCCAAAGATTACTCTTTGTTAGCTACTTCTGGTAATGATGGTGCTAAATTCTGGGATCCTAGCACCTTCAAACTTATCAGATTTATTAAATAATAAGTTTAAATGAACACTGTTGCTATTAGTCCTTTGATCACTGGTGAAACTGAAGATGTTAAATATCACTGTATTATGGGTGGTGGTTTACCTGCTAGAGAATCTGCCTTAAACAAGGTAATATAATATTTATTTAATTAAATTCATAAATTATATTTTGCATTAATTCTAATTAAATAATTAATATTTTTTAAATAGGCTGGTGGTTACGTTATCCATTTATGCAATATTATGTACGGTGAAGATTTAGGTACTATTTCTGGTTCTTTCGGTCCTATTAACCATCTTGTCTTCTAACCTGATGGTAGAGGTTTTATTAGTGCTGGTGAAGAAGGTATTATTAGATGCTACAGATTTGATGGTACTTATTGGGAAAGTGAAACCTTCTAATGAAGAATGATTATATTTAAACAAAAACATGCAGTAAAATGCAAACATTAAAAAATAATCTATCATAAAATAAAATGAGCAATTATGTGAAAATCACTTTAAACAGTACATCAAAATAATGAAATCTTAAATATATCCCAATAATCAACAAGGCTATTCTTTGAGCCATAAGCAAGCTATTAAAAATAATGTTTCAAGATATTTAACAATATGATTTAATATAATATATAATTAAAATAATCAGCTTTTTCTGAAAAAAAAGATAATAACTTTCTGTGTTTTATTTGCTATTGAGATCATGAAATTGTTTTGTTTTTAATAATGATTGCTAATTTAAGAATGAATATATTTTTCTTTGTATTTAATATCTATAATTTATATCATGAAGTATTGTTTATTGTTTTCATATAATCTTAATTTAAATTCATCATTTCTTTAAATTTAACTTTTTTTGTTTAAAAATTAATTTAAAAAAATTCTGAAATAGAATGATTTTTATCAAATTTTAATAAATTTTTTTTCTTAATGTTGATTTGAATTTGAAGTCAGATTTTAATTTAATATTTTTGTTAAATGGATCGACTGACTGATGAATCTATGGATGACTTTTTATGAAAATATTGTTATTTAATAACTTTATTTAATGATAGATAAACAAAGTTGTTTGAAAAATCAACATGCATTAAATTAATTTGTAAATGAAACTAATATTTTTTAAAATGAATAATTATTGTCTTGATGGCAGAACACATTACAACGAAAACTAAAGTATTTTAGATTATAAGTAAATTTATATGTGCGCGAGAAAGCACTTTTTTAATTTATATATTTTAGTCATTCATCTTCATGTGGAACAATCAAGAATTACTCTATTTTTATTTGTTAGTTTTGTTTCATAATCACTTAGCAAGATTCTTGAAGTTGCTGAACTTTTCATGGTTGAAAGCAGTGGAGCACTTAGCCATAGTAACAGAAGCTCTAGAGATAGCATCAGTCATATAGAAGTTCTATTTAAATTATAAAATATAAATTAAAACCAAAATTAATTTATTTAAATGAGTAATACATCAATATAATCAGTAATGGGGGTAGGTGAAAGAGTAGTCTTAACTCCTTATTGAGCAGTAAGAGCAACCTTACCAAAGACTGTAGGTTCAATATAATCGTATTTTAATAAATGAGGAGCCAATTCAGCAACTCTGTATCTTAACTGTTTTATTATTTTAAATTAAATATAAATTTTGAGTGCTATTTATGCAAAAGAAATTTACTTCTTCGAGACTGTCATAAGGAAGAGGAACACCAACTTCTTCAGACAAAGCTCTAATAATTTACCAGTCTTCTCTGGCATCACCAGGAGGCATGACAACAAGTCTACCTTATTGAACTCTACCTTCGGTGTTAACCCAAGTTGCATTCTTTTCAGTGTAAGCAGCAGTGGGAAGGATAATATCAGCATAGTAAGCACCTTCATCACCGTGAGTACCGAAATAAACGACAAAGGCATCAGCTGGGATATCTTCAGGTCTCAAGTTGTTATCAGCACCCAAAATGAAAACTAACTTAGCATTTTTGTTAACTGAAGTGGGGTTAATACCTAATTCAAGAGCATTGATTCTACCCATTTCCTTGTGGAGGATATTGAAACCATTCCAGCTTTTTTCTTCAGAAATGACACCAGTTTTATTGGAAATAACCTTAAGAGTGTTGTATAATTCAGCACCATCTTCTCTTTCTAAGGTATTAGCACCAACTAAAATCATAGGAAGCTTAGCCTTTTTAAGTCTTTCAGCGAAGGGGTGGGTACCATCAGCAATTTCCTTCAAAACCTTAGTGGAACTACCCAAATGAACGTTCTTGTAGTTCAAATCTTGGTTGGTACCAATATTGAAGACCTTAAGGTTCTTACGAGTAGATTTAAGAATACGAGAGTTAAGTACGGGAGCTTCGTATCTTGGATTGCAACCAACTAAAAGTAAAACATCAGCATCTTCAACACCAGTAATTCTGCTGTTCATTAAATAGTTAGCTCTGAAATCAGGAGAGACCTTTAAGCTACCCTAATTTTATTTAAAACCAAATTTTAATTAATTAAATACTCATACAATTTCATATTTATATGAAGATAGATGCTGTTAGAGTATTTACATTTTGACGAACTTCGAAGTTATCAACATCAAGACGATTGAGGAAGTCCTTAAGAGCAGTAATAGATTCAATATCAGCGAATTCACCAATAATGGCACCAATTTATTCACTAGGAGTAGAAAGGCACTTCTTAGTAATAGTTTGAATAGCTTCCTCCCAGAAAATATCTTCATAAGTACCGTCTTTAGTTCTCTTCATGGGACTGTTAAGTCTTTATCTCTTTAAACCATCGAAGGCGTGTCTGGTCTTATCAGAAATCCATTCTTCATTGATTTCTTCATGGATACGAGGTAAGACTCTCATGATTTCAGGACCTCTAGTATCAACTTAGATGGCACTTCCCAAAGTATCAAAAACATCACTAGTGTAGAATGACTTAAGTTCCCAAGGTCTTGAAGTAAATGCATAGGGCTATTAAAAAAATTTATACTTTAATTATAACAGTTAATAAAATAAATATTTACAGCATTAGTAAGGGCACCGACTGGGCAAACGTCAACAACGTTACCTGATAATTCAGTGTTGAAAGTCTTTTCAACATAAGTACCGATTTCAGCAGTTTTACCTCTACCAGTTTTACCCAAATCTTCAACACCAGCAATCTAGTTGAATTATAAAATAATTTAATAAAGTGATTTTCAAATATGCTTCAAATAAATTCCTTCTTTTATCTTGATTTCTTAAAACTGAAATTCAAATAAGAATTGTCCATTTATTCTTAAAACTAATCTCAAAAATAAAAATTTGAATTCAAAACAATTTTTATTTAAAATGACCTAAATAACTTTATTAGTAACTTGAATGTAAAATTCATTAATCCAATTTCCCTTAATCTTTAATTTCCAGTTATGATTATCACTACAAAATCATTTCTTAGTTTAGTACATTGCATTTGTATTGATATTAAATCAAATTTGTTACTATTTCTTATTCTCTACATCTACTTGATAATAACAAAAAACTAAATGTTTATTCCTTTACTGTTACCGCTATTTATGCTACCGATGTTCACAAGTTTTAATATTTTTTTAAATCTAATTAGGATTTTCTACTATTGAATTGATTTTAATGTACTACAATTTTATTTGTTTATAATCTAGTTAATACTATCAAGATTTAGAAGGAAAATTATTTGTTTATTTATTTATTGTAAAGTTTGTTTGTATGTGTTTTTAAGATATGCAATTTATTTAAGTAATGAGTTTTACTTAAGTAGCGAATCTAACACAACGAGTGCAGTGAATACATCTATTCATGGATGTAGCGACGAGAGGACCGTAATTCTTATCTTCGACAGCACGCTTATATTCATTATAACGACTGGTACCATAACCATAAACAGAAGAAATATCTTATAAATCACATTCACCACCTTGATCGCAAATGGGGCAATCCAAAGGATGGTTAGCCAATAAAAATTCCATAACGTTTCCTCTGTGAATTCTAGTTTTTTCACTCTTAGTTTTAATCTTCATACCAGGGACAACTTGAGAAGCACAAGCAGCGACTGGCTTGGGAACATTTTCGACTTCTACTAAACACATTCTGCAGTTACCAGCGACGGATACTAGATAAAAATAATAATTGAATTGAAGTAACAATAGTAAAAAGTGGATAGCAAATCTTGTATGTAAATTGAACTTCTTGTGTAAATAGTTTAATATGATTTGGTGAATTACAAAATCAAATGAAGCCTATTTATGCTTAATAGTTTTGCTATGAACTAGTAAAGCTAGTATGATTAATAAAACAATTAAATTAAATTTAACATACATCTTTCATGATAGCAGAAACGAGGTACAATAACTCCGTTTTCGTAGCAAGCTTAGAAAATAGTATAGGAATCATCAACCTAAATAAGTATTAAAAACAGATTCAGATAAAATAAAAAATATTTAAGCACTTAATAAAAAATAAAAAAATGATTTTATTTGATTATAAACAAACATTTGTCTGTTATTGAAGTATATCAAAGTGCAAAATAAACAAATAGTATTACTTTAGCAGGCTTTCCATCAATAAAGATTTCAATCTATTTATTCAAAACTTAAGTGGATCTGAATTCTATTATTATAAATTCAAGATATTTTAATATGTGTGCCTAGATACAATATACTTAGTTCTTAATTCAATCATTACATTTTTTCTAAACGTGGGTCAGACCATAAAATTGTTTGCCGTACTTTTGTAAAACCTTCATCATTTCCTTTTTATTTCTTAATCTATCTAATTAATGATTTTGATTTTTTTTCCTATCTTTTCTTATTATTTTTTAGATTAATCAAATAATTTTTTATTAATTGTATTTAGTCTTTTATTATTAATCTTTCATTATTATTTTTTATTCTTTTCAATTATTAATTCATTTCTTTGTTACTATCAAATCTTCTTTTACTTTCAGATATTTATTTCAATATCAGCAATCATTTTTAAACAAGATTCTGCTTTAACACTTCTTTAATGAAGGGAACTTCAAAATGTTTATTTTTTTCATTATAATTCAACTTCTTTATTAAATTCATAATCAATTTATTATTTATTGTTTTAATGCAAACTTTTAATTGTATTAAAGTTATCTCCATTATTCTCAATTACAATTGCTAAAGTAAATTAATTAATAATCATAAATAAAATATTTTTTCTTTCTTTATTTACCCCAATCATAAGTCATTTTTTTAAGTAAAAATTATTTCTCTTGTTCTTGTGATAAAAATTTGTTTTAGAAAAAAAAAATATTCTGAAAAATTTTGTTTTATTTGAAAATTCATTCATCATAAATTATTTCTTAAATTATTTATTTTTGATATATTACCTCAAAATAATTTAAAATGAATATTTACTTCATATTTCATGGGATAATGCTCATTTTTTAGAAGTTTTAATTTTAATTTAAGAATTTATTGTTTTTTTTAATCCTAAAAAAGATTAAGAAATTAATATAGACTTTTATTAGTAATAATATTTTTAAAGATTTCTATTTTAATTAAATAAAAGTCAATTCAAAATTTATTGATATTTACTATTTTTAAAATTCCATTTTGAAATAATAAACATTTCCTTTTCTTAATCATTTTAATATTAAATTTTTCAATGTAGGAATTACATTTTTAATGAAATAATTTTAAACTATTTAGTCATTTTCATGCAAAGTCATTTTTACTAAAATTATTTGAATTTAGCAAAGAAATTAACTCAAATTAAATTAAAAAAATTTAGTATTTTATTTGAAAAATAAGTTATGAGCAATTTAAAAAGATGAAGGAGTAAATAATTTTAAAATTTGTTTAGAATTAATTTGAAAATTAAAAATTTAACTAAAAATTAAAAATAGAATAAATTTTGAAATTGTCTATTTTAAAAAAATTTAAAATTTGCTTGAACTGATCAGAAAATAGTATAATATAGACCCTTAATATGAGTGATTTTTTTATCCATAAACTCTTTATAATTGATGATTTAATAAGATTGCCTTATCAAGAATAGCTATTTATTAATAAAATATACTAAAAGCTTCTTATTAACTCTCACTCAGAAAAAATTTTTATAAATACAAAAGTACTTGAAAGAAATATCTTATAATAATTTATCTAAAAAAATTTAGCTAAACCAAATAAGTAAAAAATAAAAATTCTAATAAGTAAAAATGGGATAAAAGAAAAGCGTTCCTCAACCTCCTCCTCCCCCACCAAAGACTGTCAAAGGTACATTTAAAATTTAGATACCAAAACAGTTTTTGTAATCATAAAAATAATGATATCTAAATTAGAAATGGTCAAGGAATTTAGTCGCTCAATCAATAGACTAAGAAGAGATTTCTCTAGAGAAATTATGAAACTTGAATAAAATCAAAGAAAAATTAAATAAGACATGGAAAATTTAATTAAAAAGAAAGAACCTAGAGTAATTTTTTAATCCGCTTACATTTTATCAACAGATTTTAATCAGAATGAAACAATTTTACTTTAATATCAACTAGGCTACAATTAGAATATTGGCTTAATAATTAATCAAAACTTAAGGAATGATTACCAAATATAAGAGATTAGATGCTTAATTAGGAGATGTATTATTCCAGTAATAAACTTTTTAAATATTTTATGTTAGGCAAATATGTTAAATTTTTATTATATCATTAGATTAAATACTGCTGCTACCACTGAAACTTTAGTTAATATAATGAAAGGAATGGGTGATGTTATGAAAGCAGGAAATTAAGCTATAGATATTAAGAATGTTTAAATGGCAATAGAAACTTTTAACATGGAATGCGAAAAATAAAATGTCATGCAAGGTAACTAAATAACCATATTTTTGTTTTTATATTAAAATATACCAATCAACTAAATTTCTATTTTTAATATAGAATAAATCTAAGATATCATGGCATAAGACGAAGATGATATGGGAGATGAAGCTTGTGATTAACTTATCGATTAAATGGAAAAGAATGTCGGAGGCGGTGGAAATGGTGGACAAGTAAATTTATTTAATAAATATATAATGATAAAAGAATAATCTTTTATAAATAAATAGAAAATTTTTAATGGGCAATAAGTTGCAGCTGATAAAGACAATGATGACTTTGAAAACAGATTAAATGCTTTATAAAAATGATGATTTTTAATACTAATAGTTCTTTAAATTATAATAAATAAATAATTTATCTTAATCACATATAATATCAACAAAAATTAAATTATTCAAATAGAAATTAATTCAATTAACATCCAAATATTATTTCTTTAGTATTTTCTCTGAATCAAATCTTCTTTTTTGAAATATTTTCAAAGCTTATTTTATTATTTTAATGAAATTAATTTTTTTAAAAAAATAAAAGAAATAATAATAAAAAAATTATCAAACTATTTATAAATTTAATAGTTTTTATTTCATCAACAAATTCAACTAATTAAAACAACTTAGTGCTATTCATAAATTTTATTTGAATTGCTAAATTGTAAGCTCTACAAAAATATTTAAAAGTAAGTTTTTATGTAAAGAGCTAAGATAAACTTGATTTGTTAAAAATTTGTGTAATTCTACTAAACATTAATAATGGTAATATAAAATAACATTTAAAAAATAAAATTAAAATTGAGAGAAATATATGGAAGGAATTTATAAATTAATTTTTGTTGTATTTAAATTATGATAACTATTCCTTGAAATGTATTATTTATAATTTGTAAAGAAAATAAAAAAATTTTAAATTTGTGAGATATTTTAGACATGTTTTTTATAAAGATTAGGTTAAGGTAAACTCAACAAATTGAATCTAATATTTGTGTAGAATACTTTTTAAGAAGGTTTTTTGTTAGTTTGAATTAAAAAATTAGATATTTTTAAACAAATATACTTACCAATTAAAAAGAAATAATTGTAAATACAAGATTTAAAATAATTAACAAATGATATAGTATAGACAATGAAAATATTATTTTCAGAAGAATATTTATTAGAAATTTAAAAGATTAAGAGAGAAAACGTGTAATATAAAATATCTATATCATCGATTTTAATTGTTTTTTTGATGCTAAATATAGTTTAGTGTTTTAAAAAGTTAAAAAAATAATGGAGGAATAATGAATCATTTGTAATTTGCATACAAAAAATTCAAAATTTACAGAGATTTAGTAAAATTAAATGGCAAAAGAGGTTGATTGTTAAGTGAATAGTTTTGGGAAGTTTTTGTATATTAATTAATATTAGATAATAATTCAAAACTCTAAAAAATACAAATTTTGTTAAAAAAAGCAATACTCAATATAATTAAATATATTAATAAACATACACATAAACACATTTCATTCAAAAAGAAAATGAATAACAATTAAGGCAAAAACTATTAAGGAGAGAAAAAGTTCCACACTAACTACAAATAGAATGATGGCTCGAGTAGTACTTTATTTAGTCATTCATATTTTAGATTTATATAACTTAGTTTTTATTTCAAAAAGGAGCAAATTATGTTTAATCTTAGTAGAAATCAAGTGCAAATCCTAATTACAAGCCATATAATACTTACAATGATAAAAGAAAGGACAGAAATGAAAATTTTAAGCCAAAGCCCATTACTAATATTAGGAATATCAGATAAGAAGATGACGATGAAGGTTTCTAATTACCTACCAAGGATACTTTTAGCCAAAAAAACTTAAATGACCAAACCAAGTAGGAAGCATAAGGTAATGGTTGGGAAGATTGGGACTCAAAAGAAGGTAATTTTTAAAATAAAATAATCATTTTTATTTTTTCAAAGAACAAGCAAGTAATTAAGTTATTCTTATTGAAAATAATTCTAGTTCATCCTCCTAAAGTAATTGAATCTAAGCCTGAGGAAACTCTAGGTGGTGTAGCTAGTTATACAGTGAATACTGGTAGAATGAAAAACATACAAAAAGAAAACGACGTTTATGAACCCTCCGATGATGAAACACCTAATTTATAAGATATCGTCAAATAAGAATAAGATAGTAAAATAAAGTTTATTCTCCTTTTTATTTGCTTAAATATTTTTTTAGAAATAAATTAAAAGGTACCTGAAGCTAAAGAAAAAGTTGATGATAAAAGGTATTTAAATAATAAATAATCCATTGTCCAAAAATTAAAATTTTTTTTTTATAGCAATTAGGATTAGAGATAATTAAATGAAAAAGATCGCCAACAACATTCATAGCAAGGATAAAGAAATAAAGATTACCATAATAAGCATGGAAACAGCAACTACTAACACTAAGATAATTATAGATAGAATAACAATGGTAGATATTAGAATGACAGAGATGACAATCACAGATTTAACAACAAAGATGAAAAATTTTAATACAAAAATAATAAATTTAACAACAAAGAAGATAGGTTCAACAACAATAACGATAACTAAAATAGAGAAGATGGACCTAGATTTAACAATAGGGATGAAAACAACAACTATAACAGAAATAGAAATTAAGGAAATTACAAGAATAATTATGATAATGAAGGTAATAGATTGAACAACAAAAATTATGATAGAAAACATGAACCAAGAGATTAGGGTAATGCTAGAAACAATCATTAAAATGCAGAAACAAATTAAGCTAACCACTAGCAAAATGAAGACAAAATTCAAAAGACCGATATTCAGACAAATTAACAATAAGAAAGAGTAGATAATGTAAGAGAGGAAAAAGTTCTTTTCAATGTTAATAAGAATAGAGTGATTTAGGACGAAGATAATGAAGCAAGCACTCAACAACAATAAAACTAGGATAGACCTTACAAGAATAACAATTATAGAAATAATCAAGGTTACAGAAACAATAATGGAGAAAATTTCCATAAAAATAGATAAGGCGGCAACTAAAACTATTATAACAAGGAACGTTAAGGAAATTATAATAATTAGAATAAAGAGGGAGAAGAAGGTGTTAATTAAAACCAAGAACAACAATAAAACTACAGAGAAAGAAATAAACGATTTAATGAAGAAAAAGGGTAATCTCATTACAACAATAAAAACCAAAACAGGGATGAGAATAGTTCTGGAAATTATTAACAGAAAAAGACCTTTAACAAGAATTACAATAATAATTACAAAGGAAACCAAAGATTTAACAATGATGAACCCAATAACAATAATAACAATGACGAAAACCGTAATTTCTAAAAAGAATAAAGAAACAATAGACGTAAAATTCATTTTTATTATTTTTTTAGATGAGTTAATTAATTGTTTTTAATAAAATATTTATATAGCTAAAAAGTAAGATGTCGTTTATGTTCCTAAGGCTTAAGATGAGTGAAAGAATAAATTAGAATGGATTCACACTACATACACAAACAGCATAAGTTGAGAATTAATTGAATCTTTAAACAAAGTTTAGATAAAGTTGGTTATTAACGAAATAAATTAATGATTAACTTACTCAATAACTAACTAACAATGAGTGAGATGTTTCAAAATAAATAAATAAATATTGAAATTATAAAATTGATTAATTATCAATCAATGCAATTTAATCAGTTAATTGTTGCCTATAGGCTTATAATAATATGAATAGTATCAATTGATGACATAATCTTTTTCTATTTAAATTTTTAATTCTTACTTATTTAATAAATTACTTCAATTAATTCAAGCTAAATTATATATTATCTATCTATTTGTACATTTTTATTCTAAATACAGTTTTAATTCTTTTTCAAAATAAATTATTTTTTGTGATGAATCTTTTTTATTTCATTCATATTTAAACATTCCCTCTTACTGAATAAGAGTTTTTACTTTTAAAAGTGTTATAATTAGCTTGCTCTTTCACAATGTTAAGAATTTTCTATTTAAACTCTTTGCAATCTATAATATGATTTTCTATTACTTTTATCATTATACTTTCTCTTTCTTCTTGATTTTATTCAAGTACATTTAGGAATTATGAAAAGACTTCACTATTTATTTTATTTTTATTATTAATTCTTTGATTTTTAAATTTAAAAGAAATTTTACTAGGTTGATAGCTGTGTGAGTTCCTTCTAATTAATATCATTTGTACAAGAAATTCCTTTCATAAAGGAAGATGAAGATGCACCTACTTTCTCAGATTTTAATTATTTATTGGATTAAGTATTAGTAATTGAGTATGACCTTTTTGATTTGCTATTAGATCTCTTTCTCACACTTTCTAATTTATCTTTACTAGAGTCTTTCTTTATAAAATTATTTTGGTTTATTTTATTTGAGACAAACAAAGAAGTTGACCTTGCTTTCTTAAGTTTTGAATCTGATTTTTTATTTGAAGATTATTTATTCATTGAGCTGTTGTTTTGAATTTATATTTCATCTTTTTGAGCTTTTATTTTAGAAGAGTATTCTTGACTAGATATTTATGACTTGTTTTTATACATTTATAAAGGAGTTTTATTTATTATCCTATTACTAGAATTTTAATTCTCAGATTGGTAAACAAATGAGTTATTTTTTATTGATTTTTATTGTATTCTTGAACTTTAGGGACGAGTAGTATTAATTTTCTGACCTTGTTTTATGTCTGAGTTATTATGGTTTTTTTTTAAACATCCTTGCTAATCTCCTTATTTACTTTTCTTCACTGATAAATCTTTTTTTGAGGTATTTTTAATTTTTTTTTCCTCATTTTTAGCTATTGATTCTTATTTATTTTTTCTTTGTGTTTCTTTCTATTGCATAGATGTAGGTGGCTTAAATGTAAAAGAATTCAAATCTCTTTATGAAAATTTATTTTCTTCTAATATATTTTTACTATTATTTTATTGGTTAATATTGCTTTAAATATCATAACTATACAAAACTTGATCATTTTAATGCTATTTTTAATATTTTTATGCTAAGGAAGGTTTTGATTATGGTACTTGTTTATCTGATTAGTTTTATTGTTTATTTTACTAATAGGAGTTAAAAGAAGAATTAGTCTTAGAATTATGAGAGTTGTTGTCTGCATAATTACTACTTTTATCATCACCTTATTTTAAAAATAAATTTAATATAAATTGAAAAGTTATTTATTATCTACCATTAAATATCACAGGATTTAGACTTTTTTATGGCTGTTAAAAATACTTTTATAACCTTTGATCTTATTTTTCAACATTTTCTTAATTTTCATATGAGTTTGTAAATTGGTTTGCATACTTAGGATTGTAATCAAACTCTTAATTCACATCTGAACCAAACATTTAGGAATACCTTTAAAATGAATTTTAATTTCTGTCTTCAAAATCTCTACTAATCTATTCATTATTATTCTAGCCTTAGTGTTATCTGTGACTACTTTAGTAGTTGAGACTTTCACTTTATACTTTTTTCTCAAAAAATTTGATAAGCTATTTTTCTTCTTCTGATAGTAAATCCATCTCTAAAAAAATAAATAATTTAAATTTTCAAAAATTTATTATATCCACTATTTTAACTTAAAATTCATCAAAAAATGCAAAATTTAAACAGACAATAATATTAGTTTAGCAATCTTCTTTATTATCAGATTTTTATAAGTAATTTATCTAAATAAACTAAGATTAAGATTAATTTAAAACCAACAATATTTGTTTAAAATAAATTTTTAATTTTTTATCAAAACTTGAAAAATAAAAAATATTTTGAGAATAAGAAAATTAAAAAATAAATACAAAACAATGCATTAATCTTATTCACTTTTTTAGTGAGAGGCTACTTCATAAAAATTATCAATCCAATTTCTTTGATTATTCTCACATTAAATAAAAATTATTTAATATTTAAAATATTCAAAAATAATTTAATAATAAAATAAAAAGAAATAATTGATTTATTAATTACATAAAAATTAAAATATTTACTTAGAAAATTTAATAAAAATCCTAAAAGTTAAATAAACTCTTTAAGAGATGTTAAAGTTTGATAAGTAGATATAAGGTAAGATCAGTTTATTTATTTATTATTAATCTTTTTCCATTTGATCTTAGAATTGTACTAAACATCAGTTAAATTTCATCAATAATGATACTATTTTCATAAAAACTTATAGGAATTTATCCTCCCTCTAAATATTTTTCCTATTAGCTTTTATAAATCCTATAATCTAAGAATTCACTAGAACTCTCTTTAGATTTATTTTAAGAGAACTTTGTAGTAGTATTATTATCGAGATCTTAAAAAATAACTAATGGATGAATGATACAATAATATTTTTTTAAAAACGGATTAGTCAAGATTTTTCTAATTTTTCCTCATAATTGTCATCGATCTTATAAAATATAAATTAAGTGAATTAAAATATCAGAAAATCTTCTTATCAATTTTAGCAATCTGTATTAATATTGTAATTATTTCTACATATGTTACTATTTGATTAATTGATTCATTACATCATAAATTTTGATAAAAACATAAAAAATGAACATCAAAAAATATTTTACGAAATAATAATATATTCTATTTTATTAGTTTCAGTATACACAAGATGCTCCAGAGCCTTAAGATCCACAAGGATGTCCTTATCTGTTAAAATATTTAAAATGTAAATATCAATATCAACATTTTAAAAAAAGAAAGACTAGATCTTTCAAATAAAGTACTCAGCTGATATTTTTTTAGTTTATGGAATGAAATTTTCTTATTGGCAAGTAATATAGTTTCTAATTAGTTTTTTTCCTTCAATATTATTTGATTATATCTAATCAACACAGTTAAGTAATTTATTGAATTATTTTTCTGCATCTTCAAGCACTCTCATTCTTACATAAACATCATTTTTTTCAGACAAGCAATTAGCATCAAGTTCACCAAAAAATTCAATAACATTTTCATCATCAAATCTAAATAGCTAGCTTGAGCATTCATCTTGGATTTGCTAGAAACCCTTAGCAATCTATTATGAGTCACTTGATACCTATGCAGAATTTGATACTTAGTCGATGTTATACTTATCTACAGTATCCTTAACAATGCAATCTACATAACTATAGAAAGCTTTATATTCTTAACTTTCTTAGTTTTAAAATAACCTTTTCAAACATACCTTCATTTTACCTTAATCAATGTTTCTTTATTCTTTATTTTCAGTTATTGAGTTAAGTAAATCGCACTCAGTTAAGCCTTTTTAGATTAGTTCTTAAGACAATTAATTGTTTTTTTGAGATAAATCTTCTTAGCATTTAAAAATAGTTCCAAAATCAATAGCAAATACTTCATCTTACTTCAATATACCGCTAGGCACTGGAATATAAGAATCTTCAATAGTAAGAATATCTCTGTGTATATCAGTAGCACAAACTAATATGGATGTGGCTAACAAAAGTGTTATTAATTTCTTCATATATTAGAAAATTGGGTTGATTTATTTTTTTTTTTTGAATTATTATAATATCCTTAATGATTTTTCTATCTATTTTTAATTAAAAAAAATCTATATAATAATCAATAATAATATTTTCTATCTATTTTTATGTGGTTTGTTTATCAAATACCCAATCAACATTTGTAAATATTAAAAACCAGTAAAATTTGAAAATCTTTCTATAAATAATACAATCTTTGTTAAATTTATTCTATATTATTAAATATTATTTAATTTAAGTTATTTTAAAAATAATAAAAAAATTATTTTATTTAATTGTTAAACTAATTTTAAAATATTTTAACTTTTTGTGATAACTTACTTAATTTATAATAATTGAAAATATTCTTTAGCGACTTCTTTGAATTTTAATTAAAAGATAAGATACATTGTTAATTAATAGTCCTTGAAAAAATTATAAATATCAAATGCAAGCTTTATTTACAATTTGAATTAATTTGTAAATTTACTTTACTAATTAAAAAATTTCAATAAAAAGAATCCAAACTAATAATAGAAAATATCATTTAAAGATTACTCAAGAATTGATGGATTTGGATGATTATTTATTTACTTCTATTTATTTTTGAATCTTTCTAGGGAGATTCAAAAGACAATTTAACTTCATCCCTCCATTTCAGCAAATTGTTTTTTATGTTTAATATTTGCTTTAATTATTATTAAGCTTGAACTAACTAGATTTATTGATTTTTTTTGAAATATTGTTTTTATCTAAATCATAAAGAATTTAAGTAAAACATATATAAAAATTGATAAGTTAAATGAATGTGGAATTCACCAAACAAAAAACTTTCAAGCAAAGCACAAATTCTATCAATGAAGTTTTTTAATCATAGAATATGAATGCTTATGAAACGAGTATATTCAAACATAACAAAGAGAGCATAACATCGCATGGAAATATTGTTGAAATCCAAGCATAACATTAAGTAAACACAAAGTCATTAATAATGAATGAAAATGATCAACTAGAAGAATTCAAACAAATGGAATTAGATAATAATAGAAGGCTAAAATCATCAGATAAAAAGCTTTCATTTTTGAGAAAAGAATGTGTGATTAAAGATGAAAAGACTGTTTTAACATTTTCTACTTTTTATGTTGCCAAATTTATTCGTAGGATCAAAGCAATGAGTTCTTTGATTAGATTTAAAGAAATGGGTAATTCCCAATTTAAAATTATAAAAGATAAATCAAGTGACTACAGATACTATTTTTTAAAAGAAATGTTTTCAGGAGAGGTAAATATTATTTAGTTTTTATAAAGATTAAGACTACACTGGATACAAATATCATGTTCTTTTTATTCTTAAATAGGCTCCTTCTGTTTTTGATAAAATTTATCATAAACTAACAAGTAAGCTTTTATACTAGTTAATTTTAACATTAAAAATATTTTTAAAATAATAATATTATGATTTTTATTGAATAGATTCTTAAATATGGAAAAAGTTTAATATGATTATTAGCACCCTCAAGCTAAATCATATGACATTATTGATTTATCCTGTAAAATTAATTTGTATTTTATGAACGTTATTAAATTAAATTTTTTTTTTTGTAAAAATTTAAGAATTCATTAATAAGACTGATATGGATAAGCTTTCTATTGATTATAATAGCAATTAACGTAGTTTATATACCATTTAAATACTCTTTTGATATTTATGAAGTATCAAATTTGTTTTATTTTGTTTACTATTTGCCTTAGATTGCTTTTATCTCAGAAATTTTTCTCACTTTTTTCACAGGTTACTTAATTATTTATGAAGAATATCTTGAAAACTCTTATTTTTATTTATCAATCAATACAACAGCGATTTACAGAAAGGGTCTTATTATAACTAAAAAGAGGATTATTTTTATAGATTACACTAAAGGGAAGCTAATGTAACAAACTATTATTCTTACATAGAATTAATATTTAAGAATTAATTTTTATAAAGAAAAGATATTATATTTTTAATTCTTTATTTGATTGGCTTGCATACTGATTAATATACAGATCTAGTAATTGTATTTAGGACATATGATATTTTTTAAATATTGAGAGAAATAGACGAAAGATTTTAATTTAGGGGGAAAATTGCTAGTTGTATGGAGCTATTCAAGCTTATATTTTTTATCATTATTTTTGCTCACTATATTGCATGCGTATGGCATAAAATAGGAGTTATTGGGAAAGAATAAGGAGAAAAAGTTACATGGATGAGTGCAATAGATGCTACATAAGCTACAATAGCAGATTATTACATTACTAGCTTTTACTGGGCAGTTGTGACGATGATTACTCTGGGATATGGAGATATTGTTCCCAAAAACTAAGGTAATAGAAAATTTAGAAAATTTCTTAAATTTATATCAAAAATAAGAAAAAAAATTCATTTAATTAAATACCATAGATTTTATTCATAAATATTTAATTATAAACTAGAAGAAAAGCTGTTCGTAATACTGATTACTTAGATAAGCTGTATCCTCTTTGCTTACACTATGAATTCAATTGGAGAAATTTTGAAAGAGATGGGCAAAAAGTAGCAACTATTTAAATATCAAATGAGTTTAATTGATACTTACATGAGAAAAAGAGGATTAAACTAGCTCACTTAAGTGAAAGTGAGAAAATATTTTGAATATCTTAATAAAGAATCTATGGAAGATAATGAATAGAGCAGTTAGCTGATTTAAAATTTACCTTTATCTCTGAAAGAAGAAGTTTATTCAGATGTCTATGGAAGAGTTTTGAATCAAAAAAAAATATTCAATTTGCATTTTTCTTCTTAATTTTTAAAAGAGCTTTCTTTGGTTATAAGAGAAAGAAGACTAGGTCCTGAAGAAGTTCTTTTCAAAGAGAAAGAGTAGTCAGATTCTATATTTTTTGTAATGAAAGGGAAAGGTAATAGTTGTTATCATTTTATTTTACATTCAATCATCTCTTTTCTAGAATTTAAAATTTCTTTTTTCAAGATTAACTTACCTCTTATTATTATTCATAATTAATTTAAAAGTTTAAATGAAATAAAGAAATTTAGATGTACTTAGAACCTTCACCAAAGGTTAATTGATTGGAGAAATTTAATTCTTCGGGGAATGTGAATCAGAATATACCGCTGTAACAGCAAACGTTACATCATTAGCAGTTCTTAAAAAGAAAGATTTTTTACATGTCATCTAACATTTTCCAAAAGATTATGTATCCAATTTTCTTTTTATTTGTCTAAATTAAAAAATTATTTTTATTTCAGGAATAGTACTGCTTTATGAAAGATAATATTAATTTATACTCAAACATAGAGGGTTTAGACCATAAATGTGTGAGTTGCAATAGCTTCACTCACACATTAAGAAATTGTTAATATGTTAATTATGTAAGGAATAAATAAAAGGTTTTGAATTTGTTCACTAAATATCAAGATTAAAAACGAGCGATCTTTATAAGATAGAGATAAAGAAAAAAAACAAATGCGCTCAAAAGTTAAAAGACTGTGTATGATTCTGTAGTAAAATCTATATTTTTAGCCTCGAAGTATGCTAAAGCTCAAGATTTATAGGAAGAATTATCTGGTATTAATTTGGTTTGTTTAGTAATTTATTAATAAAATTATTTATTTTAAATAGATATGGACTCTTAAGATTTATCAATAAGCTATAGTGATGAAAATATTAATAATGTTAATGAAGAAGCTGAAATTTCTAGAGCAGCAGTAAGCATGATTAGCTCAATATCTCCTCAATTTACTAATGATTTCTTTTAAAGAACAAATGTGAAAAAACTATCTTAAGTTAATTAATCAAAGAAACCGCAAAAAGTATCTCAATTTGCCAAGTATATGAAGGAAGACGATTTCAATATCAGACGAGTAGAAAGTGATGGAGAAGAAAACAAATCTGAGGTAGAGGAGCCTTCATATAAATAACAAAATGAATCTAATTAAATGCTTGAGTCTTAAGCTATTTTAGCAAATCCTAGAAGAATGTATATAAATAGGAAAGATGATGAAAAATAAAACAACATTTTTAAGTAAAATACCCAAAGTAATCATAAGAATGATTATAATGCTACAGATAATCAATATCAAATTACTTAATTTACTGATAAAGATTACTATGACGAATACTCTGGGTAATTTAACAAGTCAAACTATGCTAACTATGGAATCCTTACAACAGAAGATAACTTATTTTCCCCTATTTCTGCTTAAAAAAATACAGCTATTTCTCCAAAACCTATGTTTTTAGATCTCAAAAGGCCAAGGGACATTCGATTAGATAATAAACGGAACAAAATAAAAGCCCATTTTTTGGAAAAAAGCCAAGATTAAGATAATATAAATTAAAGTAATTCTGATAAATAAGATAAAATTAATGGCGATAAGCACCTAGATAGCTAAGAAAATTTAGATTCTTTGGCAGATTCTTATGAATTCAAATTTTATAATGAAACACCATAAAATAGTCATCATAAAAAGCATCATAAATAAGGAAAAGCTTTGAAAGTCTTTACTAACCACATTCAATATTCTTCACTTAAAAAGTTGAAGAATGGAAATATAGCTCCTTATAGCTAGAATTATTAAAATGCAATTTCAAGTGATGAAAAAAATTTAACTTTAATATCAGATAACAAGATTCTTAGTCAATAAGAAATACCAAAAATTAACATTTCATAAATCAATGATTTTAGTGCTTAGAAAATATCTCCAATTTAAGTAAACAAAACAAAAAATAGTGAAAGTGCAATTGTAAGTGAGAACGATTTAGCTGGATATATAAGTCCTATCCCCCCCCGCACATTTGATAAAAGCTAAACTTCTTTTTAATAACTAACTGAAGGATTTGGATCATTAAAAAATATTTAAAGATAACCTAAAATGTAGGTTTGGAATAAACTTAAACCATCAGATTCATTGAAAAAGCACTTAAAAACTTTAAAAGTAGTGCAAATTTAAGAAGAATAATATGAATCAAGCCGAAATATGAATATGAGTAGATCTCTAAATAAAGAGTATATTGCAAAAAGTAGTGATGATGAATCATAAAAAAAGAGTACATCTAACCATTCAAAGCTTTCTTCAGATAACGAAAACAACAAAAAATAGCAAGATATGTATAATAATTAAGATTTCATAAAGTTTAGCAGTGAAATAGATTTAAATGAAAAAGACCTCTTTATTTCCAGCTTTGACAAAATGAAGCTTTTTGAAATATATTTCCCTCAAAATAATTACAGTATATCTATAAATAAATACAACTTGTAGAGAAGAAAAACATTAGGATACAAAACTATGATTATAAGAAAAAAAGCATAAGTCAGGAAGAAATTAGCTATCTTTAACAAGCTTAATTTCTGACTCTGATAATCCATTTTACACACATTTTAAAAATTTTTCCAAATATTTTGATAGAAATTTTCTTAAAGCTATATAAAACTAATTATCTAAAAAAAAACTAAATTTTGTTGTAATTAATACCGAGTTCAATCTATTTATTTTTTGTATATAAATTTATTTTTAAAATACAATCAAGCAAATATTTTTATATTAAAGCATTTCTTTTAAATTAAGATTTTTGATATTTATTCTCGAGTCCTATTCAATACACAACTTTAATATTCATCTTCATTTAGCTAAACAATAAATCGAATCTTTGGAAATTATCAAATTATTTTGGGGGAATTTGTCTAATACCTCTTAGTTTTAAATGATGTTTAAAATAAAAAAATAATTTAATAAAAATATAAATTTATTTAAAAAAGTATCAAACTTATCATAAGAACAATAATAGATGCATTCCACAAAACATAATTATAAAATGTTTATTTGTTTGTTTGTAAGAAATAGTTCTGAAACTCTTTTAAAATAAATATTGTTTTTTTCTTCAAGATTAATAGAATTAAATTTATAATATCAATTAATTTTATGAATAAAAGAATAGTCTCCAACAAAAAAAAGTAGAATCTAATTCAATATAATCATTAATTTTTTATTTTTAATTATAAGAGCTTTTCTATTATGTTGAAATAAATAATATTTAGATGATCAAAAATAATTTTAATTAATCTTAAAAAATATTTTGTAAAATATTTATTGGTATTAATTATTTTTAAGCTCATAAAAAGAAATTCCTTAAAAAAAGTTAAATTTTTTAAAAATTAACTAGATATTTATCAAAATGCAAAATACTCTTGAAGAATCTTGATTTAATTGATACTTTCTTGCTATCGTATAGATAAAGAAAAAATTTGAGTTGTGAAAGTTTTCGTTGATTGATTAATTTTAGAATTTGAAAATTAATTAGTTAACATATTGATATCCTAAAAAGTAAAAAAGTCAAGCAAAAAACATTTAGTAAAGTAGAGAAATTTAAACATAGTTTGAATAAACACATACATACATGGCTGAAGAGAACTACGCAAGTAGTAATCCAGATTTAAAAGGATAATAGAGATTTGTACAATCTTCTTAGTTTAGTCTTAACCCTATAATTAATCATAGTGTAAGCTAGAATCTAAGTCAAAATGTTTGTTCAAATGTTTCAGCTAATAAATCTTAAAATGAGTAGAATTAGTAAATAAAGACTAATCAATCTCAAAAATAAAATGAAACTAGCCCTAAAAATCAGAAGGAGAGCATATTTTCAAGACAACTCAATAAATAAAGGGAGCCTTCTTTTTTGTAATCCAAGGAGCCAATTTCAGGGGTATTAAAGCACTCTCAGACTTTTAATTTTGTCTAATAAAATTTGTCAAATTCTATTTACAACAAACTGAAGGGGTTTTTCATTTCGATTTATACAAAAAAATTTGTAAACATCCTGAAGTAAAGCAGCTCTTTGCTAAGGTTTAAACAGATGGAATTGCAACAATTTAATATTATTTCAGATCAAGCTTCAGATTATTATTACTACTACTATTAAAATCGCTTAAATGTTCAAGTATATCTTATATTATTAATATTTACAGATAAATGTTTAAATTACTTTTGATAAAAAAACGGCCTTAAGTTCTGTTAGTTTTGATTTATCAAAAAAATACTTTGATGTAATTTCTCTATTTTAATGCTAATTTATTTTTAAAAAACATAGCCATCGATCATATAGAGATCAACGAATAAATTAAACAGTAAATTTAAATTATTATAATCTTTCAACATAGAGAAAACATTCTGAAAAATTCTACTTCGTTAAATTATGATTAGTATATTCTAATTTTTTTTACTATCTATTTAAAGGATAAGTGTCCAAAGTTTTCAATAAAGGAAACTCCTTTTTTAGAAAAAAATTATTAAATCTTTTTAGAGTGAATATGCTAATATAGCCAGTAAATATTAACTGAAATATTTATTTTTAAATTTTTTTTGAAATAATTAATTAGAATTCTCTCATCAAGATCTGCATTGATATTATTTTGCTACTTTTTATTATCTTAAACCTTTTGTATATTCCTATAGAGTTGTCATACTCTATTAACAGCTAGGAATATCTTGCCTTATATTTGACTACCTATCACTTTTCTCTTCTAGTTTTTTCTTTTGAAATCTTCTTGCGTATGAACACCGGTATTTTTTTTTTCTTAATTAAAAGATATTTTCATAGTAATATATAACAATAATATAGCTATCTACATAAATGGACTCATTATTAATGATAGAAAAGAAATCATAAAAAATTATCTGTAGAAGATGTTTTGGTAAATTAAATGAAAAATAATTTTATATTTATTTTAATCATTTTTTTTATGCTTTTTAAAATAAATATTAGGCAAGATTTATTTATTATTGTTCCTTTTATGGCTGGAATATACTTTAAGATTGCCTTATTGAAGCTGTTTATAATTTTTAGATTTTTTGATATAATCTAGCTAATTTAAGATATTGAAGATAGAGTTTAACTGAAAAATGTCTCAAGGGGTTTGTTTTAATTATTTAAGTTAATGGCTTTTATAATGTGCTTGGCTCATTTGATAGCCTGTGCATGGAATAAAATTGCTATATTTGAATACAGTGTAGGATATTCGATTACTTGGATTGGGACTGTTGAAGAAGGGCATAATTTATAATTTTTTAAGTAATATATCAAGTGTATTTATTGGACTATTGTTACTATGACAACTCTTGGGTATGGTGATATTACACCTAAAACAGAAAGTATCATTTAATACTTTAAATTGAATAATTAAAAATTTTATTTTTGTAAAGTTGAGTAAGTATTTGCTACTTCAGTAGGTCTTCTTAGTACAGTTATCTTTGCTTTTTCAGTAAGCTTAATAGGTGAAATATTGAAGGATATCTCTAAAAGAAGCAGTGAATTTAGATCATAAATGGGAAAAATTGAAACATATTTAAATAAGAGAAAATTAAACCAAAAGCTCAAAGTAAAAGTGAGAAAATATTTTGGTTATTTAAATAAGGAATAGTAAGAAGATACAAATGAAGGAGCTTAACTATTGCAAAAATTGGCCTCTTCTTTAAAAGAGGAAGTATTTATTGATATGTATGGAAGATTGCTAAAATCTAAAAAGCTATTCGATCTTCACTTCAGCCAAAGATTCTTGAACTAATTGGCTTTAAAAATGAAAGAAATGAGATTTGGACCAGAAGAAATGATTTTTAGAGAAAATGATCCAGGAAATAAAATGTATTTTATTTTAAAAGGAGAAGGTAAAATTAATTAGTGAGTAAATAAATGCTTAAAAATATCAAATCTTTAAAAAATATATAGTTCAAATGATGCTCAATATGAAGTAAGAAAGCTAGAATTATCATAATCTTTGTAACTTAAAGGTAATTCATTTCTTAATTTATTTTATCAATAATATATTTGTTTTATTTAGGAAGGGTAAATATTTGGTGAAATTGAATTTTTCAGTGGGTAAACAAGGGAAAATTGTGCCAGAGCTGTTAATGTTACAGATTTGGTGTATGTTGAATATGATGATTTTATTGAAATTGTAAAGCAGTTCCCAGAAGATTATGAATAGGTTTTATAAACAAAAGATAATCTAAATTTGTATCAGAAATCTAAAGGTTTAGATCATAAATGTTTTAGCTGTTTTAGTTATGAACATAGGTTAAAACAATGTCCTTTAGTTAATTTTATCCCTAATAAAGTTAAGATTTTACACAACTTTAATCTATATTATGATTAGGAGAGGAACAACCAATAACAAAGAAAGGATTTTAGATCAAATAAAACACTGAAATAAGCACAATACTTAAAGCAATGTGTTATGAGGTTGCATTTTAAATTGTACAATGAACAGTTGCAAAATGAATTTGAAAATTCTTGTAACTTTTTAATAAAATAAATCAATTAATTAAATGATTTTTTATTTGATTAAAATAGAATTTGATTTTGAAGGATATTCTGATGAAAATTCTTTAGATTCTTACCCTAGTACTTATTAATAGAATTCTCATTAAGTAGTTTAAAAGCAAAAAAGTACAGCCATTGAGAAAGGATTTGTGTTAAATAATAGTTTTATAGCTGCTGAAACTCCAAAGCATTAGCCAAGATTATCTAAGTTAAACACTCTTTTGATAAGAGGAGCAAGTAAGCATTTTAGCAGAAGTAGTACAAATAAAGCTGGTGTTTCATGGTATTAGAATGAGCCAAATAGTAATGGAACACATCCTTGTTTGAAATAAGACAGCAAGTCTAAATTTTACAAATAAACAAATTTAAATGCAAAAGTAAACTCTGAAGACTGTCAATTTAATCAATCTCCTCAATAAAAGTCAACCAAGCTCTAAAACAATGAAAAAGAAAATAATGTACACTAAAAGAATGACCATACCAATTAAAAAAATGATATTCCTTTTATTGCTTCACCACCTTTAAGCAATATCCATAATAAATCTATGAAAGAAGAATCGCAAAATGATGATTACAACAACCTCAACCCCTAAATGAATGTATTGAATAATTAGTTCAATGATAATTTTGAGAAATAAAATCTAAGTGGAGAAAACATAAATTATTTAACCTAATATTCTAATAGTAAACATTAAAGAGACTAAAGAAAGCTTAAGGTGGACACTTTTTAAAATTCATTTAAAATAGGAAACAAAGAAAGAATTTAGTAAGATTAAAATTACAATTTTAAATCAGAGAAAAATGATTTCTAAACCTCATAAAATTATTTAAACATCAACTAAACTAAAGAAAATTTTAACTCATTTAACGATACAGATGAAAAATTTGATGTAGTTAAATCCCTCAGCTAAATTTAATCTTAGAATTCATGGAAAAATATTAAGAACATAAATTTTTAAAAGATTAAGCCAAACGTTTTGGACATGTAGAAAATGTACATCTTACAATAATAAAAGACTAATTAAAACAAGTAAAACAATATTTTTGATAGTCCTGAAAGAGGCAAATCGTCTCACATAAAAGAAATGCTTTAGAATAATTATTAGCTCTTAAAGAAAAAGTAAAACTATTATGATAATTAATTTAAAACTGTTTTAGATGATTACAATTAAAAAGAAAATATCACATCTATTGAGGAAATTTTATCTTTGGCTAATTCTCCATAAAAGATTAACTTTTCTTAAATAAATTAGAGTCAAGAATAATAAACTTATAATTTAGAATACCAAAAAAAATCTAATTAAAATAAATAAGAGTCTCTATTTTTTAACAAATCATTGAATGATTCCTCAAAAGAGTATGCCAAACCTTAACTAAGTTTTATTGATTAACAATAATAATAGTAAGAAGAATAAAGAAATATCAATGAAGATGACATTGATAAATAATATAAATTTTAATAACCTTCATTTATTGATTAGCCATACAATAATCTTAAAATTGATATTAAAACTCCTGAATCACCACCTCCAGCATAAGAAAATAACAGTATGAGATAAAAACAAAGATCTTCTGAGTCTACTACACCAGCTCTGAGGTTACTTAAAGTACCTGTATTTAACCAAGAATAGAATACTAATAACAGCTAGATGACAAATTACCATGAAAATCAAACAACTTAAATGACTAGTGATAAATATGGCATCCCTTATGACAATAATTCTTAAAATGGAATAACAAATCTAAACGATACTCATATTCATGACTAAACAAATACTTTTAGAGCTTTAAGACCTAGCACGTTCTAAATTAATTCAGATTTAATAAATAAAATTAAATAGTAAGATAAAAATAATCAGGAAAATAGTGATCTTGACAGTAGTTAATCATCAAGTTCATCTGATGAAGATTCTTCTATATCCTCCTCAGGCTATCAAAAATAAAAAAAATAAAATAAAATTTCTGATACTAAACCTCAGATAAAAATAATTAGAGATGATGAAGAAATCATAACCGATTATAAGTAATTTAAGAAAAATCTTTAATCAAAACCAAATGACTTATTAAGCATATAAAGTCCTAAAAATAGTGTATTGAATACCTCAAATATAAGTAAATTCAATCATTACAATCATTTCAATAAAGATGATAATGAAGTAATTCAACCTGAAGTACATACAAATAAATTTTAAAAGAACATTCAATTGTAACTATCTAGCATAGCATCTATTAGCTAGTTAGAAGAAAAGAGAATCAATAGATCCTTTTAAGATAGTCCTTGTAAATAGTCTCATTAAAGTAACCATATGAATTCTTTCTAAAATAGCCCTAAAAAGCCAGCTTCTAGTTATGGGTAGAGATCAAACAACCCTTCATTAACAAATCTTAAGCAGGATTAGCTGAAATCATCACCTTGCATTTTACCTGATAGCAACAACTATAATTTAAATTAATTAACACAAAACTATTCAAATCAGCAACATTAAGTTTAGCATCATTACTATAACCCTTAATGTAATAATGCCAACTTGCATAGACAAAACAGTAGAAATAATATGGAAATAACTGCAAGATAATAAATTGGAAAACAACTTATTAAGTTAAAAAGAACTGATACAATTACTACAAACAACTCTCCTGGAATGCCTGTGAAAGTTATCTTGGAAAACCATAGAAAATCATAAGAAAGTATTCCTGCTCCAGGAAGCAATCATTTGATTGTCCACTAAAATACAGGAAATCCTAGTTAAAATGGAAATTAAGCACAAAATGATCTCAACTCTGCTCCCATAGACATTTTAGATAAAGATTACTTCCATTTAAAAACAATTAGAGAATCTGTTGAAGAATTTGATAAGTTCAAACTATTTAAAAACTACTTTGTTTATAACAACCTGAATGTTGTTATTAATTAAATTAACAAAAAGCGTAAGTTCAAAGCCATAGTACAGAGAATTCATTAATCAAATATCCGTAAAAAGAAAACACTGATGGCTGTGAGCAAATTAAACTTAAAGAGAAGTGGAGCTGTTACAGATAATGTAAATTTAGTTAATAACATAAGTAAATCTTAAAATCAAAATAGTCAAAAACCACAACCAACTTATCAGATAGTTTATTCTTCTCCTGTCAGTGATGTTAAAATAAGCTAAAATTTTGATATTTAATCAACCAATTAAAATGATTAAAATCATAAAGTTTAACAATCTATACCTAGAATTGATCTAGCTCCTACATCAGAAAACTAACTCCCTATTTTTAACTCTGAAAAAAATCTCTTATCTCAAAAAAATGCTCAAAGAAAAAGTATTTTCTTCACTGATAAATTTGAAAAAATAACAGATGAAAACTAATTAGAAGACCAAATAAACTTACTAACACCAAAAGCTAATTCTAATTTCCTCCACCCAAACCTAAATGCTGACTTCCAAAAATTTGTATCTAAAAGTGCTGAATTAGGAAAAATTAAATATGAAAATAAATCAGAGAATTGAATTAGATATTATTTTTATTGTTCAAATTAATCATTTTAAAATATAAATATGTATATTAGTTTCAAGTACATTATCAAATTATAATTTATTTTCTTCTTCAATAAATTCTTTAACAATATTTTGAATTTAAAAAAAATGAAATTAATATATTGTAGAATTAAGTTTGCTTATTTCATATATAAAAATACAGAAATGTGCATGATTAAGATATCATTTAATTCTATTGTTATTATATTTTTTATTTTAATTTTTGATATTTAAATTTTCTTGTTCTTATTACTGTTTATTAAGTCTATTTAATTAGTATAATCCTTTAGCAAATATCCTAAATTGAAATAACTCTTGTTGACTCATCTTAGATAACTCTTAATAAATTGAATTCTTTACATTCCTTTCTTATTAAATTTTATTTTTTTTCATTTCTATGTTATCGTTTAAATTTCTTGTTTCTAAACTCAGAGCTTTAAGCTCTAGCAGTGTCTTACTTTATCTATCACTTTTATACAATAAAATTTTAACTTTAAATTAATTTAAATTATTTATTTATTTACTCAGCCAACAAAGGATTTTACAAAGATTATCTACCTGTTGTAGCTTCATTAAATCTTGGACTTGTAAATTGTCCTACTTCATTTACAAGATTCTATTTATCATATTTTTAAAAAATTGAGAATATTTATAAGTTTATTGAAAATACCTATGATAAATTTAATTTAAATGGAGAACTTGTAGTTGTACCACCATCTGCTGTAAGTTGAGACCCTCTTCTTGAGCCAAGCATTTGATTTAGCATTTACTGATTTAAGTGATTAGCTATTCCTCCTTCATCTGACATATTATCAAAAGAAAAGTTTCCTTATTCCCTTTCAGGTGTAGGTGCATCAGAATATAGCTTAAGTCTTTAGAATTCTCTAGTTTCTTCTTCTTCATTCTAAAAAAATACTTTTCAGATAATTTTGTTAAAAAAAGTTTTGCAAAAAAATAATATATACTTTCTGCTTAAACTTATTCATTGTAAATCGAAGCAGTTTCAGAATCAAAATCTTTAGAAACCTTAATAACAATGTCATGATTAGATTAGATATCATCTTAATTTTCAAAGCATATAATATCTAAATGCTCCAATAATTAATAATTTTGGTTATCTTTTTTTTTAAAACAAAAATATTAGAAGATTTAAAAACTCTTTCTAATTACTTTGCAATCCAATCAATCTTTCCCTTAATCTATTCTCTCTTTTATCTAATTTCTTAATTATATTTTAATAAGTTTCTTATCTCATAGTTAGCTTCTCCTGATTGAATGTGTACTTTTCATAAGTTAAAAAAACATTTTTACTTAAAAATCTAAATAAAATGCAAGTTTTATAATTTAGGCATTTGAAATTTTATTTACGGAATTATATTAATAAAATATTCTTGTATGAATTTCATATTGAATGTCTTTAAATTTCTTAGGTTTTAAATGATAAGTTCTTTTATGTATTTTCTAATCTTTGAAGTCACTTAGCTTTAACTGAATAGATGCTTTTACTTCTTAATACCTTTAGATATTGAAAAAAATTCTTATTAATGTGTTTTAAGATACTAATTCAATTACTCAGGCTCAACAATTTTTAAGTATATTTTTTCATACCCCTTTGAAATAGGTCTATTTATTAAATTATAAAAACATTAAATTATCTATTAGATTTAGATTATCTAATTATTTTTACAGTGTAAATATATTATTTTAAAATTAGCATATTCCCTGGTCAAATACTCTCTCTTCTGTTGCATATGATGCATCATCAATATCAATTTATATGCAAATCATTTCATTTTTATTAGAAAAAGTAGAATTATTTGCATTTGGGTTGCTCTTCTCCACGCAAACAACCTTGACAAAAAATCTTGCTTCTGGCATTATATAATTTTCATCTTCAAAATTATGTTTCTATTATTGAGGCATAAGCTATTTTCTTAATTACCACCTAATACAAAATAAACATGATCAGATATTTAGCATTCATAATTTATTAATTAATTACCAAGTTTTCTTTTCTTCAATAATTTTTTATGCAGATTCTCTCTTTTCTTGAATCTCTTATAATTCATTTTATATATTTTCTACTTCATTGTATATCCCTTTTTCAAAAGATTATCTTTATGTCAAAAAATAATTTTATTTTGAAGTGATATTTGATTGAACTATAATTTACTTAGTTATTAGCCCAGTTTGATCATCAGTAAAATTCAATATCTTATCTTAATCAAAAAATGCTCCTAATTTATTGGATTTTTGCTTATAAAACATAATTATATCATCGTCTTCTATAAAATTAACATCTAAGTCTCTATCATGATGAGAATTATAGCTAAAAAGCTAATTTAAAAAGCTATTCGGATTGATTTTCATTTGGGATTAAAGTGATTTATTGAAGGCTTAAAAGCAATTATACCGTTAAAATCAGACTAAAATTTAATTTCAAGATTAATTGCAAAAGATATAAATTACTTTATCAATTAGAAATTCTTAATTAATTAATAATAAAAATAAAAAGATTGATTCTAACCACATAAATTAAAGTTGATAATACAATTAAAAAAATAATAATAACTCGAAATTTTTAAAAAATTTAATTTTTATTTTTTAAGAAAATATTATTTTATCAAAAATAGAAAAAAGAATATACAAAATTGTTATGAATTTATTCAAAAATATTTATTTGTTGTAAATGTTTCGTAAACTGCTTTATTTAGATTTGATTAAACAGTTTCAGCTAATCTTTAGTATTCTCCTCTTAGACGAGAATTCTCAGTATGACTGGCTCTAAGTGCACGCTCAAGTTCTTAAATATGGCGAATTTGTGCATCTCTTTCAGCATCCCAATGCAATTTTTCTTCTCTTTACTCTTTGATAGTTTTTTCTATTTATTCTCTTGAGAATTGCTTTTTCATTTCAATTTATTCATTTACTGTATTAATTTCCTTTTAAAGCTTTTCAACAATAGTTTCTTTCAAATCTAAATCGTTTTTCAATTTTTCACTTAGAATTTTGAATTCACTATTCTTTTATGTAAATTCTTAATTTTATGCTTTCAAGTTTTATAATTCTTCTTCCAAAACTCTAAGCTCATTAGAAGCTTTGATATCTCTTTCTTCATATTCTCTATTTGTTCAATTATTTATCAAATAAAAACATATAATTGAGTAAAAATTACCTAATCAATTCATGATTTCTTTTGATAAGAAGCTCTTTGCTGTTTTCAATGGCTTTTAATTTTGCTTCAAGTGTGCTTAGATTTGATTGGGCCTTATTGTACTCTTCTTCTTCAACTCTTGAAGCTAAATCTCTTAATTCTTCTTCTTATTTTATTTACATTTCTATTTTTTTATCTGAAATTTTTTTCAGTTCACTTTCAAGTTCAATTCCTTCATTCTCAACAAGTCTTACTCTCTCTTCAAGAAGTCTGCAACGACTTTCCCAATCCCTAGCCATTTCCTTTAAAAAATGTTTTATAAATTAAATTTAAAATAAAAAATTTAAAATTACCTTAACTCTAAAATTATTTTCTTAAAGTATTCTATCAGTGTTTGTGGCATGCTTTTTCTCCATCTCATTTATAATAAATTCATTGTTGCGAATACGCTCTTCATGAGTTCTTATATGTTCAATATTATTTCTTTCAATAATCTAAAATTCTTCTCTAAGTCTGTCAATATCAAACTTAAGCATCCTATTTTAATTTTAAACATCATTGCATTTGCTTTCTAATTCTTAGATAGTTCTCAAATCGTTTCTATCCTTTCTTTACAACTCCTCTAGTTCTACTTCAAGACGTTATTTAATCTAAAATGTATGAGCCTTTTCTTACTCTAAAATATTTTCTAAATGAGCAAGCATTGGTAAACCTTCTTTTTCTTGTTAAGGAGCTATTTAATATTTGATTTAAATTTTATTAAAGAATTTATAGTTTTACATTTCAAAAAAATCTACCTTAGAATTTAAATCCTGATTGTGTGAATTATGGATTCTATTATTATTGTTGTTGTTGAATATTTTATTCTCCAGCTTAAACAGAAGAAACTCCAAGAATACGGTCTCTTGTAAGAGGATTTTTACGACGATTTTCTAAGATGATTTTTTCAAGAGAATCTTAGATTTCTTCATTAATATTATTTCCACCAATATCTAAATAGATGATCGTTTGGTTATTCATAATAGCTTATTTGAGAAGATGAGCACCACGAGGACCCAATTAATTCCATCTTAAATCTAAAGAAAGAAGAGTCTTATTATTTCTTAAAGCATTTGCAATCATTTCAATATCATCTCCAACAATCTTATTTTGTGCAAGAGATAAGTGTTAAAGAGATTTATTTTATAACAAAAATGCTCCTAATGACTCTAATCCCCTAATATCCTATCCAATATTATTCCATTCTAAACTTAAAATTTTAATAACATCATTGCTTCTTAAGGCTTCAATAATATCAATTAATCCATCAACACCAATATTGTTTCCTTTTAATTCCAATACCTAAACTTGCTAATTTTGCATTAAAAAGTTTGCTAATATTCTAGAACCTTCATTGCCAATATACTAATCAGCTAAGTTAATTCTTGTCTAGCCTTTTAAAGCTTCAATCATAGGACCTACAGAATTATTTGATCTGGAAGACATTTTCTTTTAAATTTTTATTTTATTTATTAAATTGGTATTAAGTTATTCT
The DNA here is from genome assembly GCA_000231825.2 of Tetrahymena elliotti 4EA. Classification (NCBI taxonomy): domain Eukaryota; phylum Ciliophora; class Oligohymenophorea; order Hymenostomatida; family Tetrahymenidae; genus Tetrahymena; species Tetrahymena elliotti. The sequence continues at coordinate 680,303 of JH720314.1, read as the reverse complement.
TGGATATTGTTTATGCAAAAATAGTAAAATAAGATTTTTTTTAAATTTCAAAAATTATTAATGAATTTACAGACTCCAATAATAATTATTTATGTTTAAATAAAATCACATATTTCTTAACTCACAATTAATAAACAAGATCCTCACTGGTAAACATATATCGATGGATATATTCATCACATTTATTTTTTTAAATGTGATTTTTCATCTATCAGTTTCTCTTTTAAATTGAATAAAAATATTCTAAATTTCTAAACACTTTTACAACAAAAATCAATTTATTTTTTTATCTTTTTCAAATAAATACATGCATATTTCATTCAGCCTTTTATTAGAGTCAATAATTATTTATATTATACTTGTTTGAAAGTGTTTATATCACATGTTCTTTCTTTATAAAATTATTTTTCATTTACACATCCTTTCTGATATCTTTAATATCTTTTTATTTCACTAATTTTGTCCTTCTAACAAGAGTCAAGCTCTCAATTTAATTAATTTAGATATTATTATTATTATGCATAGTTATTTTGTTGAAGTTTATACTAATTTCTTTTTCTAATAACATTAAAAAATGAAAATACAAAAAATTGAAATAATAATTTGATCTTAATCATTTCATTTTTTTAATTTCAATATACTAAATCAAAATATTTTTTTTTAATTCTTAAAGATATCTTTAAAATGAGGAAATAAAATCAAGAAAAAAAAAATTCTCATTTTTATAATTTTAAACAAAACCTAAGAAAATAATATTAATTAGAAATATAAATTTAAATTTCTCATTTTAATTTTTAAGCAAAATTAAACATAGCAATTAAATATTCACTTTATTTTTTAATTAGTTTTAATATAAAAATTATCAAAAAATAAAAAAAAGATTTATCATAAATTTTTAAAACTTTTATAAAATTTATTCCCCGATTAAAATGTTTATTTTTTTAAGCTTTAAAATAAATATCAAAATTAAATTTATCACTGATTTTTGTTACTAACTTAATTTCTACTAATATAGTTCATTTATTTATCAAAAATTAGATTTTTCTATTTTTAGAAGTTAAATATTAGATATTTGCTAAAAAAGTTGCAACAAAGAATCACTAAAAATGGAAAAATAAAATGAAAAAACAGCTATGGTTTTACTTACAGGATATTTAGGTTCTGGTAAAACTACATTGATCTCATACATACTAAAAGAATAAAATACATATAAAGTAGCTGTTGTATAAAATGAATTCGCTGATGGTAATTTTTTTTAAATAGCATTAAACATGAGTAGAATTTAAAATGAAAAGAATAATTCATTAGAAGATATTGAGAGCTAATTTAAGGAAATTTATTTTTTTAAAATAATAGAAATGGGTATAGAAGCTCCTTTAATGTAAGATTCAGAAGGAAAACCATTTGATAAATTTTATGAGCTTCCTAATGGATGTATATGCTGTACCGCAAAGTAATTGAATAACTTAAATGAAAGAAAATTAATTAATTTTAAAAAATTATTTTTATTTTATTTTAGGGACGACTTGCTTGCAGCAGTAGAATATTTGATTTAGAATGAAAAATAGAAACTTGATTTTATACTAGTGGAAACAAATGGATTAGCTGATCCTTCTTCTGTATTATTATTTCATTTGATATTTTTAGCTTACTAATTATCAAAAATAGACAATTAAGAGCTTTTGGGTTGATGAAAATATAGATTTTCCGGCAGAATTAAGAGCAATTCATACAGTAGTTCCTGTTCATAGATATTAGCAATTGAAAAATGACTAAATATTCTAAAGACAAATTCTTTATGCTGATAATATATTGTTAAATTAGATAGTAAATATTTATCTGTTAAAACTAGGTATTAAAAAAAATATTAATAATTAGGATAAATCTAATGAAGAAGATATAAGAAGTATAGAGATGTCAATTCGTTTACTCAATCCTCTTGCAAAATTTTAATGGTTTTAATTTTAAATTAAGAGAAATACGATTATTAATTCTAATAAATGTTTTTAGGTCATCATATTGCAAAATTGACTTGAATAAAATTTTTGAAATTGATGGATTTAATTTGAGAAAGAGTAAATCAGAAGTTATAGAAATATTAAACAAAATTAGCCAAGAGAATGAGCATGCTCATATACATGCTGCAGAGGATATTCAATACCAATTCTTCGAACATGATGCATTTCCCTTTGATGAAAAATAATTAGAATTAAAGTTAGGTGAATTACTTTGGGAAAATGAAAAAATAAAAGTCTTAAGAATGAAAGGGCTAGTAAATATCAAAGACGATAACTATATGTATTCTCTCTAAGGGTATTTAAAAATTCATAAAGCTATTATTAATTAAAATATATTGTTTTTAAAAGAGTTGAAGATATTTTTGAAATAAAAAAAACTGATGTGTTATGGCCAGAAAATCAATAAAGAAAATCTAAATTTTTGTTCATATGTTAAAATGGAACCAAATAAGAGTTAATAGACATAATTACAAAATGATAAAATTTATAAACCTATTTAAAATTGTTTTTACTAATTCTTTAGAATTTATTTTAGTTTGGTATAAATAATAACTATTTTATTTTAATTTGTTTAAGATCAAGGTTATGAAAATTGTTTTATTTTGTTTATTATTTTAAATTCTTTTTTGTTGTAAAAATTTACATTATTTGAATGTTGATAGACATTATTAATATTGTCTCAAAAAACAAAAACAATCAGCTATTATTAATATTATCTAGCCTAATATTTTTTAAAGAAGCAACTAACTAGAATTTATTAGATTTTCCTTAAATAAGTTTCTAAAAGTTAGAATTTTTAATTTCTTCAAAAAAAAAATTAACATTAAAAAGTAAAAAGATTCTAAAAAGATAAAATTCAAAATGGGATAGTTAAATATTTTTAAATCATAAACACCAAATAAATCGTTTACTAAAGAAGAATTCGTAGAACTCTTAAAATAGAAAAAATTCAAAAAGATTATTGTTCTTACTGGGGCTGGAATAAGCACAAATGCTGGTATTCCTGATTTTCGCAGTAAAGATACAGGTCTTTATGCAAGATTAAAATAATCTGGAAAGTTTTCTTATCCAGAATAGATTTTTACTATTGACTACTATTAAAACAACCATAAGCCTTTTTATGAATTATGCAGAGAGTTTGTTTCGAAAGAGTATGAACCATAATAATCCCATAAATTTATTGCAGAGCTTGCTAAATAAAATATGTTATACTTAAATATTACTTAAAATATTGATGGGCTCGAATTGAAAGCTGGACTTGATAAAAAATATCTTATTTAAGCACACGGAAATCTAGAAAAGAGCCACTGCATTGAATGTCATAAAGAAGATACCATAGAATACTTTAAAGAAGGAGTATTAAAATCTGATGATGCTGTCATTTGTAGAAAGACAAAGAATTGCTAAGGAAAAATAAAACCCTCAGTTACTTTTTTTGGTGAAAAATTACCTTATTACTTTTACAAAATACCTTTTTAAATGAAAATGGCTGACTTAGTTATTGTTATGGGTACTTCTCTTACAGTATAGCCCTTTGCAAGTCTACTTAGCTATATGTCAAAATCTACTCCTTTGGTAGTCTTAAATAATTAAAACATTGTAAATGATTGTTCACTTTTCATTGGTGGAGATATTGACTAAAATCTTCAAGAAATAAGGGAATAATTAGTCTAAAAAGAAAATTGATTCAGCTTAGAAACTCAATCAAAATAGCATTAAATGAATAAAATATTCATTATAAAATGAAAGATAATCAAAAAATTTCTGTAATTTGAAAAAGAGTTTTGAATGATAAAAGATTATAAAGAGAAAATTCTTTTTAAGTTATTCATGTTCTTAAATATTTTTTAAATTATTTTTATAAGAAATGATATTGTTAATAATTTTTTATTTTGCATTCTTTTATTTAGATAAGTTTTCTTCTTTATTAAAAGAATTTTAATAATTTTTTTTGAGAAAATAATTAAATGCATCATTATTTTTTGAATTTTAAACATTTACAGCCTTCTTTTGTAAGTAAAAAAGATTATTACTAAAGAAATTACAAAAATAATAATCAAATTACATAAATACTAAAGAAAAAAATATTAGTATCAATAATTGGATTTTAAAAGTAGATGCCATATGAATTGTGATGAAAATAATATTATTTATTTTATTTACTTTTATTGATCATATTATAAATGAATGACTATCATTTTTGTTTTTGTGAGGAGAATATTATGAGATATTTCAAAGTTGAAATCATGATGGTTGTTGAAACCTTATTCACTTAATTTAAACAATCATGATGAAAATTATAAAAGTATTTTTTTTTTGTTTATTTTTATTGATCATTTTATTTAAAAATTATAACAAATCAATAAAGTAGAATAATAAAAAGATTAAGGTTAAGCTAAAATAATATTCTATCTATGATTACATAATTACAAAATAAAAACAATAAAAATATTCTTTAAAACATCAATAATTAAATTAAGGTTAAGGATTATCATGAAAATCTCTCTCGTTTCTATATGTAGAAGTATAATTATGGTAATACTAAGGAGATTACTAAGAGAATGTTCTTTAGAAATCCATTTCATTTAGATAAGGGTGATTATTAAGATTATTATATTCATTTTATTAATTGTTTTTAGAGTATTCTTATTACTTTTAGTTTTAATATTGCTGCTATTATTCAAACTAATGGAATGACTCTTAGCAATCATTTCCTGATTACTTTTTAACATTTGATATTGATTTTAATGTGCTCTCTTTCATGTAATTTATTTTTTCTATCAATTAATCTCCATTCATTTCTACATTATCAACAAACCATTTGTAATTTTGCAATATTTCTTTTTGATTCTAGTTTTTGAAAGCATTATTATTTATTTACTTAGTCATCTAAATTATATTTTCTCTAAACCTCAACATTTCTTTTAATACTTTATCAATCATCCATACAGATCCCTCCATATAATTCAATTTATCATATTTCATTCCTTAAACTTACAGCTCTTAGACCTTTAAATTAAGTTCATCAATTTATATTTGCTTTTCTTACAACTGCTTCTCATATTCTTCTTGTAATCTAATGGCATCAGTCAAGAAAAGTTAATTTTCTTTATTCTATTCTGTCATCCTTGTCCTTTTTAGATAAAAAATTAATTTAAAAACAAAAATAAAATAAAAAGGCATACAAGTCATCTAGTTGCTTTTCGATATTAACATTTGACTTAGAGACAACACTGTTGCTACTTTTTCTTATTGTTGATGATTATTATTTTTTAACCTACGTAGTTGCTTATTTATATGATGTTTTCTTTTCAAGTTATAATTTAAGACTAGTTATTTATGTTGTATAAATCTTTTTATATCTCTCCATCTACTTTTCTTCTCTTTCACAGAATATCTTATTATAACCAAAGAGAAACTCTTCAATACATTTCTCATCTAGTTTACCATTATATTTTTATTTTAAATGTAAAGCAAATGAAAAAGCATCTCTAGGAACCCATAGCATTTTTTAATTTATTGGAACCTTAATAACTTTATCATCAATATCTTGCTTCACATTAGCAAGTTTAGGGATAAATTTTAAATTAGTAATATCTCTGCTGTCCTTAGCAAACTTAAAGAAGTCTTTAAACTTTCAATAAGAATAAAAATCATTTAATTTAAATATAATTTAAATTATTTTACTTCTGCTGTTTGGCCAAGTAGTTGAAGGAGTTTCTCAATATCATTCTTTAAATAATCAATTTCAAGCATAACTACTCCTTTTGAATTTTTTTCTAAAATCATTTCATCAATAATTTTCTCAACCTTTAAAATTTGTTTAAAATGAATGACAAATAAACATATAAAAAATAAATACTTCTCCTAATTTAGATTTAATTCTATTATTTTCTGAAATTTTGTTATCTAGTTCCTAAGAGAGGTTTGCATTCTTTTCTTTTATCATATTGTTCTCAGCAAGGAGAAGGTTACATTTTTCTTAATATTCCTCAAGAGATAGCCTTAGCTATTTGATTAATTTATCTTTTTCATCAAGATCTCCTTAAAGAAGATTAACTGTATACTATTTTTTTTAAGATAAATTATTATTATCTACTGAAAAATATTAATTAATTACTTATTCTTAATATTTAGCATTCGAAAATTATGAATTTTTCATTTACTCTATTTAAGATATCTTAGCTATCTTTTGGTGACATTTATCTAATTCACCTTCTGCTTCTGCTAACTTTTTCACTAAAGTTGAGTTTTTTTCTTAAGCCTTAGTCAATAAATTATAAGATTCTTACAATTTTTATTCCATAAAAACAGGATCAAATTAAGGGCTAAGAAATTCGTCCTCATTATGCTGTTCATCTTTTTAACTTAATTAATAATCTTTCTTTTAATAATCATCAGTTTATTCTGGATGCCATTAATCTTCCCTATCTTAGCTTAAATTATAATTTAACTTTTATCTTGCTTTATCTTTAAAATTCATGCTGCTAGTTGATAAATTCATCATTTTTTTCTCCTTTTATTAAAAAATAAATTGCTTTCTCCTATTTTGTTTGATTTTGAAAATAGTTGATATTTGGTTGAAAGCTAATTCTGTTTTAAATTTATGTAAATATAAAATATACTTCTTTCATATTCTTCCAAACATTTTTTAGTCTTTCAAAATCTTTTTCTCCAAGTAAATCAGCATCATCTTCTTCATCGTTCTAAAATTATTCCCTAACAATACTCCTTTAAGAAGACCTACTCATTGTATAATTTATTTATTTGATATATTTTAATATTTTATTGGATTAATGTATCTTATTTAAAATAAGTAGTATTTTTTGATTAATAAACAACTATTATTTTAAGATATAAAAATTAACAATCAATTCAGTTTATAATTTTTGATTCATGTTAATTTATTAATCTATCAATCAACCATTTTCAAATTAAATTCTTCAAAAAAATCCAAAAAAATTTTGAACTCAAAAAGAATATTTTTCAAAAATAAATCAATTAATAATTCCATAATTTTTTTTCATTTCATTTTCTATTATCTACTGAACTTTTGAACAAATTCTGATAATTAATTTAATTTCTTGTTCATCATATCATTTTTAGAAAACAAAAAAATAGAAAAAGTAAAATAATATTAAATCTTAAATTGAATATATTTTCTTTTAATATTAAAAACGAAAATAAATCCTTCTTCAATTTCTTCGATGGAAAAAAAAAATAGTCCTTAAAAAAAATTTAATTTCTAACTAAAAAAATTAAAGTATTTGCATTTTTAATAAAAAATAAATTCAATTTTATTTTATTAAATTACTTTGAAGTTAAAATGATACTTAATTATTTTAATTATTTCATATTTAGATTCTGTCAATCTTTTTAACTTTACTGTTGTAAGAAAATTCAAAATTTTTTTTAAATCTGAGTCATTTATAAAGTTAGAATTAAAATTATTTATTTGCATACATCAAAAATTCAGATAATTTTTAAATATATTTTATTATCAAGATTATTTGATTTAAAATTGATACTTATTTAATTTTAGATTTATTCAAATAATTCTTATTTGTAAAATTATTATTTCAATTCATTTATTTCCTCTAAAATAAAATAATGTTTAACAATTAATTATATTATTAAACTTACAATTATTATTGTTGAAAAAGGTTTAATTTTGAAAACAAGGCTATTCAATATATTATGAATAAATACTTAAATGGATAAAACACCACATAATTTTCAATGGTTTGTTGAATTAAGTTTATGATAATATATTTTAATTATTTTATTATTTATACATAAAAATTATTGGATTTTTGATCAAATTTTCAAATTTTAATAAATTATTCTGAAATCCTACTTATACTTTCTTACATACCGCCAAATAGAGATAATTTTAGAATTATTATCAAGCAAATAATTATAATTTAGATAATTCTTAAAAATACTATAATATTAAATTATCTTAAGTTTATTAGATATATTTTCAGCAATAAAATGAAAATACAGGTTACGAAAGGTAAAGCAGAAGATGCGTTTCTAATTTTTGGTAAAGATTACTCTGAAATTGAGGAAATAGAAGAATTTTTGACAAATTGTGAGTGTTCATATTTTTAATTGGAAGTTTAACCTACTCTTGAGTAGAATCAAATTCAGATTTATACAGTTGACCGCAAAAAGAAGGAATCTAAGAAGCCTAAAAAAAAATAAATATTTAAGAATAAAGATATTAATGTACATGATATTCTTGCTAAATATAATTCAAATTTTCCTGCTGAAGGGGAGTTGTCTGATGATAACCATATTGAAGAGGAATAAATAAATAGCAGTAAATATGGAGAGATTATTGAAAAATAAATATAAATAAACATATTTTATTTCAACAGATAGATGTTTAATATGTTCTAAAATTTAGAGGAAATAACATAGTTTATATTAAGTAAAAAAGTTTAAAACACTAAAAATGTTTTGGTCTTAGAAGATATAAAGGATATATTTGTTTCAAGATAAATAAAAAAGGAGATTTAAATGACTTAAAATGCTCCAAGAAAAAATCTGAGCTCAGATGAAGATGAAGAGAGTTTAGACCTTGAAAATTTACTTTCAAAAAAAGATAAAAACAAATGTGATAAAAAGAAAAAAACTGGTTTTTCAAGCAGTGATGATGAAAAAGCTCCTTAATATTAAGAAAGTAAATTCAAAACTTCATAGAATAAGAAGAAATCTTTATAAGGTAGCGATGCTGCTATCTAAGACTGGCTTTGTGAAATTGGTATTAAATATGATTTTGACTATAGATTTACATTTAGTTAAAAAGAAACAAACGAATATTTAACAAGCTGTTTGCTGACAGCTATAAAATCGAAATATAAAAAGGATATCGGATTGTTTGATTAAAAGAATAAAATATCTTCTGAATTAGCTACAGCTGAAGGTAAATATTTAAAATCATTGATAATATTAATAATTATAAAAAATAGGATTAACTGGATTTTATGATTAATAATGGGTATAAATCTTAATGTCAATAAATTAAATAAGTGAAAAGAAAGCTGTTGCAGTGGCTAAAGAATATAGAACTATAACATAATTAATCAAATTATATAAATAATAAGGTAATATTGTATAGTTTAATAACTTTTATTTATTTTATTACTATTTAAAGAAACTAATAAGTAAAGAGAAACAGCTCTATAAAACATTCAATATAAAGGAGAAAAAGGTAAAAGTGAAAAAAGTTTAGGAAAAGTTATTTCTAAAAAGATATTCAACATATTTGCAAATGACGATCCAAATAATCTAATTAATTAATGAAAAAAAATTATCCATCTTAACTTATAAAATATTTACTGAATAAATAACTCACTTTAAAAATACATTTTTTTAAAGAATTATTATTATGTCATATATAATACATTTATATTATTCATTTGTTGGGTATAATCTAGCTTGAGATATAAAATTAACTAAAATTTAAAATTGTCATTTTTCTTTTTGGTATATTTAAGAATTTATAATGAATTGAGAGAATCTTTTAGTTTATTAGATGTAAAATAAATTATTTTACAACTAATAAATAACAAATAAATAAATTTATACATTTATTTGTTTTCACATAAAATTCTTTTTAAAAAATTCAAATTCTTTAGAAATAACTAGCAAAGTAAAATGTAATTTTGTAATATCAAATGATAGGATTTATTTAAATTTTTTTTCATTTCAAAAACGTTTTAAATAAAAATTAGTGGTTTTAGTTAGTAATAAATTTTACATCAATAATTTAAAATAGAGTTTATCTTGATTATTGAAACAATATTTATCATAATTAAAAATTGCATATTTAATTTGTAATTTCTTAAGTTTTTTTTTTGTGGGTTTATTGAAAAATAATCAAATTCAAATGATTAGAAAATAATATAAATTATTTTAGATGGCAGTGATTAAAATATAAATTGATGAATTTTTTAGTTTTTGTTTTCAAATATTTAATGTAGATAATATAAAAAATATTTATTTAATAATAATAAATAAACAAGCAATAGATCTGTAGTATTAAAGTTAATTTAATTTAGAAATAATTATTTGAAGAAAAAGTAAAGATTTAATTATTGTTTTTAATTAAATTTTATTGAAAATTATGATATTTAAATTCTTAATATCTATATTTCACCTAAAAATAGATAAAAATAATGGGTTTTAATTTCAAAAAATTAATGAAGAAAAATGTAAGTTAATGGTTAAGGAATATAAAATTATATTCAAATTAAAAATATAAAATATAAAGAGAGGCACAAATTATATTTTACCAGATTAAAGTTATATAAATTTGATAGTTTTAAATATTCTTGATTAATTTTTTATAATTCTTGGTCTTTTAACTCATAGAAATATTCTTGTTAGTATAATTAGTATAAAAAGATTAAGATATAAATTTTTATCATTAAAAATATGACTTAAATTTATTTTCTTTGGAAAATTAGATGGAAAAATGATGTTTAGTTGTTAATTTATTTGTTTTGTTTGACTAATTTAATTATTTAAATCAGCATGAGAAAGTATCTTCTACTTCTTGAAATTTAATTATTAAAATTTTAGATGAATTCAAGAGTAAAAATGCGTAGAGGATGCAGCTTTGCTTTTAGATAGATATTTGGTAAAAAGGTTTAAGGTGAGATGATTATTATTGTTTTAATATTTGATTGAATTAGTTTTTCTTAAATTGAGAGATAATCTTTGTTTATTATTTTCCATAAATTTATTTAGTATTGTAGGATTATTATTTAGATAGATCATAGTAAACTAAAAAAAATTTCTTTTGTTTCTTTGTTTGTTTCTTTTGAATTAATTAATTTATTTATTTTTGTTTTGTTTTTTTTGCTTGGTTAAAACTTGTGTTATTTTTCTATCCTATTTTTAATTGAGTGTGAGTATTTGCCTGTGAGTGTATTCAAGTGGCTTATCAACTCAAATTATTTACAATTATGAAAATAAGAAAAATTTGATTTCTTTCTTATTTAGTTATTCTTTTCACTTATTTTATTAATTGGTTAATTTATTTTAAATTTGCTCAATGTTCTACAAAGATTTCATATTTTATAACTTTTTGTAGATATCGTCCAGATTTCCTGCTAGGGATGAGTAAGCATTTGATCTTTATCTGCCTAGACTTCTTTCAGTGTCAGTGTTTTTAGTACTTTCATTTGAGAAAGCATTTGATCCAAGTAAATTTGGTTTGCTAAATTAATCGTTTGATACCAGCTGGTATGAATTATCACGATAATGATATTAAAATTGATTTTTTGGGATACTAAATGGGGTTGAGTCATTGTCAGTTTCACTTGGGAAAAAATACTTTGAATTTTTATATTTTATGTTTAAATCTAACTGACAAACTGGAATATTAAGTGAATTTTTTCTTTAGTTAAAATTTTTAGCCTTATTATTTGCTTTGAAAAAAATATTTTATGAATCTTCAGCCTCTTCTTTTATCACTGTAGAGAATTTACAACTACTTGGATGCACATTTTCTTAATTATTTTTTTACATAACTTCTTTGTTTTATTCTTGAACCTAAAAAATCTGAGACTTTACAGATTTTCTTGGATCACGTTAAGTTGTAACATTTTGCTCAATATTGTTTTATATCTTATTAAGTAAATTATAAAAAGAGTTTGAAGACCTTTAATGTATTTTGATTTTGGTACAAGAAGGCTAAAATTCATTGCTGCTTCTAATTGTTTAGAAAGGATTGTTAGCACTTTTTGTGAGAGATTAGACTGGAAGATAATGTATACCAGTATTAGAAATAGATAATGCTAACTCTTTTTTTTAATCAATCAGCTAGGATTAAAAATTTATTGTAGCATTATTTTTAGAATTTGAATTATTCTTAAAATAAAAAAAATCTTATTAAGTGTTAGTTCGTTGCCTCAGGTATTCTTAATTAATTAATTTATCAGTTGTTTCTGACTCTTACAAAGTAGCTTGAAGTTATTAATTAATCTATTTTTGAGTTACTTATATAGTGGCATTGTTTTTTATTTGTTTATTTATCTCATTTATATGATTAGAAGTAGATTTTTTTAGTATATTTGATAGAATTTTATTTTAAATCGATATGCTTTTCTTTTTACTATGGTATCCTTTCATTCCATCTACTTAGTTATTTTCATTAATTTGGTCTTCTTCAGTTATCAAGGTAGCTTTCTACATTTGATTGGCTTATTTTTAGCAGTTTTTATCCAAATTATGATTTGAATTATATATCTGCTAACTGTTATATTAATGACTCCCAGTCAAATTATTATTTAATTCATTCCTTTATGGAGGTAATCTAATAGGAGATATTTCCCATTCCAAAATAGCTTTCCTCTTAAAACCTTCATTCATTAAAGCTTATGAGCTATTAAATATTAAATCCGAATCACTTGTAATTGTGTTTCTATCTGAAAAATTTACTGCCCTATTAGATGTAAATGCAGTAGAAGGACTTTTAGGAAAGTCATCTCCACTATTAACTTAAGACCCTGTCATAATGTTTAGACTAGCGAGTGTAAAAAAAAATTTATATTTTTGATATTTGCTTTTTATGAAAGCTAAGTAATAGTAAATTTTGTTTGCTTTTTTTTTTATGAGTAATTATTGGTTTACTTTTTATCAAATTAAATTACTATTGTATTTTGATTTATTTACTGATATTCACTATATTTTAGCTACAAAAATCAATCAAATGATTAACAATATTAACTAAAGCCAGCTTTCATTTTGGTTGAAAATACCTTCTCATAGTAATTCTTAACCTAAATCTCAATATAATTTCAAATATATCTATGAAAATAATCTTCATTAAAATATAATTCAGCCTATTTTTTTGGAAGCATTTACATCTCTTAAATTCTTCTAGTGTGAAATAAATTTACTTTTTCAATAGAGTTACTGAATCTAAAAAATTATAACCAACAAAGACATTTCATAAGAATAAATGTAAAAAACAGATAAATGCGAAATAGGTTATGAATAAAAAAATTTGTTTGCAAACAAAAAGCCGATTTCATGATATTTTTGTTTTACATTTTTTTTGAAAATTAAATAAATAATTATTAATATTTTTATTTCAAATGGATTTCCTTTATGAGTTATTAATTAATGCTTCAGAAATTCAAAATAAAAATATTTAAAAATTTTTCACTCAATAAATTTATTGCTTGAATAATTATTCAACTAAAAATAATTATCAGCAAATTAAATTAAATATTTAACAAATAATATTTATTTTGCTTTCATTTGATGAACTAAAAAATATAAGCAAGAGACTTCAATCAATTATTTAATAAATAACATATTATAGCATGATAATAATGTATTTATTTCTATTCAGATATCATAAAAAATATATTCATTTTTTTAACAAAATCCTTTCTTTCTGCTAGTAATTGTTTTATAAGTATTTTTGTCTAATAAATATTGATTTCTCTTTCTATTATTTTTGAAAATAACTTAAAAAATAAAATGGTATTTTCTAAATGTTTTATTTAATAAATCATAATTATTATTTGAATTAAAATTATTTATTTAAATATATATTTCCATCTTTAATAAAATATTTATTCCCATCTTGCTGAGAATATTTATTTCCTTCTTAAATAAAATATTTAATTCTTTCACATGATTTTAAAGAATATATTTTATTTTCTCTTTTATAAAATGAAAAAAAATAAAAAGAATAATTTTTTAGGAATTAGATATGCTTTTTAAGAAAATTCAGCAAAAATAAAAATAATAAAAATATAAAAATATAATCTATTTATTATCTACATATTAAGTTTTATTGGGATAATATTTAGTTTGTTTCTTATAGATTTTGTTAATTAATTGATCAATATGAGATAATCAAATAAAATTCAAAATTAAATTTTTCAAATATTTATTTGTAAAGGGTGGGAAAAATTTTTTCGTTGACAAGAATCTAATTACTAAAGAAAATTAACAACTTTTTATTAAGGAAAGATTTCTATTTATTTTCTCGCAAGGGAAGATAAAAAGAAGTCTTTCGGAGACACAATCTGGACTAAGCAGAAAGGATTAATGCAATATAAAAAATGGAAACTCTTTGCAGCACACTGCTTTCTATCACAGTTTACTACTGAGATCCAAAGAACACTTCAATTTCAACTTCTTTTAAGTAAATCGGTTCCAACATCTTCCTCCTCCTGCACTATTTACTAATATATCTGAAAGATCTTTCCTACAAATGAAAAGATGGAGAGAGAGTATCTAATGATGTTGAAGACTTAACGACACTACCTCACTTATTGCTAACGTTAAGTATACTACTTTGGTAGTAGTGCCCCGATTGAGCATCAAATGAATAGATTCTATCTAAAACTTAGAATGTTAAACCATCAAAACATTCATAAAAGTAATAGATCTGCCAGTTACTACTCAGTTTTCTTTCCCAAAATTGAATGCTGAGGATGGCTGAAGAGAATTATTCATAAGAAGAAGTAAGATATTGAAATAACTACCTTCGCTAGACACGCATTCTTCATCAAGGATGTACTGTTGCTTGAAACGAAGAACTAGTATTTTAAGAAACTACTCTTCTTAACAGATGCTACTGGTAGTAATGTAGGAAATGAGTCCCAAATTAATGGTTAGTAAGTTGGCTATTGTCCCATTTAAATATGCTACCATATAAAATGAACTCATTAAACAAAATATCTTCTACAGTCCAAACCAGAAGAAATAAAAATGAGTTATCATTAAAGCCTCACGTCAAAATGGTAGCATACATAGTCCCGAATATGGCTAAAAAAGGTATTCAAAAAGAGAATAGAGACTCTTACTTCCTCAAAAGAGTAGTATCTTAGATTCACACCTTGAAGATTCCTATCTCTTAGCCTATGAAATCAAACTTAGAAGCCATACAGACTTACTCAAATTGGACTCAATAGATTCAAAGAAGTGATCTTTGCTGAGGGTTAGATAGGTATAGCTGAAGGAAGATAATATAGCCTACACTCTTATAGTCACTGCAGCATCACAAGGGGCACCACTTTTGTGACAATATAGTTGTTAGTTTTTAATAAGCCAAAGGCACGAGTTTTTAACCAACCCGAAAAAATTCACACCAAATCGTTTACAACTGTCACTTTAGTCGGAGAGCCTTCTGTAATAGCTGTACATTATAAGAGAACCAAAGCTTTATTCATCTAATTATATATAAATCCTAAAGCTTTCCTATCATCTTAAGAACTACTGACCCCTGCTATTCTAGTAAATCCACCTGAAAACTGAGACTCTAGAAAGTAGTTCTTACCCTCGTTGGCAAATTGTAGCTGAGAACACAAAAATCTGAGATGGAGTTTTTGTTTCTTAGGAAGTTATAAAATATGTTTGATATTTGAATATCTTAATTACAAAGGCAAAGTTTTTAAATCCAACGTAATTCACCACACACCACATCGGCCTAAGTAAACATATTTAGAAGCTTCCTTCTTTCCGAAATCCTCTCAAAAGCAATAGCTTGGATATTTTTAAAAATATGAACATAAGTTTCTTAAATTTTTAAAACCCGAACACCACAACACACCACAGCGCAATCTCACGAAAAGTTTTTTAAAAAGGGAAAAACAACTGAAACTTGTAGTATTTTAATTTTTAACCAAGACTATTTATATAAATATGTCAAAAAATGAAAAAAATAAAAAAATGACTTAAAAAAACAAAAAAAAGATGAAAAAAACTAAGAAAAATGAAAAAAAATGAAAAAAAAAAATGAAAAAAAATAAAAATATGAAAAAATTGAAAATACTATGAAAGACATGATCTGATATATGAAACTGATAAATTCTGGGCTGAAGATTACGATTAAAATTAAATGATTCCTTGCTTGCTTGCTAAAATATATAAAAGATCTAAGAAAATACCTTATGCTAAATATATGATAGATAAATGCTAAATAGCTAAACTACTATATGACCTCTAGGCTGAAAGTTGATAACCTAAACTATGATTTGCTGATATTATATGATATAAAAATAAATATGATGTAAGTACTGTAGAATACCCTTTCTCTTCCCCACATTTGATTAAAAGATTGATAACTTTAGTTTTTTAAATAAGTTTTTAAACCATTTACAACTAAACGTATTCACATCAATCCCCGATCGAATATCTATAAATCAAGTATTTATAGATAAAGTTATCAATCTAATAATCAAATTAACATTTGTTTCAGGACCTCGGCCTTCTCCGAGATGGACTTTCACTATAAAATCATATTCTACATGGAAAAAAACATTGCTTATAGTTTTATTCCCTTAGGTAAATAGCTACGATTGAAGATGATGATAAATAGATACAAGATAGATTAATAGATAAATAGATATATAATTAAGATAAATAAAAAAAAATCAAATTTTTAAAATAAAAAATGCCTAATTAACTCTCCCTTAAAAAAATGCTTTCTCCCTCGAAATAAAATCAAATAACATTAAAAAAAATACAAACAACATTAAAAAATAAATAAAAAACAAACAAATAAATAAAAAAATAAAAACAAATAAATAAAAACAAATCAATAGAAAAAAACTAACAAACAGAAAAAATAAAAGCAAATAAAAAACAAAAGAGAAGTAAAAAATCAACAAACAAACAAAAGCAAAGAAAAAAAAAAACAAAAAAGCAAAAGAAAAGAAAATCAAATAATATAACAAACACAAAATCAAACAACTAATTAATAAACACAATATGATTATGGGGGCTATATGCTGCCAAAATTTTTAATTAATTTGATAAAAAGAATTTTTAAAAGATCTGAACTAAATAAATATAAAAGCAAATAAAATTGTAAGCTGAAAATAGGTTTTTAACAAAATATTATTGAAAGAAATATTTTAATTTTTTAATTTTAATTTTTTTGTTTTTTTTGACATTTACTAAATTATTTACTTTTAAAAGGAAGAATACACTTTGTAAATATTCCTAATTTATTTAATTTAGTTTTTTATCTTTAGAAGATTTTGATTTATGTATTGTTAGAGTAAATTGAAGAAGTATTTTTTATGATTAAAAGAATCAAATTAATAATAAATATAAATAATTTATTAATTTAATTACTTGAATTTTGATTATTCAATTAATACTCTAATTACATGACTGATATATTTCCTAAAATATCTATTGATATTAGTCAACCTTTAAAGAATATAAATAGAAAGGGTAATAGCAATGGAGCATCTGTTGTAGATTATTCTAAATTTTAGATTAAAGAACCCATTATTACTTAATAATATAATGTAGCTATAGAAAAGAATATAAGCTAGATTTAGACATAGTTTAACACAGAATAATCAAAATAATTGTATAGCGAGAACAAATCATCAAGACGGCTACTTAACAATAAATTGAATAACTCAATTGAACTATATTAAATGTAAAAGTAGCCCAAGTTAAGTAAAGAAAGATAAAACAAAACACCAAAATATAATGAATAATCTCCAAACACATAAAATTCAAATATTGTTGATAAAGACAATTTAGTAAATTGATTTAAAAATGAGCATTAAGATAGCAAATTTATTTTGTTAAAATTTAGATAAAAATATCAAAGTATTTTACTTAATTGAAGGAATAAGAGCTATTAGGAGAAAATATCACCAAAAGAAAGTCATTTTTATGCTAAAAACTTATGGATTTAATTGAAAAGTATTGTTTATTATTCATATTAAAATTTTAAGATAAAATTTTTAACGATCATAAAGAGAATGCACATAATTTTAAGATGTGATCAGCTGCCTAAACAAAGTAATAAAAAGATATCTTATTTGTTCAGATAATGCATTAATTGATAAACTAAGAAACTTTGAATCTTACTTCAAATAATCAAGTAAACTTTTCTACAATATTTTTATTTTCAATTAATCAAAATTTTTAATGATTTGAATGGATGGATGGCTGTTTTAGTTTTGTTAATTTTTTGATTTATTTTACCATAAAAATAATTGTTAGTTTAAAATACTATTGACTTATTTATTCTTTCTTAACTATATTAATTAGTCTGCTTTGATAAAGATTTTTTTACATATCCATAACTACTTTATAGAGTGATTGACCTATCTTTTGTCCTAAGCGATAAAATAGAATAGCTCCAATTTCAAAATAATGAAAACAAAGAAGACCAAAAAACCTTAAATGAAAGAAAAGATGCAGAATATGCCAATTTAGAACAAAAGTATGAAAAACTGAAAGAGAACTTTTTCAATCAGTTGAATTCTCAAATCAACTAATACAAACAAAAAGTAAACATACATTTTTCAGTAGAAAGAATAAATAATTTCCTTGCACTCATTAAATGTATATTTTTAACCCTCTCTCTTTATTATAACCATATGTTAAAATCTAGATGGAAGATTTAGAAAAATAAAATGATATTCTAAAGTCAGAAAAGGAAAAACACACAGAGTAGCTCACTAGAATACATGAAAATTATGATAAAGTATTTTATGAAAAATATTCTAATTACGATTAAACCTTGAATGAATACAAAGCTATTGAAAAAGTAATTTTTTAATGGATTACCTTTATATTATTTTAATTGAGTTGAATCATATTTGAAAAATAAACTGAAAAGTTTATTAATAAATGATATTTTTTATGTTTGAATTGGCAGCCAATTCTCTCAAAGAAATTCAAAATTTGTATTCAAAAAAGCATAGTTTTATGAAAAATTAATTATTTATTTAAAAAAAGAAATTTGAGATGCAAAACAAAGACTTTAATGAGCTAAAAGCCTAATATACAAATATTTATGAAACATATAGAAAAACTCTTAATGATTTAAAGATGTTCAAAGAAAGAAATGCACTTAACGAAAATAAGATATAATTGCTTTAAACTGAAATTCAAAGCATATAAGCTGATAATTAAATTTACAAATAAACATATACACCTAGACCGAATTTAATAGAGGTATTTTTGTATTTTAGTATTTTTTCAACTATTTAGAATTGTTTTTTCAAGGTACTTGAAGTAGGTAAAATAGAATATGAAAAAGAAAAAAAGCATTCAACTTCTTAGCTAGTTTTAATTTTAAAAAACGCTTTGAGCCAAAAGCCATACTAAACCTCAAATAATGGTATAAATTATAAGACATCTCTTGAAAACATCTAGTCAAGTATTATACCTATCAGCCCTTTGAAGCAGCCTTAAAATTTATGTAATTACAAAAATAAATTATTTAATATTCAAATTAAATTTAAAAAAAAGAGGATAAAAAAAGAATAAATGCTATTAGTCTAAACTCAATAGTGGCTAATAATAATGTAACAGATAATGATGAGTAGAATTTTACATCATTAAAAAATTAATCAAAAAGGCTTTCACCAACTGCTTCAAAATCAAAGTAAATTATTTATTTTACAAAAGGCAGTAAGGATAGTTCTAATGTAAGTGCTACTGATATTAAAAAATAAAAGAAAAAAATTGCAATAGATTTAGGTGAAAATTCAAATGATTAATCTAAAAATAATGTAAATGAAAATAGAAGGATAAATTTTAATGAAAATTTGTAAAAGGAAAGTAAATCCCTTTAAATTGTAGACCATATTAAAAGAAGAGTTAAATCTACTCATTAAAAAGAATTTTAAAATAGAAGCACCATCAATATTTCTAATATGCATGCAGGAGATCTTAGTATTTAACATTAATAAAAGACAGATGATAATACATTAGATAACTCATTGGTGGATTACTCAAAGAGAAAGGGTAATAAAAATGAGATTGAATTTGATTCAAAATATAATATAAGAATATCACAGTCTTAAGTATATGTTGATGATTAAGTTAATAAAAAGTTTTAAGAAAATTATACACCAAGAGACCATAGCTTAATATTAGGAAATGATCAGAATAATTAACAAAATTAAATGAAACCTAAAGACAAATTTTTATACTACATACAAAAAAGAAAGAAAATTGTATGACTTTACTTACTTATTTAATGTGAAATATTTTTAATTACTTCTATTCAAAATCTTTTCAATTTATATGTTCTTTTTTTCTGAATTTGTTTACTCAAATACTTTTAAAAATTTAATTAATTTAAAAAAATTGTTTGATTTCTAGTCCAAAAGTAAATTTTATTCACATTTTTTTAACATCAAATCAAAACGATTTCTCAAATTAAAACATTTTCTGGATGAAAGTTTCTATTAAATTATTTTGTTAAAATTCTTAACTGGATATTATCCTTCTTAAAGATAAAATAACCTTTATGTGATGAGAATAACTAAAAATGATAAATATTAATAAGAGGGTTTTTTTTAATTTTTTTAATTAAATTAGAATCTAGAACTTTAATTTAACTTTGATATTATTTTTATATTTTTTTATTCAAAACCTCAATAATTTAAAAATATAAATCTTAGTCAATTTAATAAAAGAACTATTCAAAATTATAAAATATTTTCATTATATTTAAAAAGTAATTTTTTTCCTTGAATATTGGAGGAGAAATAAAAAAATAAAAAATTTTACCCCCAGATTTTTTCAAAAAAATAATAAATTAAATTACCTTAAAATCTGTAATAATATTCTTTTTGTTTATTTGTTTGTTTTTTTGCTTGTTTGAAATAAATTATTGAAATTAATGATTATTTTTGAATTTCACTTTTGTAAAAGAGAATCTATATGCTAATTTTCTACCAATGTAATTTGATTTTTTTCTCGTTATATTCAAAATATCTATAAAAGGTTTATGATTTTGAATTTTAATGTTTAATAAATTAATTCAAAAAGTTATTAGTTTAATAATCAATTAATTACAACAATATCTATTTTTTAATTAATTTTGATTTTGCTTTTAAAAATCAAAAAGATTTTTTTTAATTAAAATACAAATAACTACTTAAAAATTATTAGAATGATAGACCTTGCAAATAAAGAAAATTATTCCTCAGTTCATCATATAATTATACCTAAGCCTATTAGTACATTTAAAAGATCTCATTCTAACATAGAAAGAAAAGATATTAAGAATGTTGGTTGCAATACATCTTCTACTTAGGTTATAAATGGATAGTAAAACCAAATGCTAAAAATATAAAAAGGAAGAATTGATAGTTTAAGTAATAGCAATATGCAAAATATTGAAGCTGCTTTCAAATAACATTAAACTATCTAACAAGGAATTAAATTTTCCTCAAATGAACATGAATAATATACTACTGAATAAAAGTAAAATAAATTGGGTGGCTAAGATTATCTGCATGAATATACATCTACTCCTAGCAATATCAAATAAAAGAACAGTTAAGAAAGACAAACCAATAATTAAGTAGAATCAGAGAGAACTTAAAATATTTTAAGCAGTTTAAATAATAAAATAACTTAAATTTAGAATTCAAATAGTAAACTAAAAAGAGATCTCCACATTCTTCCAATCTCTAATGCTCAAAATAAATAATATACTAATATTAATCAAAGTTAAACTACAAAAGCATTAGATTTGAATTTCAATAAATTCAAAAATACATCATAAAGCAATTTTCATATAAATATCCCTTAATAGGCTTAAGTAAATAAATAATCACCAAGCTTTTTTGATAATTCTATTAAGTTAAGATCATCTAAAAACTATAACTCAACTGGGAACTTGTAAAAGTAGGATGAATTTAAACCCAAGAATAATATTCAAATATTTGAAAATTAATGTGATATTACTGATGAATCTGGAATAAAGAAAAGTCCTTATGTTGCAGTTAATAGAAATAATTTAGATTAGCAAGAGGCCTAAAATTATCAAAAAAACTAAATAAATAACATAAATAATATTCTTTCAAGCACTAATGCATTTAATTTTACAGGAGGTAATAATTTAAATAACAACAATAATAATTTGAGTGCATTTTTTGAATAGAGCACAGTTTGCTTTAACAGCACTGAAAATGATGATTCCAACAATTTAATTAGAGTGTTTGATAAGCACATGCAGGAAAAGTAAGATTTGTTTAAGATATAGATTGAAACAAGTGAATTATTAGGAGAGACAAATCATAACTAAATCAGTAAAAAATATAATTTTAAATTTGATAATAATTTATCTATTCTTTTTAAAGCTAATACTAGGAAGATAAATGGAGAAAATACATTAATATTTGATGAGAAAGTCTTTGTTGGAAACTAAGGCATTTACTAACAAACAGAATACATAATATTTAAGAATGAAGATTTCAACAGATTGTTACTTAAATAAGAAGCAATATAAGAGCTACTTGTGTAGTAGTAATTGAAAATTAAGCACCTAGAAAACTCAATTAATTAACAAAGTGCTATTGAAAAATAAGAATAGAAGCAATAAATGCTTTAATAAATTTAACATGATCTATAAAATAATTAGAGAATCAGCAGATTCAACAATTAGTCGTCTGATCAAATGAGCAAATTTGGATCAATTAATTTTCAAGAAACTACTGATTTTAGATAATTTAATCAAAAATAAAACACAAATAATAACTTTTTTTCAAATAAATAATAATTTGAAAAAGATGATGATTGCAAGACTATTAATAACATAACTGATATTTTAAATATGTAAACAGATGAAAGTCATAGCTAATTTGATATAAGTTTAAATACTTTCAAAAGCTAAAACGTAAGTAAATTTAACTCAAACCTCCCAGAAGGAAACAACACAAATGCTTAAAAATATAAAATATTAACAAGTAAAGATGCAGTAAATTAAATTTAAAATCAAAATAAAAATTTTAATATGATATCTACTTTTGGATAAGAGTAAATTCATTATATGAGCAAGGATATCTAATTTACTAAACCAACTCCTTAGTTTTTTTTGAAAAATATCAATTAAACAAACCAAGCTATTTAGGTAAAATATTCTTTTGATATTTTATATTTTAAATTTGTTAATATTAACAGCAATAGTAACCAGGATTTAAGTCAGGTGATACATAAAGTTTATTGAAATCTTCTATGATTGATTAAA
Source organism: Tetrahymena elliotti 4EA (assembly GCA_000231825.2). Taxonomy (NCBI): domain Eukaryota; phylum Ciliophora; class Oligohymenophorea; order Hymenostomatida; family Tetrahymenidae; genus Tetrahymena; species Tetrahymena elliotti. The sequence continues at coordinate 657,284 of JH720314.1, read as the reverse complement.
GTAGAATTATGGATGAAAATGAGGAAGGCTCAGCTATATAAAACATTAAGGAAACTTGCAGAAATAAAAATGTTTCAGGAAATACTTAGGAATTAAATTTTAATTGCTTTATAGATGGAGTTGAGACTTTTAGAGGAAACTAAACTACTACAGCTAGTGTCTAATAAAATAATATATAAGCTTAGCAACCATAAAGCATCAAAGTGATAGAAAACAACCCTAAACCTCCTAAAATTCCTTAAAAGAAAATATTTACAGACCGTTCCGAATATTCTTCTATATAGAGTAACACCAGTACAATTGCAGGTCATACTTCTGGAAATCTATCAAATTTTGTAAGTACAGATCGCTCGCATAATAATATTCCACAAAGATCAAAGAGTATTAACATAGCAAATGCTCAAATTAATCAAGCACAAAATAATACGGAAAAATGCAAAATAAATACATAACAAAGTGATGACATAAAATAAAACAGTGAAAAATACTATACATCTTACTCCACATTACCTAGTGTAAATTTTATTAATAAAAAATGTTAGATTAAATTATAAATTAAATAAAAAAGAATAACACACATCATTTTAGATCACAAGGAGATTATGAATATAACATATTACTTAATGGATAAAACAGTTAGGAAAATATCAAAGATTAAAATTGTAATATTTTTTGAAAATTTGGTTGTAAATATAATTAAGATAAATAAAATATTAAATTTGTAAATATATTAATTTATTATTTTGTAAGTTCTTTTTTTCTCAATTAGGTTATTTTTTCAAATATTTTAATCTATTAAACTTTAATTAAAATGTGAAAATTTAAAATGAATAAAAATATGAAATAATTAAAAAGTGGTTGTGGTAATATATATTAGATTTACTAGGATTTATATAATTTTAATTAATTGAATCTATTTTTAAATATTACTTTTATTGTATTAATTAATTAATTCATAACAAATTTTCATATAAATTGCATGACCTATTTGTTTGATCTATATTGCTAATATCATTTTCTGCTTCTTTGAGCTAATTATTTAGATTTATCTTTGATTCTACTAATTATTTTTGATTGCTTAAATTAAAATTACTAATTAATTTGTTTTAACCACTTGAATACTGTGAATTAGAAGAATTGTCAAAGTAGTCTTCACTTCCTCTATTAATATTAGCTGAATAATTTGGGATTTATAGATCATTAAGATCCATTCTTTAATTTTTAGGAGGAGTGTTAGCTATAAAATCACCATTTTAAGCAATTTATTGATTTTTATTTTATTTTTACTAATTTTAACTTTGATATTATTACATTTCAATTTCAACTGTTTCATCACTTGCTTTATTAGAGCCGTTTGAAAATTAACTTTTATCTTATATTTGATTAGAATTTTAGTTATTATTTGTGTCGTAATCATTTTTTTCTTCAGAATTATTAGAGCTTTTTTAATTAGTTGAAAAGCAGTTCTGTTATCCACTCATCATATCACTATCTATTTCTTCAATAGTAACACAATATTATTTGATATTGTAGAATATATTTAAAGCATATTGAGAAGATATTTAATATATACTTTAGTCGCTATATATGATAAGTGAACTATTATGATAATTAATTGTAAAGTCTTTTATATCTCTAAAAGAAATTTCTAAAAGTTATCTCTGCGTTTATTACTCAATAACATATATATATCCTAGTTTAGTTAAACAAATTGCTTCTTTTTCATCAAAAAAGTTAGGTTGCTAGCTAAATTTGCAGGAAAATTTTTATGATAAAAAGTATTTTCCTTAATACTCTTTCATTTTATTCAAGAAGTAAGTTCTTGCTTGTCTTTGAGTTTTAATAGTTTAAGACAGCTTATGAATTTAATCTTCAATTTTAACCTTCCATACATCGGGTTTAACATAAACTATTTTTTGTAAAGGAATGCAATTTTACAGTTTAATGTTTTCTTTTTTAAAAACCTTAAAATCTGCTAGCACCTTAGCTGCAGACATATCAACTATAAAATCAATTTCTGTAATTTCTTTAGGGTAATCAATTAACTAATTCTGCAAATTGTTTTTATTAGAATTAAAATCAAAATAGTATAACCCATATAAATATTCATTTGCATATGTCAAGTAAGTCATAAGAGAAGTGTCAATATTTTGTGATTTGAGAGAGTGTAAAATAATACATTAATAATAAATTTTTACTTCAAAAGTTTTTCCTGGGTTTTTTTGCAAATATATCTTTCTATCACGAAATCTTTTAGCTTTCCAATCAAGAATTCTCATCCCAAAATCTAAAATTTAAACTTTTGTAATACCATCAACTGTTAAATATTCAATTAATCCATAGGAGTTTTTATCATATAAAATTTCTAACTAAAGACCAATTTAGCTTACCAAATTACAAACTTTGGTATAGGATTCCACTTTAAAATAATCAACACGATTTCCATAGAAGTATATAGGTATTTGAATAACATACATATTTTCTAAGGCAACAAATTCTTCTTTTAAAGGCATTTCATCTCTTTTAAAAACATACATAGGAATTTAAGTATTTTCATCAAAATTATAGCTGTTTCCTATTCTTGACAAAATAAATTTGCACCATTCCATCATTTTTTAATTTCCAATTTTTTCATAATGTCTTGCTTATTCTAAAAAAAAGTTCATTGAAGGAAAGACTATGCGGCACGATAAAACTACAAGACTAGATAACAATGCAGCAATTTTGAAGTACTAATCTATATTCTGTTCAGAATTATTAGTTAGCTGTTTAATTACTTACAAAAACATTTCATCAATGACTTCCTACTCATCTTAATCTAGGACGAGCTAAGCAAGTTTCCAAGCTATTATTCTAGGATGCTCTTAATCGTGAGGTTTATCTCCAGCATACCTTGTAAAGTAAATAATTTAAACATTAATTCAATTAAAATAAAAAATAATTACTTTAACATATAAGAAAAAGCTTTTGTGGCTATAGGCTCATAGTGCTTATCAAGGGAAGTAAGAGGTTTTTATAATTATTTTTTTTCATATGAAAGCAACTTTTGTATTGGATTTACTTCTTTAGAGTTATTTTTTCTAATTACAATAAGAGAGGTAATTTAATCAAAATAAATACACTGCTCAATTTTTTAAATCATCTATTAATTGCATTCCTTGAAATCTATTTAACTATCTTTGCTTTTTTCATAAGCTTAGGGTTTTGGTGCATTAGGATTATCTAGGTTTAAGAAGTATTCTACCTTAGACTTTAATTTAGATTTGAAGGACTATTCTTCACCATCTAATTAGGCATCTTACAAAATTTCTTTGTTTTTTTGTTGAATTTATTCAAATTCTTATTTCATTTTCTCATTCATGTCAGCTTCTCCTTTTGATGACAAGTAGTTTTCTTACAAATCTTAAAAGTTTTATTTAATTTCTAAATTATTCTAGTTATTATTAGCAGCATTAAATGTATTATAATTACTAATAGTAGCATACTCTTAAGATAAATTTGAACTAAACTAATCTCTTTTATCAATTGTATTACATAACATTGACTAATTATTTTATGCTAGCTCTTTAACTTTAAGGTCATCTTATTTTGTTTATTCTTCAAGCTTTTACTCAGCCATGAGCTCAGCTTATTCTCTTTCTCTCTGCTTTTAAGCTACTATCAATTACTTTATCTTAATGCTCCACTGTTTTATAAATTACTTTTTAAAGCTTCTACACATCAAACTATAAATTAATTCTGTTGATTATTTTTTCTATAAAAATCTCTTCCTTTAGCGACTCATTTTAAACATAGCAGTAAGTTTTTGAAAGCTTTTGATGCTTTTCTTTATAACTTTCATGTTTTCTTTCACTTTTTTTTAGAATAAATTTACTCTGAATAACTTTACTAATTTCATGATCAAAGTTTTCTTTTATTCATACCATTTATAAAGTAGTTCATCTAAGCTTTTACCAAAATCATCTTTGGCAAATATTTTTGTTTTTCCTATCAGAACTTATTTTAAAAAGTCTTTATTGAAAAATCTTGAGAGGATATCCTAGCAAATATTTTTTAGATCTAAGTTCTAACTTTCTATTTTTTACAAACTCAAAGTTCTGTAATTATCTACCATCCCACTAAATTACTAGAACAGGACTTTGAAATCTTTTCTGTAAATAAAATTAAAATAATAAAAAAATATTTAATTAAAATTTCAAATGAATATAATATTTACCTGTATGGAAAGCCTTCTTTTCTAGCTAGAATAGCTTACAAGACACCCAAATATTTTATTTATATTAAGACGTAACCCTAAAGTAAATTATTTGCTCTTTTAGTTTCATTAGGTTTTATACATCTTATAAAATGGCAATCAGACTATATTAATTCATCCATAAGCTACCTCATTTAGGCTCTGAACTTACTTCCTAAAAATTTATTTTCCTTTGTGTTTTTAGTCTAGTACTACTATTAATTTATAGCCGCAATTTTATCATTCTTACTTGTCTTAATATCTTAAATTCCTATTTGTAAAAAAAAGCTTTATTAATAAATATTTTGTTTTTAATAAACAAACAAAAATAAAATTTGAGAAAATATCTTTCAATTAAAATTGATTGAAAAATCAAAAATATTTCTTATTCAAGAGGAACTCGAAATCTTTTATTTTAATTTGAAAACTCTTTTCACATCAATCACTCTTTTTCTCAAATTCGAATTTAATTAAATACCTAAAAATATTGAAGAAACTATCGGATCATCACTTTAAGCAATAGTCAATTATAATTCTTAACTTATTTCAGCTTTATTTTTCTCTCTAAATCCCTCAATTGAGTAATCTACTGGCTTTGCTGTGTGCACAATAGAAAATATTTTTTTCATTCCTTTGTTTATAAATTTAACTTCAGGCTTTCCGTTGTATATTTTATAAATACTATCATATAATTTCTTATCATCTGACTAAGCAAGAGCAGATGATTCATCTATTAGCTAAAATATACCTATAGGGTTATCAAGTACCTAGATGATATTTTAGTTATCTTTATAACCTAATTAATTTACATATTGTTGCAATCCTTCAATTATAAATTCTTATTCTTCTGATTTGAAAACATATTGTATATATAGTTATTATAGTTTTTCATTTGTATAATTTATACAGAATTATTCGAAGGAATTTTCATCAAATACTTCAAATCCAAAAATATCTAATAAACCAATGCAGAGCTATGCTTCATTATCATTTTCTTTGATATTATCCCCCTTTATATTGATCGAATTATTAAGACGTGTTACTATCCATGAAAACATTCTGTCATACATATTACGAGCAATAGAATCTCTTGAAGATATTACTTCATCCATCTTCTTAGGTGAATGAATTACTGATGAGCCTATTTTTCTTGTTACAGTATTTATAGTTTACAAAAGAGATGGAAAATCCAGCTTAAGCAGCTCTGAAACTGTCTTAAGGAGCTTTTCATCTTTCACAGCACAGGGCTGAGTGTCTGTTAAAGTTGATGAATCAAATTATACATTACCTAATAACAGAATTGAGCTAATTATCTTAAAAATAGTATCTTACTCTTCTTAAACAATACCCATTGTATGAAATGCCTCAACTACTTCATCAAACAAAGCCTTATCATTGATAGTTGATACTTCATAGCAATTACTCATTTTTAAGTAACTGAGATTTTGTGGCTTAGAATATTAACCTACTAACTATAAATTTTCTAAAAGTTAGTTTTATCCACTGTAAAGTAAGTGATAAAATATGTGGTAACCACGCTCTCCAGGACCAGGAGTAGTAATACGACTCTTTTCTAATAAATAATTCTGAATTGTTGCACCTTTAATTTTTCTTGATTTCTTACCAACCTAAATGGATACAAATTTTCCAAAACGAGAGCTATTATCATTTCTAACAGTTTTTGCATTACCAAAGGCCTCTAATATAGGGTTGCATCCCAAAATTCTATCTTCTATATTACTTTTACTTTTTTATCCATGTTAATTTATATTTTAAAAGCTCGATTTTGTTTCAGGATCTTAACCACTCAATCCTGTAAGAAAGCACATACATATTTTTGCATTCTCAGTCTTTCCTGCACCAGATTCACCTGATATTACAATAGCCTGATTTTTATTTTACTCAAAAAGCTTGCAATATGATTAAGCAGCTATAGCATATGTGTGTGGAGGATTTTTTTTATAATCAATAATTCCATTATGTTTGGCTTAAGAAGAAAAATTATTCAACATTTCATGTGAAAAAAGCTTGGGAATTTGCTTATATGGATTCATAACTACTAGCGTAGGACCAATAAATGTAAATATCATATCTTAGTCATATCTTCTCTGTAAGTTTATGAGAATTTCTGCTTAATTTAAATGATCCATTTCAACCATATCATTATAACCTTCAGGAATTTGCTAATTAACTTAATAAATTTAATCTATTTTCATTTATGCTATTTGGGCATATCTATGATCTTCAACATCTTTTATGTCAGCAGTTATCTGTTAAATGCTGCTCTTATTAACGTTTAAAATATTTGGTTTTTATTTAATTTTTGCTTTCACAAACATAGTTTGTGTTAAAGCATCTTCTTCTGCTACCTAAATCCAACATTCACTATCAGGAATCATCCAAGTAGTATTTATATCTAGCATAGCCTTCTATTAAAGCATCTCCTCTAGGCTTAAATACTAATACTATTTAACAACTAATAAAAATTGATTTGATTGATTGATTAATTAATTAATTCTGATATTACTAGAGATTAGCTTTTTATAAAGTAATATCAAATTTTAATTTTTAGCAGCGCAGTTTATTATCCGCAAGCAGCAAGCTGTTATTAAATAGTGTTATCTTTCTTTGCTAAATTATTTTAAAAAGAAAGTATTTAATTTTCACATCATTTTATGAATTTATTTGGAATTTTAATTTCGAATAAGGATTTTCTTTAAATTTTAATATTTCAGATGATGATATAATGTATGAAAATACCATTTACAACAATACATACACCATTTACTAACATAGTTAAAATAATAATTAATTAAGTTCATCTGATTCCAAATCTAACATTACGAGTGAATAAATTATCGTCTTTCTTCAATTCTTTATCTGTGTGGAACAAACTCTTAAATACTATTTTTAATATTTAAATAATATAAATTTAGCTTTAATTATTTCCATTATCAAATAGAATTTTTTTAATATTTACTTTAAGACTCTTTCTGTGTTTCAGTTAATTATTCTATCAAAGCTGCTTTGTGTGATCCAAGAGTAGAAAGACCAGAGCCAGAGTTTTTCTCTGTTTTAACTTTCTTTTCAATTTTTTCTCCTTTACTTACATTTTTCTTTTCGTCCTTATGTGAAGCCTTTTTATCCTGTAATAGATAAATTATTATAATCAATTTTAATCATAGAAAGTTTTTAGGAGTAAAAATATTCTAAATTTTTTTTTATTTAATTACTTTTTTAGATGACTCAGAGAGTATTGCAATCTTTTTTCTTTCTTGATCTTCTGCACTCAAGTTTAATTGTACGACATCTTTAGATGAATAGGGCTTTGTACAAACTGGACATTTCTTTTAATCTCCTCTTAAATTTTAAATTAACTTCTCACTGAAAACACATCCGCAATCCCACAAGCCAACAAATTTATTTAATCCATTAAATTCAATTTAACTAAGTGGACAAATATATGGAAATTCAGATTTCTCATCAGGATTAGGCTCAAGCTTAACTTCCTTAACATCTTTTGATTTCTTGATATGAGAAAAAGCAGAGGGCATAGACTTTTCCATCAAATTTTTCAATATTTCTTCAAAATTGTAAAAGTTTCCTAACCTACACATTACAATAGGTTTTTTCAATCTTTGCTTTGATAAAGTGCATAATCTAGCTCTAATTAAAATATTTTTATAAAAAATTCTCAATTATTTTCTTTTCAATTAATTTATCTGTTTTTATTACCTAAATTTTGCTAAAATTGTATTGTCGATCCTGATCTCTTTAGGCTTTTCTTTCACCAAATCAGTTCTTGCTTTATAAAAATAATTTATTAAGTAATTTAAACAATTAACTAAAATATTTTAAATATAAACATATCTTAAGGAAGTAAAATAAAAGGAATATAAATAATTACTTTGGAAACTTCCACCATCATTTCCCATTTTTGTTCAATATATGCTGTTAAAAATTTATGTAGACACAAGTTTTTGTCTAAATTCTCCTTTTGCAATTAATTATTTAGAATGAAATTTGTAATTAAAAATTATAATATAGGTTTAGAATTTAGTTTAAACATTAAAAACGAACTATATCAAATAGAAATATCAAAAATCAAATTTTTAAAAAATTATAAAATATTTCAAAAAAAACAATTTTTAATAATTATTAAAAACTAATTAAAACTTAAAGTTAGCTAATATTAATTTTATAAAATATTTGGAGTTAATGGTAGAAATTTAAAAAAGACTCTTAAACCAATGGAAGAGGTAAAAGCAATTATTTTTATTAATATAAATAAAAAGAATTGTTTGTTTCTGAAGCGCGTTTTGAATCTAACTTAATAATAATTATTACATAGTTACAAATAACTAGATAAATAAAATAAGCAATACAAAAAAGATTCATCTCTATAATTTAAATTTATAAAATGTCTTCTAAATAACCATACCCTAGAATTGAAGGAAAGTGTATCCATTATGTTAGCAACGGAACAGGTAAATTAAAACACATATTAGAGATTATCAACCCAATATTTTGACGTTTTGTTTGAAAATTATAATTTACGTTAAATATTAATTTAGGAAGAGATAGCTATATATGGAAAGTAAATGGAGGTTTATTCAAAGAAAAATTAGAAGATCCTAAAGGATTTGAAATTGGTAAATTACTAACAGCTTTTAATATAAAAGGTTTTAATTCTTAAATTGCAATAAAAAGGTACTTTTAATGGAAAAAGACATTACAAATCGCCAAATAATTATCTACCAGCTAAGCATATACATTATCGCACAGATGGAACTGGTCGTGATAGCTATATAAAGTAATACTAAAACTAATAGAATTAAAATTTAGCTAATCCAAATATTTCTTAATTAGTGTTGATGAAGGTGGTTTGAGTTAACAAAGCTGGAAAAGACACAATTACATTAAAAATTTAAGGGGTTATGATAAGATTAATTATACAACAGGAGAAGACTTCTTCACAAGATTATAATTTTAAAGACCTTAATCAGGTTAAGTTAATAATAGATTGTTACTTGATAGCTAAATGAGAACCACATAAAGACTTTCTTAACCTAAAGTTAGAGAAGATCCTTATAAGCATGCTAGAGTTTAATCTGCTCACCCTGGTTTAAGAACTCTCTATGGTTGATATCTTCAATTAAAAAGTTTCTCTCACTTTATACCAATAATTTCTTCTACAAATATCATACAAAAAGATATTAGGATAATTAATTTGTAACAGAATTAAAATTTATTCCTATTCATCTCAAAAATAATTTATAATTAAAATTATATTTTTAAAATTATTATTAAATTAATATTTATGTTATGTCGTCCATATTTCACTTAATTATTACTTTAATATTTTATCAAATTTAAATTAACTTATCTCAACTATTAAATTATATTAAACTTACAAAAAAAAGTAGGGTTAGCAAAAACAAATATATATTTTTGAGTTTTAATCAATATGATTTGAAAACATTTATGTGTTCCTCAGGATCTAAATGTTGAAATTATCAAATTGAAGATAAATTTTATTATTTTTCATAAATTTTAAAAAGCAAAGAAATAAGAAAATAGGATAATAATAGTAATTAGATTTTGTTTTATTTTATATTTAAGAATGAATGGTATTTTAATATAGTTAATAGATTTTGTTTTATTTTTTATTTAAGAATTATTGATTGGCATGTATGAAGTAAAAGTAAGAAATTTTTAGAAATGAAAAGTGTAAAATATTTTTCAAAAAACAATAAATTATTTTTGGTGTGAAATTCCTATTTCAACTGAGTGTATTGACTTTCTCTATCATTTCGAAGTCTTAGCTTCTATTAATAAAATTTAAATATTTAATATTTTAAATAATTAAAATAGATTTACTTATCTTAATAAAATGTTAAAAGATACGATTTGTCTTCAAGGTTATTTTATTTTATTAATTCTCTTACTCTAGTCCTCATAATCTTAAAATTTTTCTTTAGCTATCTTGAGTAAATTTTGGAGAATATGTTTGGGAACTTCTAAAATAATTGGTTGAAAATTCTAAAGCGTTACAATTTCTGTATTGATGTATTAAATAGAGAGGAAATAGTTAACAATACCATATAAATATAGAAAATTCCCATCAACACTAATACTGTGTAGTAATAGAAATTTGAAGCACCCTTTTGTATTGAAGTATTTTCATACATGAGTTATGAGGTTTATGTGAGCTAGACATTAACAGAAGCTAAAAGATATAATATGGACAGTAAAACAGAACCTAATTCAATCTTGTTCAAAGGCAAATAATTAAAAGGTAAAGATATTTAAATAGATACTGCATATATTGCTAGTAAGCCACAATAAATTAAAACAGCTAAAATAGGTTAAGTTTTCATTAACTGCAATAGCACTACTTACATAATAGATAATGATATCTTCAAGAATTACCAATAATAAAACTCTTTTTTGTACTCATCATACAGAAATCCTAGCAAACGAATAATCTTTGATCTATTTAATTGTTTTCTTTGAAGAAATATAATAATAAATAATACTATGGGAGTTAACACAACATAAATCATTATTGATATCAAACCTATTATCTAAACACCTTTTATATTTGACTCATCCAAACAATTATATTAGGTATCAAGAAATAGATAACTATCTTAGCTAAGCTATATACACTTAAGGGATTATATTGAATATGAAAGAATTGATTACTAAAATAAAAATAGAATAGTATAACTGTAACAGTTTAACATTATATACTATATATTTTTCAGATTCTGCTTTTTTATTAATTTAAAAAGTAGCATAACTAATAAAAGAGCTGCATTTATAATTATTGGAGAGAAAAATGATATGTACAGCTTTATAAATCCTATACTTTTGTAGTTTGGAAAGTAAGTCTTTAGAAAGCAATCATAAGATGTTCTCCCTTAGTTTTAGAAAGGATTAAAAAAGCTAAAAATTTACTAATCAAAAGTATGATTTTATTTATTAAAATTGACAAAATAGTAAGCAGTCAAATATATTTAGAAATTGAATAAAAGGATTTTTATATATACAGCAGTAAGAGACTATCTGATAAAGCTAGTTCCGATGTAAATCAATTGAAGCTTTCTCAAATATTTTCTTCTAATTTAATTTTTCATTCTTTTAGAATTACTGTAGAGGGATAAAAGTAAAATAAAAAGTTGAAAACAAATTGCTAAAATAAAGTAAAGTTGATTGTTTTCCAAAGAATTACATTTCTAGCATTAGAACTAATTTGATTCTCCATATATTTCACCCCAATATTCACCATTAATATCACACCTTAAACACTATTCACCTATATAGCCATCGGAGCAAAGTGAATTACCTACACCATCTCTTTATTCACTTTAACAGCTGTTTGGGTTAAGGTCACAGGAATAAATCTAGTTAATCTAAGCAGTAAGCTATTATCTCCAGAATCCATTTTTTAAGGAGGTTTAGTTAGCATAACAAATTTAAAATTAATCAGAACTACAAATATTACAGTTCTCTGTTACAATATAAGAATATTCATTTACTCTGCAATATTAGCAAATTTATTGCCCTAAAGCAATTGTCTCAAACATTCCTGACTTACACTAATTTGTTTAATTAAAACAGCCACTAAAATAATTCAAACCAAGATTACCTGAATCTTAAGTTTTCAAGCCAAAATAATCTAATGAGAACATGAAATCTGTATTTTGAGAAGAACAATCAAAAAAGTATTATGAATACATTGTTACTAAATAAGGATAGCTGATATTTTAAATGCTTATAGGGTAATAATATTGTTAGTGTTTTGGTGAAAGATAATTATATAAATTTCCTATTATTTGATATGAATCAAAATTTGTTATATTATTTTCTGACTAGGTTATTTATAATCTAAGTACATATAAGATACCTGAAAATATAGTACTTTGAAATTAGTTAAATCCAACTGTATGAATTTCACTATGTTTGATTGTGTAATTAGTTTCTACTATGTATAGAGGTGTTCCAGGTAATGTAGGATTATACTCAAATATTTGGTAAAAGCTAAAAAGCCCACATGCAGGAGTCATTTAACCTACCATAGGGCAGTAATGAATATTTGGAGATAAAACAGTAGCTTAATTACCTATAAATGTAGAATTTTTGTCAAAAGATGTATATTCATCTTTAAATCCAGCAAAAACAGCCCCTCCAATTTTACTAAAGCAGTTTTTAAAGGTATTAGTGTATAATTAAACAAAAAAACCCATAACAGCTCCTCCAAAGTTTTCACTTGAGCATGAATCAAATGTTGAGTCTCTAATAGTGATTTATCCAAAGCCTTATAAGTAAATGCACCCTCCATTCTCTAATGATCTCATATTCTTAAAAGAACTTTTTTCTATTTCAATATTTGAACCAATGTTGATTCTCTCTAAAAACCTAATCAACTTATTTTCAAAGTCAATATTCATATTAACAAATTATAAAAATCTTCCTGTGTCACGGCTTTTCTCCCCTATAATTTATATTAGCGAGCCTTATTGATTATCATACCTACTCTTATATTCTATTAAATTATTATTTGCTTTTATATCTTCATCAGATTAATTGGTAAAATTTTTTTCTGATGGAATAAAAAAATCTCCCATTTAGACCATAGTCTAACTAGCGTTTATGGAATCTATTTTTATTAAAGGTAGTACTGATAGATGAATACTCTAACTATCTGCATTTAAATGGGCTATTTATAAATTTTAAAAACCTTTCAGCCAAATAAAAGGATTGTTAAAAATAGTATTAACAAAAATAATCTATCCTATTTAACATGTTCCACCGCATTTAGGTATATCTAAAAACAAAAAAGCTATTTAAGATATACAATTATGTAGCTCAATTTAATTTATCTTCATCAGCTAAGTATCTTCACATATAGTTATAAATGCTTTTTAATCTTTTAAATTCTCTATTTCAACATTTTTCAGATAAATATTCAATTAAACAGGTTTTTTCAGGCATATGTATAAATTTTCTTTTATAGTTGCACTATTCATTTATAAATTTATAGGTCCATTATAATTACTATCGATTTGTAGCGATTCTTCTTATTTAATGTATGTTATGCCTTAGTCTATCAGTAGTTATTCAAGCTAGCTGACTTCTTTGCATAAGCATTTAAATTAGTAAGTGATCACATTCAACCATAGAAATACTTTTGCTATTCTTATGCTAAAAATATTCATTTTCTTTAAGGTATTACTCTAAATTATTATTTTTATTTATTATCTATTAAAATGTGAAAAATATATAATTTTGAACTGCCTACTTCTAGATTACTTAACTTCATTGAAGTATTTTTATCTCTTTTTTTTATTTATTTTGGGATAATTTGACATATATTACTCTTCTAATTCTTAAGCACATTACATTATATTTACATAGAAACTAGCTCTTTTAAAGATGGGTGGATTCAATAATCCCCCACTTTTATTAGCTTTAAACTATTCTTTCTTATTGAAAATAGGGAATAAATTAAAAAAATTTTTTTATTCTGATCATAACAGTGTCTAGAGAATAGAATCTATTTTTTCTATTACAATACATAAAAGCAAATAAAAACTGTCTCTTATAAAATTTAATTTTATTGGAAGAAATATTCAAATTTAAAACTTAATTTTAACAAAAAATATGAGCTCTATAGCATGTAGCAGTAAAATCTATTAGATAAATTAAAATATATTACTTAAATTTTATTTTATAATGAATTTTAAATAAAATTTCTTTTTATTTTTTAATTATTGTTTTAGTATTTAAATATTTATTTTTAAAATATATTTTGATTGATTAATATAAAAAAATTTAAGATTTTTGCCTTATTAATATCCATATTTGCTAATTAAAGTATTTTTTTTCAATTTGTTTTCTTTCTAAAAAAATTAAAAAACAAAAAAGTAAAATACCATTCAGTTTAAAAATTAAAAGAGGAGCTATTTTATTTTTACTTATCTCTTTAAAAATACCGTTCATCTCAAATTAAAAAATATTTTTGATAAAACTTAAAAAAATAAAAATGATTTATTAAAGTGTTTTTTAATCTCTGTCATTAAATTTTTAGTTATTTTTAAAAATAGAGTATTTATTTTTGGCCTTGTATTTTATAAAATTATAATATTATTAAGATATTATCAGCCTAATTTATCTTGTATGAAATAAATTGATTTTAAAAATCATTTCGATTTTGTATTTTGTATGGTTATCTAAAAGTAAAAATTTACATAGATATTCAGATATTGTTAATTACTCAAAAGATATTCCATACAAAAAAACACATTAATATTAACCATTTAATCTAAATAAAGTATTTTTTTTATAGATAATAGGATGGAAGATGATAGATAATTAATCAAATAGAGATAATTAAATATTTCAAGCAGTTACTATAAATATCATAATAGAATTTTACAAATCTTGTTTTGCTAATAAATGTATCTCCTTATTACATTATCATTCATTCAATTAGATAAATTAATGTTTGTTTGTTTGATTTTCAAGAATAACTTTTATGATTTTGGCAAAATTGAAATTCATTTATATCCTTTAAATAATAAAAAATAATCAAAAAACTCTATTTAATATTAACAATATTTTTAAAAATTAATACTTATTTTAAACGGTATGAGTTTATTAAGGGGCAGTTTTCATGAAGGTTTAGCAGGTAGAAGCAATTTTGTTAAGAGTTTTGATAGTTTTGATAATTGCTATGCTATAGACAGCGAAGAAGACAAGAGTAGTGACTGCAGTGAGCAAGAATCTTCTTAAAAAAAGATTATTAAAAAAAAATTAGTTTTCAGTGAATGCTTGATTAACAGTCCTGATATTCCTAATTTTGACAATTAATAACAACTGAGTGATTCATTTGAGTAAGGAAAAGAATCTGCAAGCTAGCATTATAACTGTTAGCATTATTAAATAAAACCTGTACCTTAAGGCATTTTAATAAAGAGCCCAGAAAGAAGGAATTCATAAAAAAGAGTTGATTTCTGTTTGAAATCAAAAGAAAACTCAATTCATCCTTTCTAAAAAAAGTAAAATGAATTTTTAAGCTCTGATAAGTAACTTAAGATTATGAAAGAAAAAATAAAAAAGAACTACGAAAATAAAAAGTAAGAGATTAGTGAAGTAGAAAATATCCATATAAAAGCTAATATAGAAAAGTAACTTTAACAATCTAATTGTCAAAACAACTTAGAAAATCCTACTGAAAAATCTACTAATACTAATAAAAAAAATAATTTACTAATTAATGAACTAAATTACAAAGATAATTAAATAGAGTTAAAATATTTTGAAACTCTAATTTAATAAAAGCTAAATCTTTTATATGGCAAATATTGTTAACAAGTTGACTCAATCAAGCTCAAACTCTTTTAAAATGATACTACTATTAAAGGAATGTGCTCTCGTGAATTCTTAAAATATGCTTCATTAAAAGAAAGAAGTGAATAAATGACCCAACAAGTTAATTCTGTTTCCTAAAATTGAAAAATAAATTAATTGTCTTAAAATAAAAAATGATTAAAATTTTCCATCTAAATGTAAATAAATAAATAAAATGTTCTTCTTAATTTATTATGCACTTTCGTTCTTATATTCAAATATATTATATTTTAAAAATAATCAATAACTTTTCTATTCACAATTTCTTAAAATTAAAATATTTATCTTCTTGATTGATTAATGATTTATTCAAACTAATTTTTTTCAGTTGAATATTTTAATAACTAAGAGCAGATAAGCTGAAAGCTTAAAAAGTATTTGTTGAAGATTTGCATAGCTTAATTTTATTTTTAATTAATAGATTTTATTAGATAAATTTCATTTTAAAAGGTGATCGATATTTATAGAACTAATACTAATGTTTAAATGGTGAGAGCATCTTAATTAATTATAGATGCTTTTGTTCCAATTGTAAAAAAATTAGTTACTATTAGTTTCTGCTTATTCTCTTAATATCCAATAACATAGATAAGCTCATCAAACAAAAAGATTATTAGGGATCTTATAAAAGATATATTAACAAAAAATACTTAATTTTAAAAGCAATAAACAAAAAGAATTCTATCAATATGAAATTTATAAATAATATTAGCAAGCTCATAGCGATAATTATTTTAGCAAGATTTATAGCATGCGAGGATGATGATGATGATGAAATGAACTATAAATATGATTGTGGATTCGATGAAAACAACCAAAGCATCAGCTCTTGCAACATTTAAAACTTAATGCATCATAAAGATAAATATGAAGTTTTTGTTATTGAATCTCCTAATAATTATTTTATTAGGCAATATTTTGAGCAGAATTAGTAAACTTGGAATATAATCAAAAAATCTACTTAAAGCCCCTCTTTAGATATGGTCATAATAAATGAAAATATTGACTGGAAAATTGTCAATGACCATGTAATAATTAGTCTTTGGCCTCTCTCAAACTAATTCTACAATAAAGCAAACTTTTATAAAAATGCTGAAAAATTGCATAAATCAGGAAAAATCAGAGAATTATCCTTAAATGATGTTATGCCTCTCACATACTACATTGATATGAACTTACCTAAATTATCTGAGGAAGAAAAAGAGTTTTTTAAAACTCATAAAAGTGGAGTTTGGATCAAAAAGGTATTCAGATATTTTAATTAATAATATTTCTTTAATTATTTTAATCAAACATATCCTAAATCTCACAAAATTCAATTCACATCAATAACAACAAAAATTAACTCTTTATTCGCTATTCTACAAAATATATTTAATATTTTATCAATCTATCTTAATTTATCAAAGTCTATATAAATAATATTTTCCTTTAAGTAAATGAGTTAGGAAATTTACATTTTAGTTTTAATGAATAACCAAATTTATTTTTGAGCTTCTTTGGAACAAATAGTATGAATTCTTTAAATTGGTTATTATCTTTACCATAAGTAGATCAACTACATGGAAAAGAAATACTTTACTCTGAAATTAAACCAAAATAAATAATTTCACAAAAAAAAATTCCATCAAAAATATTTTATTTCAAAAATTAAAAAATATTTTTCAATACTTTAATAGCAATAAATAATATTTTTTAAATAAAATTGAGTTAGGATAAAATTTCATTTACATTTAATATCTTGTAAATAAATAAAGCAGATCAAGAAAATATTAATTTAGCAAAATGTTTCATCATAAAATTAAGAATTGTTTTATCATTTTTATCTTTATTATGATTGAATAAAGTCAATTTTTTACATTTAAGATAATGAATCTATTATGAATAATTTTAATAAATTATTTTTATAGCCTGTAGAAGATCATAGATGCAAGGGAATAGAAGTTTTTGATGATCTAAAATAATTTTAATTAAGGGTTGGAAAAAATAAACCTTTTAAAAAGTAAAATTATCCTTAAGATAAAAAATCTTGGATTGTGTAAAAGTATATTGAAAATTCCTTGTTGATTGAAGGTAGGAAGTTTGACGTTCGTTGCTTTATCTTAGTTGCTTCATTTGACCCATATATTTTACTTTACCATCCAGGATATATCAGAAGAAGCTTAGAGCAGTTTTCGTTATAAGATTTATCAAATAAATTTATTCACTGTGTCAATCAGTCAGTGCAAATGAAACATAGAAACTATTAATAAAGAAAGCTTGAAACTATTTGGACTTATGAACGCTTTGAAAATTGGCTTTAATAAAATGACTAAAATCCACTTTAAATAGAAGAAAATATGAAAAAGAGATTAGCTTATAGTGCTCTAGGATAAAAAGAATTTGTAAATACTGGGAAAAGGTAGCTTCATATCAATAAATTTTAATTATTTGGAGCTGATGTTAGCTTTGATGATTAATATAATCCTTATGTTATAGAATTTAATGATGATGTCTATCTAGGGTAGTATCATATCCCAGATCTAGATGTTATATTCAAAGAAGTGGTTAAGTCTATGCTTTAAATTGAACAAAATCATATGAAATACAATAAAATACCACACTATTACTTTTCATCCCCCCAATTCTTAGAAGACATGGGCCAATTCTAAATTTTATATAATGAAGCTACAAATTAATCAATTATTAACTGAATTTCAATCATAAAAAATTTAATTATTATTTAACAAATTATTTAACTTTTACTACTTTTACTGCAATTTATGTATTTTATTTACTGTCAAATTTGCTTAATAAATTTAATATTTTATTTATAAGATAAATTTTTTATATAAATTGTATTTGTTATGAAAATATTTCTTTATAATCAAGGGCAGTCAGTTCCGATGTTGAATTCCATATACCAAGCATGATCAAATGGTAAATAAGATTTTATTTTGTCACTACAATTAGGATCTTCACTTCCTTAACATACTTGATAGGAGGTGTTGTTTTTATCGTACCAAACTTCAGTTCTAGTATGTTAGAATCCCATCTTTTAAAGAGGAACGTGAGGTACAGGATCTCTGTTATGAATAACTCTGTAAATAACTGGAATGATAGATTCACAGAAATCTGCAAATTATTAGTTACCAACTCTGGGTTACCCATAGTTATAAATGTAGTCTACCTTTTTAATATAATAGTTGATTTCTACAGCTGCTAACATTGAAACTGCAGCTCCTAAAGAATGACCTGTTATAATTAAGGGAGCATTAGGATATTTATCAACTAAATATCCAGTATAACCTAAAACATTTTATCTTAAATCATTCCAAGTAAATAAAAATCCTCTATGAACTTAACAACCTTCGCAATAAGGATAGCTCATTTTAAAATAATCAAAATCATAAAGCCAATTTAAGTCATCCATAGTAGGTCTAAAACTTAAAACTATCATTTAGTTATAGTGATCATATCCAATAAACCCTAAAGAGTGATGAGTTGAGTTATAGAACACTTAAACATCAGTGATGTTAGGATTTAATTAGCAGGGAGTACCACAAGTCCAAGATTAGATTGTATCTTACTAGCATCTAGCTGCCCAAGCGTAGTGAGCAATCTTCAAGGAGAAATCTGGATCATATGTATGTGGTATTGATGATGCTTTTTTGGATTCAGCCAAACCAAAAAAGATACAAGAAACAATAAGAAAAACAAAAATTTTGTTCATACTTATGCTAAATTCCAAATATTAATTTTTTTTTTTCTTTTTTTTTAATTTAATATTTGAAACACTAATTATTCATCTTACGTCAATATCGTTCTTTTCTAAAAAATTGCATTAAATTAAAATTTTAATGTGTAACATGATTTTTTAATGTCTTGATTTAAACCTTATTGGATACAAATTACTCTATTTTGAGATATATAGATTATTCTTTCCATATTTACATTTTTGCATTTTTAAGATCTAAAAAAAACTAAATTAAAAATATTTTTGGTTAAAATTCAGCATAAATTTGCTTGAAAAATTTATTAAAATAATGGAATGATTTGAAAAACAAAACAACAAAAAACATTGAATGATAAAATTTTCAAAGTAAATGAAAAACTTTGAAGAAAAAAATTCTTTTAAAATAAGCAAATCCATACAAAAAAGAAGAAAAAGTTTTCTAAATGACTTACGAACAAAATAAAAACAATTCAACTTTTATTTTTTATCGAAAATAATAAGAAAATCAAAATAGTATTTAAACCATCCAATAAATATGTTAAAATCTAAAAAATATATCAAAAATTCTTTTATAATAAAACAGCTATTCTTCTAAAAGAAGTTAAAACTTCCATGCAAAATTAACTTAAATTTAAAAGTTAGCAACAAAATTACCAAAAAATATTTATTTCAAAAAATTTCTTTTTTTATAGATTAATAAAACAATAAAGCATAAATTAAAAATTGTTAAAGCTATTCAACAAAAATGATTAATTTGAAAAATAGATAAAAAAATGATTTAAAAATAAACAATTTCATTAAAGCTTAAAAATAAATTTATTAACTAAAATTGTTAATGAATGGAAATAATAGTAAACCATTAAATAAAGAATATTTATTTAAATCCAAAATTGAAAATAAAGTGCCAAATTAAAGTAAAAGATTTTCAAAAAAGTAGATAGTTACAGATTACAAAATATTTTACAAACAAGTAAGTACTAATAAAATTAGAAAATATATAATTATAAAAATATGTTTTAAATCATACATCTTAATCTAAGTCTTTTACTTCCAAGATAGATTCATCAACATATCCATATTTTTTGGCCCAAGCTTTAAGAGTGTCTGGCTTAACACCACTATCACGATTAATTTTATTTCTCGACATTATCTGAGTAAAGAAAACAAACATTTTCCTAATACCATCAGTATACTTGCAATATCCACTCTCTTAGATGTATTTAGGTTATATTTGTTTAAACATTTTGACGAATTAATCATATCTTTATTTTATGTATTTCTTTTTATTTACTGTTTCAGGGTCATCTGATGCTAAAATTTCTAAGCCTCTAAAATCATGTACTATCTACTTTTTGTTTCCAGTTACTTCATCACTGAGACGAACAACTGCTTTAGGTATTGATTTAATATGTGAATGGTCAATAACTTTTCCGTTGCTTAAAGTATGGTAGGTTTTATATTAATTCTTAGGTACCCAATTCTCAATCATTTTATTCAAGACTTACTCTGTATGCTTTTATCCTTTTCCTTCTAATTAAAACATTTTAAGTGTTTCTAAATATTTTTTATTTTTATCATTTAAAATATTAGAAGATTTGTCAGCTGGGTTATATTTAAGTTCATTTAGGTTATTATTTTATGATTCATCATTCATTTGCTCAAATCTTTCATCTTCTTCACTGTTAATTAATTACTCATTTAATATAGAAACTTCATCTTACGAATTCAATTATTATAAATCTTTCTTATTTAGCTATATAAGAGAAGATTAGCTTAGGTTTTGAGAAAATTAACTTAAATTAAGACCATCTCTTTATTAATTTAGTGGCTATAATTAATTTGGTAATAATTTTATAGACGATAGAATACTCATCCCATCAGCATTCTACATAAAAGAATTACTAGGCTTAGTTGAAACAAAGGAATGCTACATTTAATCTAGGGATCTATCATTTTTTAAAACTGAAAAACTATTGTGAATTTCATTTAAGGTTTGGGCTTTTGTCATTTTAACTAGCTCTTATTCTATCTACTGCTATTTCTGATTAAAGGCTTCTGATTATATCTATAAATTGAATATTTAGTGTTAAAGTTCTTACCTCTTAGCAATAAGCTTTTACAGTTGATTCTTAAGATCTGAAATTGGGTTCATAGTTTTTTTAATATTTTTTTCTAATTTTTAATTTTTATGTGTTTTTTAAATTAAAATTATTATAACTCATTTTAGAGAAGATTGCATTATATAATCATGTTTTCTAAAAAAATTCTAATTATTAGAATGAATTATTTAAATAATTATGTAAATTATATATAGTATAGTATATAATATTATGGGAGGGATTTTATTTATAATTTTTAAATTTGAATTTTTTATTTTTTATTAATAAATTCGTTTCATTTTTATACAAATCTACCTTAAAATTTTATTTTTCTATCCCCCATAAAATAGTTTACCTCGATTGCTTAAAAATAGATAAAAAATAAACAAATTCTATGTCTACACTGCAAAAGTTACTTTTTCCTATTTTGATATTAAAATTGAAAAAATGTTCATAAGAATAGGTCATTTAGGGTTTAAAATTATTTTAAGGTAATTAAAATCCAAAAAGTAGGTTGATATACTGCGATTTAGTGAGCATCACAATCATGAAATATACTACAAATATTCTTCATAGAGATTACTAGATTATTTAAAAAATATTTTTTATTCTTAGATTGAGTTGTGAACTGAATATATTGTTTATTTTAGAATAATAAAATTGGAGTTTGTTCCATAGTTTATTAGTAATGTGTGTATGTATATTTTATATGAAAATATCTATTCTACAAGTATAAGATCTACTATGATATATTAAGTAAGAAACACAGAAATGATTTATAAGGTTAATTGATAAATATTATAAACATGAGAGTATCATTCTTTTAATAGTTAAATATTGGTTAAATAAGATACAAAACATATCTAAATTTACATATATATTTGATCAAATAGTACACTAAAAGTTTAAAAGATATCAACATAATAAATCAAGCAAAAGTCCCTCAAGTATAAAATGAAAAGATTAATTGACCCCTTAAGAGAAGATAAGAGTAGAATTAAAATTAGTTTTATAGCATACTAAATTTCTTTTTAAAGCGATTACCCAAGAAATAAAATGAATTTTACTTAGATCATTTAGACTCATTCATTTAAATTGATTCATAAGAAATGATTCAATTATGAAAGCATTCATTTAAAATTTTTTAAATAAAAGGCTCTTATTAAATGGCTAAAGAAACAGCTCAAATTATTTTAGATATTGCTTAATCCTCTAAATATTAAAGCGTATAAGAACTTACCAAGACAATTAATAAAGCTGGCAAAATGATTTTAGAAGAAAACCCACTTGAATTTTCAATTGAAAATGTTATTAGAAAGATTATAAGCCTCATCAAAGACATTAATGAATAAAATGATAAAAAGAAGAACAAGGGTTTTTCTAACCTTAAAAAATTATTTGAAAAGGAAGATAATAATGAAGATTTAACTCCAGCAAATGTTGAAGATAAGGAAGAATTCAAAATTAAGCGCACCAAATTTATAGATGCAATTTAAGGATTATTGCAAGAATTGGATGATTTGTCTGATTCTATAAATGACTATGTAATTTGCATAAATATTAAATACTTTCAATAATCTATTAGCTCATTAAATATTTTCTATAATCTTTGAGCACTAACTAATTAAATTTATTTTTTTTAAATATTATCTTTAACTAATTTATGTGTTTATCATAATCTTAGGCTGCTAATCATATTAATTCAGGAGAAGTTATTTTAACTTATGGATACTCTGAAACTATTAAGCTCTTTTTAATTGATGCTAAAAAGCAAAGGTATTTATCAAATTTATAATAGATTATATTGTATATTTAATTCTTAATGTGTTTTGTATAAATTCTAGAAACTTTGAAGTAATAGTTTTAGAAGGAGAATGTAAATAATCTGGTTAAAAAATGGCTTAAGACTTAGCCAATGAAGGAATTACTACTTCTCTTATCCCATTCTCTTCTGCATATGCTTTCATGTCTAGAGTCAATAAAGTTTTCATTGGTAATAATTTATTTGCAATCTTTTTCAGGAGTTTTATAAAATATATTTATTCTTTTATTTATTAGGTGCTCATGCAATCATGAAAAACGGTGGTGTACTTGGTAGAAATGGAATATTGATGCTCACCACTGCTGCCAAAGCATACTCAGTTCCCGTTATTGTACTTGCTTCTGCTATAAAGTTAACTCCTCATTTCCCCTTTGAATAAAATACCTTCAACGAAACTCTCAATCCTTAGGAAATGCTTCCTAATACTGTTTCTTTCAATAATAATGAAACAATTATAGTAACTAGATTCGACTATGTTGCTCCTGAATACATAAATCTATACATTACAAATTATGGAGAACATACTCCTGCTTATATTTATCGCCTCTTTAATGAATATTACCCAAATTGATAAAATTTTTAAAATATATGCTCAGTTATATATATTTATAAGAGGTATTGTAAATTCATTCTAACTCCTATTGATAACAAATCAACAAACTAAAATAATATTTTTTAATCTTCTTAATTTTTGTTTCAATCAAAAACTTTTCAAAAAACTGAAAACATTTTACAAAAAGAATACTATATTAAATTATTTTAAAGAGTTGTGAATGATCTTTGTAAAATTTTAGAATTTTTACATATATTATGCTATGGTGCTTTATTGTTTGTGTATGTAAGAAAATACTATAAAGATAATAATTATTTATTGAGCAAAGAATGGAAAATAAATTAAAATAAAATTTCTATCTTAAATGAATGAAGGCTTTATAGATTATATGTAAATATGTATGTCTGTATCCAATCTATGTATTTATGTTTCTTAATATTTAATCATGTTAATTGAATTTTTGATTTAGATAATACAAATAAATTAGTTAGTAAGATAGATAGATAGGTGAATTCAGAAAAAGAAAAAACAAGGTTTTGTTAATAAAATTATTAAAGACAATTAATAAAAGAAAGTAAAGTAAATGTTTAATATTTTAAAGGGTGCCTAACTTTCATTCAGATCTATCACCAATAAAGTAATTATTTGAGTTTTAAAAAGCTGCATACTCAAGGATAAAATGAAGTAATTTCGAATATAACAGCAATAAATTAGCTTGCGAAAATGAATAAAATGCATAGTTTAAATTTGTCTTAATCACATTATACTTTTATATGAAGTGATGATCTCAATAAAGTTTAAAGATAGAAGAAAAGCAGCAAATAAAAATTATATTTATTCAAAATAAAATGTATTTTTGTAAAAATAGTCTGTTAACAACTATTACAATGTCATGAGATAAGCATCTCTTGACGCTAAGCCTATTCTTCTCTATCAATCCAGCGCTTTTACAGGTAAATCTTAATATTTTTTAATCAATGAAAGACTAATTCTATAAAAAACACTAGCAATAATGCAAAATAGCAATATGAATGCATTATAATAATTATTTTTTGATTAATCAATTTCTTAGTGAGTGTGATTTGTTTTAAAATATTTTTTGGAATTAATAGGAAATAGCCTTTCCGAATTATATGAAAATGAAGATGCTCTTAATAAGTATTTAAAGTTAGTTCCTTTCTTCTTAGAAAGAGTAGGTTATTTTATTATAAATAAATAGTTTAAAATTATAATTGTGAAGCTTCAAAGTATTGGATATGTAGCAAATAAATATTTAAATATTCAAATGATTGTCTCAATCCATTTTAGAATTACTAAATTATTAAAAATTTTGAAGGATATATGTCAATATAAAATAGCTTCATACAAAAGATATTTATTGATAATTAAATAATAAATTGAAATTATTCAGAAACAATTAATTTATTGATCTGATTTCAAAAAAACTATTTTATAAAAATGATATTTTTATTAAATAAATTTAGAGTATTTACGACCACCCTAAGTAATTCGTTATTAAGATGGAATTCCACCCTTAAAACAAAGTTTTGGCTTTGGACTGTTTAACCCACTCAGGTATTTTGAAAAAAACTGTCAATTTAGAAAATTTAGTTCCCGTCCCTTATGAAGACTATGT
This sequence comes from Tetrahymena elliotti 4EA, assembly GCA_000231825.2. Classification (NCBI taxonomy): domain Eukaryota; phylum Ciliophora; class Oligohymenophorea; order Hymenostomatida; family Tetrahymenidae; genus Tetrahymena; species Tetrahymena elliotti. The sequence goes on along the minus strand of JH720314.1, from coordinate 631,807 downwards.
TTAATATTGCCGTAGAAAGTTATTTAATGCTCCCTTGTTTTTAGATACTGAAATGATCTACTTTAATACTTTCTAAAACGAATTCTACGTCTTTGATAAAAATGCTAAATGGAGTGAAGAAGGTATTAACCATCCTGAATTAGACATTTCCAAGCTCTATAATGAAAAGGCTTGGTTTGACTCTCTTCGTATCATTTGAGAAGAGTTTATTTTCAACAAGTATCCAAATTAACAAGCAAATGATCATATAATTAGATTATCTACAAATTAAATTGCTATTCATATCAAGTAAATTTGTATCCACTAAGTATGTTTAATACATATATTATGTGTCATTTCTTGTATCTTCTCAACTATTTTTATCTTATAATCATTCTAAAACAAACAATTATTTATATACTGATTTGTGCGTCTCACTTAAGCCATTCTGCTTCATTTATAAACCCGTTTCATTTTTTCATTCACATTTAAGTAAATCTTTAATTTAGTTTTTTTGTTATCAGCTAATTAATTAATTTTTAATTTTAAAAGTTAAAATTAAATTTTTAATAAACACTTTTAATTTGACAAAACAACTTGTTGTCTTATTACTAATTAAAATTTTATTTTTAATCTTTAAATAATTGTTTGTTATTAATGATTAAAGTATTTAATCATATTTGACTTAAACTTTCAAAAGATTTTAATTAATTAAATTTTTAATTAATTATTAAAATAAGATAAAGATATCATTTCTAAAAATAAAAAAATAAAATTAAAAATAATTTTTCTTTTATTTAAAACTTGAACTAGTTAAAATATGTAATAATTACTCATTTTTAGATAAGCATCAATAAGAAATTCTTTTACAATTTTTTCTAAAAATTTCTTTTATTATTCATTCATTAACATATTTGTACTGTTCTTTGTTTAGAAAAGATATTTTTTTCACTCAAATAATAAATTTCTTTTAAATGTAACAAATGAAGATATTCAATTTTATTTACACATATCAGATTCTATAATTTATTTTTTTCTTACTTTAAAAGTATTGAAGTTGAAACTTAAAGAATATCAAATCAAGCTTATGTTTAAATTAATTTTTTCTCAAGGAAATTTATGAATAGAAAAGCAAATTTATTGACACTGTTTTTCTAGTTGCTGAGCTAAATTATAGCAAATAAAACATATTAGAATAGAATTTATTAGATGAAAGAATGGATTGATTTGAATTTGAAATAATTTCTATTACAGTCAACATTAATAGAATATTTAGATAGAAAATTTCTGATGAGTTAGATTGGCATATCCTAAAAATTATGTTTTTTTTAGTTAAATTGACTAAAAAAATGTATATAATTCAGATTTCATTTTATAAGTATAAAATAAGAATTTTACAAATATTCTCAACTGTAATTGTAAAAACTTTTAATCATAATCAATCTTTAGAGAAAGTCAAAATATTGATAAAAAGTTTTTTAGGATTATTACTTACTATTTATTATCTCTATTTAATTGCTGATTGAAAATAAATCATAAAATAGTTGTAGTGTTTGTTTGATTGATTGAACTTAAAAAAAATTGATTTGAATTTACTTAAATTTTAAGGATGATTGACGGACAATAGGAAAGTAGAAAGGAGTCTATTTATTTATTAGATTCTCCTTAAGCAGATATTAGGGCACAGAAATAAAGCTTAACAAGCTTAGAGGATTCTCCATAAATTTAAGATAGAGAAAAAAAGATCCAGAATTTGATATAATAATTAGATGGGCAAAGTATCAGAATAAAAGGAGAAGATTCAAATTAAGATAAGGATTCTTAAAAAAATACACAGAATTCAAAACCAGACTTAACAAATAACAATAAATAATAGACTTATACAATAAAAGTTAATGATCTCGAAGATAGCCAAAACGCTAGACTATTATCAAGATTGAATACATATGATTTGAAGCAATAGTTTTTTAAGGGAGAAAACTAGTATCCTTAGCATTTATTTTAGATGAATTCTAATATAGCACAGTGGGGTCGTCTATAAGATAATATTAAAGCTTAATATCTGTTTTTAAAGTAAGGTAAGAAAAATCATATGCAATAAATGTATTAAAATGAATATAGATAATTGTTTATGAGATGAATCAATCAATAGTTGTGAGAACATAAAAAAATATATAGTTTTAGTTAAATATATTATCTGAAATAAAATGAATACAATAAAATCATAACTTATTTTTAAATAATAATAGAAAATGAAATAAAGAATTAAATGATTGAAGATTTAAAGATCTACTAGCTAAAAATGATAAAAAACAATTTAAAATACAAATTTTTGTTGAAAGAGAGATCAAGATATAGTATGGTTTATGACAAGTTTTAGGAAATAAGACCAAAGATGAAAATAAACATTTAAAATTTTGATACAAATGAGAAGAGTTTAGTTGATACAATTAATAAAAATTAGGATCTCTTGAAATCGATGATGTTGAAAATTGCACAAAACCCTCTTTTGTTAGCTTATATTATTGAATAAAATAACTAATATGATAATAATTTGGATTAGTTTTTAGATGATGTGAACTCTCTCTTCTATGAAAGAGTTCTTGTAGATAACCAATATCACAATCCTATTTATATTTTACAAGCATATTTAATTGACGTAATTCATTTTATTTTTATTAAATTAATGATTGATATTAGAATATTTGTAAATTCAATTTATTATAAGTTGAAAATGAATAACAAATAAAATAATATCTAACTAAATATACCAAATATTCAACCAAAAATATTTAAAATCAAATAAATATTTTGAATTTATTTTAGAGAGAATTATCAAAAGCATAGTCACCTGATGAAGTCTTTAAGATTAGCAACTTATCCACTAAAACAATTTATGGGTTTTCTAAAAATATAAATTGTGTTGTTTTTTTAGAAAAAATCCTTTATAAGCCTCTAAAACAAATCTTAGGGCAATCTTAACTGCTTGAAGTCAATTTGATAAAGTAAAATTTTAATTTAAACTAAATGAATATTACAATCTATATATAAAATATTTTTGCAAAATAAACTTTAAATATAATTTTAAAAGGCTTTATGAGCACCTCAAAAAAACACAAAGAAATAGAAGAACAGCAGTTAACTTGTCAGGCAGACCATCTGTAAATTTGTAATTTAGAAAGCAAAGTAATGAAGGTACTTTTGAAAAAGAATCAAATAGTTTCTCAGAATCAGTAAATTTAATTGATACATCAATTAAAACTTCAGCTTCAACAAATACTCCATAACATAGCAGAAATCCCATCACATAAATTAAAAGTAAAATAAATTCTTCTCATAAGTTAATACATTTTTAAATGAAACATTTTTTTATTCTTATTTAATAAAATATTTATTTTTACAAAATAATTAAAAAATAGATTTTTTTAAGACATATCTACCTATTAAGAAATAAAAATCAAGTTAGGATGCAATAAAAGTACAGCCAAACGAAATAAGAGAAAATGACAGATCAATTAGTGCTTTTTTAAAATAGAATACATTCTAAGCTGATAGAAGTTCTTCATAATATTTAGGTTAATCTTCGAGAAGAGAAAGAAGAAGAAAGAATAACTAGAGCATTGGAAATATAATTTCACAAAGCTAGTTAAAGGAAGCTGAAAATAATACTATTGAGGCTGAAATTGTAAGCTATTTAAAAAGTAATATAGAAGACATAGACTTATAAGTTGCATTAGATGTATAGTATTAGGCTAATGGTTTATTAACTACTCTTTAGTAGCTTGTAAAAAACTTTATGAACTAAATTTTAACAAATGTCAGAAACTTTCCCAAAGAAATCAATATTATGTGCTGTATCCTGAAAAGATCTTTATAGAGACGCTTCCCACTAATTAGCACTGAAGAAATAAATATCTAAATAAGATAATTTGTATTTAATAAATGGATTTTCTAAGATATTTAGCTCATCAATCAACGTAATATTATGACTAAAAAAGAATAGGATACTTTAACAAAAAATTTCCATCTTGTCAATCGTATAGCTTAACAAATAGTTAAACAAGTCTTATTTGATGAACAGCAACATCCCTTTTTATCTAAATTAAATTAGCTTATTTTATCTTACAAGGATGACCTTGATAGGTTTTATGATATAATTTCTACTGCAGAAAATACTCTTATTGATTTAATTTTAGATAAAAGTAATCTTGAAAATGCTACTTTCTCTCGTTCTGGCTAACTAACTTTTTAAAACAACCCCAATTCATCTTAAAATGCAAAAGGAATACCAATTTTTTAACTAAGCTCACAAAGTGTCCAGGATGTTACATCTTTGGCATTTTCTTTAGAAGATTTAAGAATAATTACATTACTAATATCTAAAATGCCAGATAAATTGGAAAAATTTGATTCGAGAAATCTTTTGTTTAAGGAAGCTCAAAAATTATAAGATAAATTAAAAGATGTTTTTAAAGATAACGTGACAAGTAGAAATAGTTATTATTTTATTTGGGAAGCTGGAACAAACCAATCTACTGGCTATATTGAAAAATTATTCTAAGCAGATTATGGGTTATCTAAGAAGGAAAAAAAAGAATTAAATCAATAGTAGCTAACTTTGTTTAAAATAAAAGAAATGCTGATATTATTCCTGCTCAGTATTGATAGTATACTCTATTTGATGTAACTTAAGAGAGGATAAGAACTTACACTGCTTCAAATTTTAGATGAGTATAAGATTAAGCAAATAGATCATATTATCAGCATCAGACATCATTAACCAAAAGTATAAATGGATATATATTTAGAATATCTACAGCTCTTGCTTCATGGATTACCTGAGCACATTTAGTAAAATGAATATGAATCTATTCTTAAAGATATTTGTTTAACTTTAGACAGAAAATTTTCTTTTTTGACTCAGCAAATATTGGCATATAAACAGCTTTACATGTAGAAAAAGAATATTATTAAAAATGTAATTTCATACGTCAAAGAGCAACAAGAAACTATTATCAAAAAAAATATTAAATAAAATGCTTATTTTTTTATTAGAAACTCATACATCAATATCAAAATAGTAACCACAAAAGTCCCTGTCACACCCTAAAATAGACAATAAAACTATCTCCATTTTTAAATTATATAAAACGAATAAATTACTGTCTAAGACACTGAGTCTATAGCTCGTAAAAAAGAGGATATGTTGGATGAATTTAAAGTAATCTTTAATTGGTTTTTATAATAGTATTAATCTTCTAATATTATAACTAGAATGGGTTATGCCCTGATGAACCAGCAATTTGTCTCTCTATCTAACAGTAAATAATAAAATAGATTGGATGACATATTAAAAAATGTTTTTTTTAAATAGTTTTATAAATTACTTAATTTACACACCAGAGCTTATCAAATGCATAGAAGACAGATCAAATTTAAGAAGGTATATACATCATTACATTAATTAAAATAAAATAATTGTTAATATTTTTAATAGTTTTAATGAGCTAATAGGACAGTATTTTGATTTGTTGGAGAAAAAAGTTGAAGAAATACCTTTTTATTAGAATATGAAAGAAGATAGCAAAAAAATGTTTTTTGATTTAATAGAAAAGCATATTGCTAAAAAAATATTCAATGAGTAATTAATTATAAATATCTTTTAAATTCTTAAATAGCTTTGTTCATTAAAATATTATCAGGTGTATGCCTTTGTACAACTCAGAAAAAGATAATTAATTTATCATGTAAGCCAAAAAATATAGCTACATGAGCATTTAGCATTAAAATATTGAAAAATTTATTATGGAAGAAAGTATGTGGGAGAGTATAGCAGATGGTATTATTAATTCTTTTCTTTTTGATATGTTATTTGAATTATTTTTTCTAGATTTAAATACAATTAACAATGCTGAGTCTCATCTAGATAAGCTTAATATAATTTATGATTGCTTTAACAAAATTACTCAAGTCATGAACATGGTGCCTGGAGAAGGAAATGGAGCAGATGATTGCTTCCCTATATGGGTTTATATACTTCTAAAAGCATAAATAGATAAAATATTTACCAACATTAAGTAATTTTTATTGATGAAAAATTAACATAATGAAATTAATATTTATTTGTAAACAGTTTCATTGAGTTAATGACTAGAAGCAATAAGACAGTATCAGATGAAATAGGTTATGTATTTGCATAGTTTTAATCAGCAGCTAAATACATTTATGAACTGACTGAAGATCAGATTCATTCTTCACTCAATAATCCTGATGATATAGAATTGTAAAATTATTGATTTTTTTTTCTGATTAATATAATTATTTTTATAAATAAATAAATAAATAAAGGTTTTCTGAATACTGTAAAAATTTTGATATCCTTAAACAATAATACAGCAACGTATTATAATTAAATATATCACATTCTTCATAACAGCAATAATAATTATCTGATTAAACAAGCCCAGTTACTAAATAAAATCATTATTATTCACCATAAATAATTTTAAAAAAAGATTCATTTTCAATAAATTGAAATTAAAAAATAATAAACCAACCAATCAACAAACTCACTAACTAATCAATAAAGAACTAAATAGATTAATTATCTTTAATATTCAATGTAAGTCAATGAAAGAATAATTCTATACTAAATTATCTAAAAATTAAATTAAATTTAATAAAAAACTAACAAATAATTTTACTCTATAAAAAAAATAAAATATATTATTTTAATTTCATTGCATTGCATTCTTAGATGTTGCTGCTACTGCCATTTCTAAAAATATTAATTCAGTCAATATTTTCTAATTTTTATGTTTTAACAAAGAATCTAAACCAATATTTTTTCTTTTATATCTATATATGTAAATGTATCTTTCACGTGTTAAAGCTTTTAATTGATTAATCTAAGATAATGTACACTAAATATAATTATATTTTAGCTTATTTTTAATATTTAGAAAGCCTAGTGGCATATAAAATTTTTTGATTGGTTTTAATTAGATTTTGATAATTTTTTTTTGAGACTTTTCGCATTATTAACATTATTTAGTCAGAATATAAAGATTTAAATAAGATATTATCATTCCTTTTTGATAAGCTTGTGTAAGTTATTGTATTATAAATATTAAAAAATAAGCTATTTGCTATTTTAGAGTAAGCAAAAAACACTTTTTACTTTGTAAAAAAAGAATTTAAAACTGATAAAATAAATGAATTTGACTAAACAAAATACTTTTGATAATATAAATGAGATTATGTGTCACTAGGAAGGGTTTTTATGCAAAAAATGCTAGAACAAATATGATTTTCCTAATATGAATTCTAGCATTGCATAATAAAAATCTAAGTTAGAGGAAGAAAAAGAAGAAGAAACTGAATGTTATTATTGCTTGAAGTCTAATTAAATCATTAACCAGGCTGTACTACTTTATAAAGGGAAGGCGTGTTGTCTTTAATGCAAACAATCTAATATTGTTAATTATATCGCCGCTCCTGATGGAAAATAGAGAACGATTGTAACAAGAAAATAAGAAAGTGGTTAATATTTCTCTGTTCCTTCTACCTCAGCTCAATCTTAATTATAGAACTAATCTAATAAACCAACTTAGAAGCTTTAATTCCCAAATTCAACCAAAAGCTCAAGCAATTAAATCACTAAAGGAAGTCTTTTCCCTTCCAAATTTGGGTCTCACTAAAAGCATTAAAGTGAAATGATTATAAATAAAAACTTTGGTAAAATCATTCGACAAAATTATTTTTATATTGAATAAAATAAAAAATTTTAGATAATTAAGCAATCGATAATAATTTAATATAGAGTGCTCTTTACGCCTAACAGTATCCAATAGATCACTAAGATAGTGTGTCCTAAATATGTTTTAATTTACATTTAGACGTACGTAATTTTAATTGCTTGAAATACTTAAGTTAAATATATTTTAATCAAATGAATAGTAAAGAACGGAAAGTTAATATTCATAAAATAACACTCCAAGTCATAAAAAGAATAATTATACAGAACCTCATCTTCTTGATAAGAGTTCAAATTTAAGCAAAGAACCATTGAGTGTAAGTAATGCTGATTTTTCAACTTCTCCTAAATCATATATTCCTGCACCTACAGCTCCTTAAATAATGTTTAAAGACTAAAAAATAGAAAGTATTCTTAAGGAAATTTTATTAAAAGGCCAAAGTTATGCCTAAAAAAAATCTGTAATGTCCCTTCTTGAAAATCGTAAAAGCTTCTCAAGCCAAAAGTTTCATGAAAAACTAGATAAAAAAAAGTAGATCTTATATTTGGTAATCCTAAAAAGTGGTTTTATTTTTGGTGGATATCATTATGCTTCTTTGAAATCTTAAAAAGACAAGTTTATAGATGATAATCATTGTGGTCTATTTTCTATGTAAGGAAATGATATCAATTTCTATCCAGTAGAAAGCAATAAAATTATTTATTTCGATAATGGAGTTTGGTTTGGAAAGCCTCCTTGTCTAATTTTAAACTTTGATATGATTGATAAGTGTTTCTGTAATAAAGAGTTTATATTCCTAACACCTTTAGGTGAGAACTAAGCTTTATAGTTTGGGCCGACAACAAAATGGAATCAAATCATATAAGATATTTGCATATTATAGTTTTGACTTCAAACAATCTAATAGATAATAACTAAAACAATATAAAAATATTATTAAAAATATAAAAAATATAATAAGAAATATAAAAAAATCATTAAAAATTAAATATTATAATAAAATTAAATTTAGGTTTAAAACTAATAAGAGGAAGATAGATAGATCTATCAATCAATTAAAAAATAAATTCTCATGCATGTTAATATTGTTTCTAAGTATGATTAAATTGAATTTTATAAAAATTAAAAATATTCATTTATTTTCTGTAGCAAAATACTTGTCTAAGTATCACTTTTAATTTATTTTTGCTCATAACTAGGTTCAAAATAAAATAAATCCTATTACTTTTATCTTAAATTGAGAATGTTTTTATTTTAATTTAATTCTCAAAAAATCTGAAGATTTTTGACAAAAGACATATTTCTCCCTCAAAAAATGATATTTAAATATTTAGGCTAAATTATTATTAGGCAAATAGATAAATAGATATATCAATTAATTAACGTACTTATCTCATGTAGGTTAATTTAATTAGCAAGTTATTTTTTGAGGAAATAAATATTAATAAATACTTTACAATTTATATTAATTGAATAGAGAAGAGGAATTATATTTTTATGTTTTTGTAGTTTTAATTTTTAAAAATATGAAATTTAATTGCTTTTTCATTTATTTTCTGATTTAAATTATTGATTGAAAGGATCTGAAAACTCATAAAAGTTAAGCTTTGAATAAAAAGTAAAATAAATAATTTGTTTTTGACAAAAACAAGAAAAATTTCTAACTAAAAATACAATAATTATATCAGCATTTTGATATTTGTTCATAAGTAACTAGAACAAACTAAAATATATCATTCAATAAAAAAATGAAATTAATTTTTATTTTAATCTAAATATTTTCCTGAATTTCTAAGAAATTCAACTTATTGATATACAAAAAATATTTTTTATCCTATTTCGTTTTAACATTTTAACTTTTTAAAAATTATTATTTATGCGTCATAAATGTAATAATGAAAGTAATTTAAAATTTAGTCAATAATAATTAAAGCAAATGACGAAATATTTAAGAGAAAAAAATTTTTTCAAAAGTTTTGCTCTTGATACTGATAAATTTTAGTGAGACTTTAACAGAAATAACAATTATTTTGTTAAAAAGTAGTCAGTTGTGGATTATAATACAGAATTTTTTGATTATCTCAAAGTGGTAATTTATATAATTCTTGGTAAAGTATTTGATAATTTAAATAAAATCCACATATATAATATCGATTACTTCACTTTTAATAGTTATTGTTGTCAAATTAGAAAAAAAATTTACAATATTTTGGAAAAAAATAAGAAGGAATAACTAGATCTAAAAATAAATGATGAGATAAATACTCAATTTATTACTGAAAATAAATTTTTACAAATTTTACATTTACCCCTTTACAATGGCTGTACATAGGCTAATACATTAGTATATCTTTAAGTAAAAGACTAAATATTTTAGAAATTTAGTTTGAAAATTTCCCATTAAATTTGAGAATGCCAATAAAATCCTTAAAAGCTTTCAATTAAAAAGTAAAAAATTAGATTCTAAAAAATTAATAAAAGAGCAAAACAAAAAAAAAGCAAATTAAATTGACAATAAACTCAGTAAAAAAAGATGAAAAAATTAAATTCATTTCTTTGGTATGGGTCTTATGGAAATACTCTTTATATGAGCTACAACATAAGTGATAGTAAATTATTGGTTGTTAGGATGATTCTAATGGCTTATTTAGTTTTCTGCTTCATTTTGAATTAGTTTAACTATAGTAGCAACTGGTTCAAACAATTTGTTTACTTAACTCTATGGGGATTTTATACAACATTTACATACTTCTTGCTAACTATTATTTATAGCATATATGTTTTCAAAAAAAAAAAGGAAGATAAGTCTTTTGAGCCTTCATTTGGCTTCTTACCTAAGCTGATAAACATCTTATTTGAAATAGCTTTTTCTTTAGAACTTACAATTACAGCTTTATTTTGGTTTTTAGTATTCCCAAAAGAGTCATTAGATGCTTGGCACTTATTTAACACTTCTAATTTTCACGGTGGTATGCTGATTTTATTATGGATTGATAATATATTTAATGCTATTTAGTTTAGAAAAAGCCATTTATTTCCTTTTGCAATTTATGCGATCACATATTGCTGTGTTAATTTTACCTATGTTTTTGCCTCAAATCAAGAAATTTATCCTGGATTAGATTGGGTTAGTTTATATAGCTATATTGAGTTATTATTAGGAGGAGTATCGACAATGATCCATTACTTTATAGGATATCAATTCTATAAAAGAGTAAAAAAACAACATATATCTTTAAGAGTTGATAAATAATACTTATCCACTTCAAGTGTAAGTGTAAGTTAAGAAGACAATAACGAAATATGTTCTTAAGATAATTTATCAAAGAAAAATCCTTTTATGGAATAAAAAAAGAAGGAATCCATAGATTCCCAAAACTATGTTTGAAAATAATTCTAATAATAATAAAAATAATAATTAATTGAATTTTTCACAAAATATTATATCAAATTTATATTTTAGATCTTTTATTTTAAGCTTTTTAGGCTCAATGTCAAAAAAATTTCTTTTTTTCAGCATAAAATAAATAAATTATGGTTACATTAGTTATAAAGGAAAATTTTAAATATTTATTTCTTTTACATATTTCCTATTTTTAATAGAAAAATTCAATTTTGAACATAGACTTCTATTCTTTTAAAATTGAATACTTAATAAACTAATTTAATAAACTTCTATGTTATAAAAAAGTTAAATATCCTTTGTAATAAATAGAAATTTTCATTTTTTTAACATATTTTTTATTTATTGTTTCTTTACTTTTTGATTTTAGCATTAGCAAAATACTAATAGAAGTAAATTCTTTTGTAATTGTATTTCATTCTTCATTTTAATTTACTCAAGAAAAATGTAAATGTAATGACGTGGTATTAAATAGTAAAATAATAAATAATAAATGATGTACTATCAGCTTATAGAACTTTGGTAGAATGAAATTTGTTAAATTTTTTATTTTAAAATATAAATCAAATTTAAACATAATTTCATTAAATTCCATGTTTTAATTATTAATATTTTATTATTATTGGATATGAAAACCAATTTTTTTATCTTTATTTTGTTTGAAATAAATTATCAAGTTTGTTTGAAGAATCAAACTAATTCTAAAAAATATTTAATTAAAAATCAAAACATTTAATTTAGTAGCTTCAAAAATTAGAGATTTAATAAAAAATTATTTTTAAGAAAATTTGAGAGAGTATTTAAATAATTTTTATTTTTTAAATTATCTACAAAATTAAAACTGTGATTACTCCCCTCAAATTTAATTTTTGAAATGATTAATATTCTTTCTGACATTATTGACCAAAAAAAAGGAATACTAAGCTTCTTATACTTAAATAGTTGGTTTACGTTATTTAATCTTTAATTAAATAATTTTTTAATTTAAGTCTGAAGCTGAATAAGTAAAACATGGAATATGAGTAGATTTTATATTTATTTAACATAGCAAATTTAGTTGTTTTTTGAATTTCTTTAATTTTTTGGATACAAAATTTTAAAATTTAAGTTAAAAGTATTTATATTGAAAGTAATATGAAAAGTATGAAAAATAAAAAGTAGGGAGATAATTATGATGATGATGTGATAAGAATTTTAAAAATGAAGATAGTATAAAATTACAATAAATTTATGAACTTCATATTTAATTTAATTGATGAGATAGGTTTATTAATTATGAGATATGAAATTGTAGTCCTAGATTTTTTCTGAGATTTATTGTTTTGGTTTAAAAGCTTTAGAAAAATTAATTTAAGGAATACAATTAGATCGCATTAAGTATTTCTATCATTACATTCAATGGTGTCCTAATTAGGGATTTGATTTTCTAGATTTTTTAATTTGAGGGTGCTTAGCATGATAAGCATCGATTCTATCTTCTATTTCTTCTCTGAAATTTTTAATTAAACCTAAAATTATTCAAGTAAGTTTATTATTGTAACCTTTTATTTTTATAAATTTAATTTACCTTAAACGGGCCAGGCAGCAGCATCACCCAAGGCACAGATGGTGTGCATTTCGATTTATTGAGTTACTTGCTAATTTTAATGAAAAGTAAATTTAGTTTCTCATTTTAAAATATGTTTCAATTTACTTAGAGCATATCAATTTCAGCATAGTCAGCATTACCAACGAGCAATCTTTCCATGACGTCGACAATCCAGCCAGTACCTTCTCTATTAAAATTTTTTAATTTAAGAATTTATTTTAAAAATAAATATTATTTTATTTACCTGCAGGGAGTACATTGACCACAAGATTCGTGCTTGTAGAACTTGGAGAGACGGAGAATAGCATCAATAGGATCAGTAGATTTATCCATGACGATAACGGCAGCAGTACCCAAACCAGAACCAACAGCCTTAAGAGCATCGAAGTCCATAAGAACATCATCACAGACATTCTTAGGCATCATAGGAACTGAAGAACCACCAGGAATAACAGCTAAGAGATTATCCCAACCACCTCTAACACCACCACAGTGTTTTTCAAGTAATTCTCTAAGAGGAATACTCATTTCTTCTTCAACAGTACAAGGATTGTTAACGTGACCACTAATGCAATAAAGCTTGGTACCAGCATTGTTAGGTCTACCGAAACCAGCGAACCATGAAGCACCTCTTCTCATGATAGTAGGGCAGACAGCAACAGTTTCGACATTGGTGACAGTAGTGGGGCAACCATAAAGACCAGCATTAGCAGGGAATGGAGGCTTAACTCTTGGTTGACCAGCCTTACCTTCGATAGATTCAATAAGACCCTTTATTTAAAAAATTTAGGATTAGAATTATTTCCTTTTTAAATTTTGTTGAAAGTTGAAAAATAAATTGAAATTAAATTTTATTTATTCTATCTAAAACGAGTAGAATAAAAATTGGAAATTGAAAAAATATATAATTAAGAATTTACAGTTTCTTCACCACAAATATAAGCACCAGCACCTCTGTGAATATAAACATCGAAGTCATATCCAGATCCACAAGCATTCTTTCCAATGAATCCCTTAGCATAAGCCTATTTAATTTTGATTTAATATTTTTTAATTTTCAATAAAATAAGAAATTGAATTATTTACTTCATCAATAGCTTGTTAAAGAATGTTAGCCTCAACCCAGAATTCACCACGGATGTAAATGTAGGCAGCTCTAGCACGCATGGAGAAACCAACAACTAAAGCACCTTCAACTAACTTGTGAGGGTCATTACGTAAGATTTCTCTGTCCTTGCAAGTACCAGGTTCAGACTCATCAGAATTAATAACTAAATATGAGGGTCTAGTTGTAAAAAAAATAAATAAGACATCGTGTAATACAAGAAGTGTTTAATTAATGTATATCTTTTGATTTTCAATTGCTGAGTTTTTTTTATTTTTATAATATTAAAATATTTTTCAAGTCAAATTTGGTTTATAGAAATGAAGAAGGTATGTATAATTTAGATAACTAACCAACTTAACATATTTATTTCATTTATATTCAAAATCCCTTCTCATATTCATTTGTCTATTTTTCCCTTTTCTTTCTTTTGCTTGTTAGTAATTTCATTTATATTTATTTGTTTATTTCTTATTTTTTACCTGCCATCAGGATTAACTTTAGGCATGAAGGAGTACTTCAAACCAGATAAGAAACCGGCACCACCTCTACCTCTAAGACCTGACCTTTTAATTTCATCAATAATCCATTCAGGACCGTTGCTAAGAATTTCCTTAGTTTAATGCCAGTCACCCTGTATGATAATTTAAAATAAAATTATTATAATTTTCTTAACTCTAATTTCAAAATTAGAAAAATATAGTAATCTCTATATTCTTAATCATCCTTCTTTTATACTGAATATTTTTGCTTATGTGAAAGCCATATTTTTATTTGAGTATTTTTGTTTCTAATTTTATTTTTCTAAAACTAATGACATCTCGCTACTCATATCTGAGTAAGAAAAAGAAGAATTTTTGCTTAAGAAATGAGAAATTAATGTATTTGCTTAAATTATTAATGAATATGCTCACTCTTTTCAAAGCACCCTTAACAAAAACATCACCATCACGATAAAGGTTAGTGAAAATTCTATCTTAATCCTTGAGGTTACCGTAACTTCTATTATAAGAAATAACCATGGAGAGGTTCTTGCTATTCAAAAACTTCTTATTGGCAATAACTGTAGTGTTAAAAATCTTTGATAACATTGAGACGATAAGAAGATATAATATTCAATCTACTATTTATGTTTTTATTTTTCTTTCTTTATTTATATTTTGATTTATCTCAATCAAAAAGGCCTAATACAAACTACATGCATACATGCAAATAAACAAGTAAACAATATAATCAAACAATCAATCCAATCTTAAATCTTTCTTTTGTTTGCATATAATTTTCTAAAGGTTTCTTCCTTCCTTTTTATTATTTTTATTTACTTAATCTTATTCTTTTCATTTTTAGTTATTTAAAACACATTCAAACTAGCTAGCTGCTATATAAATGAAAAGGATCTTTGCCAATATCTATAGAGGGATTATATCTTATTCTACAAGCTCTTTGATTGAAGCCTATGCCAATTAACAAATATTTAAAGAATTTATAATTAAATTCTAAACATTTCTATTTTACAAAAAAACTATGTAAAAAAAATAACTAAAAATATAAAAAAATTTTTTTTACTTTATAATTTCTACTTTATTTTCAATACATCAATTAAAAGGAATAAATGATCAATTAAAATTAATTTTAATTTTGACCAAGCACAAAAAACATTTACAAACAGTTATAAATACAATTTTGAATACAAATATAAATTAAAAAATGAGCATTTAATTTTATAAAAAGTTTTCCCTTTATTTTTTACTTTCTTTAACTATTTTTTTAAATTATTTTTTGAAGAAAAAACAATATAAAATATTTATTTATTATTTATTAAATTAAGTATTTATTTATAAGTTCTCTTATTGTTGTAAAACTTTTATTTCTTATTTCAAATTGTTAATATCATTTCGATTAAGATTTGAATTATTTTTATTATTTATTGAATATGTATGGCAAGTATTCTTTTTTCATTTAAATTTATTTTCTTCATATGATCCAACTCCTTTTAATGTAAAATCTAAGAAAGGTCCTTCTTAGACAGTTATTCTGAATTTACTTTTATACAAGATATTTGTTTTGGGCTTTTTAAAAAAAATAATTTAATTTTTATGAACTTTCAATATAAAAATATTTACCCTAAAGTTTATGTATATTTTTTATGGGTATAATTGCTATTGATGAAGAATGGCATTTGTCTTTTTAGTAGGAAGAGCCAGAGTATCTGGGAAACTTTTTACAGGTATTGAAGGGCCATTTAATGTACCCTATTTATAATAATAGTGATATTATTAAAATTTATTTAGTTTAATAATTTACTTCTGTCATTTAAAATTCAAACACACTTGGATCATCTGTTCTAACTGTATCTTCAAATTCTAGCTTAGTCATTGTATTTTAAGGAATAGCTGAGCCTCCTCTTTTTACAGTTGTTTTTAGGTGATTGAGTTTCCAAATAGCTGGAACTTTAGAGATATTACTCAAAAAGATAACAACTGTTTTGAAATTATTTATGTGAACTGTGCCAAAATCTTGAACTTCAACTCCTGAGACATCTTCAGTACCTGAAGTATTTAACTGTAATTAGGGTCTTAATAACTATCCCTCTAGTTCAATGATTTATTAGTCTCCATTAATGTAATTTAATTATAGGACACCATATTTATATACTTTATATGTTAGAGGCCACTCATCAGTGTTGTTAATTTCTGCTCCTGAAAAGTTAATTTTTAATTTTATATTACTATTTTGGACAAGATTGAATTTTGTTTCAATCTCATTCTTATCTTTGATAACCAGCTTGGTTGACTTTTATTAATCAAATTTAGCAGGAGAATTAGTGACACTTTATACTAGTTTAAAAGGACCAACAATTGAAACACTAAATAACAAATTGCATTAAAGCTAATTCACTAGGCATATTTCTTTGATTTACTTCTTATTTTCTGATAAAGCCCACTTCTAGAATTTAAGTTTATGGACACCTTCCACACTTTTCTAAATTATTAATAATTTAATTTTTTTTATAAATGCTTAGATTTTAAAGTAATTTTACCAATTTATCAAAGTAAAGCTAAGGATAAAGAGATTGAGCTTTAAGGTAAACTGCTATTGTTCCCATATTCAATAAAGGATGATCTTCAAGATTAGTACCTTCTTATTCAATAAATGTTTGACTCTCCCTTGGATTAACTAATCTCGGTTTACCTACCATAACATAATTATAGTTTGCTTCAGTTTATGATTCATATTCTATTGAAATTGATTTATTTTATCTTCCATCAATGTGCACAGACCTTGAAAAATAAATTTATTCCAATATTTATTAATAAGCCAATTGGAAAATTACCTCTCCACAATTTTGAAAGGACTTTATTGAGCTTCTTGAGGTTCAACAGGTTCAAATTTTAACTGGCAAACATTATCAGTGCCTAGATGTGGATCATCAATTTTTATGTTGAAAAAATCAGTGACATCTTTTTATTCATCAAGATTGAAAATCTTCCAATCCATCATTACATCTTTAGGCCCTGAATTAGAAATTTTAAACTCTCTCTTCAAGACAGATATATTTTTCATATATGTTCCAAAATTGAAGCAAGGCCAATCTCCTTTATAGCTCATACCTATCTAACCAGGTAATACAACTACAGGAGATCCTTTAACTTCAGCAACAAGGGGGAATTTTTAAATGGGTAGCCCTTTGATATCAATAGAAAGATCATCTTTAAAGTTTCCACATATGTCATTGAAACAAGTAATTTTTATAACAACTTCACTATGAGCTTTTAATTTTCCTTTGTTTGGCTCGCACACTATAATAGCATAAAAATTATGAAAATTAAATAAATAACAAAATAATAATTACATATTGCAATACCCTTGTTATTAGCCAAGTATATTCTTTAATCTTTTTCTAAACGTTTGGTTTGATTCATAGCTTAACCTGAACTTGATGTAAAATTATTTTTTTTCTCTATTTCATCTGTTAGCAAAACTACTGGTCTAGGTGGGAGTGGTTTCAGAGATTTTTTATTTATTCTTATCATTGATTCTCTTTTTACTATCTATGATGGCACAGAATTAATACTCTATGAAAATCTGATAACTTTATTTTAATTGTTATCTTCAAAATTCATAGGAGAAAATTTCCCTGTCAAATTTTAGCTTTAAAGACCAGATATTAAACTAAGATCTTCTGCAATGGAGTTAAGATATAATGCAGAAGTTGGAGATTTTACTTCATCATTAAGAAAAGGCTCATATTTTGAAGTGAATAATTCAAATGTTGTATTAACTCCTGAAGTATTTTTTATACAAATTTTTATTGTTTTTGGTTTATTTATTTTACAATCATAAAATTCTAAAGCTTCTAATTTTTAATTCTAGTTTTAAGTCTATGATTTAGCATCAGAAATAAAAGATTTTAGGTGACTTTTTCCAACTATAGCGTTAACACTAGCTTCTAAAGGATTCTAATTCTATTAAATATTCACGGCATTATTATCTAATAGCTCATACTCAACACTTAGTCCAAAAACATCAGCTTTAAACTCAAAGCCTAAAGGATACTCAATACCCTAACAATTCAAAACAAATAATTCATTTATCTACCCTCCCTCTAATGGTTGCAATTCAAATTTTATTGGTAGTTTTGATTTTGGAGGTATTACTCCTTTTACTGGGATAAAATTATATTTAATGTGCTCTCTTTTTTAAACCTACTCATTAGCTTCAGTCTCCCATTCAAATGAACAAGGTAAGTTACCTAAATTCTACAATTCTATGTACATCGGTGTCTTACCTTTTACAAAGCTATATTAGTTGCAAGCATAGAGAGTTTCTGATTTCATTTAAAACCTTTAAAAATTAAGTTTTTTATCAAAAATTTTGAAGCAGAAAAAAGAATTTACCTATTCAAAGTAACATGAATTTTTTGTATTTCAGCTGTCAATTCAATAAAAGTGCTCTTACCTGACTTTACCATCAATTCAATGATTTAATTAATTGAACAGGCATCTTCACAACCACATTTAACTTCTACTTCAACTTTACCTTAAGGAGGAATACTAGAAAAAGGTGGATAAAAGGATACTCTTTCAATAGCTTTTTTGTAAAACTTTTCATTTTCATCTCTTATATATAAAAAACTTTAATTGGGACTTGCTTTTTCATTCTCAATTCTTCTCAAAATAATTTCTTTGTGATCTTTTTAAATTTAAATTAAGTTTATTCTTAAAAAAATAAAAATTTAATTTATTACCATCAAATGATCCTTCCGAATTCCTTTCCTTGAAAAGCACTTCTGCTTGAACATCACTATTGTTTTTTAGCTCAAGCTTATACTTTGCAATATCTCCAGCCTTAAATAACCCAAAATCTATCATAGGCACATTAAAGTTAACACTTGGTCCAACAAAATCACCAATAAGCTTTGTAATTATATAAGGAAATGAAATGATTTGAAATAAAAATAATCTATTTTACTTCCATCACTTAAGAATGAGCTTTATCAAAATCAACTCTAAACGTTATAGATTTGTTATTTTTTACTTCTCGAGATATAAACCCAACAGTGATGGCTTTAGTTTATTTGGGTCCTATTACTCCCTTTATAATTTAAGATAATAAAAATTATTCAAAAGCTATTTATTTGATGAATTTACTTATGAATCTTTAATATCTCCTATGATTGTTGTTTAATTATTGTATACTTCACATACAGAAATTTCATAAAATATCTCTGAATCTGAATGGTTGATGAGATTAAATTCTTTTTGGTAGAGCTTATTGACAAAAAGTTAGCCTGGAAAAACATGAAATGGAGGATCTAAACTAACTTGAGAGTAAGTTGAAAGACCTATCAACTCAAATTCGAAATATGTTAAGCTAGATCTATCTGTATTACTTCCTAAAAATCCAGGCTTAACAATTTATTTTGCAATATGGAGTTAATCTCCTTATGAAACAACACCATCATCATTAAAAACTACTTCCCTATTTGTTTATCCACCTTACTTTTCATGATCATTGTTTTCTTCAAATACCAATATTTAAGGGATTTAATTGGATCTTTTAATAGATTCAGGAGGATTTCTTATGCATTAAATGGATATGTCATCTATAATTAGATTTGCAAACTCAAATATAGGTGTAGGGTCTCTAGAAGAGAAGGAAACTTTAAATTTTTTAATTTCATTAGATTCGAAATATCCTTAATTAGGCTCAATACTAAAGAAGTAATCTTCAAGTTTATCATCGAAGTTAAGTTTTTATTATCTTACATCAGTTTTATTTATAGACCAATGATATTTAACTCTTACCTGTTATTTACAAAATAGAATAAATATGATGATAAAATTATATTTTATTTATTACTGATGCTTTATTTTATATGCTTATGTATCTTGAAACAACTGTACCTGGATAGGCATCATTAAAGAATATTTTTTTAACAACTTTTTAAGGATCTAGCTAATTAACCTCAGGAATTTCACTGAGTATAACATGATCTATTCCATAAATTCCTAATTCAGCCATATTCCCTGTACCTTTCAAGGTATAAACAGCTGAAGTTAAATTATCACAAGCCAAAATAACTTTTTCATTTGTAATTCCTTCTTTTTTTGGTGTAAATGTAACATAAATATCTATGATTTCATTCTTTTATAAATAAAATTCAGAGGGGTAAATAGTAAAACTTTCTGTTTGTAAACTCTCTCCTGATTATTTAGCATCTTGCTAAGAATCTTCACAAAAAAATTTAAACCCAGCTTCTCCACCTTTGTTTTGAATTTTAAAAACCATATCTGCTTAATCTCCTAGCCAGCAACTTTAGCAATCAAGAATTTCTGGTAAGTTAATAAGAGGTGCCTCTTTCTGAGCTATTAGAGGAATCTTATTTAAAAAAGAATATTAAACACAGAAAGATTTTTTATAAAACTTCTTACTTTGAAAATATTTTCTTCAGATACAAAAACAATTTCATCCCTAAATTCTGAGAAGGAAGAAGCATAAAATTTAACATTAAGAGTAAGAGACATACCAGGCGCTATCATTCCTGTTTCTTTATTAATATCTTCTATAAAACCATTTGTTCTCAATAAATCATATTTTTAAGATAATTCTCCAGGATATATTGCTTTGCTGATTGTAAATTCATCGCTTATTTTAAAAACAATTATAAATTTTAATCAAAAGCGGTTTCTTTTATTTTTAATAGGAATTTAATAAAATAAAGAAAAAAGAATTATGATTAAATAAAATGATTTTAATAAAAATACGTTTTGGGTGGTAGAAATTTGATTCTTCTTGATATCTTACTCACATTTACAATTTTTAAATTAATTTCGTATACTTCGTTGATGAGATAATTCTGAAACAAAAGATAAGATGGTATAGCTCTAAATAAGCTACTGCTACTATCAACATCTACTATTAAATCCTTTAAATAAAAAAATATAATTTCCATATGATTTCAATTTAAAGTGTTTAAGAAATAATTTTAGTAAACTTTTATTTATTGCTCAATTTAGAAATAATGCATGTCAAATTATTATACCTTTTTTGATTCTAATTAATTGAATTATATTGGAGGTCTTACAATCTCATATCTAGGATTCCTCTTGAAATTTATGCGTTTATTCATATTTTTTATTATTTTTTCATTTTATTTCTTTTCTAAAATGTTCATCTCTTTTAAATATTATGGAATCTTTGTCTTCCTTGGTAAAAGGTTAGCTTAATTATTATTCTCAGCATTTTTGCTAATAATTGATTCTAATTGCGATTATGCCTATGAACCTAAATTTAGGCTAGGTAACTTTGCAGATTACATTCTCTTAACATTTTTGCTTAGGTTACAGCTACTTTTATTACTTGTATTTACACTATGCTCTTTACTTAATGATACTTTTTAATCTTCAAGCAAATTTTATCTTGACTTAGCTGAAAAGCTTGGTCTACTATTACTTTTTTTTAGCATATTTAATAATAAAACTATACTGAATCACAAAATAAATCAAACTATTTGATTTCAGATTAATCAAAAAGTAATTATCTGTTTATATTACTTTAAAATTAGATATTTTAAATCTTTTTCTTAAAAATTAGTCAATCAGTCAGTCAATAAATCATCACTATTTTTAAATAAAAGTTATAAAACTGCTTACCAAGCCATCATAAATTTATTTTTTGCTTACTATTTGGTATATTTTTAAATAACTCAATAACTAATTACATTTTATTAAAAATCTTTTCATAAATTATTTTTTATGCCATTCAGCTCTTGCATTTAGATAAATTATCCATCCATTTTAAAAATTTAAGCAAGTAAATTTAAATTTTGGTATTTTTTAAATTCTAACTTTATTTTTATCACAAAAAATTAGAAGATCTTAATAAATTACACCAAATTTAATTTTGAAATTAATAAAAAAAACTTAAAATTTATGAATTTGATTTTTTAATTTTATTTCTAAAATAATTTTTTTATTCAGCAGAATTTAGAAATAAGCTTTAAATATTTTTAATTTTTTTCCTCATTATGTTTATTCATAAATGATAATAATTTTTATGAAAAAACTATTTATTTAATACTTACTCATTACTAGCTTTGATAAAAGACTTTATTTTTCTATTGCTTTTAAGATTTATTATGATGGAATGATTTTATTTTTAACTATGATTACACTTTTTATTAAAGACTATTAGGGGCTGATATAATTAAATAAATTTTTAAACATATTTATATTTAAAGTAATGTTCATTAAATTAGAAAAATACACAGTTTTTTTGAATAATATTGAAATATATCCAAAAACTCTTGACCATAAATCGTGTTTTTGGAAATTAAGATATTTAAAATTATGGTTTATGTTGACAAAAATATTTTTTTAGAAATAAACTAAAGAGTGGATAGTATTAACTACTCATTAAAGATATAAAATACTTATTTTAATATACAATTATTAATATTAATTAAATAGATACACCTATTATTTTTTACTAAATTATCTAAATATTATTACATACATGATATCATTTTCTAAAGGAACATTCAGAGTTATTGAACCTGTTTTTGCAACCTTAAAATATAAGATTGAAAATGGATTACCTTAATTTACTGTCAAAGTAATTCATTTCATTTTTAAGCTCTATATTTATAAATATTATTTTGATATATATAGCATTATACAGATGTAGTTTTAAATCCTTTGCAATATGGTAAAACTTATAAAAAACAGAAATGAATTGTTTAATTACTATTCTACATTATTGAGTAATTAATATCATGAATTTATAAATCAATTTATATAAAGATGTAAAGTTCACCCTTGATGAATAATCAGGAATTGAAGAAGAGATTTAATAATAATAATATAAGACTATTTAGTTAAAAGTAATTAAATTTCAAACATATCAAAATAATTTAAGCTTATTTTTGAATTTAATAGCTTGATTTTACATACTTAGTTGAAGCAACTTCTTCATAAAAGTAGATTATGAATAACTTTGGTGTTGTTTAAGTTAGTAAAATAGATTATTCATTATTAAATTTAAAGAATGGAAATTATTTTTAATTTTAATTTGTTTATCTTTACTTAATTTGTCTACTTATAAAATAATAGATGAGTTTAAAAGTAGAATACCAGTAATTGTATCTAAAGAAAATGAAGATCTTTGCATCACATTTTTGTGATGAGATATCTATGTACCAATAAATCACACCAAGCTTTTAAAAATAAATCATTAAAATCTATTTTATATTTTATCTATTTATAACTCTAAAATAAAATAAAATGTAAATTTATAAATACATACTTAATTCTAACATTTCCTTTTTCAAAATATAAAATTTAAATGAATATTTGATAAGATTTCATAAGTAAATTCACTAATAGATTATTAGATGCACTATTATTACTATTTTTTAAAATTATATTTTATTTAATATCTCTATTAAACTCTCAAATGAAAGCTAATTTTTATTTCATACATTTTACACTCTTTTGTGATTAAAAAAAAGAAACTTCAGCCAACAGAAAACTCATAAAAAATTACTGATGAAAATGAAATCATGGATGGAAGAAAATAATATTTAAAGGTTTATTGAATGTATTTAGATGTCTTATTTTCCAATCCTATATAATTTTCTTTATAAAAAGCAGTTAATTTACTCTCATATTTACCATATAATAAAATTTTGTAGAATATTTAACATTCTTAACTCTTTTTGTAAATTTTGAATTAACAAAATGAAAAATATTGAAAAAACCAAGAAGGTTACAAGTTTCTTAATTGATTTTTTTTATTTGAATTTTGAATTATAAAATAGAATACAATATTGATTTAAAAACATAACTTAGATATTAATTGTAAAAAACCATTAATTTATTTAATTAATTTAGCTTAGATATCAACTAGAACTAGTCTCTGAGAATTCTTTGAAGAAGTTAAGCTTGAAAGAGAGCATAAATGCAATTTAGAAGCATCCAATAACACCTAAAATGACATACTTCTTTTGAGTAGGGAGGTTTCTAATGTCACTTTAAATATTATTTGTTTAATTAATTTCTTATTTAAAAAGAATATTTACCCATAAATGTTAACGATGATGAAGATAGTAGAATTAATGAAACCATAGATAGTTAAAATCCATTATAACCACTATTTTATTTATATTTTTTAAGCTTTATAAAAATTATTTAAATTGTAAACTGTACTGAAAAAGGAATTGTGTTCAAAGCTGCAACAATAGCAAAGGAAGCCATAGAGTATCCATATAAGCAAATAGCCTTTTTTAATTCGTTATAAAAATAAATTTCTGATAACCTATGAACATTTTTTACTTCAAAGGGAGTAGTCTCACCACCATAGCACTTAATCAATATTGAGAGTAAGACAGGGAAACAAATACCAATGCCATAAATCTATATTTATAAAAATTAATATTAATTAATGCTTTAGAATAGACAATATGATAATAAACTAAGCAAATAAAGAACTTATAATAATTAGTAAATTTTTACCAAAATAGCAGCTAAAGGAGCTTTATTGAAGTTAACCTCATATTTATCTTAATTCTTTAAAAAAAAACATATTAATATTTCCAGAAAATAATTATTTTTTATTTGAATCTCTTGAAAGTATTTTACAGAAATATAGCTTGAAAGGTTACCGCAAACGCACAATAAGAAAATAACTGTAGTTAATACCCAGAAAGGACCCCATCTTTTTAAATAAATTCATTAAAATATTTATCTCGTATATTTTTTAACTTATATAATTACAAATCAGGATTTCTTTTGCTCTAAAATTCAGGTTTTTTGGGAATTAAAACATTAATCAATTTATTCTTGACTTCTGTACTTGTAACATTGAAGAAAGGTTGGTAATATCTGATTTTTAACAAAACATTTTATAAATTTTAACACCAACACGTGTATTAATTCTTTAAATTACTCAATTGAAAAAACTCCGCAACATCCAGTTGATTTCTATTTGTTGAAATAAAAAAAATGAATATAGTTATTTTAGTTTTGCTAAATAAATATCTTTTTAAATATTAGTATTCTATTTTACTTATTAGATTTCTTCAGGTTTTTATTGTTATTAAGAAGTTTCCTTAACTGCACTACCACTTTGTGATTCAACATCAGCAGGTATTTTAACATTTGCTGATCCAAAAGAATTTTGGTAGTTATCCTAATTTACAATAATTGAAAATAAATATCACTGCTGCTTTACATACTAAATATTCTATAAAATTGAGTAATATTATAAATACATCTGATCCATATAACCCTTATGGTTAATGATTGTCTTGTTAAAAGTCCATTAATTAACACTACTGCTAAATATATTGTTTTTAATTTATTAAATATTTTTTTGATTTCGTTTTTATTATATTTTTTAGATTAAATTCCTATTTATTTTAATAAATCAATTGATAACAATCTAATTATATTCAAATAATCTAAGTACAGCTCAAGGTACTTAGAAATAATTATTCCATTCCTTCATCTATTTTAAATTGAATAAAAATTATATTTATTTTGAAATTTACTTTGTAGTACTCTATTAGTATCAATCAACAATAAGATATTGTCAAAACATTAAATTTCTTTTAAAATTTCGAATGAAAATTTAGTGTTTTGTAAAAAATTTGAGCTAGTTTAAAATCATA
This sequence comes from Tetrahymena elliotti 4EA, assembly GCA_000231825.2. Taxonomy (NCBI): domain Eukaryota; phylum Ciliophora; class Oligohymenophorea; order Hymenostomatida; family Tetrahymenidae; genus Tetrahymena; species Tetrahymena elliotti. Next base: position 605,803 of record JH720314.1, on the reverse strand, counting down.
TTAATACAATATTAATTCTAAATTTTTAAGTAAAAATTTAACCTAAAAAAAGTAGTTAAATTATATTTAATTGTTATTTCTAATTATCTCAATTTTCAACCAAAAATTATTCTAAAATAATAAAAATAAAGAAAAACTAATCTTTATGATATTGCTCTCAATTATTTTAAAGTTTTCTTTAAATATGGTTTTCATAGCTCTATATTTATATGTTTTTAAGATGTAAGTTAAAAATAGATATTGAATTATTTTTAGATTTAATCAAAAAATTTAATTTTTTTTGAATGCAGATTCAGTTAAAAGTAATATTTTTTATAAGATTAAGCCTACTGAATATTAAATAAAACATTAATTCTAAATTTTAATAATACAATTAACGGGGAAAAAAGTAGTTCAAATATGTTTAATTGCTATTTCAAATTAATTCTTCAATAAATGGTAATTCTAAAATAATAAAAATTAATTAGGAAAATATGAATTTTTAAAAAAACCATACAATCAAAGATAAATTAACCTTTATGTTTTTATATTCTACATAATTTTACAGTTTCTTTAAAAATGGTTTCAAAATTAAGTTTATTGAGTGCCTTTACTTGATTTATTTAAAAATACATATTGAATAATCTTGTAAGTTTTAAATTAAATTTAGAAACAAATTAATTTTTTTAATCTAAAAACTTACAATTAATTATTCTTTAATTAAACTCTTAAAAATTAACTAAATTCTTATTTGAAAATAATAAATAATTAAATATTTTTTTTCTAAAGATTTTAGAATTTATAAATTTTAAATGAAATCTATCATATAAAAATATAAAAGAAATTATCAAACATTAATACTAAAACTTAATTTAACTAAATTTATTGTTATTAAATTGGATTGATTATAAATTTATTCAATTATCCATTGTTTATTCTTCTAGAATATTAATTTATAGTTACTCTTCTGCTCCTTCTTACTAATAATTTATTTTTAAGGCTTTCTCTTTGGGTTAATATATCTTATTGGCCCTAACTTTTTAAGGTTTTTCTTATTTTTGGTTTTAAATTCTCATGTCTTTTAAACTCTAAAGGTTCAAATTTACTAAATTTAAATCTTAATCTTTTACACTAATTTAATTTGAAAATATAAATAATTGGTTTATTTATTAGATTAAATAATTTACATTAAGAGTTAGCCATCGTTACTTACTTTCAGAGGGGCTTTAAATATACTATCACTATTATTATTGAGGCAAATCCACTTTTTATAAAAATTAGTTAAAATAAAAAAAATGAATAAAATTTTACCTCTTCAGAAATCAAGTCACTGAGCTAGAAATTCTCTACATCTTTAACTAAAATAACACACATGTTACTGACCTATAAATAAATTTATTTATAGATCATATTATAAATTGATTAAAAAAAATAAATTGATTATACATTTACAGTATTGTCATATGAAAATATGATGTTTGATAAGTCTTCCAAAGTGTCTTCTTGCTTTACTATAATCTCATATCTGTCTTTTAGAGTACTATTTTATGAGTCTAAAATTCTTACATAAAGCTTATATTAATTTAGTTCTAAATTTTAAACTGCTGTTTCTTTAAATTCTACAGCAAACTCAGTTTTTTCACACACGAATTGTTCACTCAAAAGTCCCAATTTGTAGAGTCTCCTCATTTTGAATTGATATTTTTCTCTAACTTCAAAGTCTTGGCATAATTGAGTGAATTGTGGAATATTTTTTGCTCTTAATATTTTTCTAATCGCCTCTTTCAATTCTTCTAGGTTCCAGCTTAAAAATATTTTTGGTTAATTGAAGATGAATTAAAAAATAATTTACTTTCTATCAGTAATGATTTCTCCAAGCTCTTCAAATAAGAAGAATATATTTGCTTCAAACAAGCTCTATGGCTATGCTATAAATAATTTATTTCTGAATTCATTTTAATTGCAAGGTATTCCATATTAGATATAGACCTTTCTATCAAAAGCATGGTTCTCTTTAATTAAAGAATTCATGTTTTTGATCTCTTTTCCCATAGGACCATCAAATCTCAAAATAACTTAATCCTATTAAATTCTAACAAAATAAATAAATAATTTTATATAAATTTAAATTAAAAGATTACTTTAGCTCATCACAAATAGTTTTCTTAAGACATTCTTCTTATTTCCTTGAATCTATTTTTATTTTTTAAGTAAATTGAGTTTACAGCTCTTCTTCTTATGTAGGAACATTGTAACGGATAAATATTGCGCTTGAAATTTCTTCAAATTTATCAACCCACTTATATTACTAGGCAGCTTCTTCTCCTAAAATTTCAACAAATAAAATTTCTTCTTTGGTTATTTCCAATTCTTTTAAAGATTTTTCACCAAGAAAATTCAGCTGTTATCCTAAAATTTAATCTTCTGAAATTATTTTTCTAAATATAAGAACCTTTTTGTAATCAGAGACATTGAGCTTAATGCAAATTAATTTCTGCAATCCCTCTACAGTTAAAGAATAGTTAACATCATCAATTTTAATTACTTCTAAATTCGAGCTTATGTCGTCAAGACTTAAGTTATGGTCATTTGCTAAAGATATTTAAATAAAATTATCATTTTTATTTTATTCTATTTCCATTTCAGGATTAATTTAATTTGAACTTTCTTCTTGTTATTATTTATTTTTCATATCAATATCATATTTTAATGTAATAACTTAATTAGCTTCTTGTTTTAATTTTTCTTCCTTTTCTAAAATACTTTTCAAGTACTATGGAATGGATTCATCATTAAAAGTATAATTTGTATCTTTATCATATTTTCTATAAAACAGCATATAGGCATTATTGAAATCAGATCCACCATATGCTTTTTTTATAACATCGTCTAATTCCATGTAAGTAACAGAGGAATCATTAAATTTATACCAATAATTATCCTCAAATGATTTAATGAATGCATAATAATGTCCACCATATGCACCTCCACTATGCATACAAATAGAGAAAAGTTCATAAACATTATCTCCATCTTTTAAATACTCCTAAATTTATTATTGTGTTTCATCCCAATAAGATTAATAGCTTTCATTTAAATATTCTAAGAATTCCTGTTATTGCTTTTCTTTAGCTTATTTTTCTTATTCAGAATTGATATTCTAATTTATCTATCCTTTATTATTTGCATTTTAAAATAAAGGAGGTGCTTATGGAATATTAGCACTATTTGAATTACTCTCTTATCCTAAATTTGTATTAAGAATATTAATTGGAGGAGGAGGTGGTATGGAATTATTCTGATTTTCTAAATTCAGTAAAATAGGAGCAGGTGGAGGAGGAGGAGGAGGTAAATTTAATGGTTTCTAATCCTATGCGTCATTTACTTCTAAAACATATTTTTCTCCTTTGACATCATCTGTAAATAATTCAATTTCAACTTCTTCTTTTGAGCTCTTTTCTTTTTTATTTTTTAATCTTTCATTTTTTAAAAAGTCTTTTAAACTTTGTCCTTTCTGCTTAGTCTCTTCTTTATTAGTCATTGTTTTTTTAGTTTCATTAGCACTAGTATGAGTTTAACTTTATGATTTAGATGATTCTTTCTATTTTTGTGCTTCTTCTTTCTGCTTTTGTAATTCTTCTTATTCCTTTTGTGTCTAAATTTTTTTATCCTCAAATCTGTTTTTAATGTCTTATGGGATTCCCTGATATCCTCTAAGTAATAATATAAAATACATATTTGTGTTGTTTTTAAATTCAAATATTTTACTAAGAAAATTGGTTCATGTTCAGGATATATGGAAACTTGAATAGATTATTTAATTTAACTCTGCGATCCATCATATAATCATAAGTAAATCTATTCAACTAAATTGTTAAAATTTAAGGAATCCTTTCAATCCTACAACCCCTTTAAGCATCTTACTTTAAATAAAATATTTATTTTAATGTATAATTGAAAAAAAGTTACTTTAGAGTTGCAAACTCCACAAAAATATTTATTATCATTATTAAGATATTCAGGTCTCATTAAATTAACAAAAGCCTCATCAATAGACTCGTTTTTAATATTTTCAAAATCATTTTTAATTGTTAACTAAATATCTAAAAATTATTCTTCCCTTAAACTTTCATTTAAGCAATACAGACACTTAACATAATTTACCATATTTCCTTAATATAAATCATTAATGAATTTAATTTTAAAAGTGTTATCTATAGCTTCAAATAAAATTCTTATAAACTCTTAACTATCATGCTATTAGAATGCCTCTCCACTATTCCATCCAAAACTCTTTATTAAATCTTATGTACTGATTTTCTTGTCTTTTTTAAGTTAGAGTAATGCAAAAAGCTTTTGAATTTACACAGGGATTGATTTCTCTATTTGTTTGATTTTATCAACATCGACACTATTTATTTAAATTATAACTCTATAAACTATAAAAAATATTATTTAAAGTCCTACTTTTGAGAGAATATATTATATCTGAACTATTAAGTCATAAACAGAGTTTAAATTACACTATTCATATAGCATGTTGCACCTTTAAAATAAAATAAAATATTATACAATTATTAAGCTATTATGTTAGAATAAAAATCTACCTATGTTTTATATTCCAAAATACTTTTGATCAGCACTAATTGATTTGCCCTTAAATTTTTCCTATTTTTTTATAAAATATTAAATAATCAATAATTTTGGAGAGTAATACCTATGATTTCATTTTCTAAAACCCAAATGATATTTTCTTTTTGATAAATTTTTTGATTTTTAATAATTAAACAAATAATATCAGAAAAATACTCTTAATAAATAACAATCTTGTTAGATCTTAAAAAAATTGTTTCTATCAGTATTCAATCTGATTAATATTTCTAAAAAATATTAAATATAAAATGATATCTTTTAAAATTTCATTTCTTATCAAAATTTTCTATTAAAAAAATTTTATAATTCTCCTCTCTGATTATTCAAAAATATTAAAACATTTTTAATTTTGAATTATTTCACAATAATTTATTATTTTCTTATTAATCATTATTATCAATATCTTTTCATTTTTATTTTTAAAATATGAAAAATTCAATTAAAAACGTTTCCTCTTAATATCCTTAATAATAAAAAAATATTTATCAAAATAAGTTTATTAAAATCTTTCTTTGGAATTATACCTCTTTTAATTTATAAATAAAAATAAGTAAATTTTCTATTTAGGTTTATTATTATCATTTCAGTATTATTTTTTAAACATTTTTATGAAAAGATAAAATATTGTTATTTCACTTTTTAAAAATAAATAGTAATTTAATAAACTTTTTTTTTGTTTAATCAATATTCTCAAAATTTATCAATTAATAATCAAAGATACGAAAAAGGATTATTTATTAGTTTATTCAATAATAGAGTTTAAAAAAATATTGACAAGAAAGATAAAATAAATTTTTAAATTAAAACAAACAGTAATATTTATAGTTAAAAAATAATTTATTTTTTATTTTTGTTAATTGCTCTTTTAGATCAAATTTTAGCAAAGATGAAATTTCCAATTTCTATTTCAACTTTTATCCCAAATTCCTTTTAAACAATTTTTTATAACTAATTTTTTTAAAAAGTTAAATTTGTTGAATGACTGAGAGAATGAATAATTTACCGATTTAATAGAATCTGTTTAGAAAGTATAGATTTGATGGTATTAGATAAAAGTATTACTAAAGTCTCTTTGCTTTTGTTCAAATTTTTCATATAACTACTGTTATGAAGAGGTCTTGAGTTGCACTAAAATAAAATTTTATGAAATATTTTCATTTTAAAACCCAATAAAATTACATTCATAAGCTAAAAACTGTAACTAATAATTTTCACTACTATTTAGCTGTTCAATAGCTTTTTTACACTGAATCCATTTTTCTAATTTTGCTTTGAACTTTTTTTCATTAAAAATAGTTCCATCATCTAACAACTTTCTATTTTATTTCCTTTAAAAATATTTAATATAATGCGATTCTATTAAAGCAAATAATACATTTCTTTGATGAGAGTGTTTTGCTTTTCTAAAATCTTAACAGCTTGAACATATTCACTTTGCTCACTTTAAAGCAAGAAATTATCAAGGAAATCAGGCTTAACAATAAGTTTAACAAACCTTTAAAAAAATATATAAATCATTTTAATTGTAAAAGTTTAAAATTTACTTAGTCAATATTTGCTATTCTTCTATTGTGATATCTTCTCTTAAAACTTTTTTTCCTTTATTTTTAATAATGTGACACATATTAATAATATTAGCAAGACAGGATTCAACATCTTTTTAATTTTCAATTAATTCTTTAAGAAGGTTCATCATTAAAATTAAATATTCTCTGTTTTATGAGAGCTCTTTGTTTTCTTACAGACTGTTAGTCATGAAAGCAGTAAATAATTCAAAGTAATCATGGAAAGCCTTATTTTATTTCATTTCTTTAATTTCATCAATAATGCTCTTGATTGTTTATCTAATAAACTATTTTTTTTAGTTTAGAATTATTTTTGCATTTTTATTATTTTACCATTCTTTATTCCTGTGTGCTTTTAATTTAATGTTAAGAAATGAGTATTTGATCGTATATTTCTTTAATTAAATAAGTTGAGAGATTTAAGCCATTTTCACTATTCTCTAAAAGCTATTTAAACTTCCCTTTAGATTTAAAAAATAATATTAATCTAGAAGAACTAGGAAAAAAACTTATTTACCTTTTAAAGATTTGTCAATGCCTGTAAAGTGAGTTATAGGATGGAAATATACTCTAACTTAATTTACTTTATCTGCAATAGTAGACTAAAAGAACTCACAAAATTCCCAATCTATTAACTTAGGATAATCTAATATAATTCCCTTTAAAATATGTCTATTCATTAGATGATAATAAATTTCTCATTATTTAATATTCAATTATCTAATTTATTACAGTTGACTGTCTAAAAGTTCCTTTACTGATATGCTATCGTCGTGTTTGATGTCAATTAACTATGTTTTATGAAATTTATATTTAGAAATAGAATTTATGATTTAGTGAATTTGTCAATTACCAGTAATTGAATAGCTATTGTGTTTTGTATTAGGCTCTAGATAAGAGCATAAAACTTATAAAAAGCGTATTTCAACCCTTGCAAAGTCTTTTCATATTTTTTATCATATTTAATGTCATACCATTCTGCAAATTATTTAATTGGTATTTTTTCTACTCCTTTTTAAGAAGAATAACATAAAGAAAAATATTAGTATAGTTCATAAATGGAATATTTAAAGAATTTTTTTAATATCATGCATGAATACCTTGATCCATTTTATAATTGTATTTCTTAAATTAATATTTAATTTGCTTGTCCTTTTATAAGTTAAGAGATAATTTCTATTTATTTTCTTTTAATTATTTTAAACATCAATTTAATTATAAAATTTTTGATATGTCTACTGACAATTAAAAATTAAATGAAAAATTAATCATAATGTGTAAACATATATTCAGTTTACATGCAATATAAATTTCTTCTTTAATAAATTTTAAAAAACTTGTTCTTTTCATCAAATTATAATAGAATTTATCCTCTTCAAAAATAAAAAATATTCTTATTAATCTAGTCAAATAAATATCTTTTTGTGCTCAAACACACGTAACCTATCCAATACTGATACAAAATTTAAGAAGAATCATATTCAATTTTGATGATCCTTCAAAATTAGTAAATTTATACGGTCTTTAATCATTGCAACTTAATTAAAAACAATTCCAAAAAATTAATTTATATCAATATATCAAACAAAAAGTAAAAATACTCAAAAGTTTAAGCAAAATAAAAATGGCCACCAAGCAAAAAGTTACCTTTAAGATCACTTTGACTTCTGATCCCAACCTTCCCTTCAGAACGTAGGCGTTTTATATTCCATTTTTCGAATTAAAACTCATAAAAAAGCTATCAATTTGGAACTAAGCTAATTAAATTATTAATTTCTTTTATCAATTAAAATAGCATTAGCGTTCCTGAAGAAGCTCCTTTTTCAGCTTGCATTAAATACGTTGCTGAATAAGTAATATTATTTAAATAAATTATGAAAGTAACTAATGATATTTTAATAATAATCAAAAGTTTAAAGTTAATCATGCTACTTCTGCAATTATTACTAGCACTGGTGTTGGTATCAACCCCGAACAAACAGCAGGTAATATTAAAAATAAAAATGGGATATTTTTCTTAATAAAATATTTAATATTTAACAGGAAACGTTTTCCTTAAGCACGGAAGTGAATTAAAATTAATTCCCAGAGATAGAGTCGGAAATCAATGACAAAAACAAGTTATTTCAATTCAAGTATTTTGATAAATGTTACATATTCATAGTATTATTGTCTTATAAAATTTCCTACCAAGATATATCAATCAATTAATCAATATAATTAAGTAAATTTATATTTTTAAGCTATTGAAAAGCAATAGAAACTTGTATTTTATCTATTTGCATAAATATATAAAAACAATCATATAATCTAAAAGAATATATAAAAGAAACAACTTAGGTACAATGATTTTTCTTTAAAAAATTCAAAATGGATTAATTTACATTTTAAAAGATTTTTTATGAACCAAATCAGAAATAATATTTGTTTAATTTTGAAATTGCTAAAAGTTAAGAAATTTTCTTGTGAAATTTATTTTACAAATTTTAGAGTTTTTTTTTCAATTGTTAATTAATTTTTTTATGTTTGATTTATCAAGAAATTGATTCAGTTAATTTTTTTTTCTTTTTATTAATTTTTAGATGATTTTTTTTTCTTATTTTTGTGTTTTTAATATCAGTTAATAATAAATTTAATGTTTTTTTAAGATTTATTTTAATATTATCAGTAAGGTTTTACGAGTTGTTTTAAGAAATAATAAGATGATTAGAAAATTATGTTTAATTTTTTAAATATTTTATTGATTTTTTGATGAATACTTTAGATTATAGTCAATTAAAATTTCAGAGCTTTTAAGTTAACATTACAAATCTCAAATTATATTATTTTATTCAACGATTGTATAGTTTATCATGACTGCGAAATCGATTAAAAACTTAATATAGGTGGCATATATCAAAAATTAAAAATAATGATATTTGAGATGTGTTTATTTTAACTAACCCTGCTTTGTATATTGGTTTAGTTTTTGCATTTTTTATTTTAGATTAGATTTATATTGTTTAAAAACTAATGGAGAAGGAGGATAGATTGATTGGATATTTGTATAGTGTTTCAGGATTTAAAATGATTATTTTCTAAATCTAATCTAATTTTTGTCATGCAAAAACATTTCTATCAATTTCAATATACTCACTTTTAATTCTTTTAACCTAATTTTTTTAGTTTTTTTCTTTTTAATTCATTTTCTGAATTTGTTTTTTAATTAAATATTATCTATTTTTTCAACGGTAAATTTTTTTAAATAGAATTCAATTTGAAAAAATAAGAAAAACTTCAAAAATAGATAGAAATTAATTAACCTCTCTAACAAAATTAAATAAATTTTATATAGCCAACCCTAAAATATTTTTATGATTAATTTAAAAACTGAACTATTTTAATTTTTTTAAATAATTTTTCATGAAAAAATAATTAAAATGCTCAAAAAAAGTAGATTAACAGCAGCTAGATAAACATTAAATTTAACCAAAAAAATTATTTAAAAAGATAATCTAATTATTTTTAAAATAAATTTAAATGATAGGAGTCTTTATGAAAGAAAATAAATTTTGAGATGAAATAAGTTTGCTTTAATAATAGATTTTTTTAGGTTTGATTGATGGATGAATGAGAATATTTTGTTTAGATGGACGAAAGAAGATAAAAAAAGTAAATATTTGATGAGAAATAATTATTTATTCTGAATGAGGTATTTAATAGATCATTTATCATATAAAGTATGGAATGGTTAAGATTTTGATTTTTATGATAGTTGGAAGATAATTAAAAAATATTGCTGAGATAAAACATAAAAATAGTATCAAATTTCAATTAGTTTTATAATTATTTCAATAGTAAATGCTTGATTTTATGAAAATTATTAAATCAAGATAAGAAGAAATTTAACTGTGATTCATAATTATTAATATTACTTTTACATAAAAAAATAGATTAATTCGGCCAAAGCTTAATATTTTTTGAAAGATATATAACAATAATAATTATAAGCAAATAAGCGAATTTAAAAACCTACTGTGGGGTATTGTTTTGAAATAGGTTTACAAGAAAAAATTAAAGATTGAATGAGTTTAGAACGTGACGAGGATTTAGCTGTTATTGAAGATACCTTAAAAAAGCTAATGCAAAATGTAGGAACATTTATTTGATGATTATGAAAATAATATTTTAACTCAAGCGAATTGAATTTTAACTCAAGCGAATTGAATTTTAATAGATTAATGAATCTGCGCTTTAAAAATGAAATGTACTGTAAATTAAATATTTTTTAAAAATAAAAATAGATGTTCGAGTATGTTTAGAAATATATTGATAAAAATGAAGATATTACTTATATGGAGGAAAATTTCCTTAAGGATTATACTGATTTAGCTATGTTTACTGATATAATTGTTAAATTCTTTGATTTCTTTGTTTTGAAAGTTGATGAAAAAATTAAGTAAATTTTATTCGCCTCATCAATAAATAAAACATTTTTGAATGTTCTTAATTTAATCAAGAAAAATTAAAAAAAACGGGGAAGATAATGATGATAATTTTTCTATTACAGAAAACGAAGATTATAAAAAGTTAGAAGAAATACTTTAAAAACACGAGGCTGAGAATAGAGCTTATTTAAGAGTAAATGATTGATTTTTCAAGTCTTACATACTAAAATATTTCTTTGATTTATTTTTTGTATAAATCATTTCAAAGTGCACAAAATTTAGAATTATTTATTTTGGATTTGACAAATAAAATATCAACATTATTTTGCCAATAATAATGAATAATAAATATTTTAATTGTGCTTATAAAAAAGACTAACTTTCATTTAAATTTTATGTATTAAAATTAGACCTAATTGTAAATGAAACTGATGATTGAAGGGTTGAAACAGAAATAAGAAGAGCTTGAAAAAGAGAAATAAGAAATAATTAATTCCACTAAAGCTAATCTTTAAGTAAACTATTAAAATTATATTAAAATTCAAGTGCTTTCAATATTTTTTCAGTAAAAAACAAAAGAAACATCATTCCTTCATGAGGAAATAAAAAATCTTCAACTTGAAATTAAAAAATAAATGGGAATAAACAACAATTAAGAGTACAGTATTAAAGAATATGAAGCTGAGCTCAATGAATACAAACTGACATGCAAAAAACTTTAAAAATAAATTAATGTAAATAGCATTAAATTAAATAATATTGAATAAAAATATTTTTTTAAAGGAAATAACAAGAGTTGGTAGCTCTTAAAATATTTTACCAAAGAAGGATGGAAGTGTTAAAGCTATGAATATATCTCTCAACTTAAAAAAATCCTTAAACAACGAAATAAAGCATAGCTCTGATCCTGACTTGAATAAGCATGCTTTAAACAGTAACAGTAGCAGTAGAAATAAACACTAATTAAATGCTAGCAGTATTAGTACACTTTGTACTAATACGAACTAGAAATTAGGAACACCCAATAAAAATGAGCGTGGTAAAAGCACTGGAATAGGTTTTATCTAAAACAATTTATTATCTGTCTCTAGCAGAGGGGGGAATTCTGTATTAAATAATATATACCTATCACAATACAGCAGCAGCAATGGAGCTACAGGAGCATACATAGGAGGAATTAGCAGCACTAATACTTAAAGTTTAAACAGTCATCCTATGCAAGAAATTCAAGATTAATTAAATCAACAATAAGCTAGCTCTGCATAAAAAACATTTTAAGATTACTCAATAAAATAATAGCTTTTTAAGTAAATTAAAGATGTCAATAAAGAATCTTTGAATAAATCTAAGTAATTCATTCATTTAATTAATCATTTTGTTTCTTCTTTTTTGAATATTATTTAGCTAATTAAATGAAATTTTGTAGTCAATAAATTTTAAATTTTTAATAGCTAAAAGGATTAAAAAATTAACTCCCACAATACTAGCTAGCATATGGAATCAAAAGATTTAGCTGCATATTTAAGCAGTGGTCCTATTTAATCAATATAAAATTCAAACAATAACTCATTTGTTGGAATGAGTGCTTCTTTAAAAGCTCATAAGAGATCAAAAAGCTAGCAAGGAGGTAAAATGAAAGGTGGACCTCTTGTTAACAACTAAAATTTAAATTCTGCTGGAAGAGCTAATAGCAGTCTTAATTAAAGAAACCGCAATCTAAATTCATCTAACTATCATCATAATACATCAGCTGCAGACTATTCTTCTTTAGTGAATATTTTGAATAAAGATTCATATCTGGATATGAATATCTCATCACTCAACCCAACAGGTAACTAATTATTTATTTTTACAAAACAAATTTTAATTAAAATAATTTTAATAAAAAGTTGTGGTAAACCCAAACAATAATTCATTTAATAAAATACCGAACAAAATAACTGTTGGTAGTGTTTAGAGTTAATCAAATAATATAAGCAATAATAATATTAGCAATTCTACTCAATAATAAATGATGATGTAGCTTTACAGCTAAGGAAATCATATAGGATCAGCTACTAGACATGTATATAGTTCTAGCGGAAAAAGACCTTAATCAAGACAAAACAAATGAAACTTTACCAAATAAATAAAAAGAATTTAAGTTATAATTAAAACCTAAAAGTGCAATTTTCTAATTCATCTTACTTTTTCCTATCCAGCACTTAAAAAATTTTGATTATCAAAAAGATTATGATTAATTAATTATAAATTGAATGCTTAAATTAACAAACAAAAAGCAAAAGAATCTATAAATAAATTTAATATAATATATAAAATTAATCAGTTCCCAAAATTAATTATTGTACATACCTACATAGACTATAATTCATTCTTGTTTCTAAATTATTAATTCTGAATTCTAATTGTTTTTTATACAAAATTTCTTCAAATAAATTGTCATGAAACTAACAAAAATTATTATTGAATTTGAATATTTTTTTAATTTTATTTATTCTAGTTTTTAAAAATTTTTCTCTTAATCAGTTTATCAATTTTATTTAATCATTTTAATTATCATTAACTATTCTTAATAAAAGAGATAAAAATCATTAAATCTTAAAGCTGCTACTACTACATAATATTATCTCTGAATATTGCTGCTAATATTTTCTAAATTTAAAAAAAAAATTAATTGAAAATTAAACTTTTATTAAAGTAAAATTTGAAAGATTTTAAATGTAATTGAAAATAAACAAGAAAAAATTTACTTTAATTTAAATTCATTTTAAGATAAAATTATAAATTATTTATTAATAATTTTGTTTGAGTATTTATATAGAATATCCAATACACTTACACTTGATCATCTTCGAAATTTAGAATGAAATATTTAAGCTTAAATTTAAATAGGGAAATATTCTTTGGAAAAGTACCAGGATTCTACTAGGCTCAAAAAATAGAGTGGGGTCTGCAATTTCCCTTCAGAATAGAAGAGGTAGAAGAAAATTTATTTTAAAATATAAGATTTCAAAAAATCTAAAATTATGTTTCTAAAAGAATATTTTATTGTGATATGTCTTTAAGTTATTTTATTAGAGTATGAAAAAAAAAATAAATTCTTTTATTTTTAAGTATTAAAACAATTATCAGTAATTATAAATAAACTATTTTCTAGATTTTGCATCTCGAATAAAATACATTTTTTATCTTTCTTGAGATTCAGATAGAAAATTTAAAATGTTTATCAAAATTGCTATGCAAATATTAAATAAAAAGTGAAAAATTATGATAAAATTTTTTAATGATTATTTGGTTGCTTATTGAAAGTTTTTACAAGTTAGATAGTCTAAAGCTTTTAAATTATCTAAAACTACTTCATTTAAAACTAAAATTCAACTCATTATAATTTTTAGTTTGCAATAAATTTTTGTTTACAAAGAAAGATACAACATTTAATATAAATTATTCTATAAAGCTAGTCTATTTTAAAAATAAAAAACTGCTTCTTAGTTCAACTTTGAGTTTGGTTCAATAACTCACTCACTCATGATCGAAGTCATTATAATTATTAGAATTTTCCAAAATTTATTCCTTCATAAAATCAAGCTTTTATCTTAGGGTTGAGAAGCCTCTTCTTAATACTTCAACAGGCTTCATAACTCCTGTAGTTTCAACTTTGAAGAAGAATTTATCCTTTTTATGATCTATTTTGATTAATTTAGGTTTTTAGTAATCTTCAGCACACTTGTAAACACATTCTTCGCAATACATACACTTCATATGATCTTAGACTTCCAAAGTGTTAGTGTGAGGATTAATACCAAAGACTTTAGTAGGACATACATTTACTAAAGCCTTCTTCTATTCAATATCTAAATTTTAAATTTCTTAATCGAAAATAATTTCTGGTTCAACTGAAAAAGTAGAGATGCAGACAGGGTTCCATTTTGAATGCATTTTACCAATACCCTTCTAGGCTTCACACTCAAAGTGAATTTATTGACCTTTAGATAATTTAATAATAGGAATACCTACTTCTCTCTTATTTCCATATTCATCAGGTAAAATTGAGTAAACTTTAATAGGACGAACTGCATCTTCATCAGTGTAATCTTATCTTTATCTGAGATCAAGAGAAGTAACTTCTAAGACTTCATTAGTACCATTATACATTTTCAAATCAAAATGGATTGTACATCTACTACATTCACCTTGACAATTACAATTCCAAATGTAGTTATAATCATCAACTTTAGCAGAATTTAAGGGAATCAAACCTAATCTATGTGCTATGTATTCATCAGGAAGAGAAGATGTATTCTCATATACCTTGACGTTGTGAATAGCTATTGTTTCAATTTCTGCCAAAAGAATTCTTCTTAATGAATTTGCTAATGAGATATCACAATTTTCAAGAGTAAATTCGCATTTGAATTCTTCAAGCTTTGTAAGAGTTAATTTAATTCCTTCCATTTTAAGTTATATATGAATCAAGCTTTTATTTATTTAAAAATATTTATTTTTTCTTAAATTTTCTGCTTCTAAAATAGAAAATGTCTTAGTTTGCTAGCTTTTCCTTTTGAAAGGTTTACTTTAGTTGTTAATTGCTTATTAATCAAAAAGAAATTTTAAATAAGATTTGCTTTATAAGAAAAATATTCAATAGACGCGCGATTTAATTAGTTAATTGTTTATAAAAATTATTAAATTAGTAAATAAATATATCTTATCAATTATTAAGTAGCTTGATTCTAATTCTCTCAAGCTATTCATTGTTTTATTTACTAAAAAATACTCAGTATCTTTTTAAATAAAATTTCTTAGCTTGCAAATACGATATTTTTAATATTGAAAAACAACTCTTCAATCATTTAAAAATTATTTTAAAAGTAATACTTCATATAAATTAAAAAATTTTAATTTAAAAAACTAAAAAACTTGTAACTTGAAGCCTTAGAAATATTTTCTTTTTCCTCGATTGTTTTTTAGATAAAAAATTATTTAAAAAATGAGTTAAAGGCATAAATTAAAATTGATTTTTCAAAGCAGAAAAATTAAATTCTTTAAAAAACAACAAAATAAAATATGAAAAACAATTAAAATAGATTGAAAAATGTAGAATTGAAATATTTAGGTTTTTCGTATAAATAAACAAAACAAAAGAACTACAATTAAATAATGTAAGTCATAAATAATGGCCATTATTTAATTTAATTTTTCTAAAAAATTTTTTATAATTATAAAAATTCATCATTTTATGTATGATATCAACTTTATTTATTATATTTCTTTTACAGTTTAATTCTTAGTTAATTAATTATTTAATTTAATTGAATTTCTCAAAACAAATTTTAATTCTTTTATTTTCTGTTAAATTCATTCATTCTCTACTCAAGCTGTTATTTTGTTCGATTTAAAGATTTTTAAAATTCTAAATCTGAATAGGATGTTGATGTACCTGGCTACTTTTAGCAATTCAAAAAGTCTAACTATCTTGAAGCTTAAGAATTTTAAGCTGATTGTGGAGCTATCATGAAATTTTATTGGTTTATTTATTTGAATTATTAAGGTGATTATTAAATTTTTATATTTAAGGGTGTAAAAAATCCGTTTGTTTCATTAATTGAGTAATTTTAATTAGATTTAAGTTAGCTACTATTGTTAAGATTGAAATCATTTGCTTGATATAAACTACTACTTTTACCCTTTTTATTTTAACTCTAATTATTTTATCTTTCAGTAAACAGTTAAGATCTGGAAGGAGTAAAGGGATCTTTTATCTTTTCTAAATCTGTAAATGAAACATTATGCTTTTATCCTTAGTCTAGATTACTCTAATCATGGCCAAAGTTGGCTAATTATATTTGTGAATTTTTAAGAATACTTCTTTTCTAATTTGGATATCCAAAGTTTTGCTAATTAAAATCATTTTACTCTTTGAGCATATAGTTTTATTGATTGTAAAATTATTAAAATTATGGTTAAACTTAAAGATTAATTCCTTAAGATGGGCTATTAACACTTAATTAAGACAAGCTTTCTCTTTTAGAACTATTCACTTTGTTACTATTTATTTGAATCATATGATCTCTTTCAGATGGTAGTTAAAGATTTTTATATTTATTATTGTAAAGTTCACTTCTATTCAAAAAAGGACTTTAGTTTTCATTTATATTTTTTTAAAAAGCTGTTTTTGTTTCATTTAATCCTCTCTAAGCATTCTTCTGATCTTTTTAATTATTTCTTATAGTTTGATAATTTGAAATATCTATCTATAAAGGTTTAGAGTTGCCTCCAATAAAAGAATTAGAATTTTTAGGGCTCACAAAACTAGAAAGATGATCAATAGGAAATTCTTAATTGTTATGGTTTTTTTGTAAAATTTCTATCTGTCTTTTCAAGTAGATAGTCTGGTCTTCTAAAATTTGAATTCTTTCATCCTTGATTTATATCTCGCTTTTTAAACTGTCATAATCAGAATAAATTTTTTCTAAATCCTAGATTTTTTCAGTATAGCATACTAACTTTTAATTTACTTGTTTATTTTATATTTCATTCTATTAAATTTAGTGTTTTATTTTCACATTTAACTCTTTGTTTTCTTATAGTAATTCACTTATTTAATCAGCTTATTGCTAAAGAACCTTCAAAAGCTAAGAATTATCCTCTTGTAAATTAGCATTTTCAATAAGTAAATCACACTTTTCTTTTTTAAGCTTTTGTTCATTCTCTAATTATATCTCAGATAAACTCTTATCTTGAGCTTTATCTTTCAAATCTTTATTTTCCCTTTGCAACTTAACTATAAATTCATTTTAATTTTAAATTTGTCTTTCTAAATTCTAAATCTAATCTTTCAGTGCTTTCTTATCCTACTGCATTATTCAAAATTATAATTTGTTTTTATTTTGTTTAAACAATTTTATGAATTTTATTCATTAAATTTTGATTCAAATTTAAAAATTAAAAATAAATTAAATAAAAAAAGAACAGTTTTTGATGTTAGATAAAATCAAAATTTGATTCAAAAATATTTTTAACTAATGAAAACTCATTATCAAAATTGAATAATTTACTTGTTATTGTAATTCCCAGTTAATAAAATCATCTTGGGTGTTTTCCATATTTTAAAAGAGTTGTTAATTAGGGATTTGCTTGCAAAAATCTTAAACATTATTTGTTTTAACTTCAAATTGTATGGAAGGAGATTACTTAATTCCATCTTTGGTTGATAGTTCTGCCATAGATTCACTTGGATTTTACTTCTTTTAACCAGTATGAAAAGATGAATTGTTTTGTAATTTATCTTTGACATTCTTAAGACAAAGCTAGTTAAAGATTCTATCTTTTTGGCTTGTGATAATAAGGCTACCATTCTATTGTTATTTTTCAGGTGAAAATTAATTGCTGAAAATACCACTTTCGATAGGAGAGTAAAAGCTTTTTGAGTGTTTCATTTTTTTCTAGAAACCAGATGGAAGGTAAACATTATTTATTTTATCTTTAAAAATATTTAATAAAATTATTCAAACAAAATTCATAATGAGAGATTGATTAATTAATTACCTTATTCTTCATTTAATTTTTCCATTTCATTTTATTAATCTAATCTATTGGTCATTATTAGCTAAGACTATGATTTAATCATGCCTTTTTTAGATGGAGATTTGTTCTTTAAAGGAGATTGTTCATTTTTACTCTCATTATCAATATTAAATATACTATTATTGCTATTGCTATTAGTATTCGGAGATTAAAATTTAAAAGCCTTCTTCTATGAGGCTAATTTAGCTAGTCTACTATTAGTAACCTATCCTAAACAAATCACATAATTTTCTCCACATGATACAGAGTTTACTTTTTTTTCATTTAATGGCTCGACTAAAGATGGAATAATTCTAGTATCATTATCACCCTATCCTAATTAACCTTATTCATTAATTCCCCAAGAATATATCTTACCTTCAGTTGTGATAGCAACTCCAAATTAATTACCAATACTAATTTCGTTAACATTTCCTTAGGAAACTGTTACCAATTAAGGATAAAGAAACTATCCTAGTTAGCTTTTACCAAAGAAATAAACTTCATCAGAATCAGTGATAGCAGCTGAATGAGAACCAGCAAATATCTTTTTAATAAATGAATGTTCCAATTCTAAAACTAATCTTGGAGAAGATATATTCCCATCATTATGTCCTAAACCTAATTATCCTTCATCATTTAAGCCGCAACTATAAACTCTACCAGATTCATCCAAAAATAATGTATGATAAAATCCACATTTTACTCTTATTATTTAGTTCAAATTGCTAAGCAAGAAAGGCTTATATTGTTTGCTCAAATTCCCAGTTCCAAGTTAACCCTTTTTACCATTTCCAAAAGAGCATACCTACCCGTTTTCTATTTTTTTTATTTAGATTTTAATTATCAAAATAAATAAAAATATCTTACTCAAAACAACTACTGTGTGATAATATCCACAAGAAACATCTATAATAAAAGAATTGATCCCTTTTAAATCATTAAAATTAACTAACTAAGGCGTGTAGTAAGATCCATTACTATTAATTCCTAATTAACCCTTTATTTAAAAAGAAATTCACTTATAATATATCCGTTAAAAATTACAAATTCTTAATTTGAATAAAATCTTAAGGATAATATCTTTAAGGCTGATAATTAAATTGATTTATTTTCTTACCTCACTTGAATCTCCCCAACTAAACAGTTCTCCTGAATCTATTTTTATGTTAACTCTTTTAAAGCTATATTTATTAGTTTAAATTACCTATTATTGCACAAGTATGTGAGTGTCCACAGCTAACCTACATAACTTTATACCTTTTCATATTAGTTTTGAATTTAATAAATATTCTTGATTTAATATTTTACTTCTAAAGAGCACTAACAAGCTGAGGCTAAAATGAATTTTAAAGGCTTTACTATCCAATACCAAGTTTTCCCAAAGCGTTACTACCTAAATATATAAATTATATTTACTCTAAACAGTAAAGTATTTAATAAATTTACCCATAGTATATAAATATCCATTTTTAGCAACAAAAGCTGTATGATCTAATCCACAAGCTAATTGATGTATAACTATTTAAAAAGAGTAAACTCTTGGGTAATAAAAAACTGAATTTCTTTTATTCTCTCCTAATCCCATTTATCCTTCCTCATCAGCTTAAGATTGTGATAAAAAATAAGAATTAGCTCTTGTAATTATTGATATAAATAATTAGATTTTAAATAAGTCTTACATCCCCAAGTGAAAACCTAAATTTAAAACATTTAGAATCATTTTTATAGTATATAAATAAAATAAATACCTCTGTGTATTCAGATAGTTGATCTTCATCTTTTTAATCTATATCCTTTTATTCAGACTCCATAATATATTGTGTAGTTTTGTATTGAGTTATTATTGTTATTTAAAAAATCAAATGTATTATAGATTGATTGATGGAAATTGATTTATATTTTTTTAAGAAGTGAGTGATTAAGATATCAAAAATTAATTATTAAAAATGAACACAAAATCAAATAATACAATCTCACTCAAAAAAATTTATTAAAAAGAAAAATATTTTAATCAAATCAAAAAAATTTACATTAATATCTATCTCTTCCATAATAACTATGCTAGCAAATTTCACTAATTCATTTTAGAAAATTATAAATATCTATTAGATAAATAATTTTTTAAATATTTAAAAATAGAAAGCATATTATTAATCATTAAGTATTTTTTTATATACTTTACCAAAATGAGTATTTTTTAAATCTTAAGAAATTATTTAATTATTAGTTTTTAAAGGATTATTTTAACCAAATATGTAAATTAACTTTTTAATCTTTTTTTTAAAGTTAAAGAAATTATTATTAATCTTTCAAACAATTATTTAAAGATAAATTAAAATTTTGAATAAAAAATTATTTTAAATCTTTGAGCAGTTTGTTCTCAACAATCTTAAATAAATGAATAAAATTCAAATAAATTTTTTAAATATTCTAAATAAGAAGCCAATATTTATTTTTTTTTCTTCTGATTTTTATTTAAGTAATTAATAGAGTAAAAATAAAATGAAAGTTTAAATACTAACTATTAAATTGAAAGAGCAAGCATTGGTTAAAATATTTTTTATATCTAGAAATTATAAAAACTTTTCAATAGATATGAAGTATAGAAGAACTTTTATGGTATGATTACTTTTACAATTTTTTATTTAAAATATCGTTTCTTTCCTTCTAAAAAACGAAAATTGAAAGAAAAAAAGTTTATTTCGACACAGTGAATAAATTCAGGTAGTTCAGCTTTTTTTAAAAATTGGAAAGGTATCAAAATAAAAAAAGTTGAAAATTGAAAATATAAAATTAAAGTCTGCTGAAGTTTTTATGAAATATGTAGGAATTAATTTTATGCTGCTAATGATGAAGTAATAGAAAGAGCATTAATTAAAAGAGAGTGAAATGAAAAGTAAGCAGTCTATTAATACACAATAATACTAAGTAGACATATTTGATATATAGTAATATTTACAATATGAAAGAATTATAATTTAAAATAAATAATCTAATTGAGAATGGTGATTAAAAATAATTTTTTAAAATAAAGGCTGTTTAAATGTTGGACATTTGATTGATTGATTCTTTTTTTGTTTGATTGATTTATTAACTTGAATTATTTTGTTAATTTTTTATTATTTTTATTTTTAATAAATTAGAAAGATCAATTTATAATCTAATAAATTTATTATTAATTTTTATATTATTATTATAATTGATAAAGAGGTTTTTTCCTACTAGAAATTTACTTGTTTGGTAAGTTTTGATTAGATATAACAGATCTACCTACCTGCCTTCTATTATTTTGCATAAAATTCATTAATTGTGTTATCTTTACTTTCTTTAATGCAATATTGTATCCAAAGGAGAAGAAAACTATTTTATTTATTTTATTCAATTATAAAATGTTTAAATTGATCAATTTATTACTTCATCATCAATTATATGGTTCAGAAAGGGTCTAAATCTTTACTTATAAGAAGAAGGCTTTACATTTTAGTGAACGACTTTATGTTCAAATAAATATTTGCCTAACGGCGATGAATCCTTTAGTTTATAAAATAAATAATATTCAAAAATGAAATAAAAATATTATATGAAGAAATTTAAAATAGTTTATTATTTTAGGGGGAAATATATTTATTATTTAATAGATAAATATACATCTTCATCTATGAAGAGTTAAGGTATAACTATCAAATTTCTTTAGAGACCTGACTTTGGTGTGTGGGTTGCTGTTTATGAAACTTTATGATTTTTTTCTGGGGAACTCTCTTTTGTGGTATTTAAGTCTGACATATTTTCTTCAGTAAACATTTTAGTGACCTTGGCTCCCATCCTTTACTTAGAAATAGCAAAAGAAGGTCTCTTCCAGCCAGCTCTACTCATAGGAGAACTCGAGTTTGAGTTTCTTGAAAGGCAGGGATCTTAAGAATCATTATTATCAATAATCTTAACTTTCTTACTACTCTTTCTTTCTTCGCTCTAGTTTTCCTTCTCCTGTAAATTTAAATCTATTTAAATAAAAATAAAATGCTTTTTTATTATTTTGATTTTTATTAAAGCTGATCGAGTTGATTTATTGAAAAAGTTAATCTAAAATAAATCAACAACCATTAATAAATTATTAATTACTAATTAGATATATGAATTGATCCTGCAAAATTTAAAGGTTTTAATGAGATTCTTCATAATTTTAAAGCCATAAATAGACCTACTAATCATCATTAATAATTAATTCTTTTTTAAAAGAAAAAAGTTTAACGGATATATCCTTTGAGTAGATTAGATAGCAATCATAATAAATTATTAATACCTTTTGCTTGAGTTCTCTACTTTTTGTCAATTATATTGTCTTTATACATCATATTTACTAAATAAAGTAGCTTTTCTGGTTGGTAAGAAAATCTAGCCAAATCCATTTGTTGTATAAAATTTTTGAATGATTAAATTGAAAGTATTTGTTTGATAAATTAGTTGCAAAAGTTAAATATCCCTTTTGTTGTATTCTTTAGTTTTTTATACTTCTAACTTTTTTAATATGAAGAATTAGTTGATAAATTAATTATTTAATTGCTTTTTCTTATTAAAAATTAATCTAACAATTTTTTGATTGCTTAAATAAATCTTTTAATCTTTAAATCTGATAGCTATATTTTTCAATACTTCTATATTTCTGTTCAATCTCAGCAACTTGTTATATGCATTTTATTTATTTTACTCAAACAAAACCTTAAATACTTTCTTTAAATTAAACTATTTATCAATCAAATAGATTTTTTTCAATTACTTCTAGAATATTTTCAATTTTACTTTTATCTAATTTTATAAATATATTTTATTTCTATCTATTCAATAATTTCACAATTATTTACCTTAGATTCTCACATTACACACCAAATATTAATGTAAATTAAATAAATTTGATTTTTTACTATTACTTTTTCAACTAATTTAAAGTTAAAGCATTTGATTTAACTCAAAAAAATAATATTTGCATTATTTATATCATATTTTGAATTAAAAAGCATATAAAAGTTTTCAAATAATTGTGGAAAAATATTAAAATATTTCACTTAGATTTAATAATTAAGAAATTCTTTTCTAAAAATTATCATTTGAATAATTAAAAATACTTATTATTTGAGGAGACAGACATTTAAATAGTTAGAGCCTAGATAATTTGAGTAGAATTGAAAGAAAATTATTTTGAAATATGAACAGACAGAGAGTATAAATTTGAATGCATTAGTACAAACTTATTATAAAAATGTTAATTACAATAGTTTTAGATTAAATTATTTTTTAATATATTTTAACTTATTAATTATACATACATATTTTAATTTTTTTGGTTTGAGATTGTTTATTTATTTGATTATTTTTTTCATTTGTTTTTAGTAACAATTTATTATCTTAATATTTCTGAATTTAAAAGAAGAACAGACTTCAACATTTCAGATAAATATTAGAAAATTAATTCATAAAGATTGCATAGCTTAAACAAAGAAGCTTGGTTTTCTTCTATTTATAAATATATTTGTTCACTTTTTTCATTAAAAGAGAGCGATTGGCTTTCTAAATTTTAGTAAACTTTGTGATATAAATCAACAATAAAATTATTTTGTTGATTTTATACATGCTAATGAATTTCTCTCATAAAGAAGCTTATATTTTCAAACATTGATTGAGAAATTCCATTTCTGTTTTGAAGTAATACCTGTATCAACTACCCATATGTATATTGAGTCTATTAATTCTAATTATCTTTTTGAATTTTATTTAGTCTATCACTATAAATTGAAATTTGGTTTTATTAGTCAGTATTCTACTGCTTTAAGGCTTCTTGTTCAACTATTAACTGTTAAATTTAGTTTTCCAACTATTTGATTTAGCTATTGAATTAATTATTTTGGCTTTGAATAAATTCAAGAGTTTATATTTATTGCTATAATGTATTTGTTTAGATTTTGAGCTATTCATTTTGATTATCTAAATCAATATTTTTCTTTTGAGAGATTTTCAATTATTCACTGACCTTCTCAAGTTCATTTTATTTAGATTGATTTTAATCTGCTTATTTATTATTTGTGTCTTACAATTTTTTACATTCATTTATTTGAGATTTTAATTTATTTTAGATGTTGGCTAAATCTTAAGCAAGCTTTTTTTATTCACAGATAGCTTATTCATGTTATTACTTTTAAGAATTTATTATTTTTTCTTTTTCCTAGTTTTATTCTTAGAAATTAGCTAGTTGCTATTGAAGAGTTTTTATCTGTTGGTCTAAAGTAGCATTTTGTTCTTTAGATTATTCAAGTTAAGAAGCAATTAGAGAATTTTGTTATTTTAAATTTTCTTCAGTTAATATTTAATTTTGTTAATTTTAATTTATTTGATTTTATAAATCTTTTATTTTATCTTCTTTTTCTTAAATTATTTAATTAATTTTATTGATTTATTGCTCTTGATTAGATAAATCATTATATAAATTGTCTAATTTCTCTTATTATTGTTAGGTAAGAATTTATTTTTCAGTCAATTATTCATTCAAATCAGTAATTTTTTAGTTCAATTAGACAATTTAATTTTTATGTTGTTCAAGATCTTAGTGAAGGATTTTAATTGTAGATTGTTAATTTTCTATTTATTATAAGTTATTTTCCAATTACTTTGATAATTCATCAATTTTTTAGTCTTTAGAATCTACTCTTAGTGCCTATATTTCATTATTTTTATCATTAATTTATTATTCTAATTAACATATTTATAAATTTAACTATTAAATTTTTTAATCCATTAATTCTTCATTAGCTCTACATTTTTATTGATAAGCTACAAAAGTTTAATGCTCTTAGTTAAGTTATTCCATGATTTTATTTTATTCTTTCTTTTCAAGGTCATTAATTTCTTAATTTTTTAAAGTCAATTCATCTTATATTAATTTTATTTTTTTGTCAGAAAATAGTTCATCTTATCCTAATATCTGTTGAAGTAATTTATTTTTATCTTCTTGATATTCACTTTAATTCTTTTTCAGTATTTCAACTTCTTTTTTTAACTCTTTAATTTGTAAATCCTTTTGTTTAAGTTTTTCACTATCTTTTATTGATTTTTAAAGCATATTTTTTAATTCTTCTTCATGCTGAGACAACTGATACTTCTCTAAATTTAAATTTTGACTATTTTCTTTCTCTTTTGCATTTTTGAGCTAATTTTTGAGGTCATTGATTTTCTTTTTGTACTTTTTCATTTTTGATTAGCATTCTTTAATGTATTCCAATTTTTTCAAGCTTATATTTTGGCAATTTATGGTATTTGACAGTAAAATTTCATTTTGATCTATTAATTTATTTATTTCTGAGGTAGATTTTACTTCTAAATGATCAAGATGTTGAATTATATCTTATTTTTAATTTGGCTCTAAACTAATGTTATTTTATTAGCCTTTATCATATAGAAATTCACTGCTAAAATTGTCTTAAGTATTCAAAAGAGTATTTTAAATTTGATTCTTGTAATCTTCTTTTATAGGAGATTCAACTTCTTCTTATATCTCTCCAAAGCTTTATTTAGCTATTGGGATATGAGAAGATGAATCTGTCTTTTATATTTTTTACTTGTAATTTCTCTCTTTGCTACTGTTCATATTGCCTTATATTTAGTTTTGATCATCATCTTCTCCACTAACATTTCCCTATTCAGAACCTTCATTTTAATTTTGCTGTTAATTATCATTAAAAAATTATTCTTATTCTTCTATAACCTAGTCAGCACTTTTATTTAATTGCTCTGGAGATATGAATTTGCAATTTAAGGGAGATCTTGTAGATGCAATAGTATATGCTTTTGTGTGTTTCCTTTAATTATAGCTTGATCTTTAGTTTTTATTCTAATTAGGATCACCATCTGTATTATATGGAGTCTCTTCTACTCCCTATTCAGAAACTTTAGTAAGAATCTTATTTAAATTTAAATTAAATGGTAAGTTAAAGTGAGTATCATGAGTATCATGAGTTGAATTATTGTTGTTAAAAAAGTTCTAATCTGAATAATTTTCCTAAGTGGTTTTATCAAAATCGCTACTCATTACACTATTTGTTTCACTAAGTGAACCTTAGAAATTGTTTCTTTTTATCTTGCTAAAAGAATCTAACTATTTATAAATTAGGTTTGCTTTCTGCTTTATCCTTGAAGGAGTTATGCAGCTCCTTTTTGTTTTAAAAAATAATTTTTAGTTATTAACTTATTTTTTTTTACTATTTTAACTTTGAATCCAAATATTTAATAATAGAGATATGTTTGATGTGCAAATAATTGTTTGTAAACAAAAAGCTATTTTTTTTAATTTTTGTTTTAATTTCTTAAATTCAAAGTAAAGTTCATGTTAAAAAGCTTAAAAAATATAATTTAAATAATTTTTGGATATGAAATAAAAAAGAAAAAAAAATCTTGTAATTAAATCAATCAATTCGCTTTACTTTCTTGTAAATTTTCTAATTAAATTTTTTCTTTGTGTTTTCAAAAAATAAGAAGAAATAAAGAAAAAACACAGCAAATTGAAATTAACTGGGGAATGAAAGTGAGTATGAAAAAAATGAGTAAATAAATAAAATATCTCAAAAGAAATTTAGCAATAAATGATGATAATAATAAATGAAACTTACATTACTGACCTATCAGATAAGGGAACTTAGTGAAAAAACTCCAATGAATGCTTTTCTAAAATAGGACATGGTTTTAAGTTAAGAAAAAACGACATCACTATTTGAGCTTTCTTTTACCTAAGTGAATTTTATACTTTCTTTTTTAGTTGTGTAAAAAATAATATATAATTTCGCATGAAATTACTCTTGCTTTTTAAGAAATAAATTTAATGCACTATATCTAATTTTTATTTTTTCCTCATATATTCTAAGAAAAAAGGTATATCAATTAATTAAAATTTGTATTAAAGTATCTATATCAAATATCATTAATTGACCCTACAGGTGTGGTCTAATTATTGAATCAATTTTCAATATCCACTCTAAAGAGTCAAATACATCTTATTCTAATATAATACCTGCTGATCTCTTTCGTTTAGAATATTTAAATTTTTACTTTAATCTATTTCTATTCTACTTTTCTAAATTGAATTATTATTTTGCTTATCTATTTTCAGAACCGAGTATTTGACTGTTCAGATTTGATCTAAGTTAAAACATTTTCCTTTTTTATCTCAATTTGGAACTTAAATAATTTGAAATCAATAATAAAATAAAATAAATTTTCATCATAAAAACTAGATATACTAAAGTAAGTGGATTTCTTAAAGTAAAAAATTTTTAGAATCAAATTAGATCAACAACACTCCTTTAAATTTATTGGAAAAAATAAATTAGCTTTCATTAAAAAAGCTGGATTCTTGCTTTATTCAATAAAATTTATTTTAAAATTATCTTATTTTTCTCTTAAAATATTAATTTATTAATAAAAAATTGTGAACTTTGATAATAGATTAGTAGAAAAATATATTTTTAAAACAATAGGTAAAAAGTTAAAAATGAAAATATTTTTTTATTAAGAATTAGATAGAATGAATTTAAATAGATAAATTCTTAATTTGATCTTGATCAAATCTAAAAAAAACAAAATTTAGCGGAAAAGAATTAGATCCAACAAATAATTTATTGAAATTAAAAAATTTAATAACTATTGATTATATTTATAGTAACAAACAATATCATATACATAAAGCAACAAAAAATTATTCTTTTCTGTTTTAGTTTATTTTAATTTGTACAAGTAAACTTGCTGATATGTTTTAGTTTGTTTTTATTATTTAAGTTTGTATTAAAATATTAGTAAGATATTATATTAATTTGATGATAATAGAACCAGAAGACGTCTTAAGCTGGTCATTGATTTAATTAGAAAAACACATCGATTCTATATGATATTTTTCTTTGGTATATTTTTAGCCGATTTATAAGTAAATTATTAATTAGAATGAAAATTTTTTGTTTTTAAAACACTATTTATATTATTATGAATTAAATTTAAATCTAGACCATTTTATTCAAATATTTTGTATCTCGAGATTATCTCTTGATCTTGAAAATTCAGCTGACTACACTTTATTTAAACTTAAGGTTGAGTGAGAGCATGATCTAAATAGTTAAGACGATTATCTTTCTTAGTAAAGTTAATTCTAAAGATTATCTATTTTAAATTTCTATTCTTTGATAAGCCTATTCTTAAAGCTAATTTACTACTCTAATTAAAGTATCTTGATTGTTTATTTTTTATATTATTACTGACTTTCTTAAAATGAAGCTATTTATTAATTGTAGCTTTTTAAAATGGATTCCATTCTATCTTTAAAAAGTTTCTCTAAATTTTAAAGATCTTAGTTTTTTATGTAATCTAAAAATTATTTTTTTTATATATCATCAAATACTTGGTATTTAAAATTTTCTTCCTAATTTTAATTTACAGAATTTTATTTTTTTTAATGTAAAAGATATTTTTCGCTCTCCAGTTCATAATCAGTAAATTAATCGCTCTCTTCATCTATACTATTCAATATTTTTTTTTCAGAACAAAACATTTATAAATCTCCCTTTTTTTTATCTCTTTAGAACTAAGCTGAAGCAGATTTCTTAATGTATAACAAATTACAATTAGAAAATTAATTTATCTTTTATCTTTCTTGTAATATGGATTATTATTCACTAACATTTTTTAGTTATCTTCCTTATTGTAAAATATTTTATTAGCTTTTGAGTTCATCTAAATCTCCAACTTACTTTTTCAATTGAATATGAATCGAAGAGCTTTTAATGAGAGGAGAGGATACAGACTATGGCATAGTTTGGCAGAGTGTAGATGAAATACTTGAAGGTCTGGTTTTTAGGCGTTTTCTCTAAAAATACAAATTATTGTTATTTTTACCAATGTTAGAATCAACTTCATCCTTTTCTTGTTATTATTATGATTTTTACAGAAACTTGTCATGAAGTTTTATTAAGGTTGGAGGGTTAAGTTTAACTAAATGTGGAGGAATTTGATTTTGCATGATCATTTTTTTATTTTCTAATATTAAATCTTATCTTCGAATAAATCACTGTTTTTATTTCTAATTATGATTTTAGTATTTAATTAAAAAATTTATTATTTATTATAAGATCTTTGATTTCTGAATATTTTAAAATATCTAAGCTCCTAAATCAAAGCTATTTTTAGACGTATAAATAGATTAGGTTACACACACAACAAAGACCTAATTACAAATAAAAAGCTGAAATTGATTAATTTTTCAAAAAATATTGAAATATAATTCAGGAGACTTAATCATGTAAACAAATTCCGAATTATTAAAAAATCCTGAATTAAAGCAATTATTCAAACAAGCAGTAATTTGATTTCCTTTATTTTTAGCGTAAGAATTATTTTGATTTGCTGATAGCAATTTTGTATCAAAAAAATTTATTTTAAATTTTTCAGGATTATTTTTTATTAATAATAATTTGAATGGTTTTTCCTTCTATTTACTCTACTTTTGTATGAACCACTCATTATTTTCACTCAAAACTCCTTGCGCCAGAATAAAATCAGATAAAATTTTTAAGATGTATTTTTTTAAAAATACAAAAAAAATCTAGATATTATTTCCCAAATTAGTCAGTAAACAAGACAACTTATGAATTAAATTGCAAAATTTATTATTATTAAGGAACTTTACATTTTTTTAAATATAAACTTAAAAAATCTAAAAAAATTAGAATTGTTTCAATTGCCATTAAAATATCTTTAAACGAATATTCTATTAATTCTTCATAATCAATTTTCAAAATAAATTCTAAAACAAAAATGATAATATATTTTTGGTAAAAAAAGATATTTAACTAAAAAAAGGAATCTTCAACACTTATTTAATCAATGTAATTATAAGATATTATGATGAAAAGAATTGATGAAATTAAAAGAATGATAAAGATAATAACAAACCAATAATTTACAAAATGAATAAAATATATAGAGCTGGTACTGATATTAAAATGAGTAATGTTTATTTAAATGAAAGAGTTTGAGATAAACTTTAAAGATATAAATTGATAGTATTAATGTGACTATTTATTTAATTTAAAAAATTTGAGAATGTTTTAACTTTATTTATTATTCCTTATTTATTGATTATTATGTTTGCGGTTGGTTGCCATAAGCAATTAATCTTTAAACTTTGTAATTAATCCTTCAATAAGCTAATTAACCAGTTCATAATAAAATTACAAAAGTTTAGAATTTTTCTTTGTTCGTTAATGTTCAATTTTAATTTTGGCCTAATTTAAAGTAATAAAAGACTTAGCTAATAATTTATTAATTATTTGGCAATTTGTTTTATGTTTATGTGAGGAGATTTGTTGATTAATTATTCATATTTAAAGTTAACTCTTTTGTTTGGTAACATTTATTACTCATATTATTTATTGAAATAATTATATTTTTTGAAAAGTTAAAGAATATCCCTGATTTTTTACTCTTTCTTTCAGAGAAAAATTTGTTTTTTCAAACTTTGTTTATTTTTAAGCCATCTTCTTCCTCTATTTTAGATTCATTTTTATTTTAGTTAGAGGCTGGAGTTTCTTTCTTGTTCTCCTATTTTTCAGAGCTAGAAGCCTTACCAGAATTACTATCTTAATTAACTTCTTTAGAGTCTAAGTAGTTCAAATTAGGGAGCCCATTTAAATTTGTACTCATCATTTCTTTCAGAAGAATTTCAGGATTGTAAGATTCATCTTTTTATTTAAGTCTGCTCATGAAATGTAGCTCTGTCTAGTCATCAGGATTTATAGGTTTAGTAGGAAGTTCTTTATAAGCTCTTAAATCTAATTTCTTCTTTTAATTCCAAGCTATATAATGCACTGTGCAGAGTGTTCTAGGTCCCCAAGGTCCTTTAGTAAAATTGCTAGAAAATCTTGCACCACAATATCTACACCAGTCCTAAATTAAAAAAAATTATTTAGTACAAAATAATAAACAAAAATATGTATTTTTCAAAAAGGGGGGTTGATCTATTCCTTTATTTTGAAATTCCTAATCATTTTTTCAAATTAGAGATTTTAGCATTTTTTTTAATTTTTAGAATAAAAATAAAAATTTCATATGGGTTATTTTTGTCAAATCATAAATTATCAAAATTTACTCTTTGATATTTTAGATAATCAAAGTCTTTTTGTGAAGGAATCTTGAAATCTTCATATGAGAACTATGGGGGTTCACGCTCTTTTGGTGGTGGAGGAGGGGGAGGAGCTGGCTTTTTAGCTTTTGGTTTAGGAGTAACTGGCTATTCTTATTCTTCATTTTCTTAGTTTTCATTATTTTGGTCTTCACCTTCTTGTTTTACTTATTCATCTAATTTTGAATTTTTTTGATCTTGCTTTTCCTTATTTTTGCTATCTTTTTTACCAAAGAAGGAACTTATAGTTGATTGTTGACTTTATATACTTTTTTCTTAGGAACGAGTCATTCTACCTTCTCTTCCTGTAGCATTTGATAAAGATTGACTTGCATTGGCTGCTGGTTGAGTAGCTTTTTCTAAAGCATCTTTAGCTTAGTTGACTCCATTTTATGTTGAAATATTATTTGAAGTCACTTTGTTATTTCCACTCGCTGCTCCTGCTCCATTATTTAACTTTTATTTCTTTTATTAAGCATCATCTATATTAGTATCATTATTATTATTATTATTTGGAGCTCCTGATTTTGATCTTGTATTAGTGTTATTTGTTGAAACATTTTATGAGCTTTACTATCTGCTGTTATTATTAGCAGAAGAACTATTTTTATTATTAGAACTAGATCCACTGCTAGAATGTATATTTTTATAATATTAATGAGGATGATCCTCACAAAGCATAAGTTTTTTTGTCAGTTTTTGTACCTTAGTCTTCTCAAAGCAACGAAGGTGATAGGCTTTTGGGCATCTAACACATTATGAAATAGCCATAGAATCTCCTGAGATAAAACAGTGAGCACAGTAATGTAAAGGACAACGGAAACGCTTATTATTTGAGTCAATATATTTGAATAAGGGATAAGGTTTAATACAAACAGGGTGATAGAATTTATTGCAATTTGCTGTAGAACATTTAGTTAAATCACTTGTTTTTTATGATACAGGATCATCATCAACTAAATCATCATCTTCATCTATTTCATTTTCAGATTCTTCCACTATTTCAGTTGATGGGTCTTTTTGTTTTTCTTTTTCTGCAATAATTTTTTATTTTTGCTATTGAATACGCTTATTTTATTTATTTAAAACAGCTGGAGGGAAGAAACTTCCTTTCTTTTTACAAATAAAACAAATAGCAACATTGGTTTCACAATCTTTACAAGTGTAATTAATGTTCAACATTTTTTTAAGACGCTCTTCATCATAATGCTCTTCAGTAGGTACTATTCTAGTTTCACTAGTCATACCATTTTCATTAATCCATCCTGATTCAACTCTCTCTTTGCACTCACTATGGAAAGATCTCTTACAGTGACCTTAACAAAATACTGTACACTTAGGGCGATCACAATAATAGCAAAGTTTCTTGAATAAATCTTCTTTTTTGCTAACACCACTACCACCTCCATTTTCAGAACTTTTATCCTTGTCTTTACTTCCAGTTTTCTTTTCTGAAGGGAAATTATTAACTGAACCGACACCTAATTCATCTGATTCCATTTCTGAGTATCCATCATAGAAAAGGTCATTTTCATCAGAATCATTTGAAACATCTATTTAAGTTAAAAATTAAACAATTAATGGCTAGAAATTAATTTGAAAATAAATTTACTCTTTTTAGATTTTTGATTTTCTGGATTGGTGACATCTAAATCTTGCAATGTAACCTTACGGAAACGACGAGAAGGACGCGAAACTTCATAAATAAAATTCATTGCAAGATCTTTATATTTTGTGTGGAATTCCTTGCTATCTGATATTTTGTTAAGGATATCAATTATATTTTTTTCATCATCTGCATTGTAGCCTATTAAGCTCAATTTACTTGAGATAAGATCGTTTACGAATTCACAAACTTTAAAGAAGTATTTCTTTTGTTCATCAACATCAGCTAAAAGTATTTTATTGTGTTCATCATATTCTTTAAGAGCAAGTAATGTTTTGCTTTCTTAATCTTTTAGTACTTTATTCCAAAAGTTAGGATCATCAATCTTGAGATCTGTATCAGCCTTATTAGAAATAAAAGAACCTTTACTGAAGCTGTAACTACCATTAATAACTGAATATTTGGCTATACGGGTGTTGTTCTTCAAAATTTAATCAATATCTTCTTCTTAAAATTCATTTGATTTTTTATTTTCTTCTTCTTCATTAACTAGACCTAGAATACCTTTTTTCAAAAGACTTTCAACTTCATTTTTAGCTAGTTTCTTAGATTCATCTTTGTTACCTTAAACTGATTTGAATTCACCTCCCATAAAAATAGCCTAATCTAATCCTAGCTTTTTAGTGGCACGTTCAAACATTTCAGCCTCATAAGTCTTTTTAGTGATGAAACGATATACCATAACTTCCTACTTTTGACCAATACGATGAGCACGAGCAGTAGCTTAAACATCATTTTAAGGATTCCAATCAGAATCAAATATTATAACAATGTTGGCTGATGTTAAGTTAATACCAAGACCACCTGCTTTAGTTGAAAGTAAGAATACATCACGTTTTTTATCAGGATCATTGAAACGATCAATAGCATTTTAACGTTCTTTAGATTTAACAGACCCATCAATTTTCTCAAACTTTAATTAACGATAACGAAGATA
Organism: Tetrahymena elliotti 4EA; assembly: GCA_000231825.2. Classification (NCBI taxonomy): domain Eukaryota; phylum Ciliophora; class Oligohymenophorea; order Hymenostomatida; family Tetrahymenidae; genus Tetrahymena; species Tetrahymena elliotti. The sequence goes on along the minus strand of JH720314.1, from coordinate 571,803 downwards.
TTCTTCAAGTAAGTTAAGCATATAAACAAATTAAGAGAAAACTAATATCTTTTTTCCTTCCATTTTGTATTTCATAACAAGTTTATCAAGTAAAATCATCTTACCAGAAGTATCAATTAGGCATTTTAAACGTTCATCTGATGTTTTGAAATTTTAAGTAAGCTCGATTTCCATTTCCTTAATTAAAAAGGGGTGATTGCAACATTTTCTAAGCTGCATTTCTAAGTTATTAAGTGAAGTGTTCATAGCCATAGACGAAAAATTCTTCTAAAGCATACTTTTATTTCTTTCATAAATAGCACGATAGAGTGTTTTTTAAAGAGTAGTCATTTCAATATCAATAATTGTTTCTTAAAGAGGAGGAATACTATTTTTTTTAATTAAAAAATTATTAATTTCAAAAACCAAAATTGCAAAAAAAATTATTTAAGGGATTAATTAAATGAACAAAAGGATTAATCAAGATATAAAATTACCTGTCTTCTACGTCTTCTTTCATACGTCTAAGTAAATATGGCTTAATCTTGACTTGTAAATTATCAACTTGCTCTTTATTTTGTAATTCACCAAATTGTTCTTTGAATTCTTGAATACTTGCAAATTTGCTTGGTTCAATGTAATTAAGCAAAGTCCATAATTCTTCGGTGTTATTTTAAATGGGAGTACCTGTTAAAAGTAGAGTACGCTTGCAAGGTAAACGTTTCAAAGTTGCTAAAATCTTTGCATTTTAATTTTTAAGTCTATGAGCTTCATCAACTACAATAAATTAAAAGGGGATGTTTATTAGGAAGTTATTGGCATCACTCAAGAATACTTCATTTGAAGTGATTAAGACTTGGAATTTATAGATTTCATTTGATTACAATACAGTACCTTTTGTAGAGATATCAGTGTATAACCATTCATAAAATCTGCAGCAATTACGTCCTTCTTAACCAGAGTGGTCATAGTAGAGGATTGCATTTAAATTTGTCCAGTCTTCGACACTACGTTTCCAATGCTCTAAAGTACTAAGAGGAGCTATGATTAAGAAAGGACCACGAACATTTTCAAAAGTGTAAAGATGATTAATAAAAGCAGTAGATTGAATAGTCTTACCAAGACCCATTTCATCAGCTAAGATAACATTTCTTTTACTGTACCAAGCATCAATCATCCAGTTAAGAGATTCTAATTGATAATAACGCAAAAGCTTTCTCTATTTATATATAGGTTATGTCTTTTATGTGTACTAGAATGGTTATTTATAATTAGCAACATCATAGAAATAGAGCTTATTTTTCAAATCAATAAGTCCTTAAGGACCTATTTTCTATTTTTTCTTAGGATTTAATTCTAAGTCAAGTAATGTTTTGTGGCGTTCAAGTTACTAACTTAAAATTTAACGAGATTCCTTATCAAGAGCACGGTTGTACATTCTATAATCATTAATTTTAGTTTGATTACCAATTATACTTTCATGTTCCCAAGTACTTTCAAGATAAGAAAGGTTTTTCCATTTTACAAGATACAAGGTATCTATTTCTACAGAAAGAGATAAATCATCGGCTTCTTCTGCAGAGATATAAACAGAGAGTTCTTCTTCTACACTTGCTGAGTTAAATCCTTCATCAGCTAACCAGTTATAATTGTATCTACCTGGGTTATATTTCTCCAATTCTTCAAGAGTCAAATCGATAGCAGATCCCTTCTTACGACGATTTTTAATTTATTAGAACATAGCATCTACATACTTGGCAACTGCTTCATCACGAATTTTTTTACGTTTTTCAACCTTTTGTTCTTCAGTGAGCTAGTTTTCATCTTTTTCATCTCCAACACAGCTTGATTTAATTTTATTTTCTTCATTTTCTGCTTTAGTGTCTTCATCATCTGAGAACTCTACATCTAGCAAAAATTTATTAGCTTAGATGAAAATATTGATGACATTCTTAATTTCATGCTCTTCTTTCATATCAATATCTTTTAAAGTTAAGTTATTGCTAATTTCTTCCTGATGTTCAACTGAAAAAATCTTCATTACTTCTATCAAACTAAAACGAGGTCTTTTCACTTTTTTCTCACTAGCTTGAATGGCTTCTTCACCTTCTAATTCCATTTTTTCTTAAGCTTATGCTTAATCTTTTTCCTCTTATTCCTCCTCTTCAGCTTTCTTAATCTTTTGCTATATTTCAATAAGCTTCTTTGTAAGGGTGATTGTTTGCTTTTAAAATGTCTTTTTTCTTTTCTAGGCCTATTTTTAGACTTCAATTTTCTTCTCTTCTTCCTTCTTTTTGATGTATTCAGGATCATTCATTTGGTTAAAATCTTTGACAAGCAATTCATAAATTTTTTTCTGGATTTAGAACCATTCATCATAAAGAATGATAGCTGCCTATTATATATTAAATAGTTAATTTAGTAATTAAAAATGAAATCTGATTAAAGATATTTAATAATCAAATAATAGTTTTTAGACCCCAAAAAACGCATCAATTATTTGTTAATGTATTAAGTGAAATGAAATGGAATATATAAGGTCATTAATTAATAATAAGTCAATTATAATTGCTTTATAATAATAGTGGTAATTACCTCACGAAGAGTATCACAGAGAATTCTAATGTCTGATTCAGCATCTTTATTATATTTTCTGCAGTTCTTAAAAATTAAACCAAAGTCTTAAAAGAAATGTTAGAAACTCTTATAGTAATCCAAGTATAATCTATTACTAATAGTACCAAGATCCATAGGATTAGTGATAATTTTTTTATAGTTTTGGCAATTATCACGTTCAGGATTAACTGGTTCCATAAAATAAATACCATAATGGACATCATCTTTGGTGAAATTCAAAAGCTTTTATATAATAACTACAAGCAATTCACTCCATTTGCCTTTGATTTCATTAGCCTTTTTTGGATGAATGATGGGGAAAAGTTCTACACATTATACAATACGATCAACTTCTATATAGGTAGGATCAAAATATCTTTCACTCTCTTCTACATCTTCATCGAAATCCTAATTTTTTAAAGAAAAATGAAATTTTACTATTTGATTGAAATCGTGATGGAAAATATTTTGGGATATTTTATATAAAAATTGTTGAGCTAATGTTTATTTGTTTATCTTAAAAATTATATCAAAAATATCAGTTTGGTTACTGAATATTTTAAGTTTTGGATGCTAAGTTGAAATTCCACTTTTTTATATGTTATTTTGTCTTAGCTTGGATTTAATAATCGACATCTCATTTGACTAATTTATCTTATTGAACTAAGATTTGAAAAAATAAATTTCTTTCTTAGCCATTTTTTTAATAAATGCAAAATTAAAGAAAAGTTAATAGAGTAAGTTGCTTACACCGTCGCGAAGCTTTTTTTCAAAATTTTTGTTGAATCTGTTCAGTTTATTTTTTCCAGTCTTTGAATCACCAATAACATCTTTTTCTTCTAACCACTCGCAATGAAGGTAAGAATACTCTTTGTACTTTATGAGATACTCATATTCACTTTCTGAACCCTTTTTTAAACGCTTCCAAAGTATTTAATCTATCTCTGGGTAGAAAATTCCGCCAGGTTCATTTCCGGCATTTTCATCATTTTCCATCGCTTATGCAGCTGCGGCTGCTTCTTCTTATTCTGCTTCCAGAATTTACTAATCGACATCTCTTTCCTATTCAAGAAGACTCTTGATACCATTTGTGGGTTTCTATCTTGTTTACCTTTTTCTGACATCTCTATTTTAATTATAAAATGAAATTTTCAAAATTTTTGTTCCTTTTTTATTGCTGCTATCTAATTTTTGATATCATTAATTGAGCATCCAAATAAATAAATCCGCTTTAAAAGGGCAATTTGGACTAAAGTTAAAAATAATAATCTTGTAAAAATGAATAATACCTCTCTTCATTCAACTCACCATCGAAACCATCATCTTCTTTAATGGCTTGTGATCTATATTTAATTACATTGATTTAAAAAAATTATTTCTTTTCGCGCCACTTCCCTCCTACTATTACTTTTTTATCATCTCTTTTATGCAAAGGTGCTTATTATAAAAGCACTTAAATCAAAACAAAAAAAACCAATTAATATGACTAAATAACTATATAGGATAACTTTCTAAAATCAAAGATAAAAATAGAGTGGGGAGAATATATCAAAGATTCCTATATAGCTAACAAATAAGAGTTAAGACTAGGAGGGTAAGCAAGGGCTAGCTGGCTGCTTTAATAAAATTTGCTATAAAATGGAATGTCTGTATTACTTTGGTTTTCTTCCCTTTCTCTTTGATGAACGAGGACGTCCGTCTGAATAACTATCATCATCAAATGAACTTTGATTTTCAATTGAATCCTCAGATCCTGACATCTAATTATTTTTTCTTTATTTTTTAATCTTTTTTTTTATTTCTTTATATATATTTTTTCTTTTGTTCTTTTCCCCTTTAATTTTATTCCAATTCTTTCTTTATAATTAATTGAGTATTTTATTATATATGATGATTGATAATTCAGCTAATATTTTGTTAAAAAACCAAAAGGCATAAGCTATTTGTAATGAAATTTTTTATAGCTTTAACATTTTAATCATCAAAATTATTAGCAAACAGATAATAAGATTGTTTAATTGAAAATTAATAGATTTCCATACTTAAAAACTAACAAACATACAAATTCATGAATTCCTACAATCAATAAAAACAACAAGTTAAATAAGGAGATAGACAGACATTACTATGCTATTTAACATCATATACACATAAATTATCTGTTAAAAATGCAAAATATTTTATCTTTATGAATTTATTCATTAAAAAATATATAAAGCTAACATGAAATATGATAAAAATGAAAGAAAATCATTCTAAAAAATAAAAAAATGCACATAAAATGTTGCTTTTTGAAACCCTCCTTTGAAAACCCTCTATTCAATTTTTTTAGAATTAAAAATATTTAAGTTAAAATTTTTAAATTAAATAAATGCAAATCCCTTTAACTATCTAACTATCTATCAAATAAACTATCTATTAATTTAAATAATCCTAACTTATTAATTAAAAATATTGAAAACCAGATTGAAAAATTAATTAATTCATTCTATTACCTACCTTCTAATTAATTAATTTAATTATTTTTTTGCTTGCTTGCTTGTTTATTTACTAATTATCTAAAATAATTCAGCTTATTTGATTTGCTTATTATTTTCTTTCGCTTTGTATTACCTTTCAATTTTTTCTTTCTTCCCTCTAATTTTCCTTCACAATTATATTATTTTTAAATTTTCCCTCTTCCGCTCCTTTCTTAATTTAATTATAACTTTCCTTAGACCTATCACATTTTTCGAATTCTAATACATTTTTTTGTTTTTAGGCAATTTTGAGTGTTATCTCCTAAAAAATCATTTCAAATCAGAATAATCTTTACTCCAAAGATCAAATATCAGATCGTTAAAGGAGCAAAACAATCCTAAATCACTGTAAATTCAACAAAAATATTGCTAACTATAAAAAAGCAGAGTACAAAGTTGTGTTTTCTCATGCGCTAAATTCTCTTCTGCTCAAAAAAATGCTCAAACTGTCTTTTTCAACAATTAACCTTCTTATATTTCTCCTAACTCTACTTTTAAATAAAATATCTTTTTTACTTTTTTTTTTACTCTTTTTATTTTTCCTTCTTTTTATCTAAAATAAGAAAATAATAAAAATATACTGATTCCCTAGCTCTTGCTTTCGAAGATCACTTCTTGCTACCTTATATCTTAAAAACACTAAAATTTCCTTTATCAATCAATTTTCTGTTTAAATCTATTGAAGATGCATAAATGTAGAGTTAAGAAAAACCATATCAACTCTAAAAAATAATCCATTTTCTAAACAATTTTATATTTCTAATGATAAAAAAGATTAAAAAGATTAGAATTATGCAATAATATATCTTAGGATATTTAGAATATTTATTGATATAAGTTTTCTATCTGTTCAAATAATAATAGATTTAATATTAAAATTAGGTATTTAATTATTTATTGAAAATTTAAATTTTGATTAAAAAATTGAATTGATTGATCATTTCATAGATTTAATTATTTGATGATTTTTATTAAAATAAATTTTTTTATGAATATGTCTTTTACAATTTTAAGGAAATGATGTTTTTGTTTTGTTACTATTCACTTTGAAACTCTTTTGATTGATTTAATTTATTTAAAATTTGATTAATTATCTTAAGTTTTTTTGTAAAAAAATATTAGCGATCAGTACTTCAATATCAAATTTACAATTAATATTTTGAATTTGTAATAGCAGAATTGTATAAATAAGTATTAAGCTTGAGTATATTTAGGATAAAAAATATATTACAAAAGAGACAGAGATATAAATCTTCTTAATATTCATTTGACATATTAAAATAATTGGAGGTTCATTTAGAATTCATCCTTAAATGATCAAATCTTCTTCACTTCAAAAGGTTTATGAAAAAAAATAAAAAGATAGAAAAGATGTTGTTGCTAATAGAAATGAAATTGAAATTTCTTTGGAAGATGTGAAAAATTATTTGCAAGACAATAAACATCTTCTTCTTCAAGACAAAAATAAATTCACTGCTGAAACGTATAACATTATTCTATAAAAACATGATTAATTTTACCTTAATCTAATTTAGTTTATATATATCATCTCCATAATAGATTGATGATGCTACTAGATAATGACAAACTAGCTGCATTAGAAGACGAATTCAATGAACATCCAAATGGTATTGAGCTTTCAAACTTTGTATGGCTTATGAAATGCGCTATAGTTCATTCATAAGAAGAAAAGTATGAATTAATTAATGGGCTTATTAAGTTGTTTTAAGATATTGATATTAATGGTGATCATCATATGGAATGGAGTGAGTTCACTTAGTATATTATTGATGCAGTTATAGGTGAAAAAGATGCTAAATTTTTTGATGGTAATTTATCTTACTTTATATTATATAAAAAATAAATATTTTACTCATTATTTACTTTATATCTATCATCTAAAAATCTTTAAAAATAATATTTGATTTTGATAGAAAAATTTTACTTTTTTATAAAAAACAAAGAAAAAATGTAAATCCAAAAACAAATAAACTATTTTAATTAAATGGAGTTAAAAAATATTTTAAATACATGATCTAATTTAATAAAAAAGTATTTATTATCCAATTATTATTTCAATTAGAAATTAATAAACTTTTTAATTTATAAAAAATGAAACAGCCAGATTTGAAAGAGAAAGAGAATTGACAGAAATAGAAGTGTTTGACAGAGCATATTCTAAAAAGACTAAGAGATATTTTCCATGCAAATATTTTGATAACACAACTCATATGAATCACATTAGGAAAGCAGTTTATTCACCTCAAGTAGATGCTATTTTATGTCTTGAATAGAACTCCTCTAAACTCAAATTTTACACTCATGATTGTAAAGAAATTGAAATTTAATAAAAAAAATTATAATTGTAACCACCTGCTGATGAAAAATAATAACCTTTTATTCTTGATTTTACTGTTGCTGCATCTTTAAATACTGTAATTATCTTTAAAAAATATTTATTTTACAAAAATTTTTTATTTTGGATATTAGATTGTTGTGACGACTTCTGATAGATAGTTTTTCTTTTGGGAAAATAATTTAACAACCAAATGCACTAAAAATTTTAAGTTAGATGTGTTATAAACAGGTATTTGGTATCTACCTGTTCATAAGTTATGGATTTCTGCTGGTGCCGATTATAACATTCGTACTTGGAAATTTAATGATTATGAAGACCAGCAAAAGATTAATCATGATAAGTTGATGTTAGCTCATCTTAAGTTAATTACTTAAATTGAAGAGCTTATTTCTCCTCGTCTTATTGCTAGTGGATCTCTAGATGGAAAAATAAAATTATGGGATTTAACTGATCCATCAAATCCTCCTATTTTAATTACTGAACTTCGTGATCCTAATTAGAATCCCAGAGGTATATTGGGTTTATCATATTCTTGTTAATATGGATCAAATTTATTAAGTTATGGATTTGAAAATCATATCAACGTTTGGTGCCCAGAAGTTTCTATAACTAGAGCATTTATAGGAAAATTAGAAGGGCATAGCAGTCTAGTCTAAATATGCAAATTTATGGATACATCTCCAAATGTAATATCTGTAGATGACAAGTGCAATGTGAGAATATGGGATATTAGAGGAATGAATACTATTTAAGTTATTAATTCAGATGGGTAATTTAATTTTAAATAAAAAATCTTTAATTTGTAAATAAAAATAAATCAGGCAATTTTCTGTAATTTATGATGTGGCTATTTTAAGTTAGAGACATGATATGTTTGTCTTGGCTGGTAAAAGACTTGCCTACTATGAAAATGTAGTTTATAAAGAATAGTCTAAGAATACTTCTGGGGAAGATGTTTACCCAATATCAATTGACTTTAACACATATTTTAACCAATTTTGTATTCTAACTAAGTAAAAAATATTTATCTAATTATTTTAAAGTTTATTTATTTTTATAATTTAATTAGAAATGATATGAGAATTTATGATGCTATGACTGGAAGACTGAAAAAAGTGTTTAATGATTTGACAGATGAGAAATTTTAAGTAGATCTTTCTTATTTTTGTCTAGGAGCAAGATAGAGAAAATTTTTTGTCTCTGACAATATTGGACTAATTCGTTAATATAATATGAAAAATGGAGAGTTTTTAAAATCTTGTAATGCTTTGAATGAGACAGAAAGCTCAGAATTTACAAAAAAACAATCAAACATTAAAAAAAAAGAGAATAACTAAATTTCATAAATGCTTTATTTGACAGAAGAAAAGCTCCTTATAGCTGCTTTTTATGATTCTACTATTAGAATTTACGATGAAGAGGATTCAGAAGAAACAGTTTTACTTAAAGTTATGACAGGAGCTCACAAGGATAGCGAAATAACTTGTTTAGTTTATTCAGAAAAGTTTTAGCTTTTTGCAACAGGTTCCACAAACGGGAGAATAGCAATATGGGATTTCGATAGTGGAAAGCTTGAAAACATCTTAATAGCTAGAGAAAAAGGAGATGTCACTTGTTTATAATTTGGTGATCCTTTTCCTGTTATTTTGAGCGCAGGTGCTTCAGGGGTTATTAATGTATGGGGCATAAAAGGATGCCCACCTTAATATAAATATAAAAGCATAGGTAAATTTTATTTTTTATAATGGTGATAATAAGTTTTTTAAATTTTTAAATAAGCTCGTTATGTCAATAGTTATTGGGAAAATGATAATACATTCTAGAAAGTGCCAGTAACTTACATGATTTGCGAGACTTCTATATAACCAGGTGTACCAAGGCCATTTATAATAGACAAAATAGCACCAGTTTAAAGAAGTAGTTTTGATCCTATTATGAAAGAAGAGAAAAAAGATGAAGCCTAAAATAAAAGGAAAAAAGATTTATTTAACTTTTCTTTAAATACCTAAACTGTTAACCCAAGCACAAATGGGCCTCTTACAAATACTAATAATACCAATACCAATAACAATACCAATACATTGACTTTCCCTACTGAAACAGGATACATAGCTCCTATATCTCCATATCCTAAAGAGGGAGATGAAGGAAACGAAACTAGTACTTAACAATAATAATAGAGTCAATTTAAATATTAAGAATCTTTCTTAGATTATCAATAGTATTTTGATAGCTACAACAAATCACTAGACTAAAAAAAGAGGAGATTTTATGTTATTTTTGGAGATTAAAAGGGTATGATATAAATCTTGAATCTGACTGAAGTATTTTAAAAAAGAAACATTCACCCTATTAAAGATGAAAAGAAAAAGAAATTTTTTTAACTCAGAAGAAAAGATTTTATAAATGCTTAAAAATCAGTAGATACTTATTTATCAGCACCTGACAGAAGAGGAGAAAAACTCCCTAGCTACGTTCACATGTATAACTCTATACTTATTAATAGATGGGAGGCTCACTAAGGTCCAATTAATTTTATGCTAAGGATTCCAGAGCCTTTGTGCTATGCATCTTGCTCTCTAGATAAAACTGTTAAAATTTGGTCTATGTAAGCAGCTTTATGGGCAAAGGTAAATAAATATATTTTTATTAATAAAATATTGATTGAAATGAACAAAACTATTCATTTTTTTTAATTTTTGTTGTTTAATTTTATTTATAAAAAACTTTCTTAAAATAGATTTTCTTGATGAAATTTGATAAAAATGTTTGGAATTTTCCTTATGATTGGGTTGATAATAAGCTAAAAGATATGGAAGAAGTGTTTGATCAGATATAATTGCTAGATAATGAAGTCCTTTCAAATAAAGAAAAAGAGAAAGTAAAAATGAAATATTTAAGTACTTAATTCTTTTAAGAAGGCACTTAAGATGACATTAAGACTAAAAAATATAATGTTTTATATCCACCTAAATAATTAACAGAAGATGAATTACTGTAAATAGAAAAATAAGAATTATATACTTATAGATTAAAGCCAAAGCCTTATGTAGATCCTATATAACAATTAAAATCTTAAATATAAGAAGAAGATGAAAAAGCTAGATTCTAAAAAAAGAAAAATGAACCATTTTTAAAAGTTAAGCCAATAGAAGAAGATTTAAATCCAATTAAAATGTTTTACAAAATAATTCCAAATGATAAACCTAATTCATCTTATTTATAAGTCTCTTAACTCTAAAATTAGCTAGAAGCTATAGAATAAGGTTTAGTAGGAGCTTCACAAGAGCTAAAATAAGAAAATTAACAATCCAGAAAGGCTTCAAACATGGTTAGTGAATAAAGGGATTCCTATTAAAATATTCCCAGACAGTAATACAAAAATAGATCTTCATCAAGATGTAATTTTTTAAATTTTCAAAAATTAAAAATTATTTCTCAATGTAAAATGAATGAATCAAAAATTATTAAAATTCAAATAAAAATAATTTTTTTTAATCAATTTTATTTTTTCTGTAAGATTTAAAATAATTTATCAAATTTAGTATTTCATGCTAAATAATTTTATTTTTGATAGTCATTAATAAGAGTATGAAGGGAAATTAATCAAACATAAATAACAACAATACGGCTAGCTAAAGTTAAATAAATAAGAAAAGTTTTGCACAAGAATAAAAAATATCTGCTTTTATATAGAAGTAGAAATCTTCAATAATTAAGCAAGGCAACTCTCTACCTTCTGCAAGTCTAACTTCATTAGTAAAACCTACAGCCTTATAGAAAAAGAGTAATGATATTTACAAGAAATTCGATTTCAGATAAATAAGACCATCATCTTCTTCAATGTAGCTTATTATAGAATATATTTATTTTTTACTCATTTTTTAATTTAGGAATTTCTCTTATGTTAAGGACGTGAAATATAGTAAGGGTGAGGGTAGTCGTTTAGTTAGAATTGCTACAGATTAATATACTTATTAACAAGCTTCTTTAGCTCCTTTAAAATTCTTTAAAGATTTAGATTTGGTGTAAGATAAAAACAAATTTTATATGGATTTAGTATAAAACTATGATGGGAGAGCGAAGAAAGATTTATCCAAACTTAATGTTGGAGGTGATAATGAGGTTAATTATGATAGTGATGACTCTGATAAAAAACCAAAGAAAAAAAGTGGTTCTGTAAAAATAGTTGCCACTAGTACCTTCTTAAACAATCCTAACAGAAATAAACATAAAGTCTTAAAGACAGGAGAGAAGATCTATGTAATAGAGTAAGATGGGTGAATTTCATGAAATAATAAAAAAATTATTATTAAATTTATTATTATCAAAAGATTTATTAAATGTATTTGTTTGATTTACGGATTTTTTAAATTAGTTTACAACTTAATATTTGAAGAAAAATACAATAAATTAATCAAATTTAAAACCACTAAATTTTTACCCTACTAAGATAAAATGAGTTATTATAAATAAATAAATTTTTGAAAACCGCATTTTAAAATTGATATTAGAAATCAAAATCATCCACACAATACCATTTAAATTACTTTTCTAAAAACAAAAAACTCAACTATAATTATTGAAAGCTTATAAAATAATAAATAATTTACTTTACTTACTTTTAAGATAATACACATTTTCTTTTGACTGTTAAGCTAATTTTATTCAAAAATCATTAAAAATCTATCGAACTTTAATAAAATTGTATCCAATAAAAAAATTCACTTTTGGAAAACCATAGTAAATTAATGTAAGTAATAAAGAACCATTCAATCATAAATTTAGATTGCCCTTTTTAAAATAAGAATTTGATTAAAATTATTGTTTAGCTAATTGAAGGTTTTTAAAAAAAATTAATGTCTGCCTTTTTTTTACAAAAATCTAGAAAACTAGACCAAATAAAAAAAATTAGATTTTTGAAAACCATAGTAAATTTGTGTAAGAAATACACATCATTCAATAGATTACACTTGATTAATATTTAGTAATAAATTTATACTTTTAAACTTAAAAGTAAAAAAAAAAATGTAAAATATTTTACTCTTATTAAAAATTTCTTTGACTAAAGTAAAATACTTTTAATATTTATTTTGATAGAATTATTTTTAATTAGCATTTAAGTAAAAAAAGAAAATCTAAGCAAGTGTAAACAAAAAAAAATAAGAATAATATTAATTATCAATAGATATTTTAATCAAAAAATTTATCAGATCCACTTTATTTATTTACAGAGAGACTAATATAAAATTTCACAATTTAATTATTTCATTTTAAGGGAAAAAATTAATAAATAAATCTTATTTGCAAAATACTATTTACGGACAATTTTTTTATCTTCTTTCAATTTTTAATTTACTTTTAAAATAAGATTTTCCTAATTTATTTTTTGAGTAATTATTTTTAACTTTATTTTCATTAAAAAATCTAATTTTGAGAAAATATGACATACCTAGCTTTTTAAACTACTTTAAAGCTTTTAGGTTTTACCAGCTTCTTCATTTTGGGTATTTGGAACTTTATCTCCAGTATTTTATACTACTATTCTACTCCTTTCAGCTCCTAGCCATTAAAGCAAGCTTTTCTTTTATTTATATTCCTTTCATCACTTATTTAGCTTTTTGCATGGAGCAGCATTCTTCTTAAAGTAAGATTTAAATATGACTAAGAAAACTTTCATTAATAACTCATGCATGCAGAGAGCAATTTTTAGGCTATCATAATAGTAATAAAAAATAAATTAGGATCTGCAGCTTAAACATTTTAATGCTTTTTAAGAAATTTTCCATTAATTCTATTCATTACCGTGTTTTAAAAGATAAAATTATTTCCAATTATTTTATTTGGATATACTTATTATAAGTATAGAGCAGTTATTACTAAAGATCTAATGCATTGCCTTTAACCAGTTATGGAAGAATATTAAAAGAAAAAAGATGCTCATTAATAAAGAATGTCAAAAGTAGATTAGATCTATCAACAATAAATTCTAAAAGACAAAGATTATTTTGTTGAAAAATAGCTAGTTAAAGATAATGAAGCATTCCAAAATAATTTGTCCTAAAAAAAGAAATTTGCTTGCTAAAATAATGTTGATCACCAAAAAAGTTAAAAATAAATTATGTAAATTGATTTATAAATTATAAAGGTATAAAGTAATGATATTGAAAATCAATTACCAGCTAAGGAGTAAAATGAAATAAAAAATTAAAATTTAACAGAAGAAAAACCAAATATTAACCTCCCAACAAGATTAGATGAAAATCATAAAATTAAAAAATTCGCTAAATCCTAAAGTCTTTAAAAACCTCTAATTGAAGAGAAATAATCAAATATTTTTAATGTAAACCAAAACTTATCAATAATTAATTAATAAGAAATTATACAAACCTAAATCAATGAGGTAAATATAAATGAAGCTAAATCTAAAGTGGAATCTTAATTGTAATCTAAAATTTTAGATAAAAAATAATAGCAAAACAATATAAACCCATAAAATGACTAAAAAGAAACGACAACAGAAAATAGCCTTTATTTTGGTATAAACTTGCTTATAGATGCTAATATAGTTCCTAATTTATAAACTCTCTTATTTGATTAAAATTTGCAAAAATTTTATATTATTAGTGATATTTAAGAGGCTATATTTGAATCTCTTCCTATTTCCATAATTTAGTATATTAATAACACATAAAATAATTCTTGGAGATATAAAGATGGTTCTATCAATTTCCTTCTTTACTTTGTTTTTTGTACTTAATGCTTGAGCTTATTATTTCATTGCATTTCCTTGGTGAATATTTTGTATGACAAAGATGTCTAGATTTTTACTAAAATTTTAGATTACCTAGATGAGACTATTAAAACTGATGTCAATTAGAAATAGAATTAAAAATAACAGTAAAATTTATAAGAAAGTTAAAAAGCAGCAAATTCTGATAAAATTCCATAAATAAGATAATAAAAAAAGTAAAAAATAAAGACTTAATTTGGTGACATATTTCCCATGAGAAAGTCAGTTGAGATTAATAAAATAGAATAACTTGATAAATTAGTTAGATTAACTGAAGCAGCATCAAAAAGAATAGAAAAGTTAATTATAGTACTTCCAAATAACACCTTTTAAAAGAAAAATACTTAGGAGAACTTAGTTTAATGCTTTAAAAAATTCTCAAATATTAATTTTTTGTCATTAAATTTGCAAGGAAATCAAATGGGAGATGAAATTTTCTAACTTCTGTTAAGAGGATTATTCAAAAACCTTCAAAAACTGAAAAATTTAAGACTCTTTTTGGAGTAGTTTTATTTTATTTATTTAATTTAATTGAACTGAATTCTGAATATTATATATTTTATATTAAAAGAGGGAATAAGATATCAAAAAATAGTGTAAAACTTTTAAAGCGAACGATATTAAGCTGGGAGCACAAATAGAAAGGAAATACATCCAAAATTATTGTATTGTAAGATTTATTTTTTTAATTAATTAATTTATATTTAAACCAAATTCGAAAAATTAGGGAAGATCTATTTTCATTCAAAAAAAAGGAGTAATTAAATCTTTTTATTTGGTGAATTTTGTAAGTAGAATAACAAAATTAATTAGTTTAATAGATATCAATGATCTAGATGAAACAAAGGACCATTCTTTTGATGTAAATAATAATGTTTGCTAAATGAGTAAACAAAATGATGGGCAACCTTAATAAGATGAAAATGATGATCAAGATGAATAAATTTTAATGAATTATTTAAACGAAATTATCAAAAAACAAACCCACAAATGCAAATTATTCTTTGAGATTCAATAAAAGTAAACAATCCTAGTAATTATTTATTTAATAAATATGTTTAATCATAGGTCTCCTATTACAGTTCAAGAGATGTAAATTATAAGTAAATGTCTAAAGCACTTTGAAAATTTAAATCATGTTGAGCTTATTTTAAATACTGACATTAAAGAAAACCAAGAAAGCTTTAATAATTTAGTTCCTCAAGTGAATAATTCAATAAAAGATTCTGTAGCAACTTGTTTCTTTTCATTTAAGTAAAATAATCTTAAAATATTTCAATAAAATTAAATTAAATTTAGTAAAAAGATATTAAAATGTAAGGGGTTAAGCATCAATTAAAGTTTAAATTCTGTATATGGATAACAATTCTATTGGGAAAATTAAGGACTACACTTAAGTTACACAATCTTGAGGATAATTTAGCTAAATCAAAGAGAAAAATATAGTGAGAATTCAATGAATTCTATCAAATTTAACTTCGAGTAATATAATTCATTAAATATCAAATTTATTAATAACCTTAAAATATTTAATTAGTAACTAAAAACTGTGCAAATATGCAATTAATAATATTATAGAAACTATTTACTTTCCTTTGAATTATCAGAGCTTGCTTTTAAACTTCAATAGAAATAAATTTTCAGATGAAAATGTATTATTTCTTTCAAATACAATAAAAAATATATAGTTATTGCAGTTCTCTTTATAAATTGTTTAGTTGAAGTAAAACAGCATTCTACTAAAATAAATATTTTTAATATTAATTTTAAATTTAAAGTGGCAGTGTTTTTACAGAAAATGGGGTATAGAAATTATCGAAACTTATTTAAAACTAAAATTTACTTTAAGAGTTTACTTTAGAAATAGGATAAAATGAAAAGAGTAACATACCATTTCAAATCATAAGCAAATCGATTTAATCACTAAAAAATTTAAAAAAATTAAGAATATCTCTAAAGTAATCTTTTCATCAAACTTTCAACATTGAAAATTTAATAAATTAATTTTTAAAAAATAGCTAAAATAAGATACTTAATAAAGGACTCTAATAGACGCTAGAAACTTTGTCAAAGGGTAATTATGAATTAGAAGATTTGACCCTTGATCTGAGGTATTCTATTTTAAATGAGTTCAAAAAAAAATAAATTAATATTCAATAGTGCAAACACAATGAATTTGGAAACATGCATTTCGCTTTCTAAATTATTAGATTCCTAAAAGCAGATGAAAAAATTAGATCTCATCCTTTAGTTTAATAATATTTAGTCTGGAGGAATACAAAAAATATCTTAAAGTTTCCCCTCTCTAGAAAATATTGAAACTTTATCATTAGATTTAAAGTAAAAAAATCTAATTTACTTTCATTTAATTTATTATTTTTGCTAGAGGAAATAATTTAGATCATAAAGGCATCAAATATCTTTCTGAGCATCTTAAAGAAGCATACTTTATAAAAGAAATAAAATTAGATTTAAGGTAACTTCCCATTACTTAATAATAATATTAAAATCCATTTTTATTTTATTATTTTAGCTAAAATGAATCTATAGGAGACTAAGGGATCAAAAATTTAAGTGAAGCTATTTAATACTTAGAATATATACAATCGATTCAAATAAATTTAAGAAAGTGCACAATTACCTATTAAGGAATTATCAATTTTATAAATGGTTTATAATTAATAAAAAATTTAGAAAGTTTTTCTTTGGACTTATAGGAAAATATACTTTAAGAGTCAACAGAAAATTAATTAATTGCCATAAGTAACTTGACAAAATATATTAGCATGCAATCAGAAAAATTAGTAAATTTAGAACTATGTTTGAAGTAAGTTTTATTCAATTAATAATTCATATTTAATTGACAAAAAATAATATTAAAGCCATCAAAATCTTTCTGAAGATTGTATTAACTGTATTATAGGTATGTTAGATCAACTACCACACCTTAAAAGATTACAAATTGATTTAAGAGGAAATAAAGTGGAAGAAAAATAAAAAAGAAATCTTTTTAGATCTCTAGCTAATCTAAAATCAGAAAATCCTCAAATCATAATTAGTATTTGATAAATAAAAATAAATAAATGATTGATCAAATAAAAATATCTTGATATAATAATTAGTATTTGATTAATAAAAATAAATAAATGACCTGTCTGTATAGAAATATTTTGGTGTTTATTTCTTTCATAAAATAATGAAAATAAATACTCTCAATCATGAGCCAATATTAATAATTTACTTAACTCGCTTCTAAGTTACTTTTTATATAAATTAAGTAAATATTTTTACCAACCATTAATTAAATTGGCTATCTGTGTAAATTAATTACAAAACTATTTTTTGATATAATTATCTATTTCAGATTGACACAGAATTTTTTGTTACTCTCTGTTAAGTATATAAGATATCTAATTTGATTTAATAAAATTTATAATGAAAAATTAAAATGACCAAATAAACAAAGAAGTAAAATGGTTAAATAGTATTCGAAGTCATTCTGCACATCTCAAGAAATGATAAAAATCCCAAAAAATCATATTTTGAGCCACTTATTCTATGAGAATGAAATTGAATAAACTATTTTCAAATCAATTTATCTAAATATTTTTACTTAAGAAAATAATGTTTGTTATTTGTTTAACAATCTTCATTAACCAATTTGTTAAAAGAATTTATTTGTTCCTTTTTAAAAAATCCTAAAATAATTTTAATTTCAATTTCTTTATTTTAAAAAAATTTTTTAAAATAAACTCACTTGTCTTTTTGTTTACTGTTAAAATAATTATTTAAAAGTTTAATATTTTTATAACAAAAGGAAAAGAGTTTTGCTTTTTTTTTTTAAGTATTATTGTTTAGAGTAATTAATTCAGTTTTAAATTTCCATTACTTCATATTTAATAAATATTGTGTATGATTTAAATTTTTTTTTTTGATTTTAAGTCTAATGGTGATTTTAAATAAATTGGTAAAATTTAAAATAAAATTTATCTCATAGTGGAATTTTATTTTTTTCATCTTTGAAAACTCTATTTTAAGTTAACTTTACTATTTTTTAAAATAAATGACTAAAAAGATTTATTAAAAATAGAAAAAATCAAACGTCTTATTTTTCATAAGTATTAAGTGTAATTTAAATAAGAATTATTGGCTTTCAACCAGAAAAAAATAATTAATATAAATTTTTTTTGATAACCTTATAAAAAATTTAATGAAAACAGTAAAATAGAAATTTTTTTATGAAATAAAAGCTGGCAACCTTTTAAGAAATATAATCTTATTTTACACCATATATATATGTTCTATTTTAAGATAAATTTATTATATTTGAATAAATACAATTTCAAACAAAAGACTATGATTTATTTACTTTCTTATTTTCTTAATAATTTGAAAAACATGAGTAAGATATAAGTTAAACCAAAATAAATAATCCTAATATACTACTGAATTTAAATGTTTCAATATCTATTATTAAAGATTCTTAATATTTTTCAAATATCTATTTATCATATGATATTGAATTGCTTTCAGTAAATAAAAAACATTCATATTAACTGCTGAAATCATGAGCAAGCTATATCTAAAATATATTTTTTACAGACAAAATTAGAGGAAATGAATCGAATTTTAAGAAGTTGGTAATAGTAATAGCATCAGATTATTGTTTTAACCAAAGCAGAGATTAAAAAAATCTTTAGTGGTAATTTATTTGATTATAAAAGAAATACATTTTGATGAATTTATTTTTTAAAAAATGAAAAATATAACAATATTAAGTAAATAATCATTTCATTTTCGTTTTAATTACTTACTTTTGAGAATATGGTGTTTCTTACCTAGTTTGTATTAAAAAAAGTTTGCATGTTTTTGAATTAAATTACGTATTTTAGATTGACAGAATCTATTTATTACATTATGATCTACTAAAAAAAATATTTGTTATTTTTAATGGTAAATTCAATGCAACTCATCTTCATAAATAAATTACAATCAATAAGGGATTATTTTTAAAGTTAAGCAAAATTTAATAAATTGAATCCTCTTTAAAGATGAAATAAAGGACAAAATACAATAAAAGATTTTTTGGAATAGGATTTTTAGATATCAGAAATTAACAGATTTGGAGTACTTGTATAAAAAATCTTTTGAGTTAATTTATGGTTTTTTATTCAAAATTTAGAAAAACAGTTAAAAGACCTGAATTTTTTTTAATTTATACATAAAAAAAGGATTGACAAAAGTATTTTTTTTACTTATTCTGTTTGGGTAGGGCTTACTTTTTTTAATTAGTGAATATGAATTTTTATCAAAGTATAAAAATTAATTAATGAATCTGCCCATAATATTTGTATTCTATTCATTAAAATAGTGATAATAATTAATTGAAAAAAACTTTCGAATTCCACACCTATGGCTTATACAACTTTTTAAACTGCAGTATAACTGTTAAGCTTTGCAGGTTTTTTAGCTTTGGGTATTTGGAATTTCATATCCAATATTCTCTATTACTATTCAACTAGCTTTAATACTATAGCTTTACAAAAAGCATTCATGCTATTTCTTTTTTTATCTGTTTTTATTTAGCTTATTGCTTGGAGTAGTATCCTTCTTAAAGTCAGGTTTGAGTATAATTCAGAAAGATTTTAAAATGAGATTTTGAATGCTAAAAACAATTTCTAAGCTTGGATGATACTTGCGAAATTAAAAATTATTTTACTTTTATAGTTGATCTGGTGTCTAATTAGAAACTTTCCACTTATATTTTTCATAACCATTTTTTAAAAGATAAAGATTTTTCCAATGATATTATTTGGCTATACTTATTTCAAGTACAAAGCAGTTTTAACTACAGATTTGATGCATTCCTTAGAGCCGATTATGGACTAATACAATAAAAAATAATAATAATAATCAAAGAAAAATCTTTCGATTAACTAAATTTAATAAGAAAAAAGTAATTTTGGGGAGAGATTGGAATAAATCTAATAAGAAAATATCAAAGAAAATGTAAACTACTTGATAGAAAACTAGCTCGTTTAAGATATCCAAGATTTTTAAATCTAAATGTCCTAAAAACTCAGATAATCAGATTCATAAAAAATTAAAGAAAATATCTAAGAAAAAGATTAAATTTAAATGACTCCTATCCCAAATGTTAATGCTATCCGCGATATTGAAAATTAAAAACATAATTCTTAAAAATAAAAAAATATTTTAGAAAAAGATACCTAACATAGTAACAACGATTTGGAAGAAAAGTCTGATATTGAAAATTTAAAATCAAAAACAAAAGATCAAAAAAAGGAATTAATAAGTCTACAACAACCCCTTATCTAAAACAGCGAATTAATTAAAAACAATATCTTTAATTAAAGAATCCAATAAAACGATATTAAACAATAGAATCAAGCAAATATTTTGGGAGATTAAAATAATTAGTAAAATGTAAACCTAAGAAAATCCGAATCAAATATTCTTAACAAATCAGTAGAAAGTTAATCTAAAAAGTTATAAGGAAGTGAGAAAAAAGTAAAGCCAATTGAATTACAAACGGAAAATAGTCTTTACTTTGGAATTAATTTACTAATTGATGCAAATATAGTTCCAAATCTTTAAACCCTTTTATTTGATAAAAATTTGCAAAAATTTTAAGTCATCAGCGACATTTAGGAAGCTGTGTTTGAATCTCTTCCTATAGCTATTATACAGTATATTAATAATACATAAAGCAATACATGGTAAAATAGTGACGGAACAATTAATTGGCTTCTTTATACTTTTTTTACTTCTTCATGCCTAAGCTTATTATTACATTGCATTTCGTTGATAAATATTTTATATGATAATGATATTTAAACATTTACTAGAGTTTTAGATTATCTAGATGAATCTACTGCTAATCCTTAACCAACTGATGAAGGCAAAAATATAAATATTTAACTGAATATAAATTAAACTTAAAAGCTGAGTCTAAATCCAAATTAAAAAACCTTAAATTAAAGTTAAAATTCTAACTTGTTGCCTTCTTAAAAATAGCTTGTTTAAAAAAGAAAAACAAATTTTGGAGACATTTTTCCTATGAGAACAAATATAGAAATAGACTGTGTAGAACAGCTTGATAAATTAATTAGACTCACAGAAATAGCTTCTAAGAAAATAAAAAAACTTGTTGTGATATTACCAAACAATACATTTTCTAAGAAGTAAATATAAGAAAATCTTGTTTTGTGCTTTAAAAAGTTCATCAACCTTGAAACTTTGGAGCTAAACTTGGAAGGAAATTAAATGGGAGATTAAATCTGCAAACTACTATTTAGAGGAATATTTTCAAAGCTGCGCAATTTAAAAAATATCAGATTATATTTGGAGTAAACTATTTAATTTTTTATTTTCAATGTTTATTTAATTTTTTATTTAAAGTGGAAATAAACTTTCAAGAGATAGTATTCAGGTTTTAAAGAGAATAATATTAAGCTGGGAGCACAAGCAAAAGGGAAGTATTTCTAAGGTTATCATATCGTAATATTTATTAAAAGAATCTCAATATTTTAAAAAATATGTTTCTTTAATAAAATGAAAGGGAAGAAGTTTTTTTGTTCAAAAAAAGAGAGTAATAAATATTTACTTAATTGATTTAATTGCTAAATTTTAATAAATAACAAGTAAATAAAGTAATTAGCTTGATGAGACAAAGGCTGTTTCTGTAGATTTAAATGGGGGAAAAAATGGAAGTGATGGAAAGAAAGAAGAAGAAAATATAGAAGATAAAGATGAGGAAGAAGAGGATGAAATTTTATTAAAGTGGTTAAATAATATTTTAAAAAGAAGACAGCATTAAGGAAAGTTGTATTTTGAAATTCATTAAAAGTAATAAATATTTTTTGAAAGCAAGAATAATAAAAACTAATCAAAATTTATTAGATCTAATTTAACAGATTAAGAACTATTAATGATAAATAACTGCTTGAAGCATCTAAAAAAGCTAATTCATGTAGAGCTAGTTTTAAACAGTGATTTGAATGTAAATACAGATGATTAACATAGCATTATTAATTAAATTAATAACTCTATCAGAGATTCAGTACATACTTGTTTTTACTCAGTCAAGTAAATTGAAAATTTTAAAGAAAATCATTACATTTATTTAATTTATTATATTAAGTTCCTAGATAATTAAAAGTAAGGGAACAAACTTTTTTTGCCAGAAATCACAATATGGCCAATAATTTAGCTGGGAAAATTAAGGATTGTAAATGATTTACTCTAAAATAATTATTAAGTTTCATTTATAAAATAGACCAATTAGCTACAGTATTCTGAAAGTAATTTAAAAAAATGATCTATTAAAATTCAGTGACCTAAATTCAATAGATTTTAATTTTGAGTAAGTTATATTTCAAATATTAAAAATATCAAATAATATTTTAAAGTAACTAAAGGTTATGCAGATTTGCTATTAGCAATATTATAGATACCCTTCATAAATAAACAAATTACAAGAGTTTACTTCTCAATTTCAACAAGAATAAAGGGAGTGATGAAAATATTACATGTCTTTCAGATTCGATTAAGGGCATATCTTTGTCTTAGCTGGCCTTATAATTTGCGTAAATTAAATTTTTATTAAATTTAATTTAATATTTTATTATGAAAAAAGATGTACTGTCTTTAGTGAAATAGGTTTCTAAAGTTTATCAGATCTGATACAATCTTAACAACAAGTAGAAGATTTCACCTTAGAAATTAGTTAAAATGAAATGACAAACACTTCTTGTTAACTCATTTGTGAGTCAATTTAGAGTTTAAATAACATCAAAAAATTACAGCTTTTTCTTCAGTAAAATCATATTTAATTCTTAAAATCATTTAAAATAAGTTTGATAATAATTTTCATTAAAAAAAAACAACTAAATTTGATTAATTTGTTAAATTCAAAAAAATAAAAATTTTTATGTTAATAAATTATTTTTTTAACAGCGAAAACAAAATTTTAAATGAGGGACAATAAATATTCCTAGAAATTTTATCAAAAACAAGATGTGAATTATAAGAACTGAGTCTCGATTTGAGGTAAATTAATATTTTTATTAAATTAATTTATTTAAAATTTGTTAATAAAACAAAGTGCTAATACTATGAATGTCGAAACATGCAATTCTTTATCATGCTTGCTTAGTTCTAAATAATTAATTAGCTCACTTGAACTTGTACTTTAATTTAATAACATTCAATCTGAAGGGTTGTAAAAAATATCTCAAAGCCTTCCCTCATTGCATAGGCTTAAAAGTTTATCATTAGACCTAAAGTAAATATTATTATTTAAATTATTAAAATTTATTATTTTTATAGAGGAAATAATATAGATTCTAAAGGAATGGGCTATCTTTGTCAGCATTTAAAAGAAATATATTAACTTCAAGAATTGAAATTAGATTTAAGGTAAATTAGATATTAATTAATATTTCCTTTTTGACTAATAATTTTACATAGATAAAATGAATAAATTGGAGATTAGGGACTAGAAAATCTGTCTACTGCTATTTAATCGCTTACATAACTTAAGTCTATTAAGCTGAATATAAGAAAATGTTCAATAACTCACTAAGGTTTGATTAAATTTATTGAAAATATCTATGAAAGAAAAAATCTTACAAGCTTTTCAATAGACATATAAGAAAATATGCTTGAAGAAACAATAGAAAACAAGCTATCTGCTATTAGTAAAATCACAAAATATATTAGTATCTAAGGAGATAAATTAATTAATTTGGAGCTTTATTTAAAGTAATTAGTTTATTTTTTTTAAAGTATTCATTAAATATTTAAATTTAAGTAATTTAGATTTATCAGAAGATTGTGTGATTTGTATAGCAGGGATGTTAGATAATTTACCTCAACTTTAAAAGCTTTAAATTGATTTGAGAGGGAATAAAGTTGAGGAAAAACTTAAAAGATACTTATTTAGATCTCTTGCAAATCTAAAAAATGAAAATCCTTTAGTCATTATTAGCATATGACCAATAAAAAACGTGAGAAATTTTCCTAAAATTATTATTTAACAAATCCATTTAACAAAATTATTTAAATTAAATTAATTGTAACAATTTATAACAAATTTTATTTATTTATTCATCTCTTTCAATAATTATTTTATAAAGTTTAACATTACCTTATCTCTAAGATTTTCTAACAAAAGTTTAATAAATTAAAATCATTTCTCCAAATTTAAGAAGCAATCCTCTCTTTAAATTCTTTTATCTATTTTATTATGAAATAAATCGAATAAACAACTTGAAAAACTCAAATTTTGCAATAAGAGAGTTTTTCATTTAAAAAAATTTATTGATTGAAATTCTTATAAATAAAAAATTGGAGAGATAACTTAAATGAAATATTAAGATCTTTTCAATCACTTCATCAAAGATAAAGAAAGCAGAGAAGAAGATTAACATGAATGAAGACAATTGTAATTAATAATAAGAAATAAAACAATATTTTTAATTAAATAAAAGAGTTAAAAATTTTTTAGGTAAAAACCTGTCTTACTAATATAAAGTATATCTTTATCTTTAAAATGAAATTAAAAAGAATAAATTTATTTTAAAATTTATTGGACCTTTATTAAAAGTTAATTAGGTTAATTTCTAATTACAAAAGTAAAGTAGAAAGACAGGTTTTGAAAATTTGATATTTGAATTGAAATTAATTAAATTGTTGAGTAAAATAAATTGGTTATTTTTAAATTTATTTTTATTTAAAAAATAAAGGAATATTTTCTAAATAATAAAATGTAAGAATTGCTATTTTTTTATTTTTTGTAAGAATTTGTAGTAAGAATTCACATTATATATGGCTTAAAAAACTATAAAGATTGGATGTAGATGTATATATTCTGTTAATATAGTTGTTTTAATATTATTTGCTTTCATTTATTTATTTATCATGTTGTTTATAAAGTTTAATGAATTTATTAATTTTTATTCTGAGCAGAAATTAATGAACAAGTTTTTTCAAAAAGTTGATCAACTGTAGAGGTTTTCATACTTTTTAACTACTTCATCAAACTCAATATAATTAAATTCAACACCTTAGTGAGCAAATCTAATATTTTTTAAATTAATTAAATTATTTCAAAATTAAAATTAATTTTTACCTCTTGCAGAGAAGTTTAAATTGTTAATCAGATAAAGGAAGCTTGTGAAGATCTAGGATAGATCTAAATCTTGTGAAGCTGACTTTACCACTCTTGGCAATATCCTGTTTTTTAATTAAAACTTTTAGAAAATAAAATTGCAGAAATGAAATTTACTTTATCTTAGAAGTGTGTCTTGAACATGATTCTGTGCTTTGAAATGACTTCTCCCAAACGTAAAAGTAAAATATGTAAATCTTCTTCTTCTTGGGGAGTCAGTACGTCTCTTGGATCTATAGCATTTTTCTTTTCAAATGGAACTGGTTTTGCAATAGGATCTTTTTCAAGTCCAGTTTTAGTGAAAACAATATTGACATCTTCTAAGAAACTAGCGTAATCTAATTTAGTGGGATCATCTTAAAGGATGTACATATTTTCAAGTTTTAAGATTTGTTCTTCATCTAAATCAATCCTAAATTTTCAAAATAATCGATTAACACATTTTAATTACAAAATTTTTTAATTACTTCATTTATGAAATGACACCACGGAATTTATTTGTAGGGATCACACCTTTACGGAGGGAATCGTAATCTGAAAAGTATTCACCAACTCTGAGACGGTTAATTTTAATAATATTTTTAATTTCTTCTAATAAAACATTAGCATCAACAGGACGCTTTCTAGTATCTAGTCCATGAGCTCCAAAATCTTTAGTTTAGTTTGATGACCAGAGATTTTACTAGTATACCTTAGTGTCTCTAATAAAATCTACATATCTAACATCATGTTCATCTTCAGATGAATACATACGGCTGATTGCATTGAATTCAGGATCTGAAATATTGAAATTGACAGTTGTTAAAACTTATCTAAATTACTTTGGAGTAACTTTATTTCTTCCGTTTCTGTCCCAGTCTTAGAAGAATTATTTAATATCAATTCTAGTTGCTTGGCAGAATTATCTTTATTATCAAACAAAAATTTATTAATTAAATTTTAGTATTCATTTTTAAAATTACCTGAAGCGAGCTTTCATTTGTTCTGCTATTCTTCTTTCTTAATCAGAAAGCCCTCTGCGACCATATTTATATTCAGTAGTTGGGTTAAAAACTGGAAGAGTAGCTGATTTCTTTTCAAGGTTCTTTTATGTAAATACAGAATCTATTTGATCACAGAAATCTTTCCAACGAATGTTATTTTCTTTAGTAGTTGAAGCAAAGTTTTCAATGATAAGATTGAATTCTGGATCTGAAAGTGGAAGCTTAGCCATACTCAAACCAAGACGTAACTATTCTTTAGTTATATTACCACTTCTGAGCTTATCGAAATCTCTTAAAAATTCAGAGATACGAAGACGTTATTCCTTAACTTTAGCACGGAGCTTGGCTAATAAATCTTCAATATCATTAGGAATATCATTGTGAATGAAAGGTTAGAATTCTTTTTCAGGTTTTTGGTAGTTTTTAAATGAGTCTGCATAAGTTTTGCTAACAAGGACACCTTCATCATAGATATCAACATCTCTGCAAAATTCATAATAATTGACTTCATCCAAAGTACCCTTATCAGTGTATCTCTTCAAAATCAAGTTAAGAGCATCTTCACTAGGGAAAAGACTGAATTGATTGAGGATACGGAGGAATTGATTTTTAGAAATGTAACCTTATTTGGTCTTATCAAAATCTTCAAAGTGAGGTTTAATTAAAACTCTCTTGTTCTATATTTCCTTGTGGTATAAATTGAGTAAATGTCTAAGCTGATCCTTTTCTTCTTCAGTCAAATTCTTTTGAATATTATTTAAATTAATTTATATTAATTGATAAATTTAAATTAAAATTCATACTAGGTAGTATCTTCTAGCAGGTAAAGTTGTTTCAGGCTAGAATTAAGTGACAGTAGCAAGAGGATCTTTATCAATAGCTTTCTTTGTGAAAATTTCATCAATAACTTCACAAAAATCTGAATATCTAACTTAGCCATTAGGAATATTATCAACCTTGAATTCCTAAAGCAAAAGATTGATATCCTATTCACTCAATTTAATGTTGCTAACATCAAGAACTCTTCTGAACTATTTATTTTTTCAAATAATTTATTTAATATTTATTGTCGCTTTACATTAAAATATTTACTTGCTATTCAGAGACAACGCCTTTTCTTAAATTATCAAAATCCTTAAAGAATTCACGAATTCTAATTCTTTTCATAACAACTTCTGCTTAAATTTTAACAATAACATCATTAAGCTATTTGTTTCCAAAATTTAATTTTTTGGAGGTAAACAGGGTGCTCATTAATTTTAAATCTTTAGTATCTTCAACAATATCCTCATTAGGATCAAAAACTTTTTCATTAGGCTTCATTCCTTTAATAACTGTTTCAAGCATTTCAGAAACATTGTCAACGTCATCACAAAATTTGACATAATTGACTTCTTTAGGATTTCCGTTATCAATGTAACGTCTAATTAAAAGATTGAAAAGGTGCTCATTTGGCAAAATACTCAATTAAGTGAGGACTCTTGAGAATTAGTCAACAGTAATATGTGAACAACGAGTTCTATCAAAATCCTAGAAAGGCTATTTCAAAAGAATTCTTCTTGTACGAATTTGTTGCTTAATTGTGAGTAATATTTATTGGATTATTGATTATTCATTCTAAGAAATTTACTATTTTATTATTAAAAAATAAATTAAAATATATTCAAAAAGATATCTATCTATCTATCTATTTTTTGCTTGTGGTTATCAACTTTATTAAGTTATATTTTAAAATAAATATTTCAATAAGATTTCCTACTAAACCAAATTTGTTTGTCAAAAATGATAAAAAAAGTTTTTTGCTGTTAAATTTTTTATATTTCATAGAGGATTAATAGTGTATTTTTTATAAGCTAATTAATAATGATCATTTTTAATGGTTTTCCTTTTTGTAAATGCATCAAAATTACTTTATTTCTTATTTTTTCAGTGAAATTATTTTGGTTTAGTTTTCTATTTTAAATGATGGAAATGTGATTTAGCTTTTAAAATAATTACGGATGAACTTTTAGTGCTTTCTAGGTTTTCTTTTGCCAGGTTATAATCAAAGAACTAAGCATCTATTTAATCACAAAAGTCTGTATATTTAACCTAATCAGGACCACTCTTATATTTATTAATCAAAGCGAGAATATCTTTTTCATACAAATGCATTCCTAACATTGAGAGAGCTGAACGAAACTAATTTTTAAGCATTTAAAATATTTTATATATTTAAACAAATACTTTAACTACTCCTCATCCTATCTTTTGGCTTGTATCGTTCAACAGAGAATTGTTAAAAGAAATAGAATATTTTATATTTTAACAATTTATTGCTGAACGAAATTAAATGTAACTTTATCTCTCTTTGATTCTAAAGAGCTTTAACTAACAAACAGAAACAAACCAAAAAATAGGGAAGTAGTAAAAAATTTTTATTTTGAAGCTATTCCTTTTATATAATTATTAGATTCTATACCTTGTCTTCAGTAACAATACCCTTACGTAATCTATCAAAATCATAGAAAAATTCTCTGATTCTAATTTATTTCTTGAAAACTTCTGCTTTGATAAGTTTTTCAATATCTGTATTCACAGTTATGGTATTCTTTGAAATATTAAAGCGTCCTCCGCCAACTTTTTTAAAAATATTTGAACATTATTTTTACGCTAAATATAAAATGATTTAAAAATGCAAATTAAGTGTCTTAAAGATCTAGAGGAAACAAAAAAAAATGATAGATTACGAATATTTTATCCACTAGCTGCTAAAACTGAGGCCATTTACTTGATTTCCTTTTTAGCTAATAATTTAATAAAAGTTATGTTTTTGAATTAAGTTTTTTTTTTTACTTATTATAATTATAATTTATTATTCATACAATAATCTTTCAAAACTGATTGATTTCTTCTTATTTATAAATCTTATTCATTACAAAATAAATATGCAATAAATTAATTTCTTCATACAAACATAAATTCATTCAATCAATCCAAACCATCTAACTATTTCACATATCAATCAATCCAATATTTAATTTTTTATTAATCTAAAATATATATTAAAATCAAAATATAACGAAATTATCAACTTTAATAAGCAATTTTTATTCCATCTGTTTAGAAATAATAGAATTATTTTAAATCTATTCTTTCATTTTTTTATTAAAAAAATTATTTAATCATAAAAAAGGTAATTTAAAACACCATCAACTGTTTTTAATAGAAATTTTTTTTTTGAGTTTTAAATATATTTTTGTTCTGATATCAATATTTTTTATTTAGGTTATGCCAGTAGTTAAAATGAATTTGCTATTTACTGATCTTTAAAGAAAAAGTATATTGAAAGAAAGAGAAATAGTAACAAATTATTAAAATTAGAGATGCATACAATATGCATTAACACCGAATGAGATTTGATAGAAATAATAATTAATCCTAGTATGTGGGTTTTTTTTGAAATATTCCCTATGCTATGCTTTCTTAATTTAAATTTGAAAACATTGATGACAATTTCTACCATATTTCATTTTGGCTTTTAGATTTTTTCATATAAATTATTATTAATATGGCTTAATCATTCATCAGAAGCTTCTTCACTAGCAGTGTTTTCAACTTGTTTGGGAGGCTTTTGCATTTCTCTAACTAATCTTTGATAGACTTCATCTTCCTTAGTAGCACATTACTCTTCAGTCAAATTACCAAGGAGAGGGAATTGGAGACCTAAATTAGTTTATTTAAATATTTTAGTCTAAATCTCATTTTAAAATTATTTTTATCAAAATAAATTTTTTTAATCAAATGAAATGTTGTATCTTTATATAAAAATATAATTTCATTTTTCAGTTTGTTTGCTATTTAAATCTTTAACTCTAACTGGGATATGAATACACTATTCTAAGCTTTTAAATCTAAAATCATATTTTTTTTGCCTTATTTATTTTTGAATTTATTTTATAATTCCATTTGTAATTTTAATTATTGAAATTAAAGTTAAATGTGGTTATATGCCTTAAGCTAGCCAAAAACCCACTAATAAAATACTTTTGCAAAATATGTTAATAAAATTCTAAGGTAAATTACCATATTTATTAATTTTTGCTTGCTTTTCTTCAACATAGTTAACAATTTTAGAAGCATCAGTCCATGATCTTACAGCCTAGAAGTGGGCACCTCTAATATGAGGACTAGATAAATCTAATATCTAATCTGCAATTTTATTCTAATTTTTAATTAAAATGAAATATAGTTATCATGATTGAAGAGAAATAATTTTCCTGTTTGTTAAAATATATTCCCATTTCATATACTCATTTAATTTGCTTTGCTATAAAAAGAAGTTAACTCTAAAAAATAATTTATCAAATAGGCTTTGATTGCTATTGAACATAATTTCGCTAATGATAATTTACAACTTATTATTCAAAATGAGCAATTTAAATATCTTGCTAACTTTAATGATTTTAGAACTATTTTAAACAGGATCAATATTTAATTGAATGTACATTTAAATTTTAACGTAATGAAGATGTAGGGGTGAGAATAGAAGCTCTACGAACTTCGTTGTTAATACGCTTTCTGTATTCGTTCAAGAATAATTCACCAACTCTCAATTTCTCCTTAAAAGCAAAGTAATCATAGCTTGATAAATCAGGACGATAATTGGTGAAGAAATTTCTCAAATAGATTTTTTATTGGAAATCATTCAAACTACGAGTATTGAGAATGATTTTTCTTCTATCGTCAATAATTAATGAATTTTCAGTTTATCTAAAACCACCAAAAGCCATCTCTCTTAATAAAAATATACTTTTCTTATTATTTATAATAAAAATAAAAGCTTATTTTCTTTGATTAGTACTTTTTATCTTTTCTCTTCCTAACTCTTTCTTTCAATTCCTTTGCTAAACCAATACATAAATAATACTTGATTGATTTTATTAGGATTTGTATGTATGTACTTAAATGTTATGTTTGTCTTAATCATTTATTAAAAACAAAAAAGATTCTTTAGATATTAAAACTCAAAACACAATAAAGATATCCATTTTATTAAACAAGAATCAAAAAAATAAAAACTATCCATTTATTTTTAAATTTAAAACATTTTAATTTTTTATAAATTATCTATCTTCTTATTAAATTGGATACTTTTTAGATGATTTTCATGTATTAAATAATTTATTTAATTTTTATCAAATATTATTTGTATTATAAAATAATAAATTGAAATAAATAACAAAGCTTTGTTCATCAAAAATTATGAAAAAATAATTCTGAAAATTTTTAGTAATTATTTTTCTAAATTATTTCATTTAATATTTGATAAAATGTCTATCTCAAAACAACAAACAAATATATTAATTCTTAACTATTGAATAAAATAATGTTAAATTTAAATATCTTGTTTCAAATGAGAAGATCATTTTATGTGTTGAAAAATTGAAAAAGTAAAAATGATTTTTTTTTATCCTGCATAATTTACTTGAGAAAGAAATTAGATGCTTATTTATTTATCAGATAAGCTTCTTGCCTTAAAGGAAGGAACTTATTTAAAATTTCAAAGAGCATTTATAAGAGATATCTATCAAATGTTTTATTTTAATAGGATGAAAGATTTAAGTGAAATATATATTTAAATGTATCAAGAAAAGGTAGTAAATTTTTTTGTGGAATTTATTAAGTGAAATGAATTT
Source organism: Tetrahymena elliotti 4EA (assembly GCA_000231825.2). Classification (NCBI taxonomy): domain Eukaryota; phylum Ciliophora; class Oligohymenophorea; order Hymenostomatida; family Tetrahymenidae; genus Tetrahymena; species Tetrahymena elliotti. The sequence goes on along the minus strand of JH720314.1, from coordinate 539,682 downwards.
AAATAGAAAACCTAATTAAGATATACAAATTATTGTTGATATAATTTTATATTTAAATTTATTTATATTAGATTTATATCAAATTTTTTTCATTAGAAGTTAGATCATTGAGCTTCAGTGGTGGCAGCTTCTTCAGTTCTTCTTTCACCTCTGGGTTGTCTGTCACTGTGTTCTCTTCTGGGTCTGTCGAAGTGCTTCTTTTCTCTCTTTTCAAGAGGCTTGTTTTCCTTCTTGGTACCCTTGGAGTGTAAGAATTCAGAGAAAGTTTCGAAGGGAAGTTCGTTGTCTTCAGGCTTACCCCAGAAATCGGGAGTAAGATATCTGTAGGTGTTGGCCAAAGCGTAGTAAGTAGCCTTCAAGAAGTTACCTCTAGTTCTGGTGCAACCTTAAGAAGAGGTGTAGATATCTTGGACACCAGCGAATTGTAAGACCTTCTTGGGGATGGGAGCGGCAACGATACCAGTACCTCTGGGGGCAGGGACTAATCTAATTCTGACGGAACCAGACTTACCGGTGATCTTTTGGGGAATGGTGTGAGCGTTAGCGATCTTGTTACCCCAATAACCCTTTCTGACGGGGACCATGTTCAACTTGGCGTGAGTAATAGCACCCTTAATAGCACCTATTGATTTATAGAAAGAGATTTTTAATATACAGCTTAGCTAAAAAAATTAGTTATCTATTTACCTTGGACTTCCTTAGCAACCTTCCAGCCGAGACCAATGTGTCCGTTGCTGTCACCAACAACGACGAAACCTTTGAATCTGGTTCTTTGACCGGCTTGGGTTTGCTTTTGGACGGGGGTGATTTACAAGACTTCTTCCATGAGCTTGTGTTCACTTTGGACGTCCTTGTTCTTGGGGAAGAAGTGATCGATGATTTCAGGCTCCTTGATGGGGACAGAGAATTTGAAGATTTCGTCCAAAGAGGTAATCTTACCGTACTTGACGAGTCTACCTAACTTGGTTTGAGGTTACCAGTCGTTCTTGTCACCTATTAAAAAAATTATTTTTAGAAAACTCTTTGTAAAAAATTAATTGCCCATAAAATTCATAAATAAATAAGCTAGTTTCCAAGGGAGTGACAAATCATTATTAAGGTGTATTGCATATTAAACTATAGCTGAATATTGATTGATTAATATTTCAAAAAGATCTAGATATAATTATTATTGCCCATTTAGAATTATTCAACAAGATTTCTATTTATTTTGAATTGCAAATTTTCATTAGAGATTTTCTGATTTCTTAAATTTCTCACTATTAGTAATATGAGTGAAAATGATGAAAAATAATTATTTTTGCTTATCTTCAAAGTCAAAGGAGTTGGATTGATCTTTTAACTCTTGTTTAAGATATAATTTCAATTGGTTGATTTTTAAACTGAGTATTTTATTATTTGTTATTACTATTTTTACTTAGTATTTCTGCCATTATTTTTGATTTGAACAAATAGTGAGAGTAATATTAAATTTCATTTATTTTTATAGATATGAGCTTTTTTTGTAACATATCTTAGCTTTCATACAAATATGACTTGATTAATTATTTCAAGTTTCCATTAAAAATCATATTCGAAATTATGAACTTCTCATTTAATACCAACTAATTATTATTTTTTTATGTTTGCAATTTTGTTAGTCATCAGAATTTTAATCTGGCCAAAAATCTATTTTCATCATAGATCCGCTTAATTACTATTTTCAATATCAAGCTATTAAATATTAACAATACCGAGCTTCACTTGAAGGGAAACCATACTTGCATATTTATGAATTTTTGGAAAAAATTATATCATAGATTTTGATAATATCTACCTCTTCTGTCACCTCTGGGTCCCTTCTTGTTACCGAAGCCTAATATTTAAAAAGTAGAATTTAGTATGAACTTATTTATTGATGATCATGGCTTTTATTATTTAGAGTTTTAAATCAACTTGCCATTGTGAAATAAATGAAAATTAATCAAATTTAAGTACCTCTCTTTTCAGTTCTTTGAGCCATTTTAGTATCTTTTTTATTTATCTTTAATTTCAATTTTTTAATTTTTCTTTGTTTTATTAAAAGGGTTCTTATGATTTTTCTTTTAACTAATCTTATCTTTCTAAATTTGACTCTTTTCGTCGCTTTCTTCTTTACTCTTTAATTTTCTCTCAATAAATTTGATACCAATCCATAACTCATTCTAATACACTAAACAAAAGTTGCTATGTTCGCTAACAGTGCATTAGCTGTGTCTTGGTAGGACTCAGCATTTAAAAATAAAAAATTTATATTTGTAAATTTTTGGTATTTTTAAGCTTAAAAAAATATTTCAAATAAAATAATATAAAATGATAAAATAAATTGTAAATGACTTATTAATTTAAAATAATAAAAAATAAATATAAAATCACTACTTAATTTATTTTAATTAGTTTTTTTTTGATTTAAATGCCAGATAGAGGCTTTAGCCTCTTAACTAAAATAAAGGAAAATTTATATTATGCTCAAAAATCTCTTGGATCAACACTCAAAAGCTTTATATCATTGAAATTGATATCTTCACTATTCAATTTTGCTGCATAAACATGTAAAGTATTTGCATTATAGGGAGTGAAGCAACTTTTCTAGTTAAAATAATCCAAATGATCTAATCTTGTATCCATATCTACCCTTATTTAACTTGTTTTATTCTAAAAGCAAATTCCTTATACATTTCTAATAAGGGTCTCAAATATTTCTCTCTTCTTTGTTTCTGTTAAATTATTTTATAAATTTTTAAATATAAATTTATCAATATTAATTACAAGGTTGTGCTTCTTTCTCAATTTCTATTGGCTTAAAAATTCTTCCTACTGAACCTGAAAACTTTTTAAATGCCTTTTATACTTGATAAAAAGCAAGACAAATACCTATGTTTAGTCCAAGATAAATAATTATTTTATATTTGAGGTCATCATTTCGCAATCCTTCTTCACTTTTTTCAGTAAAAAGCAAAGCTGCAAAAAATACATTTATAAATAAATAAAATAATTTAATAAAAAGTTTATTTTAATGAAGCTTAGAACTAATTATAAATCTTGAGAAGTTTGTTGAGAATCTTTTATCATCAAAATAAACACTAAGTCCATATACATTAGAATTATCTTCATTAGCAAAAGCGAATGTTTTAATTTAATCATTATCAAATATTTATTTACAATAAAAGTCTTCACTTTATTTATCTTATAATTTACTATGAAATTCTTATGCTTCTTGAGGTAGAATTTCTCTGAATTTTAAGTCATCTCCTATTACATCCTAGAGCTATATGATATTATTTTACATTTAAATTTATGAAATAATTTCTCCAACTTTTTAAAATTTCAGCTCCCTTTCAAATAAATCTTTAAAATCCGATATTTTATTTTTATCGAACGCTAAATATGCTAATTAGCATTAATACTATTTCACAGCTTTTTATAAACCATACTCTATAAACTTCTATTAAACTACTAAGTTATTTTTACAGGCTTATCCAAATCTCATTTCATGTATGTAGGTAGCTTTAACCTTTTTTTTGTTAATTATAACTTCTTTGATTCCAAATAAAACTTTTCCTACTAGCTCGTCATTATTTTCTTTATCCAACAAGAGCAAGATAAATCCTTCTCCATATTTTTAATTAAAATAATCCTCATAAGTAACTTTTTCATAACTTCTATTTATTTTAATCAAGCTAACTAAAAGGGTATTGGTCACAAAAGAATTTTCAAAGTCCTAAAGTTTCTTTTCAAAGCTTGGTTTGAATTCTTAAATTATATATCTGTTTTCTATCATTTTTTACAGCTTTAATATGATTTGCAGATTTAAAATTAAAATTAAAAATAGATAGAACAATTGGTGCAATATTAAAGAAGATATTTTTTACTTATAAAATTCAATAAAGCAAGCAATAATAAACTTATTTAAAAAATAAATTGACATGGAACAAATATTTATTTTATTAGATTTTTAAAAATTTAAAATTTAAAAGAAAGATGGGATAAAAATAAAAAGAAAAAAATGGTTTTAAAAAAAGTTAGATATTTGTATTAAAATCGCTTTTAACTGAAATATATGGTAAACAAATAAAGCAAATTACATAAAAATAAAAATTAATTATAAAGTTTGGTTAATAAACGATCACATAAATTAAATTTCAATAATTTAATTTCTAATTTTGCACTTGAAGATATTATTAAATTGTTGGAAAGACAAATTATAAGTAAGCCATTTATTTTGGAATTCTAGCATTCCTAATAATAGAAATAATAAAAAATTACAGCAGCAACTATAATTAGATTACCTAATTTAAATGCAAAGAGTTATAGACTAGCTAAGTGAAACTAAGGATCCCAAGTTATTCAATCGTAAAATTAATAAACTCCTTGATTTATTTGATAAATGGGAACAAAATCTTGTAGAAAGGGAACAATGCCTCCTTAAAAATTCTAAAAAATTAAAGAATATACAATCTAATTGCTCTCAAACCTAGGAGGATGCTCATTTCAAACTTGCTTAAATGAAGAATCAGGTATAAGAAAGAGAAAAGTAGATAGAGATCAGAGAAAAACATTTATTTGCAGAAAAATAAGAAGTAGACCTTAACTTGAAAAAGCTAAAACAGAAAGAAATAATGCTCCAATAAGAAAGACAATAGTTTAATTAAAAGTAAAACATAAAAATGTAAAAGCATGAACAACTTGAATATGAAAAGACACTATAAATTTAAGCAATATGCTCTAGGATAAGTGAGAAAGAAAACATTTTATAAGAGAAAAAGAATAACCAAGTATAAATAAAAGAAAAATTCAGTAAATAACAATAGTTCTTGGATTAAAGCAAGGAAAAAGTGATGAAAGAATGGGATGAGATAATAGATAAGGCCCAGTAAATAAAGAGAGTTGAATAAGAAAACAAATAAATACTCTTATAATTAAGAGATATCCATCAAAATATAGAAAATCACAATAATATTTTAGATAAAAAGTTTGAATCTCTTCATTAAATACATGACTACCAAGCTTTTAAATAATAAATTGATGATAAAGAACATTAATTAAAGCTAAAGGAAGAAAGTGTTCGCCAAATGTAAAAAGAAGTCATGGTTTTAAGGAAATTAATTTAAATGAACCAATCTTCATATTTAGAATAGCAGTCTGGCTAATAAAAAAATAGTAAACCATAATAAAATAGCAGTTATTCCCCTAATCAAAGAATGCAATAAACACAAAATAAAAAAATAATATAAACTCCTTCATAAAATGAATTTAACTACAATGAAAGAATCTCTTCTTCATCTAACAGTGGAGGTAAAAACATAAATAATAACTTAAAAGATCAAAACCTTCCAAGACCAAGATTAGCCACTTCATCATCAGCTTCTTCTATAAACTCAACCAATATCAAAAAAGCAGGGAACACTAGCAAAATAAAGCAAAAATTTTCAATTCAGAATATCAATACTGATGATAGCTAATTATTTAGTCCTATTTCTAAGCAGAATCCTCTTCTCAGCTGCTTTAGTAAAATAAGCCCTTTGAATTAAAATTTAGATGGTGCAAATTAGCATCAAACTTAATTAACTATAAATAGTGGTCAGAATTTGTGTACAATTGTTGACACTAAATCAGATCAAGCAAGTAAAGCCCCAATCAGCTTTGATAGCACAAATTATGAATATAATAAAATGTAAGAAAAGGGGAGGTTATTTGTTGATTAACTATAAGATCCAAATGAATTACAGGTTATTGAAGAAAAGTTGTATAACCAGTTATCAGTTCAAACAGATTCTCATCAAAACTCAGTAGATTAATAAATAAAAGATTATCAAAATCAAGATAAGTAAAGTAACATAAAAAAACATAGCTTTTTTGGTCACAGTAATAGTAATAATAAAGCAAGATAATATTTAGATAATTAGTATTAATCTGTTGTTAAAAATGAAAATGACAAAGACTACTACCAAAATTTGATGAAAAACAAATAAAAATTACTAAAAAATTATGAAGAAACAAACTTGAACTCAGACGATTCTAATGAAAATTCAGTTAACTTAACACATGCTCTAGTCGCATCTCCTACAAAAATAAGAATTTCTTATCCATACTAGAATAAATTTGATTGATTGAGATTAAAATTACTTAGAATTTATATTTAATAATAAATTAAAACTATCCTTTATTTAATTATCATTATAACTTTATCATTTTAATGTAAATATAACCAAAAAATATATATGTATCAAAAATCCTTTCTAAAATTGTATTTATTTAAAAAATTCATTCTCAAAATGCTTCTTCATATTAATAAAAGAACACTGCTCAGAAATTTCAATCAAAATTTAAAATATTTGTATTCAAAATTTTTATTTTTCAATCAAGTAATACTCTAAAAAAAGAAAATAATTAAAGTAAGTACTTGTATCAGTTCGTTAAAAAGGCCATAATAATTATTTTGAGATTTCTTTATAAAATAATTCGATCATATTTTTGGTTTTAAATTAATTTGATAAAATATTATGAAATTTGAAAAATGTTTAAGCAAATGCTTACATTTTACTAAAATATTGTTTTTAATTTTAATTCAATTCTATTAATAATATTCTTCTCTAAAAGTCTATTCAGTTTAAATGATCTCCAATATTCTACATTTGATAGAGAGTGATCTGTTATTCGATTTTTTAATTAAAAAATCCAAAATATAAAAAATATCAATCAAACCTAACTATATCATAGCACATATTAATTGTTAGAAAACAGAGCTAAAGAATTAAGTTTTTTTTATTTAAAGATAGATTAGATTTTATGGGAGATAATAAAAATGTTAATGATTAAGAAGATGTTTCAGTGAATGCTGATTTTTCTACACAATCTAATGAATCCTATAATTTTACACTTGCTTTGAGCACAACTTAAGTAGAGCAGGAGTTTGTACTCCATATTATTGAAGGCCTTAAATCTTAGAAAAAATTCAAAGATGTTTCTTACTTAAAATTGAAGCAAGATTCTATATCTCTCAAAGCATATAATTTTTAATCCCACCAAACTGTATTTATTAAAGTAAAAAAGCATTAAAAATAGAAAGGTATTTAGGGGAAATTAGAGCACCTTAAAGACATTTCAAAAAGGCATTAATAATATTTTGTTTAGATTTTAGATTTTTGGTGTTTACAATAGGATTAGTATGATCTTTTTTTTTAAGAAATTGAATATTTACCATAGAATATTATAGAGTTTCTAGATGAGTAAATATCCTCAAGTGAAGATATTTCTCAATAAGAATAAGTAGAATTAATAGTTTAAGTAATTCAAGCTATAAAATTTTCTGAAAATCTACCTCCAGAGCTAAATATTAAGCAAAGCTTATAATATTATTTGATGAATGAATAAAGACCTAAGCTTTTGCTTAAAGCAATAGAAAGTTAAAAAATTGAAGATATTTAAAAAAGAGAAGACAATTTAAAAGATAATTTAAAGAATAGATTTGTAGTAATTATCGAAAATGAATTTCATGTATAAAATAACACTTAGATTGTTGGAATGTTAATTCTTCTTTTTTCAAATTGGCAAAATTTAAGTAATCAATATATTTATAATATAGACTAGCTTACATTTGCTGATTATATTAAATAAGGAAAAATTGATAATTTAATAAATATTAATAAATCTAATATTTTCTATTAGATGTATTTAACAATGATCAATTAAAATAATTTAAAAAATACTAATTATATGTAAGCATGTATAGATTATCTTTTGAATAATAAATTATAAATATAAATTCCGCTTGAAAATAATACCAAAAAAGAAAATGAAAAAAAAGATATTTATCAAGATAGTGAAGATGATGATTAAAGTAATAAAGATGGTAATAATTAGACAGAATAAAGTGATGTGTACTTTGATAGTAAATCTCAAGGTAATAACTTAAAAATATAAATTTTAAACCCAAATTTAATAATAAATAAATATATAAATTCTATTTAAAACTGCTAATTTTCTGTTGAAAATTAGGAAAGCAATTTAAAAGACAATTAAAGTGTAAAGATAGAGAAGAATGAGAGTCTAGTAAAAAGCTAAAATATCAATATAGGCTAAAATAGTAAAACAATAGCTAATGAATCAGATATAAAATAAATAAATCAAGAAGAAAAAGTGATTGAAATAGAGGATGTAAATTAAAATAACAATGATTCAAAACTATAAATTTCTCATAAGTTTTAAACTCAAAATAACTCCAAAGTTATTCAATTAAATAATAAAAGTTAAATAGAAAAAGTTATAGTTTTAGAAGATTTTGATTAAACTCCTACTCAATCTAATCTTTTTACTTCTCAAAAGGTTGACTTAAAAAATAAATCTAATGTCATTTATCTAAGTAACTAGAAGGAAAACAATTAAAATAAACGTTTAGTTGAAGATATTCAAGAAACACCTACAAATTCAAAAAGAAACTCAGATTTGAATCAAAATAAGTCTAAAATTATAGAAGATGTTGACAAAAATTCAGCTCAATCTAATCTTTTTGCTTCTCAAAAGGTTGACTTAAAAAATAAATCAAATGTCGTTTATCTAAGTAACTAAAAGGAAAATAATTAAGATAAACCTTTAGTTGAAGATATTCAAGAAACACCTTTAAATTCAAAAAGAAATTCAGATTTTAATAAAAATAAGTCCAAAATTATTGTATTTAGCAACAAGAAAGAAAATGACGAAAATAAAATCGATATTTCTTATAATCATAATAATGATATAGTTCTAGAAATGAAAGATGCAGATGCTTTTGGGTATAACAATGTAAGCTAATAAAAAAATTTTAATAATTCAGGAGAGGTTTAAAATCCTTTGAATAACTATTAAAGATATCTATATGAGCTTGGAGTTGAATGTGAAGATCCATCTGAAATATTCATTATGGAATACATGGAGTAGAATGGCTGCTGTCCGTTTTAACTTAGTTGCATCCAACCTGTATGTTATATTAGACTAAAGTTATTTTGCTCAAAAAATCCTCTACTTGGAAAGTCTCTATTAGATGTGATATTTTTGCCTTTCATAAATATCTTCAACAAATCTTGGATTATAAAGAAAAAAGAAAATGTTTGTGTGCTTATTTTTTAACATTTATTCCTTTGGTTTGTAAAAGTTTTGAACCTGATCATAATGCTGCTATTAGTTACACTATATTTAACAATGCTACTTGTAATTATAATTTTAGTTCATTTAATTTATTTAGTTGTAGTTATATCTTTAGGGGTTTTACTAGTACCTTTTGGTTTAGCTAGATATTACATAAGAATTTGTTACAAAATGTCTGATTTTAAATCTAGTATAATCTATTAAAAGTAAAACTCATTTACTTGGTTTTAATATGATTATAATTTTTCAACAGCCAGAGAATTTAAAAGCTTCTGCCATAAAATGATGCATAGAAGATACTAATATTTACAGTCTCCCTCAAAAAACATAGCAAATTTTTGATTAAATATTATCTTAAATTTTAATAAAATTAATGATCATTTACTGCAGGTTGTTTACTAAATTATTTATTTAATCTTCACAAAAATTATTGCAATCTAAACACAAATATAATTAAAATACCACTCATTCTTTTACAAAATAATAAAATATATTGTATTTTATATATCTTTTATTTAATATATTTTTTATCTGCAATCATTATTTATGTTAGCGTTCTACTGAATGGATAATCTTATTTATTATTTTGGAATATTTTCATAGGTGAGAAAGATATTATGCTTCTTCATTTATGGTTTATAATTAGAAATATCAATTTAAAAACTAATAATTTTAGCAAATATTTATCATAAAAATTTATATACAATAGATACTTCGATTTGTTCTTAAGATTCATTTCTAAAGATATTTTTTTAAAATAATGTGTTTGATTGAATTAGATTTTTTTTATATAAAACATATTTAATAAAGATTATGTTAAAATCAAAGTTATTTTAATGAGGATAATTTAATTAGATAACAAAATATTTATTCTTACTAGGATATTTAACTTTTAATTATGACCAGACAATTATCATAATAGCCATTGATTTTAATGAATTAAAAAATTAATGTGTCAAAATTTATTTCATGAATATAAAAATCTATTTTGCAAAACTTAATATTCGAAAAGGATTTATCTATCAGCCACAAAAGTCAAATGTGACAAATCTTAGAGATAAGTTATTTAATTCCACAAGTCTTAAATAATATCTGAAGGAAAACTGATATATTAAAATATTTTGACTGAAAAAAAAAAAGCTATTCTAGTTATATAATAATAAATATGTAAATTTATTGCATTTCCTAGTATATAATTATTTATTTACCTCTTTATATTTTTAATTCTATGAAAATTATTTATTATCTCGCTCAATTTTTTCTTTCAAAAATAAAAAATAGTGGTGACTGGTAAAATCATAAACAAGTTTTCAAGGTAGATGAGAAATTTTAAGTGTAGAAGAAAATCAAATGTGTGAGCTATAAGCTAAACCCTGTTCTTACTATTAGATAAATGATATTACTCAATTAATTTCGCAAAAAAAAAAATTAAAAAAGAAGAAAAATTAAATTAAAGAAAAAAATCAATTAAGATATATTAGAAAAGCATAGTATTAAATCAATACTAAAATATCTGGATACATAGATATATAATCAAAGTTTTTATAGCAAAAATGATAGGAAATTTAGATGTAAAAATTATTTAGATAAACTTTAGGTCATCCAACATCTCTTCAAGCTTATGGTTGCTCATACATGAAATAATTTACTTCAAAAATATTAGAGAATATTTAAAATTAATTTCACATCTTCATTAGCGTGTTCTTACAACAATAAGTTTTAGGCGGAATAATTCTAATTGAATTTATACAGTTAAACTATTAATCGCCAAATATTTTTATAAGGAAAATAATTTGATGTCATGAACTAATAGCACCCAACCATAATAAGCTTTTGGAATTTTGGAGCCTGAAGGAATACAACTGATTTCAGAATAAGTAATTAACTCAATTATTTTAGAAAAAAAGAACAGATAAGAGAGTAGTTATTGGTGGCATTCCAAAAAACAATATTGATTTAAGAACCCTAGAGAAACCAGAAAAGTATACTGTAGTATAGAAGAAAAAGACATATCAAGATATTAAATTTATCATTACATGCTTAAAAAACCACTTCGTATTTTACAACTTGCAGGATACCTAATTGTAAAATTTTAAATCAAAATATTTAATTTAATTGATACTGAGTAAATAAACATAGTCTATTTAGAGAGATGTTTTATTAATATTTTTACTAATATTATTCTTAAGAAAATACATTTCAAATAAAATAAAACAAATTTTAATATTATAAAGGGAAACTTTAGTAAATGAGATGAGTTACTGTGAAGTAAACTAAGGAGAGTAGGTAATTAAATAGGGTGATGATGCTTTTTGCTTTTTCCTTTTAGGTAAATATGATATCCACTTTTGATTTATTATTTTAAAATCAATTTTTTTTATTGCAAAAATTACAACTATATTTAACTCTTAGCTTGAATAAAACAAAAAAAACTTAAAAGTTAAACATTATATATTGGTAATAGAAAAGGGAGAAATAGAAGTTCAAGTTAATTAATAGAAAATTAGAAAATTAAAAGATGGCGAAGGATTTGGTGAGTTAGCTCTTCTATATAATGCCCCTCGTTCAGCTACCTGTATAGCCTTATCAAAGTCCTATTTCTGGATGATTGAAAGAAACACATTTAGAAAGGCTGTTGAAGAAATGATAACATAGGAATATCAATAAAATAGGAAGTTTATAGAAAAAATCACTTTTTTCTGTAAGAAATTATCAAATTTAAATATTCATTCATTCATTTCTTTTAAAACAGGCTAAATATTTTTCAAAAAAATTATTAAAGATTTAGGGTTATTAAATAAGTTGATGCTTGTTTTGATTTTTTATCAATTTTAATAGCTAATAACAGAAGTTTTTAGAAATACTTTAGCTGAACATAGAATATTTTTAAAATTTTTATCCAATCATAAAAAGCTATAATTTTTAAGTTTTAATTTTTTATTTTTTACTGAATTAAATTAATAATTAGAAAATTTGACATCAAGTTAGAAGGATGCTATAGCTGGAGTATTAATTGATTAGCGCTTTTTGAAAGAATAGAATATAGTTAATAAAGATGACCCTGCAAGCTCATTTTACATTATTAAAGAAGGTAAAGTTAGTGTAATGTTGGGTGATAAAGAGGTTAGAACTTTAAGTTAAGGTGAATCATTTGGTGAAACTGCTCTCTTATAAGGTGATCAAACTAGAACTATGACTATCAAAGCACTCGAAGACACAACATGCCTTGCTTTAGGAAGAGATGTACTAACAAAGTTACTAGGAGATAAAGTAGAAATGATTATTTACAGAAATATTTCTAAGTGGGCCTTAGAAAAATCTGATGGCTTTAAAGAATTAACTATTAACTAACTTGATAAAATTTTAGATAGCATATAAATATCTCATATTACCAAAGGAAGAGTTATTATTCCTAAGGGTACACAAAAATCTTTACAATTATACATTATTCTCAAGGGCTCTGTTAAAGTAATAATTAAATAGATTTCTTTTTTATTTTAATAAAATTTTTTTAATCTTGTTTTATTATTTTATGATAAAATTTTTACGAAATTAAATTTAATCAGACAGAGATCATTTTTAATTAAACATTTAATAAAATAAAAGGATGGGGATAGTGTTTACCAAAAAAGTTAATTACTTGGATCAAAATAAATTATTAATGATGATGAAACATCAGTGTATGAATAGAATATCATAACTGAAGAAGATTCAGTTATTGGATAGGTTAAAATCTCTGATCTTGTTGCAAAACTTAATGGAACATTATAGGATATTTTAAAGAAAAATTAAAAAGTAAGTGAATAGCTTGAAGCCAAGGAATCATAAATTAGACAAAATATAGAAAATCTTACAACCGATGATTTAGAAGTAGTAAAAAAATTAGGAAATGGTCAATTCGGTTCTGTATATTTAGTGAAGAATAAAGAAACTAAGCAAATTTATGCTCTTAAATGTGTTTCAAAATCAAGTGTTGTTGAAACAAGTTTAGAAAAGCATTTAATTGTAAAACAATTCTTTTCTCAAATTAAAAGCTCATTAAATTATTTGTTTCAATATTTAGCAAGAAAAAAAAGTTATGCAGACAGTCAACTATCCTTTTATTATGAGATTTTTCCGTTCTTTTAAGGATGAATACTATATTTATTTCTTACTTGAATTCATTTAAGGCCAAGAATTATTTGAAGTCATTAGAGAAATTGGGTTACTTAGTACTTGGGATTCTTAATTTTATATTGGATCTATTATTTTAGCTCTTGAATATCTTCACTCTCGTAAGATAATTTACAGAGATATCAAACCAGAAAATATCATGATTACTCACAAGGTAATTTTATAAATACTTTCTCACAGTGAAAAATCCTCATTACCAATTTATATATACAGGGTTATTTAAAATTAATTGACATGGGTACCGCTAAAATCATGCAAACAAATGCTGGTACAATGACTCGTACCTTTACTATTATAGGAACACCTCATTACATGGCTCCTGAAGTTATTTCAGGTAAAGGTTACAGCTACTTAGTTGATCTATGGTCAGTAGGTAAAACTTAAAATTAATCATTAAAATAATATTAAATAAGAATATTAAATTCACTTAGGTATTTGTCTTTATGAGTTCATGTGTGGATATGTTCCTTTTGGAGAAGAAGCTGAAGATCCTTATGAGATTTATGAAGAGATTATTAAGAAAGAAATTAATTTCCCTAATTACTTAAGTGATCCTATGGCTAAATCTTTGATGGAATAACTTTTGTCAAGAGTTCCTGAAATGAGAACAGGTGGTTCTTACAGTTCTTTAAAGGGTCACTAATTCTTCAGAAATGTTGATTGGGTATAATTTAATTAAACATTCATTTTAATATAATCCTCAAATTTAATAAAAAGATTAAATTATCTGACATGAATTATCAACCACCTTATTTACCATCCAATTAGAGCTATTTAAGTACTGAATAAGTTTTAAAGGCTCCTGGAAAGTAAATTCAGCAATAAATCAAAGAAGAATTTGGTGCTCTTAAATTACCAAATGCATCTAAAGTAGTAGACTGGGACAAGATCTTTTGAAGAGGATAGCTAGCTGCTTCAAATAGTTAACTGTCTATCTCAACAAAATATCATTTTAGATTAACTTTTTCTAAAATAAATAATATTTAATAAAATAAATTAGCAAAATCAAACAAATTATATTAAACTTTTAAATAAAATAATAAAACCTTTTATGAATTTTTTACTCTAATAGTCAATTAAACAATAAATCAATCAATCAAACAAATATAAATACAGTAAACTAAGCCCTTGATTACATTATAATTAATCAAAAAATTAATAATCAAAACATTAAAAGATCCAAATCAAATTATTTTATTTTTCAATAAAATAATCAATCATTCTTTCAAAGAAATAAATGAAAAGTAGAATTTTTTTCTCTCATTCTTCAAATATTAAAAATTTTAAAGAGAATATTTCTATTTTAATTCTCAGTCTCTTTTGTATATATAAATATTCTATATTGTATTGAATTAAAACTTATTTTTAATAACAACTCCTTATTTTTTTAATTTTTTAAATTTAATTCAATTATTCCCTTACATATCTAAATTAAAATTGGTTTATAAATAATTATTAAAAGCACATTTTGAGTTATCTTTAGTTCCAAGAAATAAGTTTCTCAAATCCAACTTAAGATTTTCTTCAATGAGATTATTGTGATTTGATTTCTTAAATCAAAAAGTTGTTTTATTTGTTTAAGTATTCATACCATACTTATTAAAATATTGTAGAATTCTCAGATCTAGCATCTCAAGTAAATAAGAAATCTATTTTTCAAAATAGTGTCAAATAATTAGCATTATCTGAAACAACAAAAAATTTTTTCATCATTTTTTAATTGAAAGTAATGCTAACTAAACATTACAAATATTCTGATTCTAAGATTTTATTGTTTTTAATATATTTTAGTTTATCTATCAAAATATTTTATTTTTTATTCTAAATATTAATTAAAAGCCTAAAATTTAATTTCCTTTACTTAATAAAAATAGTTAATTGATAGATATTTTAACAAACAATAAGAAAAATGTAATTTGACTTATTTAACTTTGTTGAATATTAGTAAATGTCTAATATAATTGTAACTATAAAATATATTTAAATAAATTTCTTTACAAAAATTAAGTTTGATTAATTATCAGTTTTTTAAGAATCCAGCATTTTTTAAATGGAACTCAAACAACTAAACTTCGAAGCTAGAATAGAATCCATTATGTCCACATGAAAGTGGGAGTAAATTACCAATTATTTTATTGATATCACAATTTTCTATTAATTGTGATGGTTATGATTCTTCTTTTAGGTTTTAGTATATTTTAGATTCTCCTTCACTGTCTTTCTTCACTTTTTTAGGAGTATTTTATCCACTACTTAATGAATAAGGATTAGAGCTTGTGCTTGGCTCTTAGGATTTACTACTATCACCATCATTAATAATTTAAATATCTTTATTTTACCCCAATGCTTCTAATAGTTTGTCATGGCTCTAAATTAACTAGCTTTATTATAATTTTTCTTTCAGTATTTTTAATTTATCAACGATTGTACTAATATCTGCAATTAACTTATTTAAAATATATTTAAAAATGTTTATTTTAATATTTTATTTAAAACTTATTTTACATTTTATTAAACTTCTTCATTGATTCCTTATATTTCCTAATTGTTTTTAGAAAGATTCTCAAGCTTTCTAACCATTTCTTTTATTTTAGCCTATTTAATAAAATTAATTTAATTTAAAGATTCTCCTATTCAATATTTTATATGTTTACCACAGCATATTTTTTAGGGAGTATTCCTATCATATTTTTTCTAATAATCTATGTCAATGGCAAGTATGAGCCCCATATGTTAAGGTTGAGTATAAAGAGCTATATTTTAATAGATGAATTAATTGAAACATAAATTTAGATTAATTTTACCTAAAATATTTAGAATGAATGTTTTTAAGTGTAAAGGTAGAAGACATCCAGCAAAGAAAGACCTCCTGCATCAAATGAATCCAAGATTGTGAATATACTTTTCATGAATTTTTAAAATTCTTTATTTTATTTATGTTCACTAGTGATTAAATTTATATAGCCAGCATTTGTTTCATCAGGTATGATTTATTTTTTACATGAAGGCTATTAACTCAAAGAGATATCGTTATTATTACCTTTTGGAGATGATGGCTAGATACCTTTATTTTAGCTTTCTAAATCTTATAATTCACACATAGGTCTTTAATCTATGTTAGATGGATAGCAATTATATTCAGAGCTTGAGATATGCAAAGACTGATTCTACTTAGATGTAGATAATTATTGTTTATTTTCTTCATCTTTGATACCATCTACCAATAAACTACCATTTAAAATATTGCTGTAATCAAGAGTACTGTTTAGATCACTTTGAGATTATTTTTGCATGAACCCTTAATTGTTTCTGGGTTTATAAGGAGTTTGTTAATCATGAGCTTTTTATTTTTGATTTTGTTTTTAATTATTATTTCCTGTAACGGCTGGTTCCACATTTCTTTTGTCTAAAACATATTTTATTGTTTTCGTAATTCTTAAAAACGCCCCGTAAAGATCTATTTAGTCTTTTTCATTAAGCCATATACTTGTGACTTATGAGACAGTAGTATCATTATTCCATGTTTTCACACAATAACCTTTAGTATTTTTAAGCATATTTTCATTCTATTCCTGGTGGTAAAGTTAGTTTTAATAATTCTTTAAGAACAAATTTTATGCAACTTGCTTAGAAACACCATTTTTTAAAGATGACATATAAATAATTATGTTATCTTTAGGATCGTATGCAAGTATTTTGTAACAGTTAGCCTTTTAATAATTAATAGGGGACCAGACATCATATGTTGTTAATAATCTAACTATTTGTTTGAAAAATGAAGGCATAGAGTAGTAAGCAATATCAGAAATACAAGAAAATGTTCTATCTGCACACAAAAAATCTAAATTTTTATTTGCTGCTATATGGCATGCCACCATACCTCCAAGGCTTTACCCATGAGATCCTAACAATCCAACTTTTTCATGCTCTCTCAAGTAATCAACAATCTTTTCTGCATCACTAAATATAGCCTTTTTCAAAAAAGTTAAAATGAATTAAACAAACAATCAATCAATTATATATACGGATGGAGAAGGAGTTCCTTGAGATTTTCCATATCCTCTGTAGTTCCAAACAAGTGTATTTATTCCTTTTTTCCAGTAATAATCTACCCATTCATTCTAAAAATATATAAAAATAAAAATTTTATTGATTGAGAAAATATATATTTTACTGAATATTTTGAGAATTCATAAAAGCCTGCATTAGGGTTCGAAAATATTATAGTAGGGGTACCTTCTTAAAGAAAGAGAAAATCTTCTGGTTACTTTTACTGCATTTCATCATTTTCATTAGTTTACTTATTTCCATAGATTAGAATGCTAATAATTATTTTTAAATTATTAATTTTTTTTCTTTTAAATGTTAAATTATTTACCAATCCAATTTGGTGTTGTCTTTAGTGGTAATTGTGATTTCTTTTGTTTAGTAGGTTGTTTACAATTCTGCTTTATGCTAAAAAAACAAAAGAATTAAGAGATATTGTATTTTATCAATTTAAAAAGGCTTTCTTACATAATCAAGAGATCCAAAAGAGTCATTTCTAAACCATTTATTCCATTTTTGCTTAAAATTTAATTTTTCATTGCAGATTACTGAATCAAATTTTTCCTTTTATGAGTTAGAATTTTATTTAATTTAGATTAAAATAAATAAAGAATGTAATAGATATTTACTATAATCTCCATAACAATTGTTTTTAAGTCATTGACCTATGCTTTGCTTTGAAAGCGAACATTATATCCTAAATTAAAAGAGAAAATAGATATTTTAAGATAGGTTTTTGAAAGAATTACCCTAGTTTTTAATATTTGTAAGCAGATCATAGTTACTCATTAAGTCCTAAAATGTATGATTTGAATTTTCAGTTGTAATTATTGTCTTTGAGCATTGGTCTTGAAGGTTTTTCAAAATTTCATAAAAATCTTTTTAATATCTACTCATAACGTTCTTTTCTTCTAGTTTCTAGTAAGATTTTACCATTGTTGTTATACGATCATAGATAGATTATAAATCTTATCCACTATAGTCCATAAGTAAGAAAATATTTTAGGACTCAATGCATTCAATAATACCCAAAAGATGCTACATTTTTTAATGCATTATTTTAGCTCTGGTAATCATATAACTATATTCAGTTGATCTTTGCATAAGTTTTACTGAGCCAGGAAAGAGCATAATTCTAATCAAAACTTTCAAAGAATAAAAAAAAAGCAATAGAATCACCTATTTGAATATTTAGATAAAAAATGACATTTTAATTTTAGGTCTAGAGAATATGCAAAAATAGAGAATAAATTGTTAAACTAAAATTACTAATCCTGATAATATTCCTGGTAGCATTAAATTGAGGAGAGAATATGCTGCATAAATTAAAGAAAGTATGATTGATGCTGCACCTACTATTATACAAATTTTTACTTTATTTATTTTCTTCATTTAGCATTTATCCTGCTCAGTTATTTTTTTTTGCGAATTCATTTTCTTTTTAAAATGGAATTAAGTTTTTTGTAAAAGAGTGTATTCCAGTGCTTTTAAATTAATCTTATGTTTTATATTAAAAAATCATATAATTTTTTCTATGAAATTTAATAAATATTGTTAGCAAATTATAAAAATATTGCAATCAATCAGACCTTAAAGCCAATTAATGAATAACTTAGACAGAAGTTTAAAAATTCGTTAAATTTGTTAAAATTTCTAAAAGCATATTCTAACCAAAAAATACAAAATACTATAAAACTATTCTTAAAATATTTATGTTAAATAATCTTAAATAAACGATAAATATTATTATTAACTCAAAGAACGAATTTAACTTATTTCTTTTTCTAACTGCTAAATTAACTTAAACACATATTAATTCGATGATACTCCTTATTTTTATTAAGTAAAATATCTGGTTTTGTTGGCTACTTTGTTTAATTTATATTGTCCAACAAATTTCAATTAAGTCTTATTAAAAATGACCCACAAAACTCTTTGTAAAGTATAATCTAAAATTAGTTAAATAAAATTGGATTATAATTTAGATAAAGAATAATATTCTGAATTGATTTAATAATTGATTTCCAAAAAATCTTATTTATTTCCCTAAAACATCTATTATGTGATTAATATTTAGTAAAATAAAAAATTGAATTCTTAAAAGTTTAAATACTTTAAATTTAAAAAAAAAACACAATCAAGATTGGAGATATTGTTTGAAATTTAATTTGTAAAAACGAACAACATTTTTAAAATAAAGTTTTTCAACTTAAAGATAACTTTTAGATAAACACAAAGAAAGTGTTAATATTTTAACTTAATGGAAATTTTGCAAAGGAAGATTAAAACAATATATAAAGAGATAAGTTAACTAACAATATTTTAATGGTGTAAATGTTTTATACTTGTATTAGAATTAATTGTAGAAACTAGAGTTAAGAGTTGATAGTAGCATAGACTCTTAATATATAATATTGAACTTAAATATATATTAATTTTTTACAAAAGATATATTTATTCATCAATTTAAACAAAAAATCAAATCTTATATTTGTATGTAAACCGAAAAAAAAGCTATCTCATTTATAGATTTTCATCCTATAAATTAAAATGAATCAAATGAAAAGATTAGGGTAGTTGTCAGATTTAGAACAAATGAATAAAAAGATATTGATGTAAGTTTTTACATTAATTTTAATCAGTTATTTTATTATTTAAATGAATGCTAAAATGGAAATAGGATCTCTTAAATATATTAAAACTTTTAATAATAGAGTATTTAAATTAAAGAAGATGGCTAGTCTGTCACAATGAAAAGAACAGAAAATATGAGAAAAAGCTAAACACTAACACATAGAGGCTCGATAAGAGGAATTAATGTTGATCCGAATGTTTAATAAAAAACAAAAGTGTTTAGATATGATGCAGTTACTGACAAAGATGATCAAAATCTTTTTTATGAAAGTTATGCCAAAGATAATGTAATTGCATTGTAAGTTCTAATGATTTAATTTAATTTTTATAATAGAAAATATAAATCAAATTATATGCCAAAAACTAAATTTAAGTTTATAGGGATATAATAGCACTATTCTTGCTTATGGATCTACTGGAAGTGGTAAAACATTTACAATTATAGGTGATGAATAGATTGAAGCTAAGATATTGAAAAGTAACTTTCAAGAAAGTTTTGAATAAAAAGATAAGTATGGAATATTACCAAGGAGTATTTAAACAATATACAATGAGTTAGAGAAATATCAATAAAAAGGAATTAAATGTCAGTTAAGATGCAGTTATTTAGAAGTTTATAATGAAGAATTAACTGATATGTTGAGTAGGGGTAGCTAAAGTCAAACTGGTAAAAAGCCAATAGTAAAATATTTATAATTGAAATTAAGATGATTTATGTTTGATTCAAAGAAAAAACTCGTCTATCTTTTTAATAAAATTATAATTCCATAAAAAATAATTTATTCTAATACAATTCGATTAATAATAATTCTAATTTAAAAGATTTAGGAGTGCCCTAAAAAAGGGATTATTATTTAAAATATGATTGAAGAACCAGTATATTCGTACAAGGATATTATGAAGTGCCTTCAAAAGGGTTTAGCCAATAGAAAAGTTTGCATAACTCAAGATAATAATAGATCGAGTAGATCTCATACAATATTTATGCTGAATCTAGAACAAATATAATTAGATTAAACATAAATATTGTCTCGTCTTTGCATAGTAGACTTAGCTGGTAGTGAAAAACTTTAGTCTAATTAAAAAAATAGATTACAAGAAACTAAAAATATAAATACAAGCTTGCTAACTTTAGCTAGATGTATCACAGAACTGTCTAAAGATTAAGATAAAAAGGAGAAAAAACATGTAATCAGATATATAATTTATTTTTTTTAATTTAGGAATTTTTTTAAATAAATGAAGGTACCTTTTAGAGAATCTAAGCTTACACGTATTTTAAAAGAGAGTTTTGGAGGTAATTCTAAAACTACTCTCATATGTGCTGCTAGATTTTCAGATAGATTTTAAGAAGAAACAATTCAGACATTAAGATTTGCAAGAGAAGCAAAAAAGATATAGAATGAACTTGCTCTTAAAATAGTTTACACTGAAGAATAGTTGCTGGAATAAATATAAAAATTAAAGATAGAAAATGAGATGCTAATTAATGAGCTTCTTAATTTTAAAAAATAGCAGAATCAGGATTTAGGAAACTAGTCAGATTCAAATAGCTATAGTTAAGCTGCCACCTCTATTAATTCAAATAATAAACTTAGTAAAACCAGTAAAGACACTCCGAAAAATGGGTCTTCATCAAATAATTTAAAAAATAAAAATGAAGTTAATTCATCAATTAAATAGGCATAAGAGGGCTAAGATGAAACTATTATAGCTAAGTAATATCAAGAACTTATAGAATATAAATTAAGATATGACTCTCTAAAGAAATCATCAGAAGAATAAATAATGAATTTAAAGAAGGAAATATAGAATCTGAACCAGCAACTTACAAAGACAAATGATTAAATGATTTAAGAAATTAAGCATACAATAGAAAAACTTTCTTCCAAGTATTATCAATAGGAATAAGAAATTTGTAAATTTTAAAATCACTAAAAAATAAATTTATTTCATTAAATTTATTTAAAAAGAGTAGGAAAAGAAAATTATGAGAGATGTACAGAAAGTACTAGCAGAGACTTAGACATCTCCTTTGATGAAAAATTAAAATAATTTATAAATATCTACAGAAGATGAAGAACCTGCTAGAAATAGTGAAGATCATAGTGGCTGTCGTTATATAGAATGCATCAATAATAAGGAAAAAATTAAAAAGTTTGAAAATTTATTTATAGAGTTTGAAAAGTAGTACTCTTAGCTCTACTAAGAAAATTAGTAAAGCAGAATTATTTTATAAGATATTAGCTAAAGGCTAAAAGGATTTCAAGGAATTGAGTTTAATATGCCAAATGAAAATAATTTTTTAAATAGAGAATATAATATCATTAAAGGTAATTAGGATTTAAAAAAAAATGATGATGATGATAATGATGAAATGGATTCCTTTGATGAGCAATAAGAGGAGGAATTCTTAAATAATTTAAGTAAAGAAATATATGAATTTGAGAAGTAAAATATACTTTATTTTGAAAAGACTTTACGAATTTAAATTATTTCACTTTTATTAAACTAGGCATGATATGTAAATATAAAAAAATATTCTGTATTTTGGTGAAATATTGAATTAAATGAAAAATAATAACTAAAATAAATTTGGTCATGTAGATAAACATACTTATGAGTCTGATCATTTTTATAAAAATAAATTCTAATCAGAATAAATTATTCCTCTTAATTTAATGGAAGAAATAGGAAGTTAAAGTAAACATGATGATGATATGAGAAGTCCTATTTCAGCAATTTTACCATCAGAGAACAGAGGATCAAGCAGGAGAGATAAACTTAAGATGAGCAAAAATAATTTAAATTCAAGCTTATATGGTGAAAAAACTCCTTAAAGCATTTTTAAGCCATACAATAGTTTCATTAATTAGTAAGAGAATACTCCTTGTAATAGAATGTAAATTCAAGTTTTTGAATTATTTGATTTATAATTTTCATATTAATAAAGGAATTAAAGCTTGATGAGTAATTCTTCCAAATAATCTGATATATTTGAATCAAATTTAGCAGAAATTGATTTAAGTAGGATTGAAAATTCATATTATGATGATGAGTATGAGGATGACAATATTAGTGAAAACTTGTATGGGACATAAAAAAATTAAAGTGCCTAATATGAATAAAAAAATAGCATCAAATCAAATATCTAAAAGCAATTATTTTAAGAAGAAAATATTGCTGATATTCTTAATATGAGTGGCTATTACCAACCAAAAAGATAACTTCAAAAATAAAACAGCGTGAATTTATCACGTCATAACTTAAGTTTTAACAACGAAAACACTGAATCTCCATAAACATCAAAGCTTAATAAAAGTGATATTTATGGTTTGAAAAGAAAAATTTCACCAAAAATTTAAAGCTCAAGTACTAAATTAAAAAATCTTAATGATAATAAGTCAAAAAATTAATGATTTTTTCTAACAATAAATATAAAAGGGAACTTTAGTGTTAACTAAATTCATTTTAATTATTAAAAAAATTTTGATAAAAGTTACTAATTTTCTTAAAATTATATTTCAATTATGGATAATCAGTTTCTATTTTCCTTTGAAAAAAATGACAAATATCTAATTGATAGTCAATTAATAACTTATTTATAATAAAATATGTTAAATTTGTAATTAAAACCAGTATATTTTATATATTAGTGTTAATAAATATTCTATTGATTCTATTTTCATTTTATTTTTGCTAACTTTTCTTTTCCTTTTGTATTGTGTAAAAAAAAGAATTATGAATAATTTTATTTATAGGTCAATTATTATGGGTTAATTGTTGAAAATAATGAATTTTTAGAAATTTTATCCTAACATTTTAACAAAAAAAAATAACAAATTGAAAAATTATTTTTTATTTTTATCTATTATACTTCAAGACATAACATTATTTTATATCTAAATTTTTTTACAATAATAAATTACTTAAAATTATTAAATCTATTTAATCAGAATTGAGACCTTCTAATCTAATGTGCCAATTATTTGATAATGTGATGTAACATAAATAAGTAAGATGTCAAATTTTATTATTTGTTAATAATTTAGAGGTTTATTTTATTTTAATATTTCAATAACCTAATAATGTTTGCCTTTTTTTTTCATTTTAAGGATTTTAAGGGGTATTAATTATTTGTTAATGAATAAAAAATTTTTTTATATTATCAATTATTCTTTGGTTTTCTTCAAATTTGAAATAATTTTACAACTATAATTTACTGAAAAAGTAGTAAGAACAAACAGATAATAATCATTTGATATTTTATTTGTTTAGAATAATTAAAAAGATATATTCAAATTGTAAATTTGTGATTTTAAAAAATAAATATCAACTATTTTGAAAAGTTAAGTTTTTAATTTAAAAGGATTAAAAACATCTCAAAATTTAAATAGGAGTCTAAAAGGCAGTATTATCGATTGGAATAACTAAATTAGGGTGATGAATAGCAAAAAAGCTTCATAGTTAGGTTCACCTCAGTAAAAGAAAAAAATAATGACTTTGTAAAATGATTTTGATTATAAAAACTAAAGAGATATCTAAATTGTAATTTATTATTCTTATAATAATTAGCTTAAATTTTTTTAAATACAAATCTTGATATTTTTATTATAGGGTTCAAATAACTTGCAAACTCCAGGAGAGTTATATAAGAATGTTGCTCAATAAAAAATCAATTAATATTTCAACAGGTTTGATCAATCAGAAAATACTCGCTCTAGTAATAAGAACACACATCAAAATGAGTAGTTAATTTCAGCATGAGATTGATAATTTTAAGATTAAATTTTTAAAAAGACAACCTTTAATGAAAAATATTAGCTATTTGTAAGCAAGAGAGGATCATAAAAAGTAAAAAATAGGTAGCAATCATAAGAATGAAAAATATTATGCTTAGAATGTAAATTAGATTCATTTTTTAGGGATTTTGTTAATTGCTCTTAAATTATCAACAGCAATATTCATAAAAGAAAAGCACAAAGCAGATTCAGGAATACAATGTTTATGATATAAAAAATTATGAATACGGTGAATGCAGTCCATAAAGTGATAAATTAAATATGTAAAATAACTAGAGATAGTCTTTTGATGTAACAAACAAGCAAACCATTTTATTTTTATTAAGCATATTAATTTGAATAAAAAGAATTAAATGAATAGAGGAAACAAGGATTACTAATAGAAACCAATTAAAGAGAGTGATAAATATTAAGAGAAATATTTGGATTATCCAGAGAATATTTATTTATAATAGCAATATCAAAATAAACAATAAATTTAATATAAGAGTAAATTCATTTTAATTATTATTAAAATTAAATCAATTTATATTTTACAGAATAGGCCGAAAATTCAGATTTAAGTTCTTCAAGAAATTATAAGTAGTAAGTTAAATATATTTTTATGTCATATTAATTATTTTATATTATAAAAGAGCAGATGAATATGAGAATTAGAGGTAATAATTTAAAAATAGATAAGGATCTAGATAACAATAATATTATGAGGACTAAGAAGACTAATAAAATAATGCAAGTGCTTTCCACAAGGAAAATCTGCACTAACACTCTTAAAAAAAATTGAAAACAATACTACAAATATAAGATTAAGGTGTAAATGATATTTATGAGTAATATTATAAAAAAAAGGACAATTTATTTGATGCAAGCCCATATTCCTAAAAGTATAATCCTAAGAATTCAGATAGAAAATACTATGATCAGAGTTAATCTTAAAATAGTCAAAATAAATAAGATAATAGTGATTGCGAACTATCCTATGAAGATATTCTTTATTAGGAAAATTAAAGCAATAAAGAAGGTAAAAAAAGCTAGAATAGTTCAAATAAAAAGATGGATTATAGCAATAATTCTCAATAAGTCAATTCGTTTTGGAACATGAGAAAGCATTTACACAGTAGAGATAATAGCATCCATTAAAAAAGCAACTATCAAGATAGTTAATATTTATAGAATTCATACAACAATACTAAGGGTAAAGGTATGTTATCTAAGAGTAATTTTATAGACTAAGATAATAGCATAGAATAATAGAATCCAAATAGAAGTAGAAGTTAGAGCTAACATGATTATTAACGTCCTTAAACTCATAGAGTTTAGAACTAAAACAATTTTGAATATAATTATTATGAAAGAAGCAATTCTATAGATCGTAGTTCAAACGACTATTAAGATAAACCTGTTAGATAAAGACTTTAATTTGATGGTACTGAGAAATCTTTGTAAAGAGAAATAAAAAATAATAATTACTTCTAAGAAGGTTCTCAAAGCAGAGACAACAGCTAAATTTTTGAGTAAAGTTAGTAAATTAAGAAATAACCATACAAATAAAATCAATAAGGAGTTAATGAATATAATAATTTGAGTGATTCTTCTCATTTAAACTAAGGGTTTTAGAAATAGATTTAATTTGAATAAAATAGTTAAAGGAATAATAATAAAGATAAGTTTTATCATGATTCATCTATTTAATCTTCTAATAATTTGTAATAGCAATACCAACAAAATTCGTAACAATTGTTTATAAATTAACTCATTTAAAATGCTCATTCTGCACACTAAAGCTTAGAGCTTGATTTATAGAAAATATCAGAAGAAAATAATTTAAGGAAATTAAGATAACAAAATAGAAGTTAAAGTAATTTATTGTAATAAAATAACTTATAATAAATTTAGTAAATCTAAAAAAATAATTAATTATAATAACCTTATTCAGCTGATGTTAATAATATTATTTCTTAGTAAAGCTTGTTAATACAAAATCTAATTTAACAATTATTGTAGGTATAAACTTAATAGGTTGTTAACACCTTAAGTAAAAACAATCCTAATTAGCCATCTTTGTTAGGTGTTAATAATTTTGGTTTATCTCATAATGACTTTATTAAAAACTAGACAGATTAAGGATCTTCTTCATCTAATATGCAATAAATTAATAATTTATTATAATAACAAATGATGTAAAAAAAACATTAAAATACTTTAGATAACAATTTATTATAGCTAATTAATCCTATTAATTAGCAATTGCTGTTAAATTTACTATAAACTTAAGAGTAATTTAATTAAACAAATTCAAGTCTAAAGCTGAATTAATAAATAAATGGATAAAATTCAAGTTAAGATTTTTTGTAAGGTTCTCTACCAAGATCACTCAGTCACACTTAAATTTTAAATCTCTAAGACAACATAAATAATAATTAAATTTAAAGTCCTGCTAAATTAGTTGAAGACAAATTAAAAGATATATCAGAAAAACAAGATAATATGTCTAGAAGGCTTGATTAAATTTTAGATTATTCTAAAAAGAAATTAAATTCATCATTAAGCCAAAAGCAGATATAAAGCTCTTCAACTATATCTAATTAAATCTAATCAAATGGATTTAATTAGTATCATTTGAACAATAATTACAGTCAGAATATACCTAATTAATACCATAATGAATTAAACAAACATGGTTCAAACGAGAATAAAACTTAGATTAATAAATAGCAACAATAATTTAATGATCAAAAAACTTTACCAAGAAGTAAAAGTTAGCTTAATGTGTATGAAAATCCTAATTAAGAATTTAAAGACAACTCAAATAAATAAAACTTTTCAAATTTTTCTAAAATTATGGATGATATTATTTACAAGTAAGAAGTTACTATTAAAAATCTTTAAAGAGAAAGAAAACGTAGCAAAATTGCCAAAGAATAATAAGAAAATTCTTAGAATTCAATATAGTAAATCTCCACTGATGATATAGTAAGTAAAGAGCTATCAGAGATATAGCATTATATAAAGAATTTTTAAAATTCATGCAACTTAATAGATTCAAATAACCCAAAAACTAAATCAACTAAAGATTTAATGTAAAATTAGTAGCACATCAATTCATCACATGAAAACGAATAGAAAGGTAACAGCTAAATTTCTTACTCAGTATATCTTTAGTCTAACCAAGAATAAAATAGCATAATTCCTTAAGTTATATCAAAACCTAACACTTAAAGAAAGAGATGGGGAGAAAATTCAGCTTACAATTCCAGTTAATAATAATCATAATAGTCATAACAACAACATCTAAACCTAAATGAAGTGGAAACTCCTTAAGGATATACTAATTTTAAGGATGAAGAATAGGAAGAAATTGAAGATATTAAGCATAGGTTCAAGTAAGACTTTAAAAAATATTTAGAGAAATCAAATTAAAAGAATATTCAAGCTATAAAAAAAGATTATTCTCCTTCAAATAAATAGATATCTTTAAATAAAGAAGAAAGTTTTGATTTCGCAGATTAAGCTAGACTTTTACAAAATAAAAATTCTTAACAATCAATTAGAAGTCCTAAAAGATGGGATATTCCATAAAATAAATAATAAGATTAAAATAAAAAATAAAAAAATGAATCAAATGAATTTGAAGAATAATATTAGTAAACTAAACAACCTTAAGAGAAGAAATCTCCTTAATAATGGACAATCAACTGGGAAAATTAAGATTAAGAGGATCCTAAAAATTCTTAAAAACAAACACAGAAAAACTTGAAAAAAAACTACTCTAAAAATCAATTACAAAACACATCTCCATTTTCTAATAATACCAGCATGCAGCCTAAACAAGCTTTAAATAACATATTTGAATAGAGCAGTGATCATCAAAACTAAAAAGGAAGAAGCTCATCTACTCATTAGAAAGAAGATAATAAGGAATAAATTAAAAAATAATTTTAATAAGTTAAACCACCTACTTTTTCTCATCAAGAGAGCTTTAAACCTTAATAATAACAGACCAATGAGGACGAATAATATGAAGATAATTATGAAAATGATAACCAAGCAAATGCTTATAATATTGTTTTTGATGGTGATTTATTATTTAGATTTATTTGAGAATTTTAAATATTTATTTTTATTTTTTTAATTAAGGAGATAATATTGATGATGCTTCCAAATCAAAGTAATCTTTAGCTGACATATTTAAAAACAAAAAGCAAGAATTACTTGATAAATTAGAAGACTAGAGAAAGAAAAAGGTGAGAGATCACTCATAGTAGCCTTCAAAAACAAAAGAGGAATTGGCTCAAATTAGAAAAGAATTATTATAATAAACTCGTAGAAGAGATTTATCTGCAAATAACAACACTAGATAAAATTAAGGGAGTATGAGTAGAGGAAGATAAAATTAAAATAATTTAGATATGAGCTTTGAGTTCAAGAATGATTAAAAAAATAAGGGTATAAAAGATCCTCCTCCAGAACTTTTAAATAGGCTAATATATGGCTTAAAGGCTAAGGTAAAATAATTTTAAAAGCAAAATTAAATTAAGTTGAACTTAAATATCCAGGTTGATAAGAAGGATTATAAAAAATTAACCATGAAAAATTATGAGCTTTTACCTGAAATAAAAAGAAAGAAAGAAGAAGAAAAGAAAAAGTAAGAAATGGCAGAAAGAATGAAACATAAAAAAGAATATGAACAAGTAAAATTTAGATATTTAAAATGATTAATTAAAAATATATTAAATAAAAGAAATTAAGACAAAGAATGAAGAATAGTAATTTAATGAACAAAAGTTAAATGCAATCATCTCAAATCCAATCATATAATCAGCTATAATATAACTAAAATTATTAATAATAGCATGATCAATAGTATTATTAGTATTAAAACTATATTTGAAATTATTTTTTATGCTTACTTATTTACACCTTCACTTTTTATAATCAATAATAAAATATTATATTTGTTCACCGAATGATAAATATTCTACTCAATTCATTTTTTTTGAAAAATATCGAATTAAGATTTTTATGATTTTTGATAAGAATATTTTTTATCTTATTAGTCGAAAATTTATGATATTTAGTAAAAAACTTCTTTGTCAGTGACCTCAAAACTAATCCCATAATCAGCAAAAATACAACCAAAGTTTTCCATAAAAAAAATCATTCATTTAATTTATTCGTGATAAGGCTAGATTTTAAATTATTTTCTGTGATATTTTATTCTTACTTTTCTTTCACTATTTATTAAATTTATTTATTTTTTACGAGAAAATATTTTTTTTTTTGGAGACATAAAATCAGCTAATTTTATTTTTAAAAAATTAATCAAAGAAAGAACTAGACTAAAAATAAAAACAATTTTTTAATTATTTAGTGGTATTTTATGTTTATGTATCTTTGATTATTTTATAAATTTTATTATTAACTAAACTTGGGTATAGCGGATTTTAACTATTTTATTTAATGTATTTATATAGATCAAAAAATATTTAATTAATATTTTGATAAAAAATAATTATCCATTTTGCTAAAAAATAAATAACCTTTAGAATAAGTTGGAATTTATTTTTTTATATTAAAATTAAGAATAATAAAAAGTTAATTCTATGCTATGATATTCATATATTCTAAAATTAATTTTGGTCTATAAAATTAATTACTCAATAAAAAACAATATTTCAAATCAACAATGTTTATTTATTAAAAATAAAGGTCAATCTTTTAATGGACTTAATTATTCATATATTTCAGAAAAATAGTTTTGTATAAAAGCTTTGATAATGAATTCAATTTCAATTTTATATGTACCAAATAAAAAATAAAATAATTATAAAATGAAAATAGATAGTATTAATAATTATCATTGATAAGTGTGTATTAAATTAGTAATTCTTTGTACGAGATAAAATACACTGCTATTTATTATATGCTTTTTAAAAATCCTTTTAGCTGATTCATTCCTACTACTTTTATTTGGATTTTTACTGTATATAAACTCACTTCATTTTATTTCATTTCAAGGAAGGGAAAAGAATTCTTCTGATATCAGGAAGGAATTCTTAGAAGGCAAGATCGATTCTTGCATTTAAAGTGTTGTTTACCTAAATTCTACCACCGTCGCAAGTGAGAACTATACCACCAATACTAGAATAATAAATAATTTAAAAATTAATATAAAAAATATTAACAACTTAAAAATCAGATTACACTTTAGAGTTTTCTTCTTCAAGAAGGTGGTATTCATTTATAGTGATAGTACAGCTAAAGTCTCTATTACATTCTCTCTTAACAATATCCTTGAATTCATTTTCGCATGAAGTCTTTAATTCACGAGCAAGCTACAAATCTTTCTTCATTACTTTTAATTCGACTTTAGGTTCCATTAACTTGATCAAGGCCTAATAAAATTATAAAAATTTTTAGAATTTGATTATTTTATCGAATCAGTATGTATTTAAGCATATTATGCTTATCCACTTGTTGAATCCTTTTATGCATTAGCTATGACTATTTTTATTACTTTTAACCAAACTAAAAGCTGTAATTAATATATCTTATATTTACTTACATTTAGTGTTTATTTAGTAAATAAAATATTTGCTACGTAATCATTCTAATAAGTAAAATCTTTATTCTTTATTTAAAAACTGCTAAATTAACTATCCTCAATTTTCAATTTTGTATTTCTATTATTTTTTGATGTTCATATAAGCTAATGCTAAACTAAATTAAAGGATTACTAAATAATTTGCTATTTCTGATTATTTTGTAAAATAATTTATGATTTCTTTTGGTTCAAACAATAAATATTTTAGCTGAATGTATTACCTAGATTATAAGCTCCTTGAAGACAGTTTTATATTTATTTGCATCTGATACAGATGAAAGAATTTTATTTGAAATTTCGCCCTTAAGCTTTTCAATTAAGTCAAAACGAGCTTTCATTTTTTCTAATCTCTATTCATTGGTTTTGGCAGAACGTTGGCTTTTTAATGATATTTGAAAATGATTTTAGATTTTATTCCAAATTAATATGTGCTTGATTGTGAGAATAATAGCTAAAATATTTAATTATTTGCAAATCTTTTCAATAAAGTAATTACATTCTTTTGTCAACTATGAGCTTTTCAAGTCTCTTTTTATATTCTTCAATGATTTTATCCTTTTCAGTATTCACAATATTGTTTTTTTGAATCTTAAATTATTCTTCAGCATTCTTTTTAATTTGATCAGCCTTCTCTTCTGCTTCAGATTTGATGGCTTCAACGATCTTCTAAACGTTTTCTTGAGGTCTGTTAATAAACTCTGCCATTTTAATTAAAATTAATTTTCTTTCTTTTTATTTGTATTTTATTTTAATTAATTTGCTTTTTCTTTTATATCATAAATTATTTATGCGTATCATCATAATATTCTCAGGAAAGGGCAGAAACTAAATAAACCAAAAAAAAATTTATTGCACTTTCCTTCATTGATTCTTTCTCCCTATAATTTTATTTGCTTTTAATAATCTTTAATGAAATCTTATTGATCAAAATACAATCCAAAATAAAAAAGGATATCTAAACAATGCGATATTATAATTGATTTTAGATAAATTAATTTCTTATAATCCTTCTATCATTCATTACTCATATCTTATCAAATAAGTATCCATCACTCATATAATAAATTTTAAAAGAAAAATAATAAATCTAAACAACTTAAATTAGTAAATAAATAAATTCATTAATATTCTTTTAAACATTATAAACACACTACATAGATCTTCTAGTGAGTATTCAAACAAATATTTTAACTTAAATATGACAACTCATTTCTAACAAACATTTTTTATACTATTCAAATAAATCCTTCTAATTCTTTTATATAAAAATTAAATCTTGACTAATATCTGGATTAAAAATCATATTATTTAAAAAAAGCAATACAGAAATTTGTATCCAAATAATTTTTCAACATTTTAATCAAATTTCATTTTTATATTTTACAATTTTAAAGAAAATTCAAAATCGAATTTAACTTTAAAATAGTTTCAAAAAGCATACAATATACAAATTTTATTTACTGTTAAAGAATAATCAAGACAATTCTCATATTATTTTAAGATGCCATTAAAAAATCGGGTCTTTAAATTTGTGATTTAATTTTTTAAGAATTAGTTTAAAGATATGATATGAATGCTAGTGGATATGTTTTGCAGATTAATTTTATTTCTGTAAATAAATATTTTTTAATTAGATTTATATTAAATACTTTAAAAAATTAGACTAAATTTTTTTAAGTTTAAAAAATGAGTGATGAATTTACAAAAAAATCCTTTAATAATAGAAATTGAATTTTACTTAATTTTTTGAATTTTGCATTTTATCATTTTACGGAGATATTTATAATACTTCAAAGATTATGAATGTCTCATTAAATTACTTTAATTTAATTTTTTCAATATTTTTTGTATTAACATGAAAACTTGATTTTTAAATATTTATTCATACCCATTCCCTTTAGTTTTTGTTCAATTCTTTTAATGCTTGGCAAAAGAAAAATAATATTAAATTTATGTAAATGTAGAAATCTTCAATTAATCTTATTTGTTTAAAGTATGATGATGTTAATAGATAGCAAAGTAAATACCACGATTTATATGATTAATTTCTCTGGTTTTAAGGTTTAATAATTTAAAGAAGAATGGTCAATAATTGCAGGGTTTTTGTTTATGGAAGTATTATTTGTTGGTAAAGCTAAAGTATTAAATAATTCAGTTGTTTTTATATGAAGAGATTTGAACATTCAGTATTATCAACTGCTTAAAAGTATAAATTTTTTATTAATTAATTAATAATAATTATATTAATATTTAACAAGTATATACTTACTTTTATATCTCAAATCTTGTTATTCTTTTCATGCAAGCACCATAAAAAGAAGGAAACGATGAATTTATTACTATCAAAAACTTTAACCCTGATCCAAATAAATTTTAAAAGATTAACAGGTGACATATTTTCTTTAATTAATATTTCTAGCATTAATTTCACAAAATTTATTTTCATCATGAATTTTATCTTACAATCTTACTTTATATATTCTAAAGCCCTCGCTCTTTGAAAGCTATCAGCAATCTTGGCTATAAACAATAAGAGTTCTTAGTAAAATACATAAATGAATTTAAAGAAGAAACAGTATCCATTAAGGTTCACTCAAACATAGATCCTGATATTTATACTAAGGAAAGATATTAATAATATGAAATGAAAAGATAGGAAAAAATTCGACTAGTTTCTCAAGTAGAATTAGATATTATTTAAATCTAAAATTGATTTTTGTTAAATCATAGGAGAGGAATAAGATCATCAAGTAAGAGGAAAAAGAGAATGAATTTAGGTCAAGATATTCTTAAACATTTCATGTAAAATATTAAGGTTATTTTTAATTTTTGAGAAGTAAAGTTGTACTATTTACAAGCAAAATTACTATTTGTTGTATTACCACAAATTTATTTATTAATTTTATGTTATAAATATTTTATAAATATTGATTGGTAATCGTTCTATCTATCAATTTATAAAATAGATTAATAGTGGATCTAAAGCACATAATGTATCCTTGACTTAGGAATCATTTTTAGAGAGAGGTTCAAAAGAGCTTTGGCATATAAAGAGCAAAAATGTAAGGCCATTTATTATATAGACACATTTTAACACTTTTTTTACAGTAAAAAGACATTGAGTTTTTATATGAAAAATAAATTCTTAGGGAAGAGATCGAATAAGTAAAATTTTTCCATCTATCAATTGACATATCAAAATAATGAATTTTTTTAAAGAAAAACATCTTAGCTGAATAAAGGTTACAAGAAATCTAACTCAATCAATAAATAAAACAGAATTAGAAATAAATTATAGAGCAAGAGAGGTAAAAGTCTATTTATTAAAAAAAAGATACTGACTAGTAAATCAAGTTAGCTGTTGCTTAGTAGATTATTGCCCAATAGGAAAAAGATGAAGCTAGAGTTAAATCTCTTTCAACCGAAAAATTAAAATAAGTAATTGAAATAAAATAAACTAATGACATCAAAAGACAGTAGACTTATATTAACAAGCTTGAAAATGAATACAAAACTCAAAGATGTAAAACAGAAAATTATAATAGGAAATCTAAGTAAGATTTCAAGCAAGTTATGGAAAAGAAAAAGGTAAATAATATCTTTGATTGGAAAATATAATCATGCAAATAAAATATTCTTAAAGCAAATAGAATAGGAGAGATAACAAAAGATCATACAAGCAGAAGAAGAAAGATAAAAAATAGAAGAAAAAATTTAGTAATTGAGAGCTGAAAAGTAAATGTATCTCATGATATTAGATGAGGTAATTTTTTTATATCTAAAATTCTTTATTTATTTGTATATTTACAACTTTAAAGCAAATAAGTGAGAAGGATAAGATATCCTCAAAAAGAAAAAAGTAAATTGATGAATAAAAGAACACTTATTTATAAGAAAGAAGGGCTAACTCAGAGCTTAGATAAGCTTCTATTTACTAATCAATTGTAAAAAGATCTTTTACCTACCTAAATATTATAAATTTAAAATAATTTTTTACAGAATACTAGACATGAAATGATCAAAAAGAAGAGACAAACAGAACTTGCTTCCAAAAGCAAGGAAGCAGATAAGAGATTAGAAAAGATAGAAATATAAGAGGAAGAGAGAGTCAAATAAATGCAAGAGGATCTTGAGAAAAAGTAAGAGTATGCTTAGCAAAAAACTTAGAAATTGCAACAAATAAAATAACAAAAGAGGAAATAAGAACATTAAAATATGCTTTTAAAAGAATAATATGCAGAGCAATGTAGGTAGCAAAAAATTTAATATGACCTGATGAAGTTGTAAATTAAATCTTAAATAAAGCAAGAAAGTGCACAAGAAAATATAAATAGAATTCAAATGCTTCATACAAAGAAGCTTTAAAATATAAGATAAAAAATAAGTGTGGATGATGAAAAATACAATTAACTTATAATGGAAAAAGAAGAAATGTAAAAGATTAAGGAAAATATTCAAAGATCCCTTGAAAAATAAAAATAGACAGCTAATTATTAGTACAAAAAAGCTTTAAGAGCATATAGACGTAAAGATACTCTTGGCCTAGAAAAAAGTCTTTAAGAGAATTCAGTTTGTAATATGACATCATATGATGGTTTTGATGATGATTTAAACTTTTATGAAAATCACACAACAAAGAATATCAATTACACTGAGGAGTCTACAGGCTTTAGTAGTAGAACAAAGAAAAGCAGCAGTATATATCATTCTAATGATACTAATTTAATATAAAATAACTTAGAACCTTTTTCAACAAAAAATAAAAAGAATAAAACAATAGTTTTTTGTTAAACATAATATAATAGTCCAAGAACTTAAAAAACTGAAAATTAAGCAAATTAAAATAAAGAGGCTTATGATTTTTATAAAGAAGATAATAAAGTATAAAATAAAACACTTTATGTAAATAATCAATAAATCTAAAATCAATCTCCAAATGTTGAGAGAGATCATTAACAATCATTTAGAAATAGAAATATACAAATGAATAATTAATAAAGCTAATAAGATCAATCCCCTATTCCTGAAAAATATAGGTTAAACCCTCTTTCTAATGAATCATTAACTGCTTAAACAAGATTCAACAAGACTTATAAAAGTAGTTAAACTAGTCCCAATAGAAACGATGAGTAGATTGATATAAATGATAGATAAGCACCATATTTTAAAAGAATTAACAAGAGACTCTAAAATTAAAAATAAAAAAGTCCTGATCAATCTTAATAAAATATACTTTCTAATGCTCCCAAAATATCAGTGCTTTAATAAAAAAGAGCTGATGGTGAAGTTTCTACTAATTCTAAAATTATTAAGCTTGATAAATTAAAACAATTTGAAGGTTATCTAAATTAGAGTAATTCGAATTTTTAACCAGAGAAAAATCATAAATCAATTAAAACAGAAACAACAATAGAAGTCAGTGAAAATGATTAAAGTTATGCTTAAAATTAAGGAAGAAATACAGTAGGTAACACAAAAAGGTCTAGTACTAGATATTAAGAAACAGATAATGTTTAGCAAAAGTAAAAAAAAAGTAGTTTAGATAAAAATAACCAAGAAAAGTATGAGAGTATTATAATCTCAAATTATACTATTGATAAATCCTCCAAAATATAAGATAATTCAAATAATATTGATAAATCTAAATAAACCTCTATAGAACATAATAAATCTTTTGAGTAAAAATAGAATAAATAAAATAGTCAGATCGATTAGCAGAATACAAATTTACTCAATCCAGAAAGAGTTGATGATGAACCATCTGTTAGACAATCTGTTTAGAAAGATATTTAAAATGGTGAAGCTAAGTAAAAGTATTCGAAATAAAAAACTTAAAGACTAAAAGATGAAAAAACTGATATGCAATTTTAAGAAACTTAGTTTAGTTAACATTTTGCAAATATTTAACAAACTCCAAATGAATCAAGAAGAGGAAGTTAATAAATCAACATTAAATAATCTTAAAATTCATTAAGTCTCATGTAAGAAAATAATATTCCTTAATATGTAATTTTGGCAGATTAGAACTCTCCAGATAAACAAGATTCAAATCTGAAACCATAAAACAAATCCAACAGAACTTATTAAAATTCTTTATTAAAAAAAGATAAGTAAAGTTGAGATAAAAATTGAAATTATATTATAAAAATAAATCTAAAAAATTAATTTTACTAAACAATATTTATTTAAATTAAAAGATTATAAGTGTCTAATGACTATTAAGTTATTATTTAAATAGTAGTTTTACTTTATTAAGATTTTGTGTGTTTACTAATTTAAAAACACTTTTATATTTATTTAATTCAAAAACATCTTTTATTATTTTAATGTCTTACAATTTAAAAAGTTAAAATTTTAAATCCTACCCAAAATTAAGAAAAAAGTGTTTATCTTGAAATGAAAGTTCATACCATTTTCCAGAACGAGAAGTGGGATATTAAAAATTATGATCTAGATTATCAAAATACTTGAAATTTGACTCATAACATCATGTAAAAATAGTGATCCAATATTGTTTATAAATAACTTGTCTATAAATTATTATTTTGCATTTACTCTCTATTATTATGTTTAATGATTTTTAATTATTGGTTCTAATTAAATTTACATTTCTATTATTTAAATATTTTAAATAATTTTTTGTTTAATAAAATATCTTTAGTTTTGTGAAAACTAACAATAATCATAATTAATCAATTAGTCTGTCTCTCAATAAATTAAAAATATTTTGTAATTTTTTACATTTAAATAAAACTTTATAAATTGAATTTCATGTCCAAAAAAACAATTATTCAAATTTTTTAAGTATGATTAAGAGCAAGGTCTCAATTAATGAGGATTTACAGTATATAAATTCTCTAATATATATAAGTATATTTTATAAAAATCTTTTCAAAGAATTTATTTTGATTTAAATTAAGTAAATGGTAGACTATCCACTTTTAAATATTTTATTATATAAAGCTATTTCTCATGGTTATTTTGTTAAATTTCAGTTGAATATTTTCTTCAAAATAGATTCTAATTCAAGCTTATGGACCTTGGTTGATCCAGTAGCAGTAGAAGCTTATCTTTTTCTGCCAATATAATTGAGTTTACTGTTCTTAATGAGACCTTCAGTTTTCAATTCATCTAAAACCTAAATTATTATTAGAAATTTATAATTTTATTTAATTTATTTTAAAAAATGTTTTACTATTTCAAGTCTAGGTTCAATATAAGTCCAGGCACCACTATTTTCATGTTCTTCTTAGCACCAAATGAATTCAGCGTTTTTATAGTTTTCAATAACCTTTCTGACATCTTCATAAGGGAAAGGAGCAATTTATTCAATTCTAATGATAGCAATATCCTATTATTATTTTGACATGTTAAATTTATTATTATTTAATAATAATATTGATTACATCCTTCTTATGTTCTTGTCTGTATTCAGCAAGATCCCAATAAACTTGACCTGAACAGATAACAACTTTTCTAACTTATGAGTTTTCTACGATTTATTGAGTTTCAGGAACAACATTCTTAAAGAGATTAGGGTTTTCAGTGAATTCAGTGAATTCCTTGATAGAAGAGCAAGCCTATTTTTACATTTACAATTAGTTTAAAAGGTTTTAAAATTCAAATAAATTTTTTTACTGGTTTAAATCTAAGGAGCTTCTTTGAAGTGAAAGCAATCAAAGGCTTTCTGAAATCTCTGTGCATTTATCTACGAAGAGCATGGAAGTAGTTTGCAGAGTATGAGCAGCAAATAACAGACCAGTTGATCTTTCTTCCTTGACCTCTTTGTCTAGTAACTGGATGAGAGATGGCAGATTGAACATCATCATCACATAATTGAAGGAATCTTTCCATTCTTCCTGAAGAGTGTTCAGGACCTTGGCCGTCCATACCGTGAGGTAACAAAACAACAAGACCAGTTTATACATTCCATTTGGCTTCACCAGAAGCAAGATAGTTATCAATAATAATTTGAGCACCGTTAGCGAAATCACCGAATTAACCTTCCCAAATAGTGAGGCAGTTAGGGTTGGTGATGGAGTAACCATATTCAAAACCTAAGACACCATATTCTGATAAATGAGAGTTTACGACAGTGAAACGTTCATCCTTTCTTTGACCTTCAGGTAAACATTATAAGATAGGCTTGATCTTCTTAACACTGACTTAATCATTTAAGACAGCGTGTCTTTGAGAGAAAGTACCTCTTTCGACATCTTAACCACTGATACGGATATTGAAACCTTCAGTTAAAAGAGTGGCAAAAGCTAAAGCTTCAGCAGTGGCCATATCAATATGTTCACCAGTTTCAATAGATTATTAACGAGCTTAGAAAATTTTCTTTAATTAAGGATGAATGTTAAAGTCAGAAGGAATTTCACAAATCTTCTTTCCGATATCCTTTAATGAATTTAAATCGAAGGCAGTTCCCTTCATACCCCCTAATTTTTAATTAAAAAATGTTCAATCAATATTTTCTAAAAAGATAAGAACTTAAAGTTTAATATTAAATTCAATTAATATTTTACCAGTTTGCATAACATCAACAACTTCCCAAGGTTTAGCCTTCCAATCAGCAACGTTGAAGCTTTCTTCCTTAGAAGTCATATAAGATCTAGTTAAAGCTTAGGTATAGTGATTTTCTAATTCATCAATTTCAGCTTGAGTAACAACACCTTCAGCTAATAACTTTTAAGAGTACTTTTTATAAACAGGAGTCATCTTTTCAATCTTTGAGTACATCATTGGTTGAGTGAATCTAGGTTCATCCAATTCATTGTGACCAAAGAATCTGTAACCAATAATATCAACCATAACATCCTTGTGGAAGGTGTTTCTGTAGTCAACAGCAAGTCTAAAAACTGCATCAACCAAATCAGGTTCATCAGCATTAACGTGGAAAATAGGAGATTCAACAGATTTCATAACATCAGTTGAGTATAAACCAGTTCTGTATTCAGCAGGGGTAGTAGTAAAACCAATTTGGTTGTTAACAATAATATGGACAATACCTCTGGGAGAGTAACCAACCAATTCTTACATTTATAAGGATTCGTAAACAACACCTTAACCAGAAAATGAAGAATCACCGTGAACCAAAACACCCAAAGTTCTAAAAATATAAAATAAATATTGTTTCATTTTATTTATTTGCATATTTAATTGATTATTTACTTTAAACCATCAGTATCACCCTTGAAATCTTGTACAGCTCTAACACAACCCATGGTTACGGGGTTAACAGTTTCTAAATGGGAAGGATTAGGAAGAATACTCTATTTTAATTTATAGAAAAATCATTATTATCTTTTACCTATCTATAATATCTTTAATTACCATTTTAATCTTCTTTCCACTTGGGTTGACCTTTTCAGTAGTGCAACCAAGATGATACTTGACATCACCTGAGTTACCCCATTCAGCATCATCTAAAGACTTATCCTTAATTTCTTGGAATTCAGCAAAAATTTATTCAGGATTTTTATTGAAAACGCATGCTAATGTGTTGAGACGGCCTCTATGGGGCATACCTAATAGTTTTTTTTATATTAAATTGAATTGCTTGCATTTTGCTTAAAGTCTTTTATTTACCTAAAATGAGGGATTAAACTCCATTTTCACAAGCATGGTCAACAAGAGCTCCTAAACCAGAAATGAAGGAATCACAACCTTCAATACCAAAACGCTTAGAAGTAGAGAATCTGTTTTTCAAGAAAAGGTTGAATTGTTCATTTCTTAAAAGTCTTTCAAGAGTTTTTTTACGATCTTGGTTAGTTTGATTTTTAAGACCAATTTCTTCAATTCTGTTTTATAACCAAAGCTTTTCATCAACATTTTCGATATGATAATATTCGAAACCAATCTTTCCACTATAGATTTTTTTACATATATCAATAATTTCACCAATGCTCCAAACATCTTTTTGTTCTAAGAAGTGCTATTTTATAATAAAATTAACAAATTATTACAAAATTCAATATTTTGTGATGGAGTAAATTTAAAAGTCATTTATTAAATATTTCTAGAATTTTTGATATTGCTTTTAGCCAAATAATTTTTTAGAAAATCTATAGGAAATATTCTTGTTGCTTAATTCTTTTAATATCAAAATGCCATTTTAAATTTTATTTTTTGTTTTTGTTAATTTCTTACAGCTATTTGCTTAATCCAAGGACCCTAGGAAACAGAGAATGTAGCTTTCTTTTGAGCCTCAGTCAAATTAGTTCCAAGGTAGTCATATTTTAAAATTTTTTTACCAAATTCCTTAAAGTTTTAGAGCTCTACGTTTCATAATTAAAAAAAGAATTAAAAATTGTTATAATGCTTTATGAAAAATAAGGCTAATTTGTTTAACTTTTATCTTGCTGTGATAAAAACAAACAATAATTTATATTTATCAAGTAAATAAGATCAAGATGAAATGTTTTGATTATAAGAAAGAAACTTTCCTAGCGGATTTCATCTTGATCTAGATTGAATATTATAAAAGTCAGCTTTGTATTAGAAAGTTAGCTTTTTACCCAAAGGATCAATATCAGCAAGTGAGTGACCAATAACTTAATAGTTTCTAATGAGGTTGTATGCTTGGAAGGCAACAGTAGAAGCCTTTTCAATAGCAAATGGGGAAACCTATGAACTGGAAAGAGTAGGTTCAATAATTTATTGGGAAGTTTAATTGAAATAATCTCTCCACATTTCATGAACGCTGTTTGGATCCTTTGACCACTAGTCGAACATTTGTTCAACATACAAATTGCTTGGATTTTCCTTTTGAACTAAGAGATTCTTAGTGGTTCTGAAATTAAAAAAGCTCTTGTTCTTAAAGAGAATCTTAGAAACAGCTTTGCTAGTCTTTTATGCCAACATGTTTATGCTTTTTTTTATATGATTTTATAAAAGTGAAAATTTTTTTTAGTTTATTTTGATTTCTCTCCTTTAAATCTTAATATAATTTATTTATTGCTAGAAAATTATGATAAAGGATTCACATGCAAGTCTTTAAATAAATAATTGCATGGAATAGTTTAAAATAATGCGTAAACTGACATAATCTATTTATTTGTTTGTTTTATTTCAGAGGTATAAAATTTTTGCATTAAGCACATCAAATTCATTGATTAAGTTTTCATTTAAATATGAATGAATGACTTCTAAGCTCTTATTCATTTTATTTAATATTATGAAAATCTTTAAATCAATCTATCATTTACTCAAGAAAGAAAGAGAGAGGATTGCATTTTATTTCTTTATTTTTTGCTTATATTTGATTTTAAAAAAGTAAAAATCAATAAAAAAGATAAGATAGATAGATACTCTAATAAAATTTTTATGCATTGCCAATTTATATTTTCTTATTACTTTTTTATAAATTTTAATTTAATTTGATTTTGTAAATTGTGATTTTAACAATTAAAAAATTCCTCATATTTTAGTTAAACTTTAACTTTACTTCTTTAAATCTCATAAAAAAATGCAATTAAACAACTGAAATTTCTTCACCAATTCTTGATATTTTATCATAACCTGAAGTTAAACTTATGATTTAGCCATTTTTTATAAAATTTAATTATAAAAAGCATCGAAACATTTTTCTTAAACACATAGTAATTGATATGTTACGGATTATATTGAATATTAGTTCCCTTTAATACAGAAATTAATCAATATCGTTTTATAAGTCATCATATATCGTACTATGCGTAATTTTAAGATATCCACTTACTTTCATCTAGTATTGAGAAAACTTTTATAGCTGCCAGAAATTTCTTTAGATTTTCTTCAAAAATTAAAAATCTATTCCATTCCAAAATTTTAGCATGATTTTAATGTACATCAAACATCTTACGAAATGATAACTCAAATAAATTCTTCCATTTATCTATTTATTTGTTTTTTTCCCCCTTTCATTAAATGTAAATTGATTGAATCGCTTACAAGCGAATATTTACAAATAGAAGGTTGCTAATAAAATTTATGATTTAATTATTTTAGCCAAGGAGAGCTTGAGAAAGAAATATCAAGAAATCAATAAGAAAATTCATAATATACAAAGCTGATTAAAAATTTTGATAAAGTCAACCTGATTAATAATACGCAATTAACTTCTACAATAAACACCAAATGATGAAAAAGTAAAAATAAATACTCATAAATTTTTTATTAATTTTAAAAGCTTGCATTCTTTAAAAGAGATATATTACAATTTTCATTTAAAACTTTTCTAAATTTTTTATTTTTCTAATATTATTTTCATTTTAAGCTATTTTAGCTACCTACTACCCCGCTAGGTCCACTAGGTGTTATCCATCTTATACGATTACCGTTTATCCATTCACCCTTAAGCTTAGTTCCATCTGGATTGATAAAAAGGCCTATACCATGCTATCTTCCTTTTTACCAAGGGCCTTCATATCTTCTAC
The DNA here is from genome assembly GCA_000231825.2 of Tetrahymena elliotti 4EA. NCBI lineage: Eukaryota > Ciliophora > Oligohymenophorea > Hymenostomatida > Tetrahymenidae > Tetrahymena > Tetrahymena elliotti. The sequence goes on along the minus strand of JH720314.1, from coordinate 495,862 downwards.
CATCATTCCATTTTAAAACACCTTCTCCTTCCTTTTTATCATCCTTAAAATCACCTTGATAGAGTCTTCCATCTGCATAAAGCTACTCTCCTTTACCTTAGAGTTTTCCTTCTTGCCAAATACCTGTAATTAATGATCCATCTGCACCTTTCAATCTACCTCTTCCTTCTTTTAATCCTTTTTTGAATTCTCCTTCAAATACATCATTATTTATCAGAACTTCAATACCTCTTCCATGAGGCAAATCATCTTTCCATTCACCTTCATATTTAGAACCTCCAACATGATAAAAGACTCCTTTGCCATTCATTTTATCATCTTTAAACTCTCCTTCATACCTTTATATTTAAATGAATATTAAGAAGAATTTCTGAAATTCTAATTGCGATTAATTAATTGGATGAGTGAAACGTTTTTTTTAATTTTAATTTAATAAAATTGAATAAAAATTTCTTTTGTTTTATCAGGAAAAGATGATAAAAACTCTCAAAAATAAGCAAAAATGCAATCAATGAATTACATGTTTCCATTTTTAAACACTTTTCTTCCATATCCTTCCATTTTTGATTTTTGCCATGTGCCTTCATAATATGTTCCATTTTTCCAAATCATAGAACCTTGGCCCCAACGTAATCCTTAACGCCATTATCCAATATAAATATCCCCTCTACTGTCCTCAAGAGGCCCAATAGTAGTGAAATCCATTGTGTTAGGTAGGTCTTTTTGCTTCTTAAATTATCCATATTTTTTATTACAAAGTTCAACATTTCTTAAGTACTTTGCCCAAAGAGGAAGTTTTGAAATTTCTTTCCAACCTATTTTAGGAGCATGATCATCTTTCAGTAACACTGAATGAAATTCTTTAGCTTAATTTTTTTTTGTTGGAGACCCATTTATTGATCCTTCTGTATTGAAACCTCTCTAAAATATAGCAGAGCTCTCAATTATATCTTTATGACGATCACTTAGTTAATAAATAGTAGCCTTATTTTCTGAATTTTCCCTATACACTTTGTCTAAAATTTGTTGCATACGATTTTCAGATTGTTGTTCTAGGGTAGAAACAAGAACTTCATTATGGCCAAAAAAGCTATCTATTGTATCAGTTAAGTCTTTTGCTAACTTAGCTCTATTCTCATCTAATTTATTAATAGGATCTACAAACTCATTTAAGTGTTCATGTAAACGAATAAGAGCCATTACGTCATCTGATTTAAGCTCTTGCCATTCCTTACCAAAAATATCATCAACTTTCTAGTGAAAACCTCCTATACTTTTAAGTAAACTCATTTCTTCAAACAAATAATTTTCTGTGGCACCATCGAGCAATTTGAGAAGTGAATTATATTGGCTAGTCTAAAATTTGATGAATTAGTCCATCATTTCTTTTTGTCTCCTCTTTATTAGCTAAAGAAGACTGCCTTCTATAAGCTACTTCTTTTCAAATTAAGTGAAATCAGCTAATGTATTTTACAATTTAACTCTAGAATTTAAACTTGTATCACGAAAATTTTATAACTTATTAAGATATTTAAGATGCGTTGCATGTAATGGATTGCAATAACCACAGCATAAACGACGAGGAGCATCACAATAAGGACTTTTGCAAACAAATAATATCTTTTCTTTATCATGATCTTCTAAATCGCAAACTAAATTATTATCTATTTCAAGTCCACCAAGCTCATTAACATGTTCCCAATTCTTTTTCTAAATTATTCTTTCAGACTAAGTAATTTTTTAAGTAATACCCAATTCATTTTCTAGCCTTTACCTTTCCTTTTCCAAATCATCTAAATTCATATCATCATAATTACCTCCTAGATTATTTTCATTATCATATCCTTAATTATTCTAATCATAGTATTCTTCCTATTAATCGTTATTATTTTCATCATAATTATCATACTGCTGATCATTAAAAGTATTCGACATCTCAATAAGTTGCTATAATTCTATTTATCCCTTTTATTAATTTTTAAATATATGTTATTCTATCTTTACTTTTTTACTTCTCCTAACAAATTTCAATAATCAAAAGTAAAAATTATTACTTAGCCAAAAAATTAATTTAGAAATATAGCAGATTATAAGTTTTTTATTTTAGAAAAAACCTATAACCAAAAGTTATAGTTTTTACCCCTCACTTAAACACAAACAAATAATCATCATAACAAAATTATTTTCTTTTCAGAAAATCATTAAAATATACATAAAATAATAGCTTTCACAGTTTTTTGTAAATTAACAGATTTTTAAAGTTGAATATTCAAAAAATAATAAAGAATTAGATTGAAATTCAATTACTTTTATTGTTACATCATAATTTAACCTTAAATTAAAAAATTTATTAATTTAAATTGACTTTAGTATGATTAAAAATAATTTAATTAAAATGAAAAAATAATTAAATTTTTCATTTTTTTTACTTTTTATTCTCATCAAAATAATGTAAAATCTGATTTTTATTTTTTTTCTGAAATTGCAAAAAGTAAAATAAAAGAGATTAAAATACATATTAACTAATTTAATAAATCAAATTTAATTTTACATAGTATTTACTCACATTTAAAATATTAATAAAATGAATATCATTATAAAAGTTAGATAACTTTGTTTGATAGTCATTTCTATGATATTTTAATAAATCGATAATTAAATTAGTTATTTTACAAATATGAGCTGATAATTTTAATAGTAACCTATTAACCTAATATAATATAATATTTAGGATATACAAATTTTAATTTAAATATTTTTAGATTTATCAAATTTTTAGTTAAAGATGAAAATTGTCTCAGCTTAAATTTGTAAATTTTTTTGAATTTTACTATAAATTTTCTAATTTTAGAATTTAATTTTTTTTATATTATTTAATTTCATAAATGAAATTTTATTTTAGATAATTTTGAAAACTAGTTGATACTATTATTTATAAACCCAAAGTTTTATTAGTAAAAAGAAAAAAGAGAGAATAAATTTTAAAATTTTGTCTTTAAATAATAAATATTAATACTTTATTTGATATTATTTAATAATTATCTATTAATAATAGAAATTCTATTTTTTATTTTAATCCATTAAATATATTTCCTTTGTTTTTGTATTTATATTATATAAAAAATTTTTATGGGCTAGTTTAAAACTGTGTATCTTATTTTTTTAAGAAATGATTTAAATTTTTGATGATTTTTAGTTTGAAATCTTACAATAATTGTAAAATTAGAAATATCTGAATAATTGATTCAATTTTCATTTGTTTTTGGTAATAAAATTTTCATAATAAAGTGACCATCGTTAATTTTTATCAAAAATTTTAAAGTAATTTAAGTGGATTATTATGTAAAATATTTCTGATACTAACTAAAAGAATGTAGTTAATTAAATGAAAGATGCTAATTAAATAAAAGTTCTAGGGCAATAAAACTTTCAAATTTAAACAACTAGCAAAAATATTGCTAAAGATAGCAGTCTAATCCCATAAGGATCATTTTAATTCCAGGCTTATATAAATCCAATCAATAACCAAAATTAAAAAATAATAGTTTAATCATAGATAATCCAGAATCCAAATATTGGTCTTCAGCCAGTTTAAAATAACCTACAATTTTAAAGTGTTATTCAAAAAAATATAAATATGCTTAAATAGTTTGAATAAGATTCTAATTCATAGAATTAAGCTGAAACCATTTAAGTAGGAGAAAAAAATATCAACTAATCTAATTAGAATACAATCAAAAAAATTAGATAAGAAAGTCTATCAAATGACTTTAGAAATACAAATTTTAAAAGTGATGTATTAAATTTATCTAAAAATATGATACCCAACTCAGATAATGTTTAAGATTTACAGAATTAAATAAAATAAATATTTGATAGCAAGCAATAAGGATAAGGTAACTTAAATCAAGAAAGTAATGTTGATAATGAAACACAATTATAACATGAAAAACTATTTAATGTGCTAGAAATAGTTGGAAAAAATAAAGAAATATTTGAGAAAGTTTAGCTTTTGACATAAGAAATTGAGAGATTGAAAAATTTGATAATTGAATATGAAGAAGATAATAAGTAGCTTTAAGAAAAAATAGACTTGCTTTAAAAAGAAAATAACTTCTTGCAAGAGAATCAAAAATTTATTGAACAAAACTCATAAAGAAGGTAATAAAACTTAGAAGTCAGTGAGTAAAGAAGACAAGAATTACATAGTGCAGTAGAAAATATGTAATTATAAATTAAAGAATTATCTAAATAAAAAGAAAATGCTATTGCTATTAACTTAGATAATGAATTAAAAATAAATCAATTATTAGCTGAGAATCAGAGAGTTTTAACTATTAATGAAAGCTTATTCTAAGAGAAACTCAACTTTTAAGAGGAAATTGCTAAGAAAATTTTGAATATAAATTAGCAGGTTTCATAGATAGAAGATTTGACCAAAGATATTTGTTAAAAGAATGCAATAATTAAATAGCTAGAAAATTATAAAGTATCTATGAACTAGTAAGCTAAGTAATTAGAGATTATGTAATTATAGTAGACTATTGAAACAGAAAAACTTGGAATAGAATTGTTAGAAAGCAAAAATTAAGTAGAGTAATCCCATGAAAATATCAAAGAATTATAGTAGACTATTGAATAATTAAATTCCAAAAATTTTGATTTATAAAATACTAAAGAAGTTATTGCTAATGAGCTTAATATAACAAGAGAAACATTCCTATAAATTAAATCTGATCTAACAAATTAAATCAGCATGCTATAAGAAGAAAATAGGAATAAGGACTTAAATATTGATTCGTTGAAGATTGAAAATTCTTCTTGTGATTCATAAATTAAAGATTTATAATCTCATATTTAATAAATGAATAAGAAAATAAGCGAATAAGAAGATTTACTTTAAAAATATTAGATACAAGTAGCAACTTTAAATGTAGAAGTTTAAAAAGAAAAAGATAATTTTTAATTAGAAATTCAGAAATAATAGTTAATCCAAAGTTAAATTTAGGAACTTGTTGAAGTAAATTAACAATTATAAGCCAAAGTAAAAGACTACTAAAATAAATACCAAGAATAGATATTAAAAATATAGCAATAAGAGCTAGTAATTTAATAAAAGAACTCATTAATTATTAGCTAAGGCGAATAAATTAAAGAAAATTAAGTTGTGTACAATAATCTTCTGAAAAATAATTAAGAAATTTTAAAATTTAATGAAGAGCTTCAAAAAAATGATACTTCAAAAGATACAATTGAAGAACTTAATAAGGAAAAACTAGAGTTGATTGGTAAAATCAACCTTATTTTATCTGAGAATGAAAAAGTAATTAAGATCAATGAAAAGTTAGAAAAGTAATTACAGTATAAAGTTGAAGAAATTGATATCAAAAAGAAATTACTTCTTTAATTTTAGAAAGAAAATGAGAATTTCCGTTCATAAATTAATAGTCTACCTTAGGCAGATAGAGTAGAGACACTACTAGATACATAAAAATCATAAAATTAAATTTTAATGTAAAGACTTTCAGAAAAAGAAAAAGAAATTTAATTAATTAATCAAGAATTTGAGCAAACAAAAATTAAGCTGATGTAGTACTAGCAAAAAGAATAATTATTAAACACAGAAGATGCTTCTCAAATGTAAATTAACCATTTTAAAGCAAAAATATAAATTTTATCATCAAATAATGATAAACTCTGAAATGAAAACCAACAGTTATATGAACTACTTAAGTTAAGAAAATAAGAAATTTAAATTCTGAATGAAAAATTAGAGAAAAAAAATCAAAATAATATTGAAGTAAATGCCCAATAATCTAATGGATCCAATAATTGAAATGAAATTCTTAAAAGATATTGTTTTGTCAATAATATAAATTAAAATTAAAAATGCATTTATATATCTTAACTAAAAAGACTAAGATTTTTTTATCTATCTATCTTAATTTATTCAGAAACCCTATAATTACATTAAGTTATTAATTAATAATACAAATTTGATTATATTTACTCTCAAATTTAATTTTAAAAAAGACAATTATCAAATAGTAGATGAAATCAATTCTTAAAATTTAAATGTAAAAGTAATTTAAAATTTAATTTAACAAAATTTTATTTAATTCTAAAAATTATAAGGATAGAGTAAACAAATAATTAAACAAATTGAAAAATACTTTTAATTTTTAAATCTAATAGGAATTAATTTTTGTATTGATACAAACATATTATATTAGATATAACTTATAATAATAAAGATAATAATTAAAATTGTGATAAGTATATACAAGTTTATTCTTTAGTTTCTCATTTAATTTTCAGATGGAACAATATTAAAGTTTTTGTTCTTTTAAGTTATCACTTTTTTGTTGAGGAAAAATTTTATTTTCTAATTCATTCATTCATTCTATTATACAAAAATGTATTTATAATCAGATGAGGCAAAGTAAATTGCATACAAATGTCATTGTGTTTTAGTATCCACTACCTGATTCAGGAATGGAAAAATAATTAAACATAAGTTATTAACCATTAAAATGAAAAGTAATTGCATTTTTAAAATTAGCAGCAAAGCTCACACTAGCTACACCTGGAATAATTACATATAATAATGTAAAATATACCCAGAATTTACTTGCCAATTCAGTAATTCCTGATTTTTAACTATCTAATAATCTTTCTTATAAACTTTAATCACCATGTTCACTTCTTGGTTTACAGATTTCCATAAATAATTAAATTAGTTATTATAAGAAGAATAGTATAGAAATCCAAATAATTAGAATATATGTTGATTCTATAATTCCAACTATGCAATGGAGAACTAATGGTAAATACAAGCAAAATATAACAAGAGAAATATATACTTCTGGATTTCTTGTACCTTAAGCTGAAGCCCAGCTATATAAACTATTTCCCCAATTAGTAAGTAAACTACAACAACAATCTTTTTATTATGAAAATTATCTGAAATAGTTTAGGCGGAAGAAAAATATTTTTGAAAAACTTATTATTATGCTTATTTTTCCAAAAGTAGAGAGCCAAAAATATCCAAATCCTGACCAGCCAGAGAAGGACGAGTAATTTCCTGATGTTAGCGCTAGAATAATTAGAATAAAATCTTTCAAAAAGAGAAAGGCTGTAAGTGCATTTTTAAAAGTACTTGCCTCAAAATATTCATTAGTCAGCCATAAATTGTAGAATAATTTGGTAATGTAATAGAAAAGAATGAAATCAATCAATGAAATATAATTTCTTCCTAATCCCCCATTATAACTTAAAGCAGCCTCTTGCATTTTCTAATCTTTAGAGTACCAACTTGCAACATTTGTTAAAGAATTTTCTTGAATGAATTTCCAATTAGAATAATCCACAATATCAGAAATCATAAAAATGAATGTCCACAAACCTATAATACCAAGCAAGAGCCATGGAATATTTTTAAGAAATTTAGCTGCTTTACTTTTTTCTTCCTTTTTAATAGAAAAAAGGATAAAATTTAAATTAATTGTCAAAAACAAGATAATTAAATTAAACATTCTCATTCTTTTGTATTTTTTAAATAAAATTTAAGACTAAATTTTATGAACTAATTAATCAATATCTTTTATCTTGGCTTGATTAACAATTTTTAAACCAAACATGAAATATAATTGGAAAAAGAAATGATAAAATAAATTAATAGATACTTTTTCATTGTATACCTAAATGATTTGACTACTATTGAAATTCTTAGCATTGTTGATCTATTGTAAATTGGTGTTTGGTACTTCTTATTAGAAAACTCTTTTGCCCTATTTTGCAGCTAAAACACTTTCACTTTGATTAGTGTTTACAGGGTCTGGCCTAGACTTATAGAACTGATTTTGGAATGGATTCTTTTAATTTAATAGGTAGTAAATAATTTTTAATAGAAATTATTATAAAAAAATTTGAATTAAAATGAGTTAATTAGATTATGCTATTAGATGATTGATTTACATTGGATTATTGTAAATATTAAGTTTGCATGAAATATTATTAGTGACTAGTAAGAAAGTTTATTAATTTTTTTTAATTTTAATCAAAAAAATTTTTAATTAATTTTTTGAAGAAATTAAATATTATAAATTAAATTAAATTTTTTTTACTCTAGAACTCAAATCGATAGAATAATCTTATGTTTCTTATTCAAAATTTTTACTGACATATTAACCATTAGTCTTTACCAAAGAATTCACTCCGTTTGCTGTTTTATCAATACCGTAGCTAATATTTTGTAAATTTGCCATATCATTTTTAGAAACGAAAGGATTCACTGAAGCAATTGACTTATTAATATCAGCATAGTTCTCATTTAGTGAATTATTCAAATTGTTAGAAAACTAATTTACCTTTTTAATAAATTTTTTTACTTATTTATCCAATTTATTCTAACAATTCTAATAATTTTTATTTATATTTTACCTACTTAAGATCATTGTTTATTTAGTCACTATACTATCCGAAAGGATTTTGTTAATCTATTTTATAGTTTTAGTAACCTTAAAGTTTATTATTTCCAAATGACAAACTAGTATCAGAAGCATTTTTAGAAAAATCAGCCACCATTTATTCAGTACCTTATATCATTTTATCAGCCTATTTTATAGATGACTCTGCTTATTGTTAGACTGATTTTAATCCTGAAATTGCAAGCTTATTTCCATTTATTTGTATGTTCCCATTAAGCATGCTATTACTTAAAGAGGAAACTTTATTAATAACACTGTTTTCAATTGAGTCTTCTGCTATTTTACTTGCTTTTTCAGCTTGTTTTATATTGGCTTCAGCTTACTTAGACACAGACTTCAATCCTGATAAACCTATTGATACATTATCATTAAATTTTAAGCTTCCATTTACTGCAAAACTTTAAGAAGTAGCAGCTGAAATATTTTTTTCAAGAGTATTTTCTAAATTTTTTAAATTCTTTCCAAATCCGAAAGCAGATGAACTTAGATGATCAGCTTATTTGATTGCTGATTTTGCCATATTTACATCTTTTTCCTAATTAGTTATTAACGAATAGTTTTTTATAATTTTTCAAACAAGTTATTGAGGTTTTTTTAAAACTTTCAAAATTGCTAAAATAATTCTATATTTAAAAAAGTAATTTGGAAAATATTCCATTTTTTCATTCTCAAATTCCAGTTTTTTCTTTTTGCTTTAAAAATATTTTAACTAAAAGTAGAGAATGGTTTCCCCGAAAGTAAACAATTTTAATTCGAATTTTATTAATGATTTACTAAATCTTTGGCTGTAAGCTTTTCTGCATTTTAAATTAAATCACCTACTTGCTTTTGGATAGACTGACCATTGTTTGATATTTATTTTCCTATCTAATTAGCTTATTCTATCTTATCATAAAAGGATTATTGCTATTTGCTTGCAATATCTAAATTAGATTCCTTATAACTGATTTCTAAGCCCTCATTATCACTTGGACCCTTTACATTAACAGAAAGTTTATTCTGGCCAAACCCAAAGGTTTATGTCTTCATATCACTCTAAATTACGTTTAGCTTTGAATTTGTTTTATTATTTTGATATTATAAATTGTAAATGCTTTTTGCTAAGATTTGCTTTTGTTTTGTTTGGTTTTCCCTTTAAATTAATAGCTTGATATGATTTATTAGTCGAAATTCAGTTAAAAATAATCAAATCTAAGCAAAGAAAGTAAAATTAATGATATTTTATATACATTTACATTCTCAACTAATAACTAATATGATTTCCACTCAATTTTTATCTATTCCATACAAATTTATTATATGTAATGTGAACATCGAAGAAGTTAAAAATTAACGAATAGCTATACTCTAATATTCTAGGCTATGCATATAAAAATTTTTAATTTTTTTAAAATATTAACACTGCTAAAGACAAAAATATGGAACTAAAAAAGTAATTTTCTAAAATAAAATAATTTAAATAAAAAGAAATATGAGAGATGCTCTTAAATATAATTCTATAGAATTAAAATAATATGAGTCTAAATAATATAAATTATCTAAATCAAAATTTTTTCAATTAGATTAGTAATATTAAATATTCTACTTAAACAGATATTTCTTTTACTATTAAAAAGATATTTCAAGGTTTTATTACTCTTCTTTACCTTTTAATTTTTGATTGTTAATTTTTTGTTAACAGTAAAATTTGGGTTCTATCATATTTTGAATATTTTTTATTTTTTAACTAAAATATTCTAACAGAAAAAATCTATTTTAATTGTAATTGATACTTTTATTCACAAAAAATTTTTGTGTTTATTTTACTTGATCTTAATTCAATTTATATTTCAACTTTCTCTAATTTTTTGTTTCCAAGAAAAATATTAATTTTTAAGAAATTAATAATTTTTATTCTAATTAAAAAATAAAAATTTTTTGAATAAGAATAAGAATTCTAAAAAAGGTTTTTTTGAGTTTATTTAAGCTAGTATTTATTTATTTTAAATTAAAGAGTAATTATTAGACATACTCACATAATTATTTTTAAAATTAAAAAAGAAATTCATTAAGAACATTTAAAAATATTTTTTTAAAAATATATTATTTTAAATTTTAATTTCACAAAAAAAAAAAAATAATTAAAAATGCGTTTTTAATATTCATTTCAGCTTAGTATTTCACTCTTTACTTAAGGTCTGGTTACTAACTTCCAAAAATTAGAGAAAGATGCTTAAGAAAAAGTTTATTCGGGCTCTGATAAATTGGTATAAAATTATTCTTATTTTAAGGTTAGATTTCTACATGCAAGATCTGTATTAAATACAGTTTAAGGTAGCACAAAAAGAATTACTCCTAAATAAATTCCAATCATTGCAAAACAAATTATAGGGTTATCAACGCAAGGGACTTCTCTGTACTCAAAATAGCTATTTGCAAGGATTATTACTACATCTAAGACAAAGCCAACAAAAATCCACTACCTTACACATTAATGGCATCTTATCAGTCCTGTTATTAATGTAAGGATAAAAAAGAAAAGCATAGAATAGAAGAGATATGCATTGTGAACTAAATCAAGAAAGATATATGAATTTTCTTAAAAAGCACTTATTGTTTAATAAACAGTAAAAGCTTCAACATAAATAGCCCATAAGGTTGTGCTAATCAAAAATAAGACAAAATATTTTTGATTTCTTTCACCTACACAATTTCCCATGTAGTAGCAATGATGATCAAAATTTTTAACGCAATTATTGCAATGACTGCAATGGGAGGATAAAGGGGGTCTCATAATTTTACATGTTTAACAATATCTTTATTTAAGAAGATTTCCTCTAACTTTATTATTTTGAATGTTTTATTGTTCTATTTAGCTAATTGCTTCCATAATTTATTGTTCTTTTGGTTTATTTAGTAAATTATTTCCTCCTTCTAATTTATGATATAATTAATTTTCATTAGTATAACTATCATTTGTTTCTTCACTATTTTTTTTTCCTCCTTCTTAATTTTCTAATTCTTTTAATTCTTCTACTATTTCCTTATTATTTGTTTCTATTAAACCAATATCTTGAGCTTAAGTGGAATGGTGTCCTATATCATTATCAACAGAGTCATTAGGAGGTTATACATTACCTCTTTAAACAATCCCAGGATCGGTAGCGAAGCACTTTATAGCAAAGAATAATCCTGGTACTGAAAAAATATATGAAAATATTCCTAATCCTAATGAGATTTCATCCATAATTACTTCATTAATTGTTAGTAAAAATAAGACACTTAAAGAAATATAGGCGAACCATGTTGGAAAGACAACCAAGTAATCATGCTTATTTCCAAAGAAAATTTTATTCTTGAATAAAGTTACTGTCTAAGGCTTAGTTAATCCTAGGGGAAAATATTGCATTTTTTTTGATGTTTAAACTATTACTAATTTTATTAATTATAAATAAATACTAATACCTATTTTAACACTTACTAAAGTTTATAAAGTAAACTATTCAAGCAATCTTAATCCAAAATTTAATCAAAAACAATACTTTAAAACTTAGTTAATGGTCAGCATACTCTTAAGGTTATTATATTTTGTAAAATTCCTTTTAGGAATATTTTTAAAAAATAGACTAGGAAATTGTAAATTTTTATTTACTGAAGATTTGCAGTGTTGAGCAACTTTATATTGTATAAAATAATTTAATAATTATCAAGATTGATTTTTAACTTCTCTTTTTCTTCCTTAAAACTAGCTTTGAAAATTTTTTAAATTAGCAAAATAATAAATTAATCTTTATAAATCAAAACCAAAATAAAACATAATCTTAAACAGCTATTTTAAAAATTTGGTTTTTGGTAAGAGTTAAATTATCCATTTTAGTTTATCTTTTATAGGTTCAAAACATTTTTTCAAAATTTCAAATTTTTCATTTTATAAAAGGAAGTATTAAAAAATCAAGTTTTAAATATTTCTTCAACTTTATTTTAGAAATACTTTTTCAGAAAAAATTTGGATTAACTTTGTTATAAATTGATAAAGATTAATGTCAATTACTTTTCAAAAAGAATAAACAAGTTCTTAAGATATAAAACGATTATTTAATAATGTTCAAAATAAATTATTTTTGATTAGATTAGTTTGTATTTAGTTAGATATAAAATATTAAATAAATCATCATTTTTGAAATAGTGCATTTTTTTGAATTTTTCTAATAAATATTTAAAGAAAATTTAAAACTTGATTGATGTTTTGATTAACTAAATAAATAGTTGCAAAAATCAAAATCTTTGTTTTTTTAATTAAATCATAATAATTAAAAATTAGAAAAATTTTTGATAACTATAGTTCAAATTCAATAGCATAAATAAAAAGGAGGGATTGAGTAGAGATGAGCGATTCTGAAGATAGAGTAAAATATTTTGATATAAAATAATAGATTAAAATAATTTTGAAGCATATAAACAATAAATGAATTACATAGAAAACAATTTCATGCTTAAAAATAATTAATAAAATCAATAAAAAGTTTGAAATTGTTTTATCTCTAAATATTAGTAGATTGAAGATGATGATTTTGATTTTAAAAAGAAGCAAAATAAAGATAATAAAAAAGGAGCAGATATTAAAACAGAAAAAATTGAAAATTAGCACATGGATGAAAGAATTGAGTTAGATTCTGAAGGACAATCAGGTTATTTACTTTTCTTTTTAGTTTCACCTTTTAAAATAATCTACTTAATTGATCTGAATATATCTTTTTGCACTTTGTTTCAATTGCTAATGATTATTTAAAAATAAACAGAGGAAATTTAATCTTAGGAGGAAGAAGATAATCAAGATGATAAGCAAGATGATTCCTTACAAAATTCTAATTAAAATAAAGGAAAGGTAAACATCAAAAATGATTATTAAAAAATAAAGATATTTTTTATAAAAATATTTATTTTTGTCATTTTAATATTTTGTTTTTCATAAAAAGAATGCAGGCAGATAAAATTATAATCGTACTGACGAAGATGAATAGGATTATGATGCTAAAAATGCAAATATTCCTGGTGCTTATAACCCTGCTGATTATGCACATCTTGATGTCAGTAACGAAATTAAAGAACTATTTAGATATGTTTAAAGATATTAGCCAGAAACTAAAGAACTTGATGCAAAACTCAAGCCTTTTATTCCTGATTATTATCCAGCTATTGGTGAAGTTGATGCTTATATAAAGATGCCTAGACCAGATTAGAAGGAGGAAATTCTGGGTCTATAAATTATTGTAATAAAATTTGAATTTAAGTTAATATAATTTTCTTTCTTCTATATTCCTATTGAAATTTGATAAAAACTGATTAATTTGAATATAGAAAAGAATCTAAAAATTCATTATCATTTAGTTTTTTAATTCAAAAATTAAATGAATTTTGTTAAATTTTTTGAAAATTTAATTAGGACGAACCTTGCTTGAATCAATCTAATAGAGCAGTCGCTTAATTGAAGATTAAGGAATATATCAAGACAATAAATGGTAATAATGCAATTACTGTTCATGCCATCTAAAATGCTGAAAAAAATCCTAAAGAAATATAAATGTGGATTAATAATGTTGCTGATATCCGTAAAACTAAATAACCTCACAGTGTTTCTTACACCAAACCCATGCCTGAAATAGATGAACTTATGCAAGTAAACAAATTTTATTTTAACTTATTTACTTAAGTTATTAGAAAAATATTTTTTTTATAAAATAAATTTATTCTGTTTTAAAATTTAAAAAAAAGGAATGGCCTCAAGAAATTGAAGAAGTTCTTTCTCATTTAAAAATTCCTAGTGAAGAATTAGATTTTAATTTAGCTGATTTTTGTAAACTTGCTTGTGCTATTTTGGATATTCCTATTCATGATTAACCAAGCAATTCAAATATCGTTGAATCATTACATGTATTGTTTACTCTATATTCTGAATTTAAATCTAACTAGCACTTCTAGTAAAATAAAAATGATGGAAATTATGATTAGATGTAGCTTCAAATTAACTGAGAGTTGGATTGAAAAAGATCGGTTTTTACGTGAAATAAATAATAATAAATAATTTAATTAATTGAAAATTTGTATTAATAATATATAGTGCTTATTAATGAAACTGAGTATTGTCTCATTTTGTTTTCACAATGTAGATTTTAAGATTTTATAATATATATGTGTTTGTTTATCTTAATAATAACCATAGATAAATAATAATGCTGAATATTAAAAGTAGTATATTATTAATATTTCTTTTTTTTTGGATATACAAAGAGTTTCAAAAATATTAGTGATTAATAGTTGTCATCTGTCAGATGAAGGAATTTATTTATTTATTTTTTAAACGACAGAATGACTTTGAAAATTTTAAAGTTTGTACACATTTTGTAACACTGGAGATAAGATTGATTTTTTAAAAATTTTTTAAGTTGTTAAAAAAATATAGATTTAAGAATTTTTTGTTCATTGATTTATCAAATAACTCTAAAGGGATTTTAAAGTAGGAATATAACAATTAGCCAAAATAAAAAGTAGCAAATTCTAGGTACAAATTTTTAGGATTAAGAGAAAATGGCTATCAAGCTTCCTGAAATTCCTATCATTGAAGATATTTATGATTTTGATACTATAACTTTAAGAGAAGCCACAGAAAAGGTGCAATTAACACTATAAAAAGTAGATAATATAGAATAGAAAGAATAAGTTTAAATTTTATGGCTGAAGAAAGCTAAGCGATATTTAGAATTAGCATTATAGGAAATAGAAGAAAGAAAAGCGATTGAAAACTTTGGTAATTATTGTGTATCTAATAATGATTCAATTTTAATGTCTAATGTAGAAGATACTAGTGGAGTATCTGATTCGTCAGTAAAAAAAATGGAAACCTAAAATAGTAATTCTGCACAATCTAACAAGTTATAAAATTAAAAGAATGCTTTTGGAAATATTGATGAGTGGATCAAATTGCATTAATAAATTTCATAGCAATCAAATCACAGCCAGTAAAACTAATAGGAAAAAAAATCTACTTCAAATCAACAGAAGCACTATTCTGTTCCTTATTAAATCAAAGAAAGTGAAGAAGAAGATAATGAAAATTATTAATCTTCTCATCAGCTTCATCACAATAAATATAATAATGTAGATTAAAAGAAAATCGATTCATAAATTAAAGTGTAAGATGATGAGGAAGATGAGGATTAGTAAGAAAATTAATATGAATTTGATGAAGAAGATAATTTACACTCTGCATCAGTAATGAAAAAATAATAGTTAGCTAATGAAAAATACTAAAAAAATTTTTAGTAAGTGAATAATGATTTTTGCAATAATAGTATTATTAGTGGAAAATCTGGAGGTAGTCACTCCTCCTCTTAGCTTAAATATATGGCTCATCATAAAAGATTGAAAACTAAATCAAAATAAGAAGAAATGTAAGAGTTTATTCGTCAAACCTTAGAAAAAACAAAAATAACTTAAAGTTCTTATGTTGGTGGATCATCTGGTTACACACAATAATATTTTCATAAAACTAGCACCTAGGGAGAAGACTCAAGTGATGGGGCTGAAATATAGATGAAAAAGAAAAAAACAAAGTCAGCTAGTAGTGCTTAAGTTACTGCTACCTCACTTCCTAAAAGGTCAAGTATAAGCGAAAAGGTTCCAGCCTCTAATGAGTATGCTGGTGTACAAAGTAAAATTAAACAAGATCTTGAACAACAAAGATTAAAAAAGTTAGAAACTCCTTATTTTACCACAGGAAAAGCTTCTTATCCTAAATACATACCTCCAAAGTAGAAGAAGGTAGATCCAGATGAGGAAAAAAAAAATAGAACGAAAAACTTTTTAAAGAAATCTTAGCCATCAGTCAGCTTACCTCCTATAAATCAAAAAAAATCTAGTACAAAGTCAGGAAGTGCTGATAATTCAAGTGTGAATGGCTCTGAAAGAGAAAATAAAAAAAATAGTGCATTTGTTAGTCGCGCTGCATCTGTAACTACCTCAGCTTCCACAGATAACTTGAGTGAAAAGATTTCTGGTTAAACTATAGATTTAAATAATATTGGTAGTGATGATCATTCTCATGATCATAATAAACATTACAAAAAGCCCTTTTCTGATAAAAGTATCAGCAATGATTTTTCCTAAAATCAATTACAGGGAGAAATTATTTAAGAAGAGATTAATGAAAATAATAATGAAAGTGATCCAGAGTCTCATTAAAAAATAATACCAGGATAACCTAGAAAAATAACAAAGGGAGAATTATTTAGAATTAAAAGCACAAGAAGTGCAACTTCAGAAAAAAGTAATAACAGTTAAATGGGTGAATCTATGACTCCTTCTAAATTTGATTTTTCTGAAAATCCATAGTAGTTCATAGAGGAGGACATTGTTAATTAAGAAACAAATAATTAATAATTAAGAGATAAACTAATTAAAACAAAGAGTAGATCATCTCTTCATTCCCTAAAAAATACTGTGGGAGTTGAAGATCCATTACAAACAAAACATTCAAACGCATATAAGATTGATTAAGAACCTTTCAATTAAATGGAGAGTTAAAAGTCTAACCTAAATATTAGATAAAATAGTGATGAAAGCATACATATAAATAATGATAAAGAAGAAAATATAAATAAAATTAATAACAATAATTAAGAGAAATAAAAATAAAATATCAATCCAATTATACCATCTATTATTCCACCTGAAAAAAATGGAATGCTTTCAATAAAAAATATTTTAAATTAAGATGATAATTCAAGCAATAATATTTTAACAAGAAGAGAGGCTGATGAAAACCCAACAGACTCAGAAGATGATTTGAATGAAGAAGAGAGGCTACTACTATATAATAAAAAAGGTTCTGATGATAACATTCAAATAAAAAATGAAGATGAGTAAAAAGAATAATAAATATCTGATGGAGAATCATAGGATGGTTAGCTTGAAGATCAAGAAAAGGAACTTTTACAAAATAGTAATAGTAATCTTAACAGGAAAGAATCTATAAAATAATTGAGTTCAAAGGATATTTAATAAAAATAATCAATAAAATAGTAATATGAAACAAAAACAAGCTCTAAAAATGAAATACATTTCTAAGAATATAAAGATGAAAAAGAAGAAGAAGAGGATTATCAAGGAGAAGATTAATTAGATGAAGATGAATAACTATTAGTGAGCAATACAAAGGAAAAAGATTATGAACTAATTGAAAAATATGAAAAAGACAGCAAACAAATAGTTATAAATGCTAAAAAAATATTAGAAAATAAAGGAATTAATGATCAACTTAAAAATAGAATGGAAAAACTACTTAGCAACTTTTAATAAAATGAAAGAGAGGTTTAAGAAATTGAATAAAGCTATAAGGAAAGTGAAGAGTTGAACAAACGACATGCAGAAGAAGTTAAAAAAAATAAAAACTAAATTTTTGGAGTGCCTTCAAAAAAAAAACCAGAATCACCATTTACAGGTGTTTCAAACAAGGTTGCATCTAAAAAAGAAAATGAATTTAATAAAGGGACTAATACTTAGGATCCTAAAAGCAAAAAAGATACTAAATTATAGCCAAGTGATAGTGGAGCACAGTAAAAGAGTAAAGAGGATAGAACTGGTAATGACATAACAAATAATACTGAAAAGAAATAAAATTAATTGAAAGGTAGTGCTAGTGCTCTTTCAAAAGACAAAAAATTGAAAAGTAAGGAAGAGATTGAATTAGAAACACTTCAGCAGGAATAAGATCAATTTGTAAAAGAATAAAAATAAGTGATGAAGAAAAAAGCAACTGCAACTGCAGCACCAAAACCCCCAAGTATGACTAGTAAACTTTTAATGAAAATGATGAAAGAAATAAGTGATGATAGTCTAATTGATTACACACAAACAATACCTACCTTCTTTCACTTATTTTCAGGATATTACAATTAAATATGGAGTTAGAACAATCCTATGATGGGAGGTAATGTGGGTAGTTCTATAAATATAAATATTGCTGGTGGTGGAGGAGTTAACTTTTGTTTAATAGATGCAATGAGGGATATTTACTCTCTATTTTAATAGCATGTTGAAAAGGTAGATAATGCTGATAAAGGATTACTTAGATATAAGCAAGTAGTCACGCCTCTAGAAGTACTTCCTTCTGAAGTTTATTATGTAAATGACCCATAAAAAGTCATAGTTTACTAAAACAGAGTTGATATTGATATTAAAAAGTTTATTGAAAGATAAATTATTTTCACTTAACGTATGAATGGAGAAAATTTTGCTGGTCATCTTCTTCCTCATGAGGAATTTTATTACCGTGTCGTAAAAAGTAAACCTGAAGTTTATGATATTATAAGTCGTTCTTTTATGAGAAAGAAAGATTGGTTTGAATTACCTCATGGTTTATAACTAAGAACATCATGGAATCTATTATGGACTTGGAGCAAACCTTAGATAGACTTTAATAAACTTTTATTATTTTAAAAAGTTAATCATTTCCCATTCAATAAAAACCTTGTTAGAAAAGATCTTCTCAAAAAGAACTTTGAGAGGGTCACTAAATTAGGATAAAAAGCAGCACAAGCATTTAATATTTTGCCATTAACTTTTGTTCTTCCAAAAGAGTACTGCAATTTCTCTGAAAGATTTTATGAAGAAATGCTCAGAGAAGGAGAAAATAATATTTGGATTATGAAACCTGTAGGCAAATCGTAGGGTAGAGGTATATCTTTAGTAAATGATATTGCATAGGTCGTATATGCAGAGCCTGTAGTTGTACAAAAATATATGAAAGATCCACTTCTTCTTGATGGCTATAAATTTGATATGCGTATTTATGCATTAATCACTCATATGAAGCCATTAGAAGCTTTTGTATATAAAGAAGGATTTGCTCGTCTGAGTACTGAAAAATATTAATTAAATGCTTAAACAATAAAAAATAATTAAATTCATTTGACCAATTTTAGTATTTAAAAGCATCATTATGATCCTGCTTCTAACAACAATTTTATTGGTGGTACTAAAATATCTTTAAAAATGTTGTAGGAGAAGTTCCGTTAGAAAGGTATAGACTGGGACAAAATTTGGATACAAGTATAAGAAATTATAGTTAAGAGTGTATTGGCATGCCAAGCAGATATACCAAATAATCCTAATTGTTTTGAAATATTTGGTTATGATATTATCATAGATTCTTCTTTAAAATGTTGCTTGTTAGAAATTAATTCATCACCTTCTCTCGCTAGAGATTTTATTATAGACGATTTAGTAAAATAATAAATGGTTGATGATGCAATAGATCTAGTTGCACCAGTTTAATTTGATAGACTTCGTCTTTTGGAAGTCTTGGATCGTCGTATCCGTGAAGAACAGGGTAATAAAAGTAATATAAACACCACAAATAATTCAAAATTGCAGCTAAACAGAGACCTGAATTATATACTTCGTGGATAAAAGTTAAGACAGTATGGAGAAACCCCGTCTTACTTAGGATAATGGTAAAAAGTTGCTCCAACAGAAATGTCAGATAAATACTTAAAAATAATATAAAGCTATAAATTACCTTCTGTAAGGTAAAATACAGCAAATGCAGCTAATAATAACAATACCATAGATTGAATAATATTCTAAAAATAATAATTAATTTGTATTCTATTTATAAGTAAACATCATTTACATTAATTAAAATTAATTTAGAAATAAATTATTTTTTTAGAGATTTTATTTTAATTCAAAATTGATTTTTTAAAATAAAATTGAGTAGTAATGAACATCAAAAATATTTTTCATTGATTTCTTTAAAAAACCTTCATGAATTTTAAATTTCAAAAGAAAATTATTGATTGAAAATTTATAAATGGAAATTTTTAGCTGCCACTTAAAAATGTAATTATGAGAATATTATGAAGATATTTGAGTTTTCAGAAAAATTTTATTTCATTTTTTAAAAACAAAAAAAATATAAAAATTAGTATCTTAATATTTTTATTTTAGCAAGTTTTCACAAAAATTTAAATAGATAGATAATGATTTAATTTTAAATATCATTTTTTAGAAAAAGAAATATTTCTATTACTTCCTAAAAAACTAGATTTGTTATTTCCACTTAAGAAACTTTTTTAATCAAAATTCTAAGATTAATTTTATGATAGATTATTTAATTGCTATCTATCTCCATCATACTAATTCATACCATCTTTAGAATAATCTTCTATCATTTACAATTTACTTTAAATTTTTTAGGCTATATTTTACCTAACATCATCTTCGAGTTATCCATAATTAAGAGAACTTTAGTCTCTTATTCTCTTTTGTAACTCCTCGTATTCTCTTTATTCGTTTCTCTTTTCTTCTTTGTAAACTTATTGTAGTTCTTTAGACTTTAAATCTCTCCATAAATCTGGATCATTCAAAGCAATATCATATAATTTTTCCTAAATAAAAGAATCATTTATTTAATTTCAAACCTTAATAAACTTACTCTTAATGTTAGACCATTGACTTCTTTTTATAGGAAAACATCTCTTTGATGCTATTAAACTTACTTTTAATACTCAATTTTTTGTTTGAGGTCAGTTTCGTGCTGCTAAATTCTTTAACTCCATAATTTTACAGTATCTTAGTCTAACTAAATTTTATCTCCACTTCTGTACCTCTTTTCCATGATGGCAATATATTCTAAAAACTTTTTTTATTCGCTTAGATTTTAAATTTTATAAAAATTTTTCATGAATTTAAAACAGTTAATTTAAACTATACTCTTCTGTCTTTCTTTAAAAATTATCAAACATATCATCAATCCTATCAATTTAATCCAATAAAAGCTTTTTAGCTCTTTACTTTGCCTCATTTTCTTTCTACAATCTTTCTATATAATTTTTGTTTGTATCTTGTATTGCTCTTTCAAAATTATCTGTTTTTTTTAAATTCTAATTTATGTTAAATTTTAAATTAAAAATGTAATAATTTACTTGAATTTGTTCAATAGTCGCATCATTTATTTCTAAGCCATCAAGCATTCTTAATTTTTTTGCAGTTAAAATTGATGATCTGTAAAGTGAATTAATAGTAATTTCATTTCCCGATGCATCCAATTCTAATAAATTGGGTAAACTACTCAAAATAAAACAAAAATCCTCTAAATACTAACTCGGAATTCTGTTGTATGAACACTGCAATTTTTCTAAATAATTCAAAGCTTTTTGTGATAAAATTGGATTTATGTCACTCAATTCATTTTTAGAAATATCAAGAAATCTTAGTCTTGGTAAATACTAGAATGAAGGAAGTCTTGTCAACTTGTTTCCTTAAAGATATAATTATTCAAGGTATGGTAATTGCATGTCTTCTATTTCCTCTATATAATTCATGCTTAAATCCTATATAATTATAAAATATTTTAAATAAATTAAACCAATTCATCATCATTTCGAAAAACTATTATTTAATATCTTCTACTAAGATTATGTTCAATAAATGGATAGAACTTTTTATAAATATTTTTACAATTTCCTTACAATTATTCTCAAATTTTTGCAGGAGCTCAGCTAATCTACTTTGACTAATCTATTTTTTGATACAAATAGTTGCTAAAGAGATTGCATATTTTCTAAATATGCAAGGTATCTTAAATGATTCATTTCCAACTTAAGAATCTTCAAATTCACCATCTAGCTAAATACTTCCTCTAATTCTTTCAGGTGATTCATATCTAGATTCAGCGAATTCATTTATGATAAATCAAAAAATTAGCTTAGATTATTCACTGAAACTAATTAACAATTTTCGAAATTGACAGTGCCATCTTCATCTTACCTAAACAATTTTTAGAAATTATTTTTATTTAGCTTCATTTTTTAGAAAAATAGTAAATTCGAAAATAAATTTCGTTATAAATTTTAATTTTTTGTAGAGATACACAATCTATTAATCACTAAAAGCAGCTAATTCTAAATAAAAATGATTCAGTATATTTATTCATATGTCAATAAAATAACTTTTATATTTTTTTAGCAAACACTAAATAACCAATAAATTCCATCAATAATTAAATAAAATACTTAAAAAAGAAATGACCACATAAAAGAATTAACTCTGTATTTTCTTTAAAATAAATACCAAATATATTAATTTACATAGAAGATATTTGTAATTACTGTAAGTAACATCAATTTAGAATTAATTACAAAAATAATTATTTAGAAAATAGGTTAATATGATAAATTATGTAGAGTTGAAATTCAATTTGATTGAACCAAAAGTTAGAATAAATGTAAAATAAGTTCGCAATTATTTTTTAATAATCAATACTAATAATTGAATATCCTATTTTTGTAAAATAAAAATTAATAAGATTCATTCAATTATCTTAAGTTAGCAACTTATTTATAATTTTTAAATTAGCGCATCATCCTATGAGTGAACATAGCAAGGATAAATATAAATAATTGGAAGATCTGCTTGACAAGAGTGAAAAAAGAGCAGAAAGGTTGAAGACACTTAATGACTAAATAAAGAAAGTATTTATCATAATAATTTTTGACATAACTTACTTGCTGATCAATATTTACATCTTTCATTTTCAAAGATAAAAAATCCAAATATTCCTTATTTAGTAGTTAAATTTATTTTTATTTTATAGCAATTAGATTTTGAGAAAGAGAAGAATGATGAAATTCACCAAGAAGTAAATAGTTTGAGATAATAGCTGTTTAAGGCATAAAAAGAAGCTAAGGAAGCAAAAGAGCTATTGGAAGATGAAGTTAAAAAAAATGAAAAGCTAAAATCAGAAACGTTTTCTAAAACAGAAATAATTTTGTGTTCTAAATGTCAATTACCACTAATTTAAGGAGGAATCTAAAATAATAGTAAAAATTATATCACTCCTACATTAAGCTCTAATATGATTTAATCTTTGTACACTCAAAACGGAAACAATACTGCACTAGCTATGAAATGCGAAAAATCTCTTTAAAGAAAAAGCAGCAGTAGTCAATTATCAGCAAGTAGTTAAAGCTCCTAAATATCTGATGAAGATTCTGTTCCTTAAAAATTTGAAAGAAGTAGAAAGAGGACAACGACCATTTCAGTGAGGTTTAATAATGATAAAGGTAACTAAAAGTTTACTCAAATATTTACATTTTAAAAATAAAACTAAGTAATTAAATATGAAAGCAAATCAAATTTGATAAAATAAATATAGGGGCTGATCACATAAGAGCAATTAGTAAATCTATTGTAGCCAGAAACTATGAGAGTGAATATCAAGATTCAATTAATAATAGTTAGGTGCTGAGTCCCTTTTAAGATACAAAATAAATAGGATATAAAATGTTTGGAAAAGAAATAAAACAAGTAACTAGCAGCCACAATGGTTTAGAAGAAAATTTAGATGAGGAAAACAATGAGTCATTAGAAAAATCATAGAATGAAAATAAAGAAGTAGATAGCTAGAAAGAGAATATGTTTTCTAACAATGATTCTATCAACAATGCAGTTTAGGAGCTTCCTTAAATAACATTTAGTAAGAAAAGTTCAAGTAACAAAACAAGCTAATTTAAATAACAAGTGCATATTAAATTCTAAAGAAGAATGTCCAAAACTCATTCGACTATTAGATCGACTATTGAGTAATTTGAAGAATTAGACAGTTTAGGAGGTGCTGGAGTAGGTTCTTAAAATTAATCAATAAAGTCAATTATAATGACTAATAAAAGGGCTAGTTCTCATAATGAAGTTGATAAATTAAAAAATTCAATCAATAAAGAAGGAAGCTCAAAAAAAGACTCTGATTTCGAAACTCCAAACTCTATTCAAAGTGAAATAGCTGTTAGTAGCTTTACCAATAACAACGAAAATAATAATAACAAAAATAATGAAAATAACAACCATAACATAATTTAGAACTAATCTACTTTAAATTAAATTCCAGAGGAAGGACTTACACTCTCTACTAGCATTCCTAACATCTCTTAACAAAACAACAGATTATTTGAAAAGTTTTTTATTTTAGGCTGTGACAAAGATGATATGAAAGAATTTGATTAAGATAGCTAAACTGTATAAGGACTTCTTCCTGGTAAAATTTTATACTCTTATCCTTAACTTAATGAAGATGATCCAACAGAGTAAAATACACTTTTCATTCCAAATATAAATAAAAACATATTATTTTAAATGAAAAGCTAAGTTTTAAAGATTATTCATGAATTTGCTTTCCCAAAAGGAATAAAGTCAAAAAAAATTAAGATTTAAACTTCATTTAGAAAAGTGACACAGTAATAAAAATTATTTTTTTCATCCAAAAAATCACATTTATTTATCTAAAAAGGTTTATTCTCTCAAACAGTAAAACAATGATTTAGAACAAATTCTACATGTTTACTATGAAAAGTTCAGCCCACTATGATAGCATTAATTACAAAGATTAGAGTGTTTTAAATTAAATAAATCCACATAGACTATTGTATTGCTATTGCTTCAAAAATAGAGATTACTTGGAAACAGTAGAATAAAATCATTGAGTATTTTGTTAATATTTTACTTATTTTTCTAAAAAAAGACAACTGATGAATCATATTTCTAGCTAGAGAATCATAAGTTAAGAACCTTTTGGGAGACTAAAAGAGTTTATTGTTTTGTAACATACTATCCCTTTTAGGAATTATTTTAAGAAATGTTGATAAATGTGTTAAGTAAATTATTAAAATAATTCAAAAATATCCTAATTTTTTAATTTTCAAAAGATTAAATAAAAATTTCAAGAACTTCTTCATTTAGTGAATTAGAATCATCTGATCCTAAGATTATCTATAAACTAGATGGGGATTGTGTTTAATCAATTATAAAGGAAAATATGAATGATGTGTTTTTATCATATAGAGATATTTTAATCACTGACTTTTAACAAATTATAATTATTGATACATTAGCTGGACCTTACAAATATGTAATTGGGAGTTAAAAAATGATATAAATTCATACACATAAATGGAGTTTGGCCTTATCTTTATCTAATTTAAGTTTGCAAAACTTGATGTTTATTTTTAATGCAATACTTACAGAAAACACAATCGTTTTTAATAGTCAAAACAAATGTTTGCTCACTTAAACCATGTAAAAAAATATTTTATTTCTTACTTTCCTAAATACATTTTATAAAATAGTCATACATTCGAATAGCTAATTTATCCTTTTAGCTGGCCTTATCCAATTATTTACCTACTTCCAGAGACGTTGCAAACACTCTTTGATTCTCCAGTACCTATTATAATGGGAGTAAATAACTCTACTCACCATCTATAAAAGGAGGATGTATATAACAAATATCCTGACCACATTTTCTTTGATCTTGATTGCCATAAAATATATTGCAATAATAAATAGCTTATAAAGAAGCTTACAAACGAATAACCTAATCTAAATAATCTTTATAATAAAATAGAAAAAGTTTATTAACAAATAAATCCCTAAGGTTTAATATAAAAAAAACCATCAATTTTCTGCGATCCATCAAAAAAGGAATCAGAAAAGCATAAAGAAGAATATCAATTAAAATATTTCTGTACAAAGCAAGATGATTAAATTTCAGAAATAATATTAAATATATTCAATGAAAGTCTGAGACAATGCTTTGTTGATATACTTCCTCAAAAAATAGAAAACATGATAAACCATGAAACAAATGTAACTTATAATACACCAATTTTTATATTTTTTAATAATTTTTATTAAAATATTTTCAGCAAATAGACTATTAGAATTTTTCGACCAACCTTATCTAAAAGTCCTATCAACAAGATAGAATTTTCTTAAAAAACTTTATAAACACTTAAATATTTACTTATTTTATTGAAAATTATTATCAATTTGAATGAAGAAAATGAAATTATAATCTTATTTACTCATTCTTCCTTCAAATCTCCACCACAAATCATAAAATATCTTTGTAATTCAAAATTTTGTGAAAAAATTAAATTATTTTTTGTTTTCAAAATCTTTATTGTATTCTTATTCTATAGTTAAAATATTACTAAAATTTAACCTATTTTTTAAAAAAAAACTAAAAAAAATTCATCTTCCTTTATTGATATTTAATATACCTTACTTTTTTTTGGAAATATTTCAGAATTTAATTTATTCTTTTTTTCTCTATGCTTTTGTTAAACTTAGGTGATCTCCTCTAAATTTTTTAACTTTAAAACAGAAAATGTTAAAATTTAAAAATTGAACGAAGATAAAATAAAATAAATTTTTTGCTCAAAATAAATAATAAGACTGTAAAATTAAAAAATAGATCATTTATTTTTATTTTTTTGTTTTTAAAAAATAATTTTTTATTAAGAAAAATTTACTTATTGTCTTTATTTTAATTATTATTCACTTAAAATATTTTTCAAGAATAAAAGTTTCTAAGAATTAGATTTAGATTTATTTAAATGGTAAGATATTTAATAGAAGGATGTGCTAAGTTAATAACATTAGCTTCAAGAAATTTAACTATTATATCATCAAATTCTTTTACAAAAATAATACATTTAGTTTATTTTTATATTTTGTAAAGTGAATCTAAGATAACCAAAAATTTATAAATGGAATTCCGAAATAGGGGGTAAATTAAAACTTGTTTTAAGATAATAATTTTGTTAAATTTAAACAATTTATTCATTTTTGAGTTGAAGCTAAGAAAATTTTAAGATCTTGAATACATACTAATAACAATAATGGTAATAAAAATACATTATATTATTCTGAATTATTATTTTTTATAATAGTATAGTTTTATTTTGAAATAATTTCATATCATTGAAGGTTTTATTCAATCTAAGTCTATACAGATGTGTCCATCGAATTGGCATCCGTATTTTTTACATAACTCAGCATTGGTGGTGTTAGGGCAGCTGTGCTTTTACAATCTATCTGTTTATTTTTCAAAGATAATAGAATCGACATTGTGGCACATACTTCCATCCCAATGACAACCCATACTAGTACATTTATTAGGGCTTTGGTATTAAAAGCAATCAGTATGATCACCAAAGTTGGCTGGTCTCATAAGTAAAACTGAAACAGTTACTAAGGCAAAAATAGAAACTAAGAATAAAATTAATTATTTGTTCATCTTTTTATTTTAATACTTCTTTTTGGAATTTTTTTTAAGAAATTATTTATTGATTTATATTAGTGAATAAGATAATTAGTTTTCTAAATGTATATATATATATCTAAATCAAGTGTTTTTTTTATAAAGGCTCATTTACAATTTTTCATTAAGTGAAGTTAAAATAAGCAAAAATTTTAAATTAGTATATCTAATCTAGATCCACAAAGTTAAGTGATATCAACCATGACATAAATTTCAAAAAAAACTTTGGTTTATTTGGTGTTATCTCTAGAGTAAATGATATATTTCTGATCGGTCAAAGTTAATTTTAACAAACTCACTCAGTCATAATTATTAATTTATGCCTTTATTCACTCATATTATTTGTAAAAACCCGCTTGAAAAAAATTAAATACATAAATAATAAGTGAGTAAAACAAATAAACCAAGATTTTTTTATAAGGAAAACAAAAAATAAATAAATATATTTACAAACAACATTCAATTTTAATACATTTTAAATAGTTTTAGATTTTTGATTAAATTAAATAATTAAGTCAAAGATAGCAATGATAATATCCATATTATTATAAATAAATTTATTAATGAAGTTACTATTTATTTCAATCTGTCTTACTAATTCATAATTGTTATTTTTAAATTAAAATTTATCAAAAACTAAATTTAGCTGAAATTAAAATAAATTAAACATAGATTTTTTTGAATAAGCATTAAACTCAAAGATATCCAATATATCTACTTTAGTTTTAAATTATTAGTGAAGTTACAATAAATTCTTTCAGTTTCTCAATTTCAAAATTGTTGTTACTAAATAAAAATAATGAAATTTAAATTCACCTCAATTTCTAAAAAAATTTACTTAATCAAAATGGAATAGGAGGCAAATTATTGTAAGGTTTAAATCTTGCTGCAAAAAACTTCAATAAATTGATTTGTTAAGCAATTCTTTCTGTAAAATATTAAAAAATTTTAATTTTTTTAACTAGGCATAAAGGCAGATTACTCAAAATTTAATGATAAATATTCAGTGCAAGGAAGTATGGCGAGGTTTCTAACCCAATCCGAAGCAGAATCATCTGTAATAGAATTATAACTATTTTTTAATTTATATGTTGCGATATCTTGTTGAAAGGAAAATTACCCAAAATCCAATTCCATTTTAGTGCAGTTTTGCAAAGCTAAGCACCCCCTCAATATCTATTTGCAAAAAAAATCCGCAACTTTGTTTTAGCTAAATTTTAGTAAAAAATTAATTTTAGATTTAGAGGATATTTAAAAATGTTTGAATTTTACTGTAAATTAATCACCAGATATTTCAAATTACACATTATTTACAGATCAGATGAGAATTAGTGAAGGGAGCTACCTTCAATTTAATTTTATTAGTAATCAAGAACAAGTTCTTAAAGACTTTCAGGCCCATTTATATTTTTGATTAAAATTTACAAATTATCGTCTTTTATATCATTTTTCCTTAAAAAATAAGATTTTTATCACTTAATATCTAAATAATTAATTTACCTTAAACTTAATTTTATTTTTTCGGGGTTATTTAAAGTTCCTTCAAATAAATTGATTTAAGGTTAATCCATTTATTATTTGTTTGAATTTTCCCTATTTCAAATAAAAAAAATATTTTTCAAAAAATTAGAATAAAAGTTTTTTCTTACCATAACTAAATTTCCAAGCATTTTAACTTTTAAGTTTATTATACTAAAGCTTTTTTGTCTTAAAAACGCTCAATAGGAATTCCCCTAATTTGGATAAAAAAATTTTTGATAAAAGTAGTAAAGAAGATACTTTTTTTACTTCAATTTGATTGATAGATCTTCTAAATTTTCCATTAATTTTATTGTATTTTTGAAAAGAGTAAGAACTTGCTCATCAATATAAACCCTTTTGATTTTAAATTTAAATTAAAGATATTTATTGGCATAGAGTATTTACCCTGAAAGGTCTATGGTAAATTTTACTAATTTAGAGCATGAAAGCTAAAACTCGACAAAAAAATTATTTAAGAATTTTTTTGAGTCAAATTAACAAGTACTAAATAAATAAGAAAATTGTAAAAATTACTTGAAATTTAATTAAATTAAATACCTAAAGTCGATTCCCAAGCTATGCAATTTTGGGAGAAAAGTAAAAATATCTTTCATACTCATCAAGAATCGATGCTATAAAACACAATCTTTTAAAATAAATTCTAAACTGGTTATTTTGGTGTATTTTGTAATAATATCAATTCCTCTAGAAATTAAACAATCATTATTTTATTCTTTTTCAAGAGATTAATAAAGTATCTGAGGTTAATAATTGAGAATAAATTACTCAATATTCTACTTTATATTATGTTTTTGCAGCTCATAATCTAAAATTAGTATTTATGAATCAAGCTGTAAATCGCTACCAAATAAAAACAGATTAATACAAATCTCAAAATAAAAAAAAATTAAAATTACAAATTTTATTTGTTAAAAACAACTTTTGAATTTTTGGCTTACAAATCAAATCCATAAGAGCCTAATATTCCATTATCTCTAATCATTTAAAACAATCTTAAAATACATTTTATATTAATAATTTAAAATTAATTTACTCTGAACCAATAATAAATTAATTTAAGAAAGTCATCTTACTAAATTCTTAAATTAGTTTTGTATATTTAGATGATTCTCCCAAAACTTAGAATAGAATTAACTAAAAATTTTTTAGTCCTGGAAGGTAATTCAATATATAAGAAAGGATATTAGTAAATGTTTTAAAACTAACCTATTCAGAGCTTTTGTTATTATTTAAAATAAGAAAAAGATAAAAGAAGATAAATAAATAAATAAATAATAATAATTTTACTTAGAATGATAGTAAAACTTGTATTTCTTTTGCTAGTTTTTTGGAATATGAATAAGTTCTTTATAAGCATTATATTTTTCTTAAAGAATTGCATCATTTTTTATTCCAATTATTGTTTGATAGTCACTATTAATTTAAATAATATTTTTCAATTTAGAAAATTAATCTAATTAATCTTACTCTATAATTATTTTATTAACTTTGATAGATTCCTTTTTGATTTTGTTATATTCCCATAATTGAAATTTATTTACCAATTCATTCGAATTTTTTACATCATACATATTATCTTGCAACCTCAAGCTTATCGTACTTAACTTTTTTTAGTTAAATGCCAAGGTTAGTATTTCTTATATTTTAGTTAATTCTTTAATCCTATTATTTCTAATTCAATATTTTATAAATTATGAAATTGTTTTAGAGTTTATTTTACTTAAAATTTAAATGCAGCTGTGATAGATTTTTTATTTTAACTATTATTTCTTTGGTTAAAGTTATTATATTCTCAAAATATACAGCGTTATCTGGCAAGGATATTGTTAGAATTGAAATTTTGTCTAAGGCTCCTTATGATAGGTTATTTAATTTTTCAAGCTAATTTATTTTTTAAATATTAACTGTAGAAGTCATTGGGAATAAAGATCCCAGGTTATATGAAGCAGATTAATTATGCACTTTTTCTTTATCATTATATTCATTTAAATATTGCATAGTTTGGTAGAAAATTGAGATATTTTTACTGTAAAGTAATTAAATAAGCTAAACACCAAACTGAAATATCATCAAACAACTCGAAAAAAAAGACATCATTACTAAATAATTATATGTGCCATCTTTATTATACCAAAGTTAACCTAATTCATTATTTATATATTGCAGAATACTTAAAGGTAATGCTTCAAAGAAAGTTTAAATAATATTTGTGATTAACAAAAAATTATTTAAATTTTTATCAAAGACTAGCATTGCAAGAGTCGGTTAACTATTAGCATCTAAAAGAACATCTAGATTATGTTTTAATAAATCATTTTATGAATTTTCTTACTAATTTTAAATTTTGCCATTGAAATTAGACTTTCTGCTATTTCCTTATAAAAATTAATTGTTTTTTCCAGTCATTTCAAAATTCTTTTATTGAACCATTTATATAATTTTAGCAAAGCTTTTCTTTTGCAAACCACCAGGTTTTAATTTATTTACATAAAGAGAATCTTTTTTTTATATTTCTAAATCATTTTCACAATAGCTAGCATCCTAATCTAAATAGATATCATCTTCATCATCTTAAGAACTTGCAACTGACTATCTACTATCAATATTAAGTTATTGAGGTTAATTTTAGTACTTATCTACCATGTTAATAGGAATATTAATACTACCTGAATTAGACTCTTTTTATTTTAAAAATAATAAAATATTAATTTTTATTGAATTAGTATAAATAAGTATCGTACATCTTTATAGGAGAATATTTTAATTATTTAATTATTTAGAAA
Organism: Tetrahymena elliotti 4EA; assembly: GCA_000231825.2. Classification (NCBI taxonomy): domain Eukaryota; phylum Ciliophora; class Oligohymenophorea; order Hymenostomatida; family Tetrahymenidae; genus Tetrahymena; species Tetrahymena elliotti. The sequence goes on along the minus strand of JH720314.1, from coordinate 463,913 downwards.
GACTTTATTAATTCAATTAAATATCTTAGTTTTCAAAAAGGTTGCTTTTGATGCTTGTGTTTTTACTCATTTTAGTTTACTTTTTCTCATATTAGTTTTAAAGCAAGCTATGCCTTATCTATTATTTATGCTCCACAGACATATCTAAGTGCTTATCTTGTTATTATCCTCCTTATTAATCTAGATTAGTTTAGTTAACATTCTAATCATAATTATTTACAGCATCTTAAAAGTTGTTAATTTAATTTAATCCTCTCCTTCTAGTTTGTTAAATTCTTTCTAAATTTTATGAATAATTAATTTGTTTTTCCTTTTTTTACAGCTCTAGCTTCCTCTTTTCTTCTATAAGAGGAGCTATATTGTTCATAATTGTTGTTGTAATGATAGCTTTATATTTTAAGTAGGAGTACCCAAATAAAGCTACGGGAAACATCTTTATCTCTTAAAGAATAGTTATAAGCAAAGATAAAGGAATTTGTAGTATGATGCACTTGATTAGCTTTAAAATATAAATAAGCCCTTCATAAACAATCAACCTATAATACTAAAATTAAGTTTTGGCATTTTTAACTTTCACATTTTCTGAAAATTTTTCTCCCAAACTAATCTAACCTAAAATAATAGCCCATGATATAGCCTAGACAATTGGTGAAGCAAATAAAAAAAACAATATAAGTCCTTAAAGGTAAGAAGCCTAAATGTTTTACTTAAAATAATATAGAATGTGAGACACTTTATCAAAAATAGCAAGGCTTATATTTATAAAAAAAATAAATATCTACAGAGAAACAGAACCTTAACTTGACATGTTATCTATCTATTTATCAATTAATATACAATATTAATTATTTTTGTATATCTTGTTCTCTAATTAAAAGTTCTTAATTCTAAATTATTGGTAAATTAATAGTTTAAAGCTTTTTTTTAACGAATTTAGAATTCATTTACAAATCCCTAAAAATATTTTTAGTTATTCAATTTTGAATGTAAAATTTATCATAAGTGAATATTAAAATAAGTTAAAATATTAAATAAAATATAAACCTAAATCTTACATTTTTTATTTTAACTTATTTTTCACTAATAGATTCATTTTCATATAAATCTAATTAAAAACAATTTTGACTTATTAAGTAATAAATTTTATGAGGAGTTTTGAAAATAACTAATTTACTTTATCCAAATGAAATATTATTGTAACAAACTGTATGTTTTTCTAAAAATCAATTTTCATCTAATTTCAATTAAATTAAAAATTTTAAAATAAAATAAGTAAAAATTGAAAACAAATATTTAGATCAAATAATCATCATTCAAAAAATTGAGTAGTCTTTTTATTAGAAATATTATTTTAAAAACCAAATAAAATTATAGAACTTAAATTTTTTAAATTTATAAAAAATAATATCTTTTTCTCAATTTAAAAGAATAAAATAAGAAATTATCTTTTTATTTTTGCTCACAAATTAGAACAAATATTATCTATTTCCTTGTAAAAGTAAAATAAAAAATAAATAAACACAATAGAAAAAAAGTAAAGTCTGTAAAAATAAATGTTTTATTAACCTCAAATTTCTAAAAGATATCTTTTAATAAAAATACTACTTATGAAAACATTTTACAGATGAAATAAAAATTTATCAAATCATTAATTAAATCTAATATGTAGAAATAATATAGTATCTAAAATATATATAATTAATTACCTCAATATGAAATTAAGCAAAATTAAAATAGAAAAAACTCAGTGTAAAATTATTTTAATGCAAATAAATAGAATTTTATTAAATTTAGTTTAATAAATTATTCAAGTTAATTTATTTATTTTATAATCAATCATTCAAAGCACATGTATAAGCAGCTCCCTTTAATACCCAATATTCTGGTTTCTTTTTAGTTGGTGTATCAATACCTATGATGAAATTAGTTGAGTGACCTGTCGTTGATAGTGTACCTGCCCTTGAAGTTGTTTTATATACAGGCATTCTATAATCTTCAGGTTTTGATTAATAGTTTTCATGAGGTACAAATTCTATTACAGGAGCTGAAGTATACATAACGCCTGGATTACTATCTTCTAATAATCCCTTATTAACATCAAATTAGCAACCTTCAATAAATAGACCATAAATATAAGCTCCAGATAGTGACATTTCAATAACTTATTCAGGTTCAGCATATTTAGTAAATTTAAATCCGAAATTGAGCACATCAATAGCAATTTTATTTTAACGAGCAAAGTTTTACAAAACTGATGTTAAGAAACCTTAAGGGAAGAAGAAAGCTGGGAGCCAGTAAACCTTGGGTTTTCCTTCCAAATTAAGCCACTAACGGAAAAATTCAGTTCTTTTTACAAGATCATCAAACCAACTTTGCAAAGGTTTCAATGAAGGATAAGAACGAGCCTTCCACATATCAGGAACTATATTATTCATCATACTTGTATAAGTCTTATCAAGTTCTGCACTCATTACAACCTCACCCTTAATGGCTTTTTTCAAATTACTCAAACTTAATTTCATCACAGAAAGTAGCTTATTAAATCTTTCACATTCTTAGTTCTATTTATTACAAAAAATAAATTTAATAATCAAAAGACTTTTTCATTGAATTTTATAAATAAATTTTAATGGAAATTTACCATGCAAACCTAAAGGGAATCAATTGATTCTGGTTTTTTAGAAGTGAATACTTCTTTTTTTAGAGGAGGAGGTAGTCTTTCTTCAAACATGTTACACATTTCTTCTATTACTTAATCAGGAGTCTTTTAACCTTCTCCACTTCCAGAATTTTCTCTTGGTTACATGTTGAGAATGGTATCAAGAGCTATCTTTGACTCCTTAAGTTAGAATGTAATGTTAGCATTTTCGTGCATACCAAAGACTTCAGGAGATTCAAAAGCAGGGTATTTTTCAATTATTGATCTTTTTTTTATAGAATGAATTAAAATATCATCTTAATGAATGATTGATAAATTATTTACCTATAGTCTTTCAATTTTCCTATTTTAGTTGACATATAAATTCCTGATTCAGAGAATTTATAAGTGTCAAGTAATACTTCTTCATTAAGGAAGCTATTTAGAATGGCCATCAAGGTTCTTCTATCCCAGTCATCTGTGACACGACCACCATAAGTGATTTAACCTATAACATATCTTAATGCATCCCAAGGAATATCTTCATTAACTTCAAGCATATCACGTAGGATAGTAATACTAGTATCCAAATCAGAGTCATTGAATTCATACCTGATATTCCATCCCAAAGGCCCAAACTTTCTTCTTTCTTGAATGATAGCATGGAAGAATGAGATAGAGTAAAGCAACTTCTTCCAGGGCTTTTCTTTAGTGCAACTTTCAAACCTCTCTTCTGAAAGTTCAGCATAACTCTTTTAGATGTTAGATTTGATTCCCTTTGGACTAATAAATAATTAAACAAATTAAATTAAAAATTTTCAAGTTAATTAATTTTTACGGTTCGTTAGTAAGCTTAACTCCATTTTATAGAATTGATACAGGGAAATAATCACAAGGCATTGAAGTTAAGAATAATCTAAATTCAGTATTAAATTCTTAATCTTCATTATTGAAACTTGCTATGAGTTCTTCAAGTTTAGGCATGAAAGATTTACCTAAGTGGCAGTTTTGTAATACAACCCATCCACCATTCTTTAAACCATTTTCAATAGCTTTTTGTGCAATAGGACCTTATCCTTAACCTAGAGATATAACTACTAATTTTTCAGAAGAGACTTTCATATCCTTAGCAAATCTAAGAAGATTTAAAAGTGGGTCAGCACCCTAAGATAAAATAAAAATCAAAGGTGTCTTATAATCTGTGTCTTTATAAACCTTTTTATTTTTTATTAAATTAATTAAAATTTATATAATATTATCTTTTTTACCTCTTCCATAACTGCTGCATTATTAGATGAAAATTTAGAACCTAAAGACTATTCAACATAATAAGTCATAGCATATAATATCTTTTCTTCTCTTAAGATTCTAACTAAAATTAAACGTTAGAATGGTGTTATTTCTCCTTTGAAAAATTTAGGGAATGGAGTAGTAAATGGTTCAGCACAATTAACCCAAGCATCCCATTCTTTAGCATGATCTTTCAAACTTTAGAACCATATTCCGAGATTAGCAAGAACCTAAGAAGCACTAAATATATTACTCCAAGTTTTTTAATTTATCTAAAGGCCATTTGGTATAGCAGGAGGCTTATCTTTAAGAATAGGAGCACCTCTGCAGAAGATATTCCACTCTTATTTTGTAATAATTCCACTTCTCTGCTAAATTGTAGTTGATACTAAAAATGAGAATATACGTTTATGATCATTGAATAGACCTCTACAAACATTTAAGAATATAGTTTATGTTATTGCATTAATTAATATCTCAACTCTTTAATTTATATCTGAGCTTTTTTCAGAATTTTCTATAATTAAGTTAAATAATCTACTAAAGTAAGCTAATGAGAATTAGTACATGGGATCAATCAAAGCCAAATCAGCTGTTACGAAGTATAAATATGAACCCCTTTAAGCAACAGACTTATATTATGAACGGGCTTCTTCAATTTCTACTTTTTTCTCTTCAGCTTCAGTAATTTTTTCTTTTACGATTTCTGAAGTCTTCTTAGAAAGCTTCAAATTTTCAATCAACTCAACATCATCGAGAATCATACCCTTAGAGCTAGTTAATAATTCTAAAATTCTGTCTTCATTTTTCTTTAACTAAGTTTTTCCTTAAGCAATAGAAACAATAAGCTCATTTTTAGTTAATTCTACTTCTGGCATTTCCTTTCTGACAACATCACCAAGTAATTATTCTTCCAAACCGAGTTCAGTAACAGTAAAATTGATAACAGTTACTCTAATAAATATTTCTGGTAAAAAGTTTGGATTGGGACTCTTAGTTTGGATGTATAGTTTGAAATTATTATCAAATTCAACTTCAGCCTCTCCTACTTTAACTGTTTTTCTTCTATTATTAACAGTAAATTATTTCAATAGTAAAGGCTCTAAAATAGTATCAAGAGTATCTTCCATATCTTCAATCATTAATGGCTATCCCTTTTAATAAATTAATTAAACAAAAATATTAGATAAGATTAATTCAAGAAGAAAACAATATACCATTCTAATACAAACTTCTAAAGTCTAGGAGAGCTTTTCATCACTCATCTTTGAACATATCATATTCGATTCAGAATTTAAATTCTTAATCCATTTAGAAGCTTAAAGCTATGGATCTATGAGAAGAGGATAATTTCTGCATGTGTGAACTAAAATACCATTATTAATAGAAACACTATCAGAGGGTAATCCTTTAGCATTCCAATTTCTTATCTTTGTTAAATTTATAAATAAATTTTAGTTTTAGAATAAATATATTTTTGCAAATTTATTACTTCAACTGGATCACCAAGCACATTTTCTAAAACATAATTTTCGCTTTTGGGGATCTACATATCCTCACATTTTTATAGCCATTATTTTACTAAATCTTCTCTGTAAGTACCAGTAAAAGGTCCATAATAAGTGACAGAAGCACCTGCTACAAAAACATCTCCTACTAAAAGTTTAATTTAATCACCTAAAGTACCAACTGTTTCTTTCCATCTTACTTATTCATCAGCCAAACCTTAGGTAAGCTCTTCTGCTCTAACCAATCTATCAGCAGTAGTTTAGATTTCTTTGTCTAATCTATCCTTTTCTAATTTGTTATCATTGTATTCTTTTTCTAGCTTGGCTACTTTATCTTCTACTTTTTATAATTCAGCTTATTTAACACTAAGCTCTTTATTAGCCTTTTCTAATTCCAAGTTCATCTTATCGACGACATTCTTTTTAGATTGAATTTATTTGTTGACATCTGTGAAGTTAGCAACAGCACTTTTGAATAAAATCAATTTTAAAAAATCACAAATTTTAATAAATAAATGTTTAATTTACATAACCCATTCACAAATAGCCTTAGCAGCTGCTTATATTGTTGCTAATTTTTAAGGGTTAAAGTTTTCATTAGAAGCTATTTTAGCTTTGATATTCTTTTCCACTTTAGGACTTATATTGTAAACATCTAAATTTTTCATACGAGATACTAAATTTGGATCGGCAAGTAGCTAAAAATTATTAAAAAAATAGTTTTTAATAAAATTTTTTGATTAAATTTGGAAGTGAGATAATTAGTACCTTCTTAATGCTATCCCAATCTTACTTTTCATCAAATAGACAGCAAACACATTAAAGAGTAAAGAGAACAAGTTCATTAGGGTTATTATTTGCCTTAATTTCAGAAATAACTTTTCTATCAAGAATATTTAAAGCTTCATTAGCAGCTTAAAGCATAGGAAGAGCAGCCTAAAGTACTTTATCTGCTTCTACTTTCATTTCTCTAATTTCTGATGCTTTTTCATTAACTTGAGCTTCTTCTTCCTTGACAACAGATCTAACTTTATTAGCCTCATAGCTATTTTTAAAATTAATAATTGAAATTTAAAAAAATTTAGGTTATATTTTTTTACCTATCTGCTTCTAATTTTTTAATCAATTCATCTTATTCGATTGTTTTCTTCTACAAGACAGGTTGTAATTCAGTAAGCTTTTCTTTTAATGAAGCAATAATATCATTAGCTTCTTTCAATTTAAAAAGACCGTTTGATAGTTTATTTTTTTAGGTCTCAAGCTAATCTTACTTTTATTTAATTAAAACTTTGTAACTTTCTATAAGATCAATATAACTTTTTGGAGTAATGTAAACTCTTCTTTTCAAATTTTTGAAATAAGTTTCTGTCATTTCTTCTACAGATTAATGGACATAGACACAGCACTCTGAAAGTTGTTCTTTTCTTTCTTTAGTCAAACCCTCGAATTCTAAATTTTCTAAGAACATCCTTGCAACAGTCATAAGGGCTTCTTAAGGCCAAGGATTGAGCCAATCAATTGTGCAACAGTTTACTATTGAAGGGAACATACGCATACGAACTCTAAGAGCATTACCTACAGGAGATAAAGCCAAAACAATATGCATTTAACTTCTAACCTTTTCTACAAAATATTAGTATATATCTGTTATCTTGTGTTCTCTAGCTTCTTAAGATAATAAGTTGACTATATCTTCTACTTCATCTTTTTGAAGCATATTTGGTACCTCACCGCTATTCAATAAATTATTTACATCCTCTAAGAAACCTTCTTAAAGGATTTAAGTGTCTGCAAATAAGAATGTTAATCTCTTTTTAATTGTAAAAAAAATAATTTATAAAAACTTAAAATATTATTTGATAAAAAATATACCCTATTTTCAATACCAACTTTCTTCATCATTCTAAGAAGATCTTCTTTGAATTCCTTCTTACCATATTATTTCTTTGGCTCAATAGTATCTAACTCGCATCCTGCTAAAGCAGATGCAAGTGTTGTGATACTTTTCTTTCCTGAACCACCAACACCAACAATCATAAAATGACCTCTTTGTAAACTCAGGACTCTTGCTATTCTTGACATGTGTTCTACAGCATCCTTAAAAAGAATTAATTATAGTTTAGTATCTTCATTCATGTACTCTTCAACAATTTTAGTTAGTCTCTAGAAGTCCTTAGCTTCTTCATAAACTCTGTCCTCAATTTCAATATTACGTTTCATAAAATCAGAGAAAATCAGAGGGACTTCATTAAATACATCCTCCTTTTATTTTGATAAAAAAATTATTTTATTTAAAATCTTAAGCTTTTAATAATTATTACCTTTTTCCAATCTAATTTGAAATTGATGAAAAGTTGTTTTTAAATTGTATCCATAAACCAATTTCTATCTTATTCATTGATCAATCTGTCACAGAAAACTCTAGACATTTCATGAATCCACAATTTAACAAGGGTGTCTACATTCAATATAACATTAGGTTTTGCTAAGAGGAGACCTTAGAAAACTTTAGAGACATCTCTCAAGTTAAAAACATAGTGTTACTTGGAGGGTGTAGGTAAGAGTTCCTCAGAAATATATCTATAAATATTCAAAGTAGCATTTACTACACTTTCATTTTCTCCAAGCTCAGTAATTTCCTTTCTAAACTTTTTAACTCTTAAGAAGTTATTGAAGATACTACTAAAAATATGGGTTAAAGAAGCAGCTTAGCTATCTGGGACTGTCATTAGTGAAAAGTGTCTTGTGAATCTATTTTTTTAAAAAATTAATATTTTAAAATTGATAATATGAAAAAAATACCTAGCAGTAAGTGAGCTTCTACCACCACCTGGAGGTGCGGCTGCAGCAATTAATACAGTTGAATCTATTTATTTCCATTATAAAGTTTTTCTGTCATAAAGACCTTTGTAATCCATAAATTATCTTAATAACTCAATAGGTGGTTAAGCACCATAAATTTCTACTGAAGGCATATTAATGTCATCAATAAATACAACCAATTTACGTCCAGGAGGAGGCATTAAAATAACCTTTTTATTCTTTCTTTGAGTTTAGAGTTTATTTTCAATTTAACCCTAAGTTGATAAAGAGGAAGTTTTAGCTGAAAAAGTAAGCTCACAAGTTGCAACTGTATTTTAATCCTTTAAGGAATTAAGAGTACTAGATGTAATAATAGTTTTACCAGTACCAGTCAAACCTATAAAAAATATAACAATTCATTGAGATAAAAATTTAGATTATATGAGTTAATTTACCTGTTAAGAAAATAGGGTGGAGGAGTTAAATATTTTTATCTAAGAACCAGGAATAGCAGACAGTATCAGTTGTAGGAACAACTAATTAGAAATAAGACATTTCAGGAGAATATTAAAATTCTGGTATTATATCTGACCAAGCAATAAAATCTCCTTCTCCCTTTCCAATTGTGTAATAGTATTCAAACAGTGATCCACGAGGTGAAATATCAGCTGTGAAAGCTTCAGAAAGTCCATCTTAAAATTCTTTGATATTTAAGGTTGCAATAGTTGCACCAATACCCCAACCAATTGCCCATAGTAAAAGCTTATCAATAGCTTTCTTAGAATTTTCATTTTCAAGGTTTTCTTTTTAATCAAGCTCTAAAATCAATTTAATATTTCTACAAACTGAAATAGCAATGTTAGCTTCTACTGTAGGTATAGTCTAAGAAATTTTTTTCTTTTTCATATGATTGAGGATCTTTTTGAAGCTAATATTAAATCCATTTTTTAGTTATTCTTTATGTTATTCTTTCTTTAAAAGAGGGAATATTTCTTTCTAAAAGTAGCTTTCTACAATAGCCTCATAACCGACAACATCTTAATCAATATAGACCATACCACATCTACTTACAGTAGCTGGACTAGCAACTGCGAGATCTTATACTTCGAAAAGCATTCTTAATTATGGTTTAAGTTTAATTCTCTCACCATTTGATAAACAGAGTGTCATAGAATCATCAAGCACTGTATTCATATTTTCAATCCACAAAGCATCAACTGGTCCATCAAAAATAACCTACAATAAAACATGTATTAAATTAAATATTTGATATATTTGATCTAAATTACCCATTTCTTGTCTGTTGACTCAAGAGATACATATTATCTCATAATTGTTGAAGCTAAACCATCAGTCCAACTTTATGAAAGTGGATCAAAGTCACCATATAATTCTTCCATGGAAATAGATTTAGGGTTTAAAACAGTCATTTAAATATTCTAGAAGTCAGGGTGACTATTAACTGCTTTTTCATTATCTCCTCTTATTCTTTTATCAAGCTCACAATATGATAATCTTAGAACATCAATAACTTTAGATTTACCTCCCATAGTAGGTCCGACAACCATAACACCAAAACGTACTTTCAAAGTTTCATGGAATTACAAAACTTTTTCAATGAATGTACTGCAAGGAACAACTTCATTATTTATTAAAAGAAAATAAATATAAATGAGAATAAATTTAATAAATTACGGTTTTCATCTGAAATATTTTATTTAATAACATCTTCTAATTATTTATTTTAAATAGGAGGAATATCTAATCCTGGGAATAAATCTTAAACAATTGCGTTAAAGAGAGGAATATCATGACTAAGGAATTTAGGTACATTAGAATCTCTCATAGCTCTAATAAGCACAATATCTTCAGAAATATTTGGTTCTGCTCTCTTTAATGCACCAGCCATAACTAAAACACTCTTAACTGCTCTCATACCAAAATCGTAGTGATCTTGTTAAGAAAGTTACTCAGAACTAAGGGTATATAACTTTGTCATTTTACGAGACAAATCCTTTGCATTTGAAAAACCTTCAGCAAACAACATAATTTCTGCTATAAGTGCATAATCGGGAACCATCATAGCAACTGGTCTAAAAAGTACTTTTAAATTGTCAGGGAGTTCAGTTCTACCTGCATAACCTGGATTCATTGTTGTGAATATACCCATATCAGCTGTCAAAGCTAAAGTAACCATTTTACCAAAAAAGTTGAATTATCTATCATTTCCTGATGAAGCTGCTACTTTTAAATGGGCTTCCCTAATTGTAAGAACTTATTGGGCTATAACAGATAATACCTCGATATCAATACGATTAAATTCATCCAAGCAAGTCCAAGATCCAGTGTAACATAGACCCATAAATAATTTTTCCATCATCTTGACATTAATTTATTCTGAGCAATTGAAAACAATACAATACTTACCAAGTGCCTAAATGAATCAAAAGAATTTTTTAAAAATATATTTAAAATATTAATTATTTATTACTTTTGCTAAATCTTTACAAGATTCTGTTTTACCAGTACCTGCAGGTCCAGCTGGTGCAGCACCTAGCTTGATACCAAGAGCACCTGTAATAGTCATCCAGCATCTATCAGTAAGAGGAGTAATAACCAATCTTGGAGAAGCACCAAGATATTCATAACCATAAGGAAGTTTAGCATTAACTTGCTTACACCAAATAGATTCATCTTCAATATAGAATCTAAGTTACTATTACCATTTGAATTCTGAAGTTGATTCAACTCCTTCTTGAGCAAGCTCTTCTATAATATCTCTATAGTGGACATCTTATACAGCTAAAGCAGAGAGAGTTTTTCTCTATAAATCGTTTAAATCACCACGAATCAATGTAGTTAATTCTTCCAATTAGGCTTTTTATATGTCATAAATAAATGAATAATTGAAAAAGTTATTTAAAATAAAAATTATGATTACACATCTGTCCTTCAAGCCAATCATACAAATCACCTTCAGATTCAGGACTTAAATAGTTTTCTTCTGTTATTTTAGTCCAATAAATAGCATCAAGAGCAAGAACAACTTATGAAGGGAATGAGATAACCCATTGAGATCTTTGAGTATCCTCATCATCATATTTAAGAAGAGCAGTTCTCATGACATATCTCAACGAATTTTTCATAGCTTCTTCCAAATCTTTAAACCAATTTTCAACTTCTTCACCTCTTGCTTAGTAACCTTTCAAGACAACCCTTTCATTTTCTGCAGATATCATTCCACTAAATAAATTAATAAACTTGTTTTGAAAATAAATGTATTATATGATTTAAAAATTTACACTGCAGTATCCAAATGATCGAATTCTAGCTTGACTATGTTTTCGAAGCATTTACGTAGGTGAGGAATAACAGATTTAATATTTTTAGCTTAACTTAAAATTTCAAGCAATTCATCATTAGATAGGAAGAAGAATCTTTAGAAAATTTCTCTCTTTTTTTCAAGGAGTTCATCTAAAGCCTTTTGAATAACTTCAAAAGCAGCATTATTGTTTCTCAAAGTAGTGAGTGTTGTTTTGATTAATTCATCATTGAATCTTCTTAATTATGGGTTATCTCTAGCAGCTTTCATAATTCTCTTCCACTAGGTGTCTGCATTATTAAAACTTTTAACTTCCTTGGCCATAGTCTTAACTGCATATGGAGAAGTCAAAATAGGTTCAAGATAAAGCCAATTTCTTTAATGCATCATCCACTCATCCATTAATTCTTAAAATTGTCTAATAATAAATAATTATATTTAATAACATTTTTTATTAAAATTTATAAGAAAATATACCTTAAACTTTTTTGTTTAGCTTCTACTTTGGTAACTATAGATTCAACGAATCTTGAAGCTAATATATTATTTACAGTCAATAAAGCATCATCTAATTTGGCAATCAGGTCATCATTATTACCTAAAATTGAAGCATCTTATCTGTCCTTGTAACTATTTACTGTCAATTGACTCATAGTCCAGAATGCTTCTACGCCCTTGTACATTTTATTTAATTCAGCTTCTTTAGATGCTTTCAAGGCAATTTCAGCTACTCTGTCTTTGTATTCAACTAGATTATGTTTATTAATCCATCCTAAAGTATACATAGAATCTTTAATATCATGGAATGGCTCTTTTTCCCAAACTCTATTTTCTTTTATTAAAGTTCTTACATCATCCCATTTTTCTTACAAAGCAGGATCTCTCAAAGACTACAACAAAGATAAAACATTCTTAAAATCTTCTATCTGGTTTCTAAAAATACGAGCAACCTCGTTTGTTTCTAATTCTTTAGCACAGTGATTTGCGGCTTTTCCTAGCTTTTCAACTTTATTATTGACATCTTCTAAATCAATTTCAAAGAATGGTTGAATATCCCATCTATCATATTCTCTTTTCCAATCCTTTCTACTCATCCATAATTTTTCTATCATACCAAATTCTCTTACGAAAACATCTAACTTCTCAAAAATAGTTAGTTCTAATTGCATGGCAATTTAGAAATCATTAATTTTTTTAGATTACTTAACAATTTCTGCTAATCTGTTACTTATCTTTTATTAAAAAAAAATTAAACTATAAAATATAATTGCATAAAACAATTTACTTCTTGTATTTAAGAGCATGTTTAGTTAATATTTGCATCTACTTTAGCATAATCTACTTTAATTAATTGCTCTTCTAATTCTTTTACATCTTCTTTAATTCCAGGAATCATTTAATCAAGTTATTTTTAGAACTTTTTAGAATTTTAATCTGCTGAGGCTTATGCATCACTTATTTTTGTTCTCAAAGTTTAGATTTATTATGCAGCTTCTTTGACTTTAGCTTTGTAAGATTCTGGCAATTTAATTTTGTATTCTTCAATTAAAAATAATAATTCAGTAATTTCTGCATTTTCAGAAGTCATTTCTTCAAGATTGTTGCTAATTTCATTAATATATTCATTGTATTATACGAATTATTCTACATTGACTGGTGCAAGAGCTATTTTTTAATTGAAAGCATGCAATTTTGTATAAAAGTTCTTAGCCTTTTTAAAGAGCAAATCAGGCATCATTTTTGTTAATTCAGTCAAACAATTAATAGAAATATTTTTGATCTTATCTTTAAGATGAATGTTATCAAAAAATATTAAACCAAGTTCTTTATTAGGTTCAATTAATTAAAATTTGTTATCTTCTTCACGGAACTATTCAATCATTTTTTTGAAGAATTCATTTTCCATTTGTTCAACTTCATTCCAATTGATATTGCTATTGTTGATGAAAATTTAAATGAATGGAATAAGAATCTTAGAGTATTCTTCAACAAAATCAAATGATTTATTTAAGACCTTTTATAAAAAAATAAAAATTTATTTTTTTAAGAAAATAATTAAATCATTTACATTTATAATTTCAACTTGACTTTGCTTGTACAAGCCATCATTATGGACAATTTAATATAAATCTATACTATCTTCTCCATTTCTATCATCAGAATCTTCTATTCTAATATAATCTCTAAGTTCTTGCACATTAACTAACATTTTATGCTTGTTACAAATTCTTTAAACGCTTTTGCTTATTATTTCTTCAAACATCTTTCTTAAAATGTCTCTGTTTGGAGTAAACACCAATTCAGGTCCAATATTTGAAGCTTCAACTATAATCATACTGTTTATAGATTGGTATTTATCTCCTATGCTTTCATTTAAATCTTCAATATCTTTTTTAAAAAAAATAAATTGACAAAAATACTATAATAAACCTTTTTACGTCTAACAATAGATGAAGTGGAGTTGTTGATCATTTAAATCTTTGAATCAACTATCAAATAGTCAACAAGTCTAACAAATTTATTTAATCTTTTGTAATGTGTGCGGATAGTTGCTTCTTGTGTGTAGGGCATTTCTTTTCCTGTTTCATCACCGACTAGTAGAGGAGCCTTTTCTTTAAGCTCATCAGTGTCATTAGCATCATTAGATGGAATACGGTTTTCTTCTTTAAATGCTTGCAAACTTCTTTTACAATTACTCATAACCAATTCTTTAATACCATTTTCTAATTTATCTAACTTATAATCAGTAGCCGTGACTCTATAGCTTTCCTATGTTTTCTTAAATTCTTCGTATTTCAATGGTTAATTAATGTTCATTTCCATGTATCTGAATTCCTAACTCATTAAACATAAGCCTCTAATTTCAAGTAGAGCAGGTTAAAGATTTCTATCAACAGAGAACAATTACTAACTTAATACATGAGAGCATTCCCTCATCATATTTCTTCTCATAAGTTTTTTCCATAATGAGAAATTTTTCCATTTTTTATATTGCTTAAAGAATTCTATTTCAAGAAGTTGGTGGAACATTTTAGATTCTCTTTCCCATTCTTCAATAGTTTTGAACTCTGCTTGATCATCGATAAAATGTGTAATACCCTAAATTAATAAAAAAATTAAAATATTAAGAAACAATTCAATTCATTTTTCAACAAGCTTCAAAATTTTCATTTGATAGAATAATTCATAGTTTTCTTAAGTATTGATTCAGTAATTTACTTATTCTTGTTAATGAAACGTTTTTCAATTAGAATGATTTTTTTCTTTTAAAAAAATTAATTTATTATTTCAATTTCTATTTTCTCAATATTATTTTCTTAGATTTTAATAAAATATTAAGATTTGCTTAATAAATTGATTATTTAGTTTAATTGTTATTTTGAAGAATAGTTGCCAGTATTTTATTTGTATTCATTTTTAATTTGCTGTTTAAATATATAACTAATTTTTTTTACTCTAGCAGATATGGTCATGTATTCTTTGGTGTTACGAGCATCAAATTCTACTATTTTGAAGTCATAAGGATTAGAATTCTTATTTAAATAGCAAAACTCATCAGCCATTTCTGGGTCAGTACGAATTAGATGTATAAAATCCATAGGAGTTAAATAATCTTAAATTTTAGAACCATCATCTTCTTATTTCTTTTTTTATTTTATTCCCTTTTTGATAACTCTGAAGCGAGATTTTTTACTTTTCTTATCATCTACTTCCTTTTACTTTTATTCTTATTACTAAGGTATTGAGTCTTTAGTTAAATTAACTTCATCTAAAATCCTTTAAGCATTTATTGATAACTATGATTTGTTTATATGATCAAGATGCTTGACGGAACGATTGTGAGGAAAAGGATTAGTTAAAATATTTATAGAAGACTAATCAATAACTGATGACTGATTGAAATTAATAATATTAGAATTATGCTAATTGTGAGTGCTAAGTATATTTCCTATAAGAAGAGAACTCTATGACCCAAAATTTTTAGTGGAATTTACTAAAATTTTACCCTTGTTAAATATCACAGGTAAACTAGAAGTGTCTTGAAGTGGCGGTAATTTGTTATACTTAACAATCTTTGGTATCAATTCAGATTCTTACTACATGTATTTATTTGCCATCGAAGTATTTATTGACTTTTAGTAACCCATAATTGTGCTATCATTTCTTTAAGTTCTTTGACTTCCACTCTTACCCTATGGTAGTCTCTTTTTATTTAAAAATAAGCATTATTAACATAAGAAAAACTAGCTTTGAAAGAATAATATTTTATGATTAAAATAGCAGAATAAAAAACATTTGTTAAACTAAAATATCTATTGTAAATTATCTCATGCAAAGTTAAACTTTAATTCTATAAAAGTAGAAGTAGGTGTCCTAAATATAAAGCTGTTTCATTTTTGAAGAGCTTAAAATATTGAGTGTGTTGATATGTGATACTTAAAAAGAAGAAAACAAAAAGAATATTTACCAAACCAGGGAGAGGATTTGAAAGACTATTTTAGCTACTATTCCTATATAAACGCTAAATAAGCTATTGCTTATGCTAATATAAATCCTCTTGATTTTACATAAAAATTATTTTGATAAATTATCAAAGTAAAGAATGTATTTATTTATGAATGAATGTATGTATGTAGTATAATATATTTGACTTTCTATTTTTAAAACTACTCTTTTTCTTATTCTTCTAAATTATATATATGCCTATTAGTTATTATTTGTTTATTTGTTTGTTGACTAGATTCTTTTGATTAAATATTGATGAATTTCTTCTTTAAATATATAAGACTTTTTACTTTTTATTATTTATTTATTTAAATGCAATATAAAATCTTACCATAAATCTTCATTAGTTATTTTTTAAAAATGTTTCAGTATTTTAAAAGCACTATATTAATTATTAGTAACTATCTTTAGGATACAGTCTAAGCATAGATTGCTCTTTATTTATCAAAATAAAACGTAAAACTATATTTTTAAATAATTTAAAATAGAAAAATGTAATTTTAAAAATAAAATCTTTATCAAAAAGTAACCAATCAATATTATTAAATCAACATAAATATTTAATTTTTTTATCAATTCATTTTAAAAAATTTATTTAAATTTATTTACTGAAAGTAAAACATTATTTGTAAGTGTGATAAGAAATATGTTTTTTAAATTAAATATTTATATATATTGCTAGTTACCGCATTTTTTTTTATAGCCGGCAACTAGCTAAGATTTAAAAATCAAAAATGTAAATTTAAAATTATTAACTGTAAAGGCTTTAAAGGTGGTCTATTTATCTATTTGTGAATTTAGTAAGCATACGTTAAATATCTTAATTCATAATAATTTTTCTATAAATAAATTTCATTTTTATCTTTAAGAATGCTCTAGGGTTAATGATTAACTAATGTTTATGGGAATTAACTTATAGTAAATAATGAAAAAAAATTGTCACAATTTTAAGGTTCTTAATTTCTAATAGAGATAAAAATATTTCTGATTTAATAACATCAGATAATAAGTATTTTATATTTACCAACCTGGTCTTAAAAGAATTTTTGATAATATTTGAAAATGAACAAGTTTGGAGAAATAAATATAAATTATTTATTTAAAATATAAACATTAAATAATGGGAATATCCAAAAACTTATTATTAATTACTTCTATCTTTGTATAATCAGCTATAAGCTTGACAGTAGTTTACAAATTTTCTTTTGAAGATTTTGAGAAATGCTTGTAGAAGTAATAGTAAGAATATAACTGTAATTAATACGAATCATTTGAGACTAAGCTTGATTGTATTGCATATGTTATGAAAATCCAATCATCACTTTCAATAGATAAAGCTTCCCAAAAAGGAATTGATATCTTTTTGCCTTTTCAAGAAAAGACTATTGATTTTTAAAAAAGAATCAGAAACCTACCTTACAGTTTAGAAGAGCATTTCGAAGATACATTAAAGTTGGCAGAGGGAAATAAAATATTCTATGAGGAAATTTTTACTCCTACCTATTTGTTTTGTTTGAAATGATGAATAAATTTTGTCTAATCAGCTTCTGATTAGTGAAATTAAAAATAAATATTATTAATTTTTCTATGAAATTGTCTTTTATAAGTTTATAAAAGTATATTTAAATAAAAATAATATCTCTTACTAATTTTAACTTTATTTTTATTCATTTTCGATGTTAAAATTAAAATTTATTTCTACTATCATTAATCTTATTTTTTAAGATATTTCAAATTTTCATATCTCAATTAATAATTTCAAATAATTCTATATATTTTTAAAATAGTTTTCAAAAAAACAAAAAAAAGTCAATTAATACCAAATCTTAAAAAAAATATTTCTTTTGTTGAAATTAATTTTATTTTTCAATATAATCTGGGTGAATCCTTAGATACTATGCAAATAGCCATTAGTAAATTTAAAAGGATATTTCCAGAAATTAGATTCTTATTATAATATTTCTTAATTTACAAATTATAATTTCACTCAATCATATAGGCTATGTTACTAAATTTTTATAACACTTTTAGACCAGACAAAACTATTGAGCATCCTATTCTTGGAGAAATTTCCTGCAGTGGATATCATGATGCTTTCAAAAAATGTTAAGAAATAGTATCAAACTCCCCCACAAAGTACAGTATTTAGTGTTATAATCTTCATGAAATAAGTAAATTAGATTGATAAAGTGATTCATATTAATATTCAAATCTATATTAGGTATGAACTGCTATAAATTTGATACAAATGAAGAATTTTTAAATTGGGTAAATTCTAAGTTGGATGAGCGTAAAAAACTTAACCAAGTAAATTTTTATCAAATGATTTATATCCTAAATTTATTTTATCAATTAGTTTTTAAATGAAAATGGTTCAATTTAGCCAAAGTTATAAAGTAGAAATATGTTTTATGATGTATTTATTTAAAATGCAGAGAAAAAGCCCGATCAAATAAGTAATGCTGAAAATGATTAACAAATTCAAAACTATTTTAAAGAATAAATGATGAAAAATAAAGGATTCTTTGATCCTGAAAATGATGAATAATGAAAATATAAGCATTATCTTCTTAATATACTATTAAAACTAATTAATCAAACCAAATATATTTATCTTTAATATATATTATATTATCAATTTAATCATCAACTAGAATTTTATTTATAAAATAAATCTTTATTATTTTTACTTATTTGTTTATATTAAAAATAAATTATCTTACTCTCAAAGTATTTATAAGAATATATCTATTTTATTAAATCTATTAAAATGAATGTAAGTGCTTAAATATTAGAAGTTGAATCTTTATTGAGATTTCGTAAAATAAATGTATAATTTATTGAATTTTAAATCTTAAAAATAATGTTCTCTATTTAGATATTTAATCAAATTTCTATGTATGATTATCTGTTATTCAGTAAAGAGAATATACTTTTAACAATTCAACTAGTGTATGATTAGATAATAATGCTTTAAAAAATAGATGGAAGATGGAAGTATTATTTTTAAAAACTTGTTTTTTTTTATTCATTACAAAGAAAAAATGGAAATTATAGAACAAATAAAAAATTTAATTTAATATTTTTAATTTAGAAAATAGAAATATGAATAAATTAATTGAAAATTTAAGTATTAAATTCTAATTCAATTTGTTATCTCAATATAATTTTTTAAATTTATATTTGTATATTTGGGATAATTAAATTGTTTAAAGCTTTTTTTATATTTTATTAAGTATTAGTTCTTATTATGATTAAATATATTTCTTGATTAAATTATTTATTGCTTAATTTCAATTCAAAACAAATAAATTAGTTTCTGAATATTTTTCAAACCATTTTAATGGAGATTGTTGTTTTTCATATTTAGGTCTTAAAGTATTATAAACTTCATCAAAATTTATATCAGCAAACTCATTTTCAAGAGTATATTTGTTAAGATCTAGCTTTACCTTAGATTCTATGCCTAAAAAATAGTCATTAGGTGGTAGACAAGTTAAGACAAAACAAGGGACGTCTCTTGGGACAGGTATAACTTTTTAAAATAACTTGATGCTTTATTTCTCAATTGCTCTATCTGGGCCACTTTGTTTATATCCTGAAACTAAATCAAATAATCTAGATTTGCATTCAGCCAAGCATAATACTTTGGTTTAATCCTTATCAAATATAGCAATATCTATTTCTCCAGGACATTCTGCCCATTATAAATTACTTAGAACTTTAACATTTCTTCTTTTTAACTTTAATGACTTTAGTATTAAATTAACACCTTCTACTAAACACTTATCTTCAAAATTCCTTCCTTTTGAAATGTTATCTTTACCTATACTACTATCTACTTTTTTCCATTCTTCCCTAAATAATTTTAATTCTTACTCCATCAACTTGAATCTCTAATACTTAATATTAGCTATTTATTAAAAAAGAAGAAATTCATCTGATGAATATCATAAAGTAGAATCAGTCAAATTTAATTTAGATATTTCACAATAAATAAAAATTTACCTTAGAGTTTTTATAAAAGGTTATCTATTGATTCTTTTCCAATTTATACTAATTTCTAATTTTTATCAATTATTTCTCTTAATTTTTCTTGGCATTCATCTTCTGGATATTTCTTACGTAAACCTACTAATATCTTCTATTTTATATCTGAATCAGGAAGTTAATATTAATTCATTAGTGTTAGTGCTTTTTAATAATTAGCTTCTAAATCTAAATACTACTTATATTCTGGACAACAAATATAATTTTAAAGCTTATTATTGATTCTTCTTATTGAAGTGTTACAATTTAATCCTATGTCCGAAAGTAGATCATCAAAGTATTGTTAGCGTTTATCTAGCTCTTTCTTAACTTTATCAATAACATCTCGTCTTTCTCCGTCAATATCATTGTACACAGTTTCAACATACTTGACAAATTTATCCCAATCATCTTTAGTCTCTCCTTCATAAAGTCCAACTGAAGGAAATCTTTTCAATTCTTTTTCAAGCAAGCTCCTATACAAATGTTAATTTTTAAAACATTCTGTATCTGGAATATCACTTTCTTTTAAGCTATCAAAAAAATCAGCAAATAAACTATAAACTAAAATCATCTATTTCTAAAATATTATATTATTGTTTCAAATTGTTAAATAATTAATTAATTCTTTTAAACTCTGATTTATATTAATAATCTTCAAATTTGTTTTTCTACTTCCTAAAGATTTGGATCAAAATATAAAGCATCTACTAATTTCTCACTTTAAGTGTGGATACCAATTAATCCAGATAGTAAATTAACATATAATTATAATTATCTCAAATTTAAAAAGACAACTTGCTTTCCGAAAAAAAAATAAAAAATATCTATTTTTTCTCATGAAAAATTTAAAGAAATATGTATGAAATAAAATAATTCATTGATATTCCATGTTAATTTTTTAATTATTAATGCTAATAAGCCTTAATAAAAATAAACATACTACAATATTTTAAAAATTAATTTAGATTATTTAGAAAAAAGAAATCAAAAAACTCAATAATATAATTTAATTTAAAATACAGAATTATTTGTAAAATTTATGAACATTAATTTAAACGATTTTAATTATTAGTATTTATTTTGGTCATATTTATTGAAACAGTGATTTACATTAGTTTCCATTTTTATGTAGATTCAGTTTTTTACTTTTGATGCAGAGAAGCAAAAATAAAAGATGACTTTATACTATAATCGTTTACCAATAAACTTTTAATGAAAAGTGTGTTTTTAATTAGTTAATATTGATGATAAATTATTTGAGAATGATTGTTAACTGACAAGTAATTAATAAAATTTGAAATTTAGTTTGTAAATTGAATGATAAAATTTTTGATTAATAAATAAATAAACAAATAAAAAATAACAATAATAATTATTTCATAAAGAAATAAAGAAGTAAAAAGATAATACAAAAACTTTTAGTTATATAGTAAAATCTATTATATATCTTCAGGTATTTATCTTTTTAAAAGTTTTTGAGGAAAGATAACATCTTTCTCGCTAAGTTTTTAAAATATTTAAACTCACAAGTTTAATTAGCTTAAGCTCTATTTATAAAATATCATATTGATATTATTATTGAGGAAAAGAGGCATGGCTATTTAACTCTGAACGAGTTACATATTTGTGCATAGTTTTTAAATATCAGCACATATCCTATCCTAATCGAGACCAACATAAATATAGCACTAAAAATGTTATATTTTTTCATAAAGACGCTTTAAAAAAAGTGCAAAGATATCGTAAATATCTTGGGATTGTCAAAATAACTCAACTAAATTTTCAAAAATAATTTACCAAAGCAGCTAAATGTATGATTTAATTTTATTGACTATTTTTTAGGGAAGTGTTTAGATTCTTTCTGTTTCTTTTTGCTTTTTTTTCCTTAGACTTCTGTTTGCAAAAAAATTATCCCTTATCACTCTAGCTATAGCCTGCTCACTTGCTCACTCATACTCTACTCTCTACTTTTCGCTCCTTTAAAAATAGATTGCTAATAAATCTTTCAAAAAACTAAATAGGCTTAAGATTCTTAATGGAAGATATTTATTTGTAGTAAAGATAGTTTTTAATCCAAACATAAGATAAAATCTATAAAATTTAGAATAAAATCTGTTTCTAAAGAATGATTTGAAGAATAGTATTTTAAAAATTTAAGGTTCCAAAAAAATCAGAACAGCTGATTTTCTTATCTTTTTACTTCATACTATTCGCCTTATCGCATTTACTACATCACACAATATCTTCTATGAAAAATTGCTAAATGCAATTAGTTTATATGCATCTTTCTAAAACCACTATGTTTAAAATAATTCTAGGCTTAATATAATAGCAAAAATCATCAATTTATCTTTATCAAATTTTAAAATTTAATTAACCATTTATGACCTTCTAATAAGTTAAAATCAGTTAAAAATCAGATAAAAACATTAAATAAATCATATTAAATTATTAAAACTAATAAATAAAAAAAATTAAAAACATCAAATAGAAATAAATAAATAAACAAACAAACATATCTAAAATAAAAAGAAAGAAACACAAAATTTAATACAATCAATCTAATATTAA
Organism: Tetrahymena elliotti 4EA; assembly: GCA_000231825.2. Taxonomy (NCBI): domain Eukaryota; phylum Ciliophora; class Oligohymenophorea; order Hymenostomatida; family Tetrahymenidae; genus Tetrahymena; species Tetrahymena elliotti. Next base: position 441,244 of record JH720314.1, on the reverse strand, counting down.
TTAAATAAGACAATCAGAATACACTTTTTTCATTTGTTAATTATATTTTCAGTTAATGTGGCAAATATTTTTTCATTTTGTAAAAATATAAATGGTTTATTTATATTTATATTTAGATTATTTTCAGTTATTAGTGGTTTATTAGTAAATCTACAAAGAATTAAATGCTTATTTTATGAGTAATAATTTGTTGAACTTTTTTTTTTACTTGTCTATGAAATGAATTTTGAATTCTATATTAAGTTTATTTTAAATTAAATTTTCTAAGTTCTTATCATATCAAAATAAAATTTTTAATTAATCTTTACTACATATATGAAACATATAATAGTTATATATTAGATTCTATTTCTTCATCATTCAAATTTTTGAAATGTAATTAATATGCTTAATTTTTATGAATAAAAAATATTAACTAGAGTATATTATGCGGCAGGAGAGGGAACTTTGGTATTATAATAAACTACTATATAAATTACAATTAAATAAATATTAGATACTCATTTAAAAGTAAATATTTATAGTAAATCAACATTACACATTTACTACTTAAAATATATTGAATGGTTTATAATAAAAGTAAAATAAATATTTTTAGTGAGTTAGTTCATGTTTAATTCTTACTAAAAATCTCTTTTTACTCTTTTGAACTAATCAAAAATAAAATTTCGAGAAATTCAAAAACGAAATGAAGTGTAATAAAATAATAATGATAAAACTTGGTTTTTTTAAAGAAAGAGTTGATATGTTAAACAGATAAGAGCAAAATTAGAATTGAGTACATAAACAATTTTTATTATTGATATTTTTTATTAATAATGTAATGATTAGTAAATAAATGTATTCGCTCTATTTTTAAAGCAGAATGATAGATTGAACTTTATTTGTTGCCAAAGTATTAAGCATTTAGAAGATAAGATTAAAAAATATAAATAGTTAAAAAATCAATCAAAACAAAGTTGTTAAGTTATATAATATTTTTTTCAGGTAATACATTTCAATACAAAGCAAGATCTTAATATCAAAAAAATCATAGTAAAAGCTAATTAAAAAAAACACAATCAAAGGTATATATAAGCTTTAAATACAGTTTTTTAGAGAACTTATACAATTGCTAAATTATACTTCAGTAGACACAATTGCAAAGTAGCAATCAAAATAACATAACTAACTATAGCGATGTCTTAATGTTCACCATAAAAAAATATAGCAGGAAAATTACTTTTGCAAAGCACGGCTTTGTAGAATTTTGGATAGCCTAAAAATTACGCAAATGAATATGATGATTTACTAGGAGGGATTATTTCTAACAGTAACAACGTAGCATAAAGAGATATTAGTTCTAATAATATTGATTAATATATTAAATAACTTAGTAGCCATACAATTATTTTATAATAAGAATCATTGAAAAACATTCTGTAAATAGCTTAGAATGAGAATAACAATTTAAGATTACACTTAAAAATTATAGTCAGTAATTGCTCAACAATATTGCGTGAATCAATAGGAAATAGTACAAAAACAGAACTAAAGAATTTAATATTTTCATTATATGAAATTTTAATAAGCAAATATATTGAAGAAAGTGAACTCTTAATAGGAAATGAGATTTCCTTAATTCTTTTAAATATTGGCGATGAGCAGGTATACATAAAAAGATTCATTTTATATTAAAAATTACATTTAAAATAGAAAAACAAAACATAAATATATAATTAAACACTCTTATAAATAGGCTGGAATCAGAAGAAAATGTCATTAACTTTTATTGAAATATATAAGAACGTATTAGAATTCAGAGATTATAGTTAAAGTATTTATCTCCACAGGGTTTTAAAATCAAAATGTAAACTTTTAGCAACATCTTATAAAAATATTTTTAAAATATAAGTTTTTACAATTTTATTTGAATTGATTGATTGATAATTATTGCTTTTGATAATTTACAAAATATTAATATATCTAGTGGGTTGTTAGATAGAAAAGTATCAACTCTTTTCACAGTATTTTGGTATCTGAATCAAAAATAATTAGTTGGAATTCTCCTGACATGGTTGATTTAACTATTTCTTCAGTGAATTTATTAAATGATGAAAATATCCATGTTTAAAAAGCAACAGAATAGGTAATTTCTAAATTTAGCAAAATATTTAACTTACACATAAATTAAATTATTAGCTCTTAGTTTAATACACCAAATGTGAATAATTTTCAGTTATTGCAAAGAAATTGCCAAGAGAGATTTATGAAAAACTAAAGAAATTCATAGAGGGGTAGCAACTTTTAGGTAATATTCCTACCTCTTACTAAATAGATCAAACAAATTTATTTAGTGGTCTTTCTATGTAAAATCCAAACAATGTATCAATATCTCAGTAATCTAAAAATATAGACTAATTACCTTCCTTTTAGCATAAATTTGCTAGTTTAGGATAGAATATCATTTAAAATAGCTCTATCATACCAAAAAGCCAATCTAGTATAATACATAAAAACTAGAACATAAATATTATCAGTGATGGTAAAGAGATTTCTCCTATTAAAATGAGCCCTTTAGATAAACAAAATCATACGTTAGATCTGAATATTATAAAAACTGAATCCTATCTTCAATCTAAAAATAACCCTGATCTCTAATTTGGATTTATTAGTGATCAAGTTTACAAAGATTTATTAAATGAAAAAGACTGGAGAGTAAATTATTTAAAAATTAAGATTTTTTTTCACATTAAAAATTTTATTAAAGTCAAGGACTTCAGCTATTGAAGAAATTAACAGTTAAATAGATAATGTCTAGGAATTTACTATGCTTTTCTAAAAATTAGATGAGTTTATTTAGATTATGATTAAATTGATTAATGATACTAATTTCAAAATTAGCTTAACTGCCTTATAAATAATAAGCAAAATATCAAAGCATGATTAATTTAATAATCCTAACATTATTGACAAAGTAGCTCCTTAAATTGTTTCTAAGTTAGGAGATTCTAAAGTTGCAATTCGTACTCAAGTAATCAAGATCATCCGTGAACATATCAAGGTAAATATTTTAATTACTCTGTTGATATAATAATATAATATAAATAGATATTCGGATAATTTAAATGGCTGGATGCATGCTTATCTGGATTAAAGAGCAAAAACTCAAACACAAAAGAAGAAGTACTGAGTCTAGTAACCTAACTGTATTTAGATATCCCTATTATGTGTAATTATAACTATGATAAAGTTTTAAGAGAAGTAGCTCCATTAATTGAAGATACAAAAACAAAAATAAAAATAAAATGTGTTGATTGTATGGTTATAGTTACCATTAAAAATAATAAAGAAAATTGTAAGAAACTGATTGCATCTATTCTAAACAAAGTTTACAATGAAATGTTCCTTGAAAAGCTCTAACAAAAAATTCAAGAAAAAGCCCAAGGTAAAAAAATTATTTTTTTGTTTTTAAAATAAATTAAAATCATTCTTTTTATTATTAATATTTAGAAGAAGTTTATGTCAGTTCTAATTAAAACTCAATTTATTCTGTACACAATAAAACAAATGAAAGCTTTAAGTAAAGGGAAAACGACCTTAAATTCAATTTTATAGACAGTTAAGGAAATCTTGCATAAAGCAGTGTTGGAAGTTTCAACTTGAATTACAAATAATTTGATGCAGATGTTTCACATACTAACTCATTTAGAACTTAGATGACTTCTGTTACTCCAGAAAAATACAAAATGAGTTCGATTCCAAATTAAAACTAATTTGGAAATATTTCTTCATATAACCCAACACAGTAAGGATTTGCATAATAAACATCTTATACAAATACTCAAAGTTAATTTGGTTATCCTTTTGAACAATCTACATCAAATATTTTTGGAAGTATCATTTCTCCAATGCAAACATAAAATAGAATATTATCTTAAAATGAAATGATAGATATTTCTTTGTTTTCTTAAGTATGTTTTAATTTATTAAATTATTTTTATAATTTCAATCTTTATTTTAGTCTTAGATTACAGAAGATGGAATGCAATTTAGATCTAATAACTAACAAAGAGATTTTAGTTCATACAGTGTTTACAGATAAAATCCAAATTCATATAGTAATTTTAATTACAACAGTGCAAATAAGTAGCCTTATTCTTCTTCATCCTCAGTGAGAGGTTATACGAATTAAGATTAAACATACTAATAACCAAGCATGAATGAAATAGGATGTGCTCCTGACTCAAGATTCTCCTAAAGAACAACTAATACTATGTCTACATCATCAAATACTATGTTTCCACAAATTGTTAATAGTTAAAATAAAAGTGGATACAATGCATATAGTCATGGTATTATTGATATTTCAACATCTTCTAGCTCTAGATCAGCTGTAAAATCTGGTATTAGCTAATCCAATAATATGAATCCTGTTCTTGGATAATCTCAATTAAGTGGAGTTGAATAACTCAAATTATCCAGATAAAACATAAGAGGAGGTTTAGCAAGTAATGTTAATTAACAAGAAAGTAATAATTTGAGCCAATTAGCCAGTACTCCTTATGGAAGTAAAAGAGGTAACTCAGCCTCTTTATCAAACAGTTAATTTGAGTATATTTAGTAAAAAGACTACTCACCTCTAAAATCAAATGTTGAAGATGTTTCTGCCTTATAAAAGAATAATTTACCACCTTTAGCACCTTCCAGAACTACAAGTTAAAATGAATAAAAAGCTTCTGAATAAATAAATAACCAATCATTTGCTTGCAGTAAATAAAACTCTAGTGAAAAAGTAGACAAATCAGAGCAAGATCCTACACCAAAACACAAACCATAAAACATTATTATTAAAAAAAAGAAAAATAATTATAAACCCAATAAAATCTAAGCTAACAAGAGATAATCTTCAGAAAGTATTGAATAGCCAAAAGAAAAGGAAGAATAAGATAATTCAGACATTGATAATTAAGAAGATGAAAAGACTCAAAATAAACAAATAATCAATGAAAAATCAAATATAGAAGCTGAAGAGGGAGAGGAATAAGAAGATGGAAAATAATCATAATCATAAGAAGAGGAGAATGAAGAAGAAGAGTAAGAAGAAGATGATGAGGAAAATGAAGAAGAAGAAGAAGAAGAAGAAGAAGAATAAAGTGTAGATAGTAAAGAAGAAGAAGATGAAGTCGAATTGGAAGAAGGGGAGTAAGATTAAGAATCTGATGCTGAATAAGAAGAAGAAGAAGAACATGAAGAAGAATCTGAAAAAGAAGAAAATGAAGATGAATCTGAAAGTGAAGAAAATAATGACAGTCAATAATAAGATGAAGATAAGGAGGAAGTGGAAAGCAAGTCAAATGACAGTGATAGCTCATAATAACAAGAGGAGAAATAGAATAAATTTAGTAGTAAAATAGAAAAATAAAAAGAAGTTAAAAATGATTACGAAGATGATTCTACTTAAACAAAGTAGAAAAATTAAAATCAAGAATAGATTAAGAATAAAATTAATTCTTCAGGAAAAGAAAATAAATAAAACTTTAACCAATTCGAAAACCCAGATATAATTTTAAATTATTCTACCTAAAAGAATCTTGATGAGTTTAGTATGAGTACTTTTGATAAGTAAATTAAGGAAACCAATTAGAATAACTCAAGTAATTAAGTTCAAAATGCTTCGAAACCTAACATTAATCCTTAAGGTAAAGTTGCACTTAAGAATAAAGAATTCAATCCTCCTCTCAACCTTTACAAAGGAAACATTAACAGTATTAGTAATATTTAAGAGGAATAAGAAGATAAGACTTCTAGCTCTTATCAGTACAAGCCATATCTCATTAAAAAGTCTAAAAGAGTTCAAAGTGATATTAACTAAAATGCATCTTCTAGTGGAAATAATGAAAATTAAGGTGTTAATTAAATTTAGCAATCACAAACATCTAATTCAGATCTAAATAGCAATAATCTTGTAATCGAATCAAGAGAATACATGTTCAAAAATCCCCCAGCAATAAGCGAAGACCCAAATGAAAATTCTCCAAACTCTATTTCAACAAAATAATTAACAAAGAATTTAGCTAGAAAACACAAGAGAAACTCAGGATCAATTTCAAATAAAGATGAAATACAAGTAAATTTTCATTAAAAAATTCATGTTCGCTAAAATATTTTAATTGAAGGAAAACGATGAAGAGGAAGATAAGAAAATTTTAAAACCAAATTTAAGGAATCTAAAAAAGAAAGTAAGAAATATTTTATCAAATTTTATTTTTTTAATTTCTTTATTTTAAAGTCTATTAGTAAATCAATTACACCAACTGAGCCTTAATTAACTCAATAGCCTAGCTAAAAATATAGTGCTTTTGATGCATAAAAGCAATCTTATTTAACAAAATAAGAACTTGAACCTTTACAAAATCCTGAATAAACATTAAAGCATGTTAATGCTGATTTAAAAATAGATGACTGGTCGAGATAATTTGAAGGGCTAAACAATTTAAGAAGAATCAATTAACATCACTCTGAAATATTATAAAACTAAAATACACTCCATAATGTAATGACTGAAGTAATTAACAAAAGTTTATTCATCGAAGTAGGTTATTTAAATTTTTCTTTATTAAAAGGTTTTAAAGCTTGTTGAAAATCTTAGAAGTAGTTTGGCTAAAAATGCTATGATAACATTAACAGAATTATCTGAAAAGTTAAAGAGAACTCTCGATGCTGAAAGTGAGTCTATTGTGACTAAGTTACTTAAAAAAGGGTTAGACTCAAATTCTTTTATCCTTGAAGAAGTCAAAAACGCATTGATTACTGTCAGTTAAAACTGCTCAGAATATAAAATAATTTCCATTATCGCCAGCAAATACTAACACAAAGCTATAAGTTTTAAGATAAATATTGCTCTAATGATAAATACATTAGTCGAAAAATTCTCAAATAAAATCTTATAAATGAAAGAAGTTGAAAAACTTATTTATATCTTAAGCCTGTATGCTATGGATAGTGCTTTAGAAGTAAGAACTTATGCAAAGAAAACTTTCAGCATGATGCTAAACTTTAATTCTCCAAATAAACAAGAAATAGATAAAATCTTAGTCAAAGTATTATCAGACTAATAATATTAAAAAATAAAATAATTTATAGAAAAAGAATATAAAAACCCTGAGTAGCTTTACATTACGGGAAGTACTCAAAATAAGTCTGTAAAAATTAATGATAAAAATACTTCTAGTTTAGCAGTATCAGCAAACAACACTTAAATTATGGGTACTTCAGGTTAATTATCAAGTACATAAAATGTACCCTAAAAAGGATTACAATCTTAATCAAATATTTAGAATGATGTGTAATAAACATCTGAAGTTGAAGAATAAAAAATGTCTTCTATGGGAACTATAAAAGTGTTAACCGGAAAACAAACACAAAGCATTAGAATAAAAGAACCTCAAGAATTTGAAAATATTCCTTAATATTTTACTCTTTGTGAAAGCTAAGGTAAAAATAAAAATAGAAATAACTTAAATATTGAATATTTTAAATTATTAAATTATAAAAAATATTAGATTGGAAATAAAGAATTGAAGGAGTTTCTAAATTAACTGACTTGGCTTAGAACTATCCAGACTAGTTGGCTAAATCTAAATATTCAAATAAATATTTTGACAATTTTATGAATTTATTAAATGATTCAAATACTAAGGTCAGCAACTAAGCCTTGACATCTTTCTAAAGTGTTGTTATGCAATTAAAGGTAAATATTTTAATTAAAAGGTTTGCTATAAATTTAAAATTCATTTTTAAATAGAATGGAATTGAAGGAAATCTCCCTATTGTATTTAACTCTGTATGCTAAGCTATTGGATCAACTTAGAGCAGTAATAAAATATTAGGAGAGTAAATATATACAAAGATTACAGATTTAATTGATAGCAGCCTGCTTTTCTAGTAGCTCTGTAATGGGGCTTCATTTGCACCTATAAAGGCAAAGCAATTAATTATAAAGACATTGATAGGTAAATTCATTAAATTTTGAATTTTTTTTTAACTCTTTTTTAAAAATATTCTTAAAGATTAAGGATAAGTGTTATATGAAAAGAAAGGACCTCTTTTTACAAAACAAATAACATCAGTAATAAATAAATTACTTGATGAAAATAAACCTGAACTAAGACCTATCTGTAAATAGCTTGTTATCTATGTTAATCAAATTATTGGAAATCAAATTTTTGATGGAATAAATTAATCTAAAAAGAAAATTGTGCAAGAGATGATTGCAAGCAATTGAATAAAAATAAATAAAACTCAAAGCAAAATTAATAACAAAGAATTTGAATAATAAAAATGAACTGTTAAAATATATAATTCATTCAATAAAATAACTAAGAAAAAATTATTTATTCTGTAAAAAAAAAATAGAAATACCAAAAAAGATTAAGAAAATAAAATATTTATCCATATAAATAGTCACTAATCAACTTATTTATTATCTATTATATAAATTAAATAATTATTATATCTATCAACCAATCCTTACTTTAATCAGTATAATTTATATCAATCTAATTATTTATTTTATAAATTTGTATAATCAATTATCTTTACCTCCCTTTAATTATATTTCAGTATTATTTTTCATTACTTCTTTCTTATGTACGACATAATATTTTATCATTTTAAAATTTAATAAAATAATTTTTTATTATTTGATTTAATTTATCAAAATTAATTATTTATTTATCTTAAAGAAATTAACTGAATCTGCCTAATTTATTTTAAAAATCAATAATCAATAAATTTATAAGCTAACTTTATCATCCCTGTTACTAATTTAAAAAATTTTTTATTATTATTTGATGTCATTTCTAAAAATTTTTTAAATTCTTAAAGTAAAAAGATCTATACTTATTGTTATTCTTTGCATATCTTTTAATAAATTTAAATAATAATATTTTACAAAGAATAAATATATTAATTAGATTTTTATTATTAACAATTAAAATGATATTTATTATTTAAAATTAGATCTACTTCCCATAATTCATTAAAGTCATAAATTAATATACTGAATTTTGATTTCGCATTAATTAATTTTTAAAACAAAAAAATACTTGATATTTATCAGTATTGTACAAATCATTAATTGTTATTATTTTTTAAAATACTATTTTATTTTATTCTTAATTAAATTTAATTATTAATTCAAATAATTAAAAAATAAATTTTATGTGATTAATTTGAATTTTTAATGATTAAAAATCAATTTTATGGATAAGTTACTTTAGATATTTTATTAAAAATATTTTTAATTTGAAGTTTAGATAATTCAAAATATTACATGATATTTAGAGAGTTTATAATATTTATAAATATATCTACAATATAAAATGAATATAATTTAAGTTAGAATGGTCATTTATTTAAATATTTTTAGTAATTTTAAATTGGATAGGACTCTGTTAATTTAAACTCTAAAAAGATTATCACCAAATATGAATAAAGATAATAGTAAAAACAGTTAATCCAATACTGACTAAAAACATAAATATTAATTAAATCCAACCTAAATCCGTATTAGATAGGAATTAATCTATAATATGATTACTATCTTTAACCTAGTTTATCTGTTTATCTTGTTTATTTCTTATATTATCTTATACCTATATTATATTATTTGTTAAATATTTTTTGTTAAATTGATGAAATAGAGTACTTTGTCATCTTAGTCTAAATTTATTAAGATTCCTTTTGCTATCCATTTCATAGCATCAACACTTTCTAAAAGCTTTTATTCTAATTCGAGATTATATTCTTATTCTTTCTCAATAGTTAGATCTAAATGTTAATTTATAAGAAATTAAATATAAAAAGTAAAACTAGTTTTTGAAGTAACCTTTTTCATCAAATTGTCTTTTAAATAAATCTTTTGGGTTTGGTTTTTTATTCTTTTGTTCCTCTTCTTCTTTATCTTAATCTTTTTCTTCTTCATCTTCTGATTCTATGCCTTATTCTTTTTTCTTCTTTTTTTCTTCTTCCTCTTACTTTTTCTTTTCTTCAGCTTCTTTTCGAAGCCTTTCTTCCTCTTCCTCCTTTTTAACTTAAATTTTTTCCATTTAAAATTTAGTTTTTTAGTAAAATTTAAAAGAGAATTTAAATCTACTAAAGCTTACTTTATTCCATTTTCTTTACTATATTTTATAATACTGTGCCTAGTTATTTGTGTATTTCAGCAACTTCTGACTTTGGATTATCATCAATGATAGATTTAAATATACAATCAAGCTATAATTTTGATTACTTTTTTATAATAATTAAAACAAATTAGTTGCTTTTGTTAAAAGTATTTTAATAAAAAATTATTTCTAATTCTACTAATTGTTAATATTCAATTTTAAATTATTATTTCTTATTTTAATTGTTAAAATCTAATTTTTACATAAACATCTTGCTAAATATCTATCTTGATTACTACACTATCGTCTACTTTGAAAGTATGCTCTTTTGTAAAAACCATATTTTACAAGACCTTCATGTGCTTTAAAAGATGGATCAAGTTATTTTAATCAACTTTTTTAACTTTAAAAGGCTTCATCCTATTAAAAATTTTTTATATTTCTATCTTTTCATCATACATTTCTCTAAAAAATCAGTTTATATTTATTGAATTTTGTTCAGCTACAAATCAAAATTTAGTTAAAATTTTTGTTGAATAAATAATTTTAGAAAGAATTGAGATTTTTAAATATAATTCAAATAGAAGAATATAAAGAATTGAATGAACAAACAAACAAACAATCAATTAATGATAATAAAGAAAAAACAGCTATATTTATGTACAAAAACTCATAAAATTGGTAGAATGTATTATATCTAAATAAATAATATTAATTTTCAAATAATCATGAAACATCATCTTAAATGATCTCTATTTTTACTCTAATATGATCTTATTTTTTCAATAATCTTATTAATCTTTATTTTATTTTCAAATCCTAATTTCTCACAATTAACTTGGCTCTTCTAAATCTAGACAGCAAATACCTATTCCTGAATTTACACGTTCTTCCTATTAGCTATCTTATCTAAATAATTAATTATATGTCCAAATATTTTTATTTAATTCTGTCTGTTTTTATAAAAAAGTTTAATTTAATATATGATCAGTAACATGTTCTAAATAAAAAATTTAAATACCCATCCCATAAATCTTGCTATGGTGTAAGCACCAGAGTATAATTCTAAGTTAGTACATAAATGATATCCAGTAATACATGCAGCTTTTGCTGTTTCAATAGGGCAGTTTATACACCCAAGATGCAAGAAATTAGGTTCAATACCTGCCAAGAAAGATGAAGCTTCAGCTTAAACTTAATAGCTTTTTGTCTCTACATCTAAAATTTTAAGTTCATCAATATATGCATTTAAGGAACACTCATCACTCAACCAAGGAGCGTTACCTAGATAAAAAGGTGAATCGTTTTCTATATCAAAATTCATTAAAACTTAAACAGAGTCAAGTAGCCCATTGACAAAAAGTTTTACTTTAGATCCAGTCTTACTTACTACAATATGAGCCCATTTATTAAAAGGTAGTCTTGCATTTGATTCTAAAATTTCACCCTATTAAAAATTATCATTAAAATCTTTTTCAATACTATTAAAATATGCAAATACCTGTTAATATTCTTGTTAATCAGATGTGCTAAAATATAACACAATTTATCTCTTTACTTTATTGAAATAAATACCAGGAGTTCTTTCATAACTTCCATCAACTTTATTGTCAAATCCCTTTTGTAAAATAGGACATATGACTTATCCCTTCACTTTATATAAAAATCTTTTAATATTTGATATTTTGCATGTAATTTATCTATTTATTACTCTACTATTCTTGAATTGGAAATATATAAAACTAGATCGAATATTCAGATGCTTTGAATTTATCTCTTGGAATATTGAACTTTAAAAAATTAGGTCCAGAAAAGAAAGCACTATTTCCTGATCCACCCCATGGTTACCCTTTGGTTATGGGTTTTCCTATAGCAGGATGAAAGCCATTTCCTGACAAATCAAGATTCTAATTTATATAGTATAGTTATCAATTATATGTGCTAAACAATAAAAATTATTATAAAGCTAAATGCTATACTTATGAGTCATCAAAACTATAATGAAGAAGCAATCCCGGTAGCTTAGCTCTTGGTACAAGAACCTTATCACCTAAATTTATTTTATATAAAATATTGATATCTTGATTTTAATTTATTGCAAAGTAAATTCCGTTTTATACCATTAAATAAGCATAAACTTCCATCTAATTCTACATCACATTTTGGTTCTTAATAAAGCCTTAATTTATGAAATGATATTCTAATTAAATTCTAATATAGTTTTAATTTTACTCTTCTGCTTTAAAGGCAGCAAGTAAAGCTAATATGGCTATCAAAATCTTCAAAAGTTATATATTTTTTATCATCTTTTAATATTAAAAATCAATTACACAATTTTTAATTATTATTTGTTAAAGAGCTAAAAACGCATTTAAAACTAAAAATCTTAAAAACAAAATTTGCCAGCTAGCAGCCAAACAAACAAGCAAACTTGCAAACTATTAATTATCTAACAATCAATCAAAAATCAAAAAATAGAAATGAATCTCACAAAACAAAGTAAAAATTAATCAAAAAATATCCATCTGATGGATTTAAAAATGAAGAGAAATACTTTAAAGAATATAAATTTATAGAAGTAAGTAAGTTTGTTTATGTAATATTATATTATATAATTTGTTAATTATTAAATAAGTTAGCTTTCAAAATGTTTTAAGAGTGTACAAAATGATTTTATTAATATCGTATTATTAAAATGACTTACTGATTTTTGAGAAAAAAATTTTAAATTGTTAAATTATTTTTGGTTGTTTTAATAGTTTCACAGTATTAGATTAAGATGAGGGTATTGAATACCGTTTCTCATATTTTCTTCTATTTAATCACTAAATTTTCTTAGTGCAATTCTCACGTCAGGGCTCTCTTTCTCAACTATTTCTAAGTATTTAAAGAAAATAATTTTATTTTATTGAAGTAAAATATAATTTTTTTACATTTGAGAAGAGGAGATAGATCAAAGAGGGCTTTGTCATCTTTTTCACCAAACCATGACTAAATAAAAATACCATTTTCTGGTTATCTTGAGAAATTTTCAGGAAGGTTATCAATAATTATAGTTTTGCTTATATTTCTACCTAATTTACTTAAATCTTTTAAATTGTATTATCCATCAAACACTGTATGATGCCTGTAAAGTTTATATGATATATTTTTATCTTAGTCTATAATATCTAGAATCCAGTCTGCATATTCCTATACAGCTGCAGTAAAAATAACCACTTCATAATATTTACTCATATCGCATATAAATTATTCAGCAAAAGGCCTAATTAAAAACTCCCCTCCTGTTTAGTCTTCCATCTATTATAATTTGTTAAATTAAAAACAAAAATTAAATAAAATTTATTTATAAAAATTTACTTCATGATAATGAACAAGTGTTTCATCTAAATCGAGAACTAAAGTATACTTATATTTATTATTAATAGGAGGGAGATAAGGTTCTTTAACTTTAGTATTTTTCTTCTAACCTTAAGCTGTGTTAGGTTTCTTCTTTTAGTTTTCTTTTTATTCTTATTGATTTTTTGAATCATTGGACTCTTTATCAATTTTCCCACTGCTACTTAAAGAAGGATTAGAACTTTAGTATTAATTATCCTCCCCATCATCTTCATCTTCTTCGCCCTCTTCATCATCATCAATTTGATAGTCATTTGAATAGATAATTTTATTTTTTTATTCATACTTAATATAATCTTCAAGATTGTTAAAATTATGTTATTCTTCTTCATCGTCTTGCTTAACATAATCAGTTCTTAATTGAGATTTTTTAGTTTCATTAACAGTACTTAACTATTTTATTTAATATATTTATTATTTATTTTAAATATTTATATATATTAATAGTTTACCATTTCTTGTGATTTTAATTAAAGCATGTTCAAAGCATCTATAATATTATCTAATGTAAGAGAATCATCTTTATATTTTGATAGATAATTCATAAACTCATAATTATATTTATGCTTCAGTTATGTAAAAAGTGTTTCTATTTAAGAATTATTCTAATTTATCAAATCAACAATCTCATTCTTATCAGCTGTGTTTTATTTTTTCAATCTTAAATGGAAAATCTCTGTCAATTTCTCCCAATTAGGCTTTTTTAAAATTAAGATTAAATAAAATGATTTTTAATTTTTAAAATATTTTTTTTTTAATTAAATTAAATAAGAAAAAGAAATAATTTTACATGTAGATTTTTTGTTTAAGTAAAAATATCCAAGAGCAATTCAATTAACAAAGTGGCATTATTGTGTATATAATAGCATAAATTTTTAAGTAGAACTTAAATATCTAAAGGCATTGGCTACTAAGGAGTGTAACTAAACAATATTAAAGTAAGAATAACAATTCTTTCAAAAATGATCATTCTTTTGTAATTTTGAGTAATTTTTTTGTCCTTGAAAATGCCTTCAATTATCTTATAATTATTATCATTTGTATTTTTTAAATAAAGTTTACAAATTTTTCTCACTTTAAAATTCTCTTTAATAAACTTTTTTTAATCAAAAATAAAAATTAATTTAGTTTTTAATTAAAATTAATATTTTTACTTTTAAGGCATCAAAAGTATATTCTTCAACCATAAACAGATTCTCCATCTTTACATTTTAAATTGCTGTATCGAAATTTGTAGATAAAGAACCTATTTCTAGTATACCATAGTTGAATCTATTTTCTTTAGATTTTAATTTGTTTATTTTTGATTAATCTCCTTACAGATTTGTAATACTGAGGCCGTTTCTTTAGTCTTAATTTGAAATGACATTTTATTTTAAATTATATTCCATTTTTCTTTCATGGTAAGAAGCATCGTAAGCCTCTAAATTAGCAAATGGGCTGACTGTAGATTAAATAAAGCTTCCATCATTATTAAGCAAGCTCTTTAATAAAGGTACTTTAGATTCTCTGATTTAAAGATTGAACTATTTCTCTGAAAAGACATGTCCACTTGTTTATAAATTTCTAAAATTATTATTATTATTATTTGAGTAAGCAGTTGTTTTTAGATATGTTTCAGGAGGGTAATTGTTATTATTTGCTACTTAATTTTAAATATTTTAATTGATTTGTTTCTCATTTTAAGATTCAGTTTTTACATGATTCTACATTTTATTTTCTTCAAAATTTTTTTCATTTTTATTGGATAAAAAGTTCTTTTAAAGCTAATTATGCTACGAATAATCCTCTAAATAACTATTTTTACTTAGCTACTAAAGCTCACTTTAGTCATAAATAATATTAGGAGGACGAGTAAATGGTCTTACTAATTCCCTGAGGCCAATTTTATTAACTTGAGATGTTCTTACATTTTATCTGTTTGATGCTTCTAGGTTATTTGGTGTAACACTTTTGAACTATTTTACTGCATCAACTAAATTATTTAAAATTAGTTAAAAATATAAATTTATTCGAATACATTACTTTTTTGTTCATTTTAGTATTAATTAGAAGGAGTCCTAGCATTTTATAACAAAGACTTATTTTTACTACTTTAAACATAACTATCAAATAGTAAATCTGTTTTCTTTAAACCTAAAGATTGCTCTTGGATATCTTTCATAAAATTATCTAATTAAATTTGTTATTTAGGCTTATAAAAAGTTTTAGATACTTGGTTATTAAACATATTTATTTTATTGATCTATTTATTTCCATGAATCGTTGTAGTGTTTAATGACTCTTCCATGACAAATTCAAAATTTTAAGTTTAGTAATATTTTTTTGAGCTATTTATTGCTCTAAATTAATTATTCAAGCTATTTGGAGAACTAGGAATTAATTCTTCATTCATTTTTTTTGGAGCTATCCTTGGCATTAATTAATTTAGTTTTGTACTATAATTGCTTTGAACTACACTTGCTTCTTCATCCAGAGTTCTGCTCTGCTATGCTTGCACTAATACTTTTTAAACATTTTATCTATATGTATATGGAGAAGTTTTTCTATTATCCAGAGAGGATAAACCTCTTTGAGCAGGTATCTACTAATTTAATTCAATATTCCTCTTAAATATATTTAATAGTCATATAAATAAATCTTATAAAAATATTTTTGAATTACTTTAAAAGGACTTTAAGGAGATTAAATTCTAGGTGATGTGTATTAATTTAAATGTTTAGATTATTTAAATGATGAATTCATATATTATGACTCATTCAATTAATTGTTCTTCCTATCTTCAGACCTTTCTCTTGAAATTCTTCAAATTTAATAAAAAATAAAATATGTCTTGATTCATTCATTTTTGGTGAAATATATTTTAATAAATTTAGATCTTTAATTAAACAGTTAAAAAATTTTTAATTGTACTGTATATATCTAGGAGGTATTTCAAATCTTTCTTCAGGATTTTTTTTATTGACTACAATCACATTTTTAACATCTGTATAATTTATTCATAATAAATCAAAATAAGTTCTTTCTATTTTTTATTTAATTTTACCATTTTATCTTTCAAGCTCTTCTTTAGCTTTATCTTCTAAGACTTTTTTTATATAATAAGTTTATTTAGTTTAATTATGCTAAGAATTTTTAAAAAATAATTGATTACATTACTTGTATTTCAAAAGTCTTTAGTAATTTAATTCATACTATCTTAAAAATGTTTGTTAATTTTAGTTGCTTAGAGAGTGATTTCCATTTTAATTTTGTGAGTTACTACTTTTTCTATTTGATTATGTTAAAGGCTTTAATGTACGATCTAAACTTTTTCCTGCCTAAAAATTTTATCTTTGTTCACTACTGACAGCAAATTGCTTTTTATGTCCATTTTAATCATACATATTGTAGTTATCATTTAATTACCTATTAGTTTTCTTAGGAGAAAAAACATGACTTATTTTAAAATCTGAAACCAAATCACTTCTCATTGATTTGTTTCCATCTTGAAATATAAAACTAGTTATAGGTACCATAAGCAACTAAGTAAATCCTTTAAAATAAATATTCTTTTTGTATACTATTTATATTTAACACTTAATACAATATTCAAAATGTATTAATTTATTATTTATTCGTTATTAAATAACCAAAAATTTAAGAGTTAATATTTTGCAAATTATTCTTAATGCTGCAACTAGATAGTGGTAAATTACTTACCTATTTTTGTTTATTAATTTACATGTATTTATGCTTATTTTAATTCTAAAAGATTTTAACCATATGCTATTGTATTAAATAAATTGCTTGCTGTTTTTACCCATTAAAATTTGTTAATTTTTTAAAATGTATTCATCTTAAGAAAATTTTAAATAAAAAAATCTTTTTTTGTTAACTTACTTTTATTTTATAGTAAAGAGAGATAATAATATTTAGTTTTAATTTAGATAAACAGCTGAAAATTAAAATTTTAAACAAAAGAGTAAACTAAAATTTTACTTTTGATTAGATAAAATAAAAAAGAAAAATAATTCTAAATTAGTTTTAAATTTAAATTAATATTTTTTTGGAAAAATTCTGTTCAATCAGATCAAAAATATCAGAAAGCAAAAAAAATTAGCAAAAAAAGTAAATTATTCTTTTTAGAGATGATTGAAATTTAGAAAATATTACTTTGAAAAGAAAATTCTATTTGTAATGAACAATAGAATTTTTATTGTTAAATTTAAAGAAAAATTATGTAGGAAATAAAGATTTTGATTGAAACTCTACATTTTAATTATATGAAAAATATTTAATTGCCAAATTGTAGTTAAAGTTGTTCATTGAGCAAAGAAACAACTGTATTATTTAAATAAAATAAAACCAACTTCTAATAAATAATAATTGTACAATGTCTTAAAAGAAATAAATGTGGAATCAATGTAAAATATTTTAATTGCTGGAATAATTGTTAAATAAATATAACTAAGTGTTTTAAAATAACTAATGAAGATTTGATATCATAATTTACTGTATGAAAAGTATTTAATTATAGAATTGTAATTAAAATTACTGATTGAGCTAAGAAGCAACTTTATTTTTAAAATAAAACGATATTGAATTTATGTTAAATTCAAAGCATATAAAATGTCTTTAAGAAATAGAAGCGGAAGGAAAGTAAATTTTGTAATTTGGCGAACAATTATTATTATTATTATTATTATATAAAGAGACTTCAATGCTTTTTTATAACTAATGATGATTTGATTTTATAATATTTTTGAGTGATATTAAGTGAAAAGACGATTTAGAGTAAAATTGATGGAAGGTGAATGATAAAAAACATCAATGAGACAAGATGAAATATTGATTAATAAATTGAAATGATAATTAATTATAGGATTGGATAAGGTTGATTAATTTTTTATTAAAAGAGAGAAAGAGCAAGCAAATACAAGCAAAAAAATATAGATAGAGGAGGGAAAGAATTTTAGATAAAGAAAAAGTGGAAGAAATAAGGCAAAAAGCAATTTTAGTTTAATAATTACTATTCAAAAGGTTGTATTTGTGATTTTAGAGAGAAATAAAGAAGAAAGATATTTCAGAGTTGACAATTTAATAAATAAGGTGTAGTTTGAAAAAACAGAACCGATGAACAAGAGGAAGGGTTCCCTTTATGAGTAACAATCAAGAGTAACCCCTATGCTAAAAAACTCTGGCTAAAAAGTTACTGAAAAAAATGTAAAGGATAAAGAAGAGTTTGAAAGTTGGGATCATATTTAGCCAAATTCTTAACTCAATCATTTTTAGCATCATTAAAGACTTGAGCAGATTTAAAACCCTCATTAGTTTAAATTGAAAGAAAATACTAATACATTAAAATTGACAGAAAGTTAGAATTAACAAAAACTCAGACAAGTAACAAAGCGTGCCAACTAAACTCGCTCCCATTCTGCATAAAGGTCTTCATCTTTAGATAAAAGGAGATAAGAGGTTTGTTATTAGGATAAAAATTACTTCATAGAAAATAATGATTTGTATCAAAATTATAATACTGATTTATATATAAATGAGCTTGTAAGTGCATTTTAATATTAGATAAATGATAAAAATAAGAGATATGCTTAATGTTTGAATCCTTTAGTGAATAATTAGAATTATATGAGTCATGAAAATCATCTCTAGCTTAAAATAGAAGAACTTAGAGATGAGTATAATAAAAAGTAAGGAGGAGCTCTTTAAATTGAAGAATCATTAGCAAATTAGTTAGGTAACTTAACAAACTATCAAGATTAATTTGGAAATACCAATCCAAACATAAACGAAAGAAATGAATATATGAAAGAAGAAGAGGAAGATTAAATCTTTTCCTTAAACTAGCATGCGCGCACTTAATACAGAAAACCCTAATCTAAAAATTACATATATCAAAAGGTGATTTCATTAACATACTTAGCATTTAGTTTTTATGAATCAATGAATTAATAAAAAATAAATTACTAATTAACTCACTAACCAACAAAAAACAAAAAAAAAGTAAACATCCAACAACAAAAAAAGCAAATAAACAAAATTACATCGAAGCAGATAAGCAGGCATCCAAACAAACAAATATCCATATGGGGAAATTCAATACGATTGACAAATTTATAATTAAAAATTGAAGCAAATTCAAATAGAGTTAAAATGGAAGAATTTTACAAAGCACTGTTTGCTTTAATTCTATTTTAGATTTACAGAAAACTAGTTTTGTTGATTGATTGATTGATTGATTGATTGAGGGTTAGTTTGCTTGTTTGTTTGCCTGTCTGTTGTCTGCTTCAGCAAAAAATTGGTTAATTTGAGAATTTTAATTGATATTGGGCTTTATAATTTTTGAATTTCAGTTTTTAATAAGGAAAATATAATAATTATAATCATTAGTGCTTCACGAACAAACTTGAATAATTCTGCTCAAATTA
Organism: Tetrahymena elliotti 4EA; assembly: GCA_000231825.2. Classification (NCBI taxonomy): domain Eukaryota; phylum Ciliophora; class Oligohymenophorea; order Hymenostomatida; family Tetrahymenidae; genus Tetrahymena; species Tetrahymena elliotti. The sequence goes on along the minus strand of JH720314.1, from coordinate 421,269 downwards.
TATTAATAGATTTTAATCAAGTAATCTCAATTTAATTATTTTTTGTTATTAAATAGTAAACACTAAATCACATCAAGCAGATCATATAAAAGTAGCAAAAAGATATGAAAGAGTATCTCGATTAACACACAGTAATCATTTTTTTTGTCAAATTTCTTTTCGCTAATATTCTAATAAGTTTTTAACATCTTACCAATAAATATCTTTGCTAACATATTTTTAAATAATATATATTTACTGGCTGGAGTTATTTACCAAATAATTTCTTTTAAAACTATTTGAATCTTTTAAAATAATTGACTAAATTCAAAATGGAATAAATATAATAATCCATAAATAATTTAAATTTTGAAAATTCATGCAAAAGCTAATAGCACCTCACGCCAGGATCCATTTTTATAGGAAATAACTCTTAAAATCTTTAATTTAAACATGGGAGTAAAATTAATTTCAATCTATTTTAAAATATTTGATCATTAAATCTTTAATGAAATTTTAATTAAAGTTTCTAATTTACTAACAAATTTCAAAAAATAATTAAGTAGTTTTATAATTTTTTCTAATTAAATTTTTGAAAATAAAGCTTAAAAAAATTAATTTGCGTATTTAATTAAAATATTATTAAAATAGACTGATACTACTGATGATTAAAACATGAGCATAAATCCAAATAATAAAAGTTCTTCAGATAAAACAATCTTGAATAGAGTTGATCTAAGGAGCTATTTAGATTAACAAGGAAACGATAATTACATAAATGGAAATTATATTCCTAACAGTTTCCATTATCCAAAGAATGTTAAACAATATAGTAAAGCTATTCCAGCTAAAGAAAATTCTTCAAGCCATGATACAACTAAGCTAATAGATGATGAATCTGGAAATAAATAGTAGAGTAGCGAGAATAACATAAAAGCTAACTTTGAAAGCTACCATAATGAAAAAGAATATTAAGAATATTTATCAGAAACAAACCTATATCATAGATTTTTATTTAATAAAACTCACCCATCTACAAATAAAAAATTTGATTTACTTTCAGATGAAAAGCAGAATAAGCTTAGATCAAGCAGTAATAATGGATTTGACATAAGAATTAAAAATAATTCTTCATAAGGAAGCAGCTAAAAAAACACAAAAAAGAATTTAAGTATTATCAGTGATCAGTTCGAAGATTTGTTAGAGTGTAAAATGGTAGATCATCAGCTTTGCCCTAAGAGCGAAATTAAAAAAAATAATCTATATACAAAGTAAATTTTTATAGAAAAATTAAATGTAAGTAAACAAAAATAAATTAAAAATAATAGTCCAAATAAGATCCAGAAAAGATCAAAATCAGAAACCAAAAACTCAAGAAATTTTAGATGATTCAAGCATTAATTACTTTTTATTTGTCCTTAAGAATATAAGGTCAAATCACTTAATAAATAAATCTTTTTGTAAAAAATTTAGATTATTGATAGTTCTTGGATTTGATTATTAGCCACAAAATCTCCTAAAAATAAGTTTATGATTTTAATTGTAAAGATTAGTTTCTTCTCCTTCTTCTTTTCTAATTTAGAACATTGATATTTGTTTTATCGAACTAAAATTGAAAAGAATTAATTTAGAATTATTTAATAGTTAATACTAAATTGCTCCTAAATAATTAAAACTAACACAAAAATACCAACAAACAAAACAAATAAATAACTAATAGATAAATAAATTATAAGTAAATATAATAACTAATTAATAATTAAACAACGAACATTAAAATAATTACCACACTAACATTAAACTGGTATTATATAACTAAGTAATGAATGCCTTAAGTTAGATCAAATTAAACTTTTTATCTTCAATTAATTATACATTAAAGAAATCATGAAAATATACCTATTTCAAATTTCTTTATAAATTTTCGATTCATAATTTTCCAAAACAACCATTTTATATAAATATATAATTAAAAGTAATAATAATGAAGAAATATCCAACTAATATACAAAACACAATAATAGCAATAATAATAATTATATATAACTACTGAAATCCATTTAAAATTACATTAATAGTTTATAAAAAAAGTTTGCAAAAAAAATGACTCTTCAATTGATTCAAAGCAATCAATTTCATTCAAAGAGGTGCAAAAAAAGAAATTCTGGATTTCTTCTTATCTCCTCTTCGCTAACTCACTTACATTTCTATATATTCATTATTCATCCATCCACACTAACAACTAACTAACTACCATTCCTATTTTCCAAAATTTAAATGAGTGATATTTAGTTCCATATAAATAATTATAAAGACCAAGTCCAAAGTTTAATATAGAGAGTTTATATAATGTAAACATTAGTTCCTAATAAGACGATTTGTAATTAGCAAAGAAACAAAAGTTAATAATTCTAAATGACATGCTATCAAAAAAAGCTGACTGAATAGATAAATAAAAGATAAAAAAATAAAAATAAGAAACTATCTATCTATATTATTTTATTTGCTAAACCAAAATATAAAATTTTTCCACTAAGCATTATTATTATTATTATTTCTATAATCTCTATTATAAAAATTTGTAAAAGTATATATTTATTCTTATATTTATAAATTTCATTTTATTTTCATCAAAATTATTTAATTAAATCTTACTTTTACTTTAGTTTTTATTTCTTTTATTTTGTTTTTATAGACATATCATAAATTAAACAATTATTATTTGCTTTTTAATACATTTTTTCTTATTTTTAGCTTATTCTATCTTAACGGTAAATATTTTTCAAATACCAATTGTTTTAAATTTTTTTAAAATACTAAAATTAATTATTATTTAAACAATGCTAATTATCTGAATGCTCTATTTTTCTTCTTTTTATGTATAAACAGTGTCTTCATTTTAAAAACGTAAAAAATTCACTATTTCTATGAAAGGGAGATTTTCAAACTTGACTCTTTCTATTTTTCAGTATAATTTAATCAAGGTTTTTTTAAAATGAATACTTTAATTGGCAATTATAAAGTAAATTTAAGAAATTTGTTAGAAAATTGTTGCTAAATATGAATTGATTTTTATAGTCAAAAATTCTATTATTAAATTTTGAATTTAACTTTTATGTTAATTAACTTTACAAATTTAAAGCTTTATTTATAAAAAAAAATTACCCAAAACAATAATTCAGTATTTATCAATTTTATTTCTTAAATATGATTAGAGTTCAGAAATATTGATAACTATATGTAATTAAGATTTTTTTTATTTTTTGACTGATGGTTTTAATTAAAGATACAAGATATAAATAATTTCTGAAAAGTAAATTAAATTAATTCTAACTATTATACATAAAATATGCAAAAAAGCTATAACCTTTTTAAGGATAGATATGGGACCAAAGGTGATCTTGAATTCACTCAGAAATAAGTGAATCAAGATCTATCAAAACCTCAATAAGATTATATTAATATTGACCTTACAAATACAAAAAACTCTAAAATTAGAATTGAAGATGCTTTTAGATAATAGGAAAAGAAATAAAGCTAAAAAAGTAAAAAGAGAATTCTCAGTGAAGATTTTTTAGGTAGCTAATAGGTGGCTATAAAGCATGCCGTAATTTCATAATTTTAAATCATTTAATTTAAGTTTGATTTTAACATTTACTAGAAATATATTCATTTTCAAAGAATTAATATTTATCTTCTTTTATTCATAAACCACAAAATAGCTTGCCGTCAAAGTAGGTAAACCCTCTCTTTCTACTCCTGAATTATGTCCTTGCTGCTTAAGGAAGATAGATGAGCCTCTTAATTGGAATTTCGACCATGAAGATATTGGGTTTTTAGGAGTTGGCTATCCATAATTTTACACATTTCTTAAGTATTTAATATACATAGTATTTGCTATTATTATTTCTTCCTCATCTTTTAATGTTTTATCAAATGCTTTACTTGGAAGTGATTGCATTACAGATGATATGATTGATGAAGAACACCTTAACTCCTAAGGAGTATGTTAATTATCTTGGAGCACTTATTTTAGTATGGCAAATAAAAGAAATTTGCATTAGATAATGACAATGCAAGAGGTTTTAAATTTATTTACAATTTTGACTATAATTATATTACTCTTCAAAGCTAGAATAAAGTTCTTTTTACTTACAGAAAATATCACAACCTTATTTTGCCCTTCTGCTTACACTGTTTTCATTTAAAACATCCCAAATGATTTAAAAGGGTTACAAGGAAAATCTATTGAAAGATATACAGCTGATGTTATTAGATAAGTTTTTGGGGTTTAGCCTATTTTTGTAAATGTGTGCTGGAACTTAAAAGAAATACAATAAGTAGAAGGTGAGAAAGATAAATAAATATTTTAGCTTTAGAAATAAATAGAAAACCTCCCAGATAGTGAATTATATAAAGTAAGATAGCTCCGTGAAGAAATCTAAAAATAAAAAGAAGAAAAATTTTATTAGGTAATCAATCTTTTTTTTGAATAAATTAAAATTTTAATACAAAATTTTGATTACAGGGATTTCTGATAAAAAAGAGACTTTCCATGAATCTAACTGATGAAGATCTTATAAAATATTTTACTGGAAAAGTGTTTGTAGTTTTTGACAGAGTCGAAGGTAAAAAACAAATTTAAAATAATCAAATTATCTAATAAATCTTTTATTAACTTTTAATCAAAAAAATTTTTTATTAAAAAAAATATCTTAATCCGTTTTTGGATTTTAATTAATTTTATTGATATTTTATTCATTTTTTTAGGATATCTTTAAATCTAATTTTTTATTAATAAATAGAAAGAGATTTAGTTCTTTAAAAATTCTCGAAAATAGACTAATCAGAAAATGCTTGTAATTTTACAAATTTTATTTCTTTAAACTTAGAAATAAAATACATATTGTTTTTAGTATTTATAGGAGATTATTATGATAACAGCATCGAACCACCAGTTTTATATCAAAATAATAAATCAAAACAAGATAAAGGAGTTAAAATGTCAAAAGCTGTTCCTCCTAATGAAATAATTTGGGAAAATGCTTAATATAGCAGTTCTTTTGTCCAAAAGAGAAAAATAATATTTTGGTTTTTAAGTGTGTTATGTATGCTAGTCTGTTATGCCTTAATAGGAGGCATATTGTAGTTATAAAGAATGTTTGCTACATCTAAATATGGTCTTGTACATAATGGTTTGTGGGTATAGTCTTTTGCAATATTAGTTTCAATCTTAGTCTATGTTCTAAATACAGTCTTGAAGTATCTTCTTTCATCCTTTAATCAGTAAGTTCGTTATTTAAAAATAAATTTAACATCAAAAATAAATAAAAAATAAAATTATAATCACATCAAAAATTAAATAAAATTTTTATTTAAATAGAAAAACCTATTTTACTTTGAGAACTGAAGCTTCTACAAATATGGCTGGAAAATTAGCTATTGCATATTTTTTGAATTCTGGAATTATGTCTTTCATAATAGATGTAGTAATACCAAGATTCACAAAAGAAAATGGAATTTAAGCAGCTAGAATTGCAATCTACAGAACAGGTAAATTTTTTAAAAAAGACATAAATAATTTTAAATTTAATAACGAAAAAAGGTGGTCTGATTTATAACATGCAATATATTTTTGTTACGAATGCTATAATAATTCCTCTTTTACAATTAATTGATATCTCTAAGCTTTTACAACTTTTGACATAATGGAGTACTGAAGAAAAACTAAAGGATTTAGCAAGATCAAACTATACTTAAAAACAGCTAAATGAGTAAATTTGAAATAAATTAAAAATATTTTTTTCTAATGCTTAAAAATTTCTTTAGTATCTACTCTGATCCTCCTTCAGATTTGGTTTATGATTATGCATTAATCATTAGTTAAATGTATTTTATGGCTTTCTATTCTCCTTTAATACCTATTGGCACAGTTACTACTCTGTTTACATTAATATTATTTTATTTCATCCACAAAGTAAGCTTAAAATATGTTTTCTAAATATTGAAAATTTTGTTTAAAAAAGTTCAAATTATCTAAACATAGAAGTTTATTAAATAATGTTGGATCAGAAATTTGTATTGAAATGACAGAGATGCTAGAATTAATTGTACCCATATACTGCGTATTTTTTTTCCTATTATTTTATTGTTATCTTAACAATTAAATGTAAAAGTTTTCAAATTTAATTTTTGAGCACATGCTATCAAAAGATAATGTAACTTCTATATTTGCAATAATTGGTGTAATTGTTGGTTTACTTAATGCTATACTCCCTATGGATAAGATTAAAGATATTGTTTTAGATAGGACCTTAAATGAATTCTATCTTAAAAAACCTTCTTATGAAGAAATAAAATAGAAATTTGAAACTGTAAAATAAATATGTTTGAATTGATTTTAAAATACTTTGTAAGAATATTTATTTAAAAATTGTAATTTATCAAAAAGGACTACGATGCTGAAAATCCTGTTACAAAAGATACATATTTGGCATTTGTATAAGATTCAAGTAGAAATTAGGATAATGATTCAAGTAAAGTGTAATAATATAATAAAAAAACATTAAAAAATTTTAGTCATGTAAAATATTGAAAGGTTTTATGTTCTTAAATTGTTAAATTCAAACAAATACACTCACTCATTTTTATTTTGCATCAAAATTTTGTTTATAAGTTAAATTGTAAAAAATAAAAGGAAAAACTATTTTTTAGGTTAGTAGCATATTAAAACTGTATGGCCATTTCTTTGATGTACTACTTTCTTGGCTAAAATATTTTTTATTTATTGATAACTCAACATTTTTATCATCTTTGATATATAGCAATAAATAATTTTTTAATATTTTAAAACATAAAAAGAAATAAAAATATGAAATTAGTATCAATAATTTTTACAAATTATAGATTAAATATTTATAAGCAATCAAAAAATGAAGATAATTATTTTTTTCATATTTACTGAAACAAATTTTGAAAGGAAGAAAATCATTAGAAAAATATCTTAAGACGATATTATTAATATTTTAGTTTAACTATCTAATAACTTAGTAAAAAAAATTTATAATTTAGAGGAAAAGTTTAAAATAGTTGTAAATAAATTATTTAATTTCACTTTTTTTATTCTCTAAAATTCCAACAAAATTGAATTCAAATACTTTTTATAACATCCAAAAATAATTGACAAAAACCCAATAAAAATATTTTTATTTGACTTGAATTAAAACAATTCTATCTTATTATGTTTAAATTATTTTTGTTGAAGATTTAATTAAGTTATAAAAATAAATAAATAAAATAAATTAAAATGATAAAATGAAAGGATTTTAATATTAGAAATAATTCTAAAATAATAAAATACCATTTAAAGAATATTAATTGGAACTAAAGAAAAATAATTTTCTTACTTAAAATAATATTAAACTTTTTAATTACTAGGATTTCTTTTTTTCAAATAAATTTTAATATTAGTAAAATTAAAATTTATGATTAGATTTTTATTGAGTCAGTGAAAACATTATGTATGTATGTTTAGAAATATGTTTTTTAATAAAAATTATTGCGTTCACTCAACAGATTTTTTAGTTGAATTAATTTTCTCGAAAAACTAAGTAAATAAAAAAATAAATAGATTGTTTATCAATGTAATAAAGAGGAAATTGTATTTCTATTAAAATACCATTTCTGATAATACATTCTAACAAATGAAACAAAAAAAATTAACAAATAAATAAAAAAACTAAACAAAATTTATGATGAATTAAAGAAATTAGTGAATGATAAATTGGTTGATTGACTGATAAAAAATTTGTGAAGTCATATAAAATTGACAGAAAATATCAATAAAAAATAGTAGAATTGATTTTTAGCGAAATTTCAATTCATTAATCCTACATGTAATTATGCATATAGAAAGCGAAGCTAAGTTCGCATTTTTTGTAGCTTATAAATATTTTACGCTAAATAAGTTAAAAAATAATAATTAATTTACATTAATTTTTTTTCATTAACTTAATAAGCAAAATAAAAAAGTAAAAAAAATAATTAGATTATATGGAAGAATAAGTCTACTAGAAAGAAGCGGATAAACTCTCAGAAAACTTGTCGTTCTATGATCCTGATACAAAGAAGATTAGAGGCTATCTTTCAGACAAAACAAATTCAGATGAATACAACAGGATTAACAATAATTTGAATTTAAATTCTTCCAACAATTATGCAAACTCCTATTCTAGTATTAATAACACCTAAATGTATTTTAACAGTATTAATAATGATCACCTTAGCTTTTAAAATTTTTAACAATATACATCAATTAATTGCAAATTCACTAATAGTCAAATTGAAAACTAGTAATCTTTTCTTTAGAATAGCAATATCTGTAATGAAAATAGCAAAATAGGTGAAGAATCGTCTAAATAATTTTTTTAGGTCAAGCCTGTTATGTTTGATAAAAGCTATAATTATTAATAGGAAGAAGGCAATTAAGTTAGGAAGTTAAACAAAAAACAAATTAGTGATATAAGTGATAACTCAACCCAGTAAAAAAGCGATTTAAGTAAGGTCCCATCTATTTATTTGAGTCAAGAGCTGCTGAACTCAGATAACAGCATAGGTCAAATTTTTAATGAAAATGTCTTACCTTTGGATAAAATCTAATCTCAGCAGCTAGAAAGTGATAACCAAATATATTTTCAGACATATGAAAATTTATCAAATAATGAAAGCACCCCAATCCACTCTTAGCAATCTGGTCTTTAAATTATTAATAATGAAAATAATAGCTAGCTTGAGATAAAAAGTAGCGCAAGTGGATAAAAGTAGAAAAGCAGTGGTAAAAAATATAATGATAGGTACATTCCAAATAGAGTTTCAACAAACTTATATAATTTGATTAACCCAACTTAGCTGTGCTCTTCTTAATCAACTGGAAACAGTAATCAATAAGGAAATGCTGAAGAAATAGACGATGGATCCATGAGAAGATAAGCTGATAATCCAAGAGTGTAGCAGAACTCTAAAATGTATTCTAACCTACTTTAATCTTCTATTTTAGGCGAATCACCTGAACTTTTACAATAAAGCCGAAGCTGGGGTTCATCCAATCCAGACTATATTCTTAAGGACTCTTAAATGATAAATTATGGTTAAATGAATGCATATCAAATGTATAAATAAAAAAAGATATTGACATACAGCACAAAGCAATAAATATAAAACTATGAAAATGAGCTCAAAATTGCTGCACATAATTAAATTATTCTATCTCATGAATAAAATATCAGAAAAATACCTAAATAGCCCTATAAAATTTTAGAGTCTAGAAATTTACAAGATGATTTCTACTTGAATTTGCTAGATTGGTCTCCTCTAAACTATCTAGCAGTAGGATTAAAAAATTAAGTAGCAATATGGTCAGGTTGTAACTCAACTATATCAAAACTTTGTGGTTTAGGAGATGTTGGAGTTAGTTCAGTATCTTGCAGTTAACGCAGCAATCACATAGCAGTTGGAGATTCTATAGGAAATATACTCATTTATGACATTCACCATAAAGAGCAACCATTGCTAAAAATAGATGGTCACTCTGATAGAATCGGTAGTATTGCATGGAACGGATCATTGATAGCATCTGGATCAAAAGATAAAAATATCTTAGTAAGAGACTTGAGAGCTCCTTAGAAATATATTTAGAAGTATTCAGGACATAAATAAGTAAAAAAATTTCTTAAAATTACAAAATAATTTTTTTTACTTTAATCTCATAAAACAAGAAAAAATCGCAAAAATCTAATTCTGTTCTACTTTTTAATTTAAAATTAATATTAAATTTATTATCAATCATTTAATTCTAAATAAATTTAATTCATCCACTTATTTATTTTGGCCATTTATTTTGATACAAATTTCAACAAAATTTCAGTAAAAGTAGAACTTACTAACTCATCATATCAAAAAACTGAATAAACTGTAAAATTTTATTTTTATTTATCAAATAATTAAGGACTAAAAAAACTTAATTAATCATTTTAAAAAATAAAATAAAAAATTTTATAAATTTGTTTATAACCATACATTTTGGAGATTTAAAGTATATTTCATGTTCGTTAAAATTTTTTAATTTATTATATTAATAAAAATGTAATTTAATCTAGGAAATATGTGGACTAAAATGGTCATTTGATGAGAATATATTAGCTTCAGGAGGTAATGATAATAAGTTATTTTTATGGACATTGAAAACTAAAGACGAGCTGGCTAAGTTTTCATAACATACAGCAGCTGTTAAAGCATTAGGATTTTCTCCTCATTAACACAATATTTTAGCTAGTGGAGGAGGTACTGCCGATAGATGTATAAGGTTTTGGAATACCTAAACTCTATAATAAATTGATTGTCTAGATACAGGATCTCAAGTTTGTAATCTTATGTTTTCTAAAAATGTAAATGAAATTGTCTCAACACATGGGTATAGTCTAAACTAGATTATAGTTTGGAAGTATCCTTCAATGAAAAAAATTTAAACCTTAACTGGACATACATAAAGAGTTCTGTATTTAGCTATGAGTCCTTGTGGTTAAAATGTTGTAACTGGAGCTGGTGACGAAACACTTCGTTTTTGGAATATATTCCCATCAGTCAAAAATAAATCAAACTTATTAGGAACTAGTTCTCTTTTCCCTTCATGTATCGACCTTAGATGAAAAATAAGTAAGCTTGTTTCAAATGAAATTTTTAATTCATAAATAAATGAAAATAATAAATAGTTTTATAGTCTTAATTGAAAACAAAACCAAAACATAACACAATAATAATAATAATAATATAAATACTTATAAATCATATCTCTAAATAAATAGCTGCAAAAATAAACAACACATTTTTAATGTAATCAATAAAAAAATCTATATATATTTTTTTACAGTGTAAATTACTATATATTAATTCATATAAATACTTATAAACCGTACCTATAATAACTTCTATAAATAAAGAGCTGCAAAAAAAAACAAACATTTTTAATGTAATCAATGATTATATAAATTACTAAAAATTAATTCATATAAATACATAAAAGCCAAATATTTGTTGCATTAACATGTTTTTTTTTTCTTTATATTTTCACAAATTATTTTTTTTTCTATTAGCTCAACTAAAAAGTTTTAAATATATGCATAATAAATATTAAGTTAAATCTTGGTTTTTTAAAATTTCTAACCAAAGTTTTCTATTTATATGAAAGTATTCATTTTCAAGTTTGCTTGAAGAAGTTGATTTGAAAATAAATATGAAGGTTATATGGTTTATTTTTAAATATGGAAGAATTATTGTGAATATTTTAAATGAATAACATTTGTGATTTTTCAGAAATTTTTTTAGTTTTCAAATGCTTTGATCTTAAAAATCTAATTTGAAGCTGTTTGAGATTCAAAAATTTAAAAATAAAAATCCCTCCATTTTTAATGATAAGGAGTGTTCTGTCCCAATTTTATTATAAAGTAAGTGATTTGTTTTAAATTTCATAAAGGTGGGAAATAATAAAAATGGGAATACCTATGCTGTCTCTTAAATTTATTTGATAATTGAATAATAAATTACAAACTAATAAAAAATTAAGCTTTAATACACATAATAGAGGGGAAAGCAGAGAAAGCAACAAATTAAGAATTTTGATACAGATAAAGAAGAATAGCTAAGATATATAAATTTTATATAAAAATAAGAAATATTAAAAACTAAATTCTCTTGATTATATTAGATAATATAAAGAGACAACAAAGAAAAATCAAACAAACAAACAAAAAAACAAAGATTCAAACAAATAATAATAAAAATAAAGAGTATTGCGGTTTTTTATAATTCAAAAAAGAAGCAAATACTTATTGATTATAATTAAAGATAAAGCAATTAGAAATGAAAACTCTAAGCAATAAAGATTCCTCTAAGACTTCCACTGCAAGTAGCAATGCATCTCAGCTTGATGAGATACTAGATAATTTTTTCTAGGCAAATAAATTTTAAGCAGCAAAAAGACCTAATGCTCTTAGCTAGTAGCCTCATCTCGATAAATTTAAATCCAAATCTTTTGAAAAATCTGATGGGTCTTCATAAAGCTAATATACTTAGGGAATTTCTAAGTAGCCAAACTTCGCATCATCTTAAAAGGATTTGAAAATTTCGGAGAAAACAGTTGTATCTTCAAACTAAAAGGATGCTCCTAACTACTTCGATTCATCCAGCGATGATGAAAATATTATAGAGCAATTTAAGCCCTATTCAAGCACTTTTTATAAATCAAAAGTAACTACAGCTACAACCTCAAATACGTTCACTCATACTCACAATTTTTAAAATAAAAACAATCTATTATGTACTTAATCTTAAGATTCTAACACTCCTGTTTTAAGTGATATTAGATGCGCCTCTAGTAATTTAGAAAGCTAAGGAAATGAGTTGCCTTTGTAGTAATTCAATTCTCGTTAAAATTCACTTCAAGATGCTTCTTAAAATTATAATAACTTAAATTCATTTTAAAGATAAAATTCTTTACAATTGAACTCCCATAACTCTTGCGAATTATAATAATCCAAATCTAGCAAAAATAATTTAATATCATCCTCTATTTGCGCAAATAATCAAAAAGATAGCCAAGACAAATCAACAGTTGGCAAGGACTCTGTAGAAAAAAGCAACTGGTCTGATTCATCAAAAAAGAAAGGTCTCACTTATCTTAATTCATATTAAGAAAAGTAAATTAAAAATTAAAATGAAAACTAAAGACTATAATCAAATTAGTCACGTTGTGGTCCCAATCATATTTAATCAATGAATCAATTTATAAATAAGTGTCGTGCAGAGAATTTAGCAAACATGAGAAATGATGCCTTCCAATCATCCAGCCTAACAACTTTAGGTGATAGATCTAATAAATCTAGCTTATCAAAAATAAATGAAGATTAAAGTCATGAAGATGAAAACTTGCAAAGCAATTTCAGTGAATATGACTCTCATCCATATGAATAGCGCCTAAAAAACAGCGCGTCAGTAAGTATAAGTAAAAATTAGTAGATTAAGAGTCAAAGTCAATCTTATTTACCATAAAAAAATATCTTTAATTAAAATTAAACTAAGCCCTTTACAATAAATTAAAACGAATCTTTTGGATTTGAAAGTGGCAATTATTTTAGCAATAACAATAGTAATAATAACTTAATATAAAATAAATCAAATCAAATTAATTTTGGCAATAATTCTCAAGGCAGCAATTAATATTTTTTAGATAAAAGTAAATTTTTCTCTACAGAAAAAGAATAATTTAAAAAATATGAATCTCTTTACTCAAGTCAAAATAAATAAAGCTCTAATCAAATGGAAGAAAGCAATTCTTTATTTAATGAAAATCAATAACCAAAAAAATTTAGTCTTAAAAAGATTTCTCCTATTTAGAAATTTTCAACATAGCCTATAAACAATACTTATTTATAATCCAAAAACAACTCATGTGATAAACAAAATTTCAATGATGACGATGAAGACGATGATTCAGATCTTGAGTATCTCAAAAAGATTGCATAAAATTCATAAAATAACATGAAAAAATAGCTTGGAAGCACATCTTAATAAGCATTCAATAAATAGTCTGAGTTGACTTTATTTAAATCTAAGTCAACTCCCTCTCCACAAAGTTCTGCTAGCTTAACAAATATCTTAAACAAATTCAAATGCAACAAATAACATCAACTTTAAGTTCTTAAATAATCTACCTAAAACTATAATAGTCAATTCAAAAATAAATAAGAAAAAACTAAACTGTCAAAAATTTTTGATGATGAAGAAGAAGAGGATTTTAGCGAATTTAGTAAATCCTAAGTAGATAAAAAGAATTAAAAAAATAATATATCTTAAAATGCTAACAAAAATAAATAGTAAAAGAAGAAAACAAATAATTTAAACTCGAAGAGACGTCGCTTGATTTAAGAAGAAGATTATAGTGATGAAGATGAATATGATAGTGTAAATTAATTTTTTGAAGAAGAAGCTAAATCAGATGGTGTAGGGGATGACTATTATGATGAAGACGATGATTTTATTGATAATAGTAAAAAGAATAATAAAAATCACAACAGATAAAAAAAGAAAAATTAAATGAGGAATTTCGATGATGAATCTGAAGATGAGAGATTTGATGATAACGATGATGATGGATATTAAAATATTAATAGATGCAGAAATCAATTAAAGAAAAAGAGATGTCTAGAAGGTTATGATGACGAAAATGATTTTGATGGTTTCTAAGGAAGAAAGGAGAAATCAATTTATTTGACTGAAACAAAAAAGAAATCAAAAGAAGAATAAAAATAAAAGATGAATAAAGAAAATAGAAAAAGAATTATTGATTCAGACTAATCAGATTCTGAAAAAATGATATCATCTTCAGACAAAAAAATGAGATCATCATCGAAAAAGAAATCAAAGAATAAAAAATATGATTTCTCAGAATCTGATGGGGCAGTTGATGTGAATGATGACTATGAGGTTGATTCATTTATTGATGATGATGATTGCTAGAGTGATTTATATGAACAAGAAGAAGATCAACTAAATTTACATTCACCTAGCAATGAAGAAGCAGATGAAAATGCTTCTGATAAAATATTCTTAAGCATAGCTGACCAAAAGGGCAACAGAAAAAAGAAAAAACTTATTAAAGGAGCAAATTTAGGGTAAATTGAACATTTCAAATGCTCTGTATGCCAAGACTATCCTTCTTAAAGTTATTTTGGTGAAATTAATTGTTTCCACAGATTTTGCTTTGACTGTATCCAAAATTGGTCTGAAGTAGCAAATATTTGCCCAGAGTGTAGATAAGAATTCACCTAAATAGTAAAAAGAAACTTTGATGGTACTATCAACAACTCTAAGCCCATAAAAGTTCGTAGAAAAAGATAAAAAGTTAATGAAGAAGACTATATTTAAGAAGCTCAAGCTTTATAAGATTAAGAAGATTTGGCTGCCCTTGGAGAAGTAGCTGAAGAGGAGCCTGTAAATGTTGAGCCAAGCTTTTGCTACAAATGTTTCAAATCAGATAAAGAAAATTTGCTTCTTATTTGCGATGTCTGTGATGAAAACTACTGTCACACATTTTGTGATGAAAAAATTAATTCAAATAGAGTTCCAACTGACAGATGGGCATGCCATTTCTGTCGTTATTGAAAAAGCTCATTTAAAATTATCAAATGTATTCCTGAATAAATGGAGTACTTTGTTATCAGAAAAACATTAAAAACAGTTAATAATAATGCTTTTAAATTATCAAAAAGCACAAAAAGTTACAAAAAAAAAAAAGAAAATTAAAAATTTATTAAAGAAATTACTATAACGACTAACAACTAGTTTAAATTATTGTTTTAAAACATTACTATTCTAATTAAATTAATATAAACAATCTTCAATTAAAAATATATACATAATCCTTTATTTGTCAAACACATTTCAATTGCATAAATTTCAATTCCAATTATTTTAATTCAATATTTGTCAAACACATTAGAATTTATTAGATTTTTCTTCCCTTATTTTCATTCTTATTAATATAAAGCTCATCTTTTAAAAAAATTGTCAGCACTTTTTCCCCATTATAATTTTATCAAATAAAATAATCTTTACCATCTACTTTTTTTTTATTTTACCTTTATTATTAGATTTAAATGTCAAATACTTTATGATTTTCTTGTGAATAAAAAATATTTTTTTATTTATTTCTTATCAAATTAAATTTTTTAATTAAGATTTTTGAAAAAAATAAATTAAAAAGACTCATCATATTTGAAAAAATAAAAACTCCAAAAAACATTTAAATTTCAACATATCTCAAAATTTAAAACTGAGAATAATGATTTTTCTCACATAATATTTAATAAAAATTTCATTTATTGTAGAATTTTTAAAAATAATAATTTAACTTTTCTCAAGAAAATTAAGTAATTGATTAATACGTAAATACAATTTTACTAATTAAATTGATGATAAAGATTTATTTATGTTTTTTTCTTCAAATGCTAGGAACTTCGAATTACTTAACAAATGAAGCAGCTTCTTATTGTAATTTTTGAAGGGAAGAGTTAGATTGTACATTCTATTCAGCCCACTTTTAAATTTCTTGGGTAGAAGTAGGAGCAGGTTACTTAGTAGATATTTCTTTAAGTAATAAAGCTCCTCTGTCTATAAATTCAGCAATAGTTTTGAAATCGCTCTCAGTACATCCTCTTGTTGTCATAGGGTGAGTACCTAGGGCAAGGAATGAGCTAATAAATGTTTCTTTGCCATTAGGAAGAGTAGATCTATAAGTATCAATATGTACCTATTCAAGCAAATGAATCAATTATAAGGTGTTAACACCCTTAGACTTGAAATCTACTAAAACTAAGTGGTTATCAGTTCCATTTGAAAGAATATTATATTGCTTTTGAGAGAAAGTTTAATAAAGAGTTTATGCATTCTTTACAACCTATTATTAGTAATCCTTGAAACTTTATTGTTAAGCTTCCTTAAGAGCAACTGCAATACCTGCTATAGTGTGGTTATGAGGACCACCTTAACTACCAGGGAAAATAGCATTTTCAATTTTATTCTTGAAATCAAATTTGATTTCATTACCCTTTTTATCAACACTTTTCACACCTTATTTGTAAAAAACTAATGCTCCACGAGGTCCTCTTAAACTATATAAATTATTTATAATATTTTTAAATGCAATGCTTTAAAATCCATTTTTTAATAATATTATAATTTAATCAATAATTAATATCTTTATGAAGCATTTTTACCTCTTGTGGGTAGCAGAAGTGACTATATCAGCATACTTAAAGGGATCAGGAAGAACCTTAGTAGCAACTAAACCACTAACTTATCCAAGATCAACAACTAAGGTAGCTCCAATAGAATCGCAAATCTTTCTTAATCTTTCATAATCGATCTTTCTAGAGTATAAGTCAGCTCCACCAAAAATAACCTTGGGAAGGAAATACTTAGATTGTTCTTCTAATTTATCGTAATCAATAAGTCCAGATTTCTATTTTTTTAAAACAAAAATGAATCAACAAAAAAAATATTCAATTTTTCAATCCAAAAAATCTAGTCGATTTCTTGCTATTTGTTATTTTTTGTATAAATTATTTATGCTAAAAAGCTTAAAATGTTTTAAAATTTTGGTAAATTTACTTCGTTAATTCCATAGTTAAGAACTTCAAAGTAAACTGAGCCTGCTGATAATTTTTCTCTCTTCAAGTTTTATCCATGAGAAAGATGACCACCGTGTTCGATTGATAAACTCATAACACGATCATGATTTTGTAAAAGGCCTGTTAAAACGTGGAAATTTGCAGGAGTCAAACTATGTGCCTAAACATTAATACCCCATTCACTTGGACTCAATCCAAATAATTCTAAGGCTCTGTTTTAACAGAGAATTTCCATCTTATCAATAAACTAGTTACCACCATAATATCTATTAAGAGGTAAACCTTCAGAATATTTTGAGTTCATGATAGAACCTACAGCTTACTTAGCAGATAAGGAAGTGTAGTTTTCAGATGGAATTAAATTAATTGTATTCTTTTAACGCTAGATTTCTTTTTATATAATTTCATTCAATTAAGGATCAGCTTCTTTGATTCCTTAGTTTAATCCTTAAGTAGCGAATACTATTCTTGCTTACTATTAATTAAATAGCTTGGATGTTTACTTTAAGGCTCTTCCAACAATCATTTATTTAACTATAATAAAGAAAGCGTTTTATTGATAAATATTAGTACGAATTGAATTGTATGTGTTTTATAATATTTATTTTAAGTTTTGATGATTCTTTAATTAAAAATTTACCCTTTGTAGTTTTTTGCAAATAATTTAATGAAGATCTAAAAGATATCTTTCTATTTGCATATCAAATTCATTCTTATTTTATTTTCCGATTCCATTGAAGCTTCTATGCTAAGTAAATTCCTATATTTTGTCATAATTTCGTCACTTTTCTTCTAATATATTACACTTCAACCCTCATATCAAAACATTTTGATTCCTTATCATAATTATGTTAAAAATAGTAATAAATCCCTAAAATCATTTAAAATATTATTTTTAATTATCCAAAAATAAATTTAAAAGATTTTCTTTTGATTTTGGAAAGCTTGTTCTCATTTATTTTATTGAAAATAATTTAAAATAATTAGCATTTCTTCACATTTCTTATATTTTAAATAATTTAAATAGTATCCTAAATCAAAAATTTAAATAATACCAAAACCTTTTAAGCTTACTTATATAAATATGTATTTTTTTTTGAAAATAAAGAAGGAGATTATAGATAGTTGATTAAAATTAAATACATTAAAAAGTATGGTAGATAGCAAAAATATGTAGAAGTTTTATTTAGAATCTTTTAAATTTGCTTAAGTAAATAAAAATCTTTGTTGCAAATGATTTAAATAAATGAAGAAGGAGATAATAGATAGTTGATTAAAATGAAATTAATTATAAAGTGTAGCAAAAATACAAAGAAATTTTATTAGAATAATCAGATATTACATAATATTTTATTAAAGTTTGATTATTATTTTTATTGTTATAAATAAATAAATCATTTATATGATGATTATAATGATAAGGGATTGAATAAATTAAATTAAGAATTTTATTCTGACTTAATCTTTTCATTTTTTAATTGAAATAATATTGCAGGGAGGGGCAGTAATAATTGGTAAATATTTTGTTTATATTTAAATGTTTCATCAGTACTTTTTTTGTAGAAATGGATGATTAACCAATTAATGAGATTTTAGTCTCACTTTTTTATCATAAGTACAGCATTTAGATATAAAATCTTTGCATTCTTCACTTAAATGTTATGGAATAGGTATGGGTTATTATTCAATAACAGCATTTGCTAAATCTGAAAATTTTTTTATGTTTTCCCTAAAATTTATAATAAATTCAGAGTTAACAAATTATAATTAAAATAAAAAATTTTTTAATTACCATGGATGTTAACCAGAAGCCATCTCAATGACAGTGCATCCTAAGCTCCAAACATCTATTCTTCTTCCATGTTTTTCATTTTTAATTAACTCAGGAGCCATCCAATAAAGGGATCTTAGTTTTAATTAAAAAGATTATTTAAATAATTAAAATTTATTTGCTTCTAATTAATATAAATATATAATTTATTATCATTTTCTTATTTTCTTGTTAATTTCAATTAAAATTGAGTTTAATTTTTTACCCTTTAATAGAATTACAAAATTCTGATTAGGAAAGGGAATGCTATAAAATATTTTCTATATTTCTAGCAGCACCAAAATCTGCTAGCTTAACATTGCCTTAGCCGTCTGATAATATATTAGCTCCCTTTTTTAAAAACATTTATATACAATTTTTTTTGAAAAAAATAATTTACCTTTAAGTCTCTGTGAATTACTCCTTTTGAATGTAAATATACTAAACCTTCTAGAAGTTACTTAACAAATTTCTAAATAACTTCTTCATCAAAACCTCCATACTTTTTGAGCATTTCAGATATTGATCCTCCAGGCATATATTCCATGTAAATATAAACACTACCTTCTTGTTTTTTAGACCCAATATAATTTACAATATTTTTATGTGAAAGCTGTTTAAGCAATTAGATTTCTTTGCAAATGCTTTCTAGTAAAGAATGCGCATCATTACCTAATATCATTTCTTCTTTCATTTCTTTAATTGCTATAAACTTCCCTGTAGTTTTTACAAATCCTTTATAAACTTTACCATATGCTCCTATTAAAAATAAATAAAAATGGTTCATATTTTACTGATAGCATTTCTTGATTAATTACCTTATCCTATCAATTCTCCTGTCTGTACATCTAAAAAATCATGATTATTATTACAAATTTGATTACTCTAATTTATATTGTTTGAATCAATTATTGCATTTAAATTATTTATTTCTTTTTTCTCAGTGGCAGTTTAAATCATCAACGAAGATTCTTGGCGTTGACTTTGTGGTTGATCTTTAGTAGGCTATTTATCATTAATTTTATCTTTTATTTTGTTATTTAAATTTTAATGTATGGGTGATTAATCTTCTTCTTTCCCCTCATTTATATAATTAAGAGATTATATTTTTGAAGATATATTCTAGCTTGACGGCTATTTAGTTTACTTTTATTCATTAATTTATTTTTCATTTTTCTATTCTTCTTCCAAATTCTACAAAGAGTCACCTATTTATTATGAATTCTATGTATCTATCCTGTCTTTTATTTCGTTTTATGAATCCTGTTAATGTTTTTCTTCTCTGTTCTAGCTTTTAGGTGTATCAGTTGTTTCCTTTGATTACATCCTAGATACGCTATTCGAGCCATTATTTACATTGTTTACATTACCATGAATATGATTAACATCTGAATAATTGTGGTTATTCACAGTTTTTATTATAAAATTCTAATTTCTGCCTGAGGTAGGGCGAGAATTAACTTCTTACTTCTAAACACATTTTTCTCCTGATGGTGTTTTATGCAGAACTTTTTCAATAATATTTACATTATTTGTTTATTAATTCTTATTAATAATCTTTTTAAGTGGAGATATCTACTCTTCTTGACTTTATAACTAACCTTCATTTTCTATTTTTTATTTTTCACTGTGTTAATTTTGCTAACTTTCAAAATCAAAAATTTCATTTTAACTCGATTTTTCCTTATTCAAATTCTAATAAGATGGAGATTTTATGTATTTTTATATTGTTTTAATCCTTAATTTAGGGCTTTATAGTTATTAGAGAGAAGGTTTTTAATCAGTTTCTGTTTTTAGAACCTTTGCGTTATCTAAATTCTATATTAATAATTAATTTGCATCTTTGAAACCATTAGCATCATTATTTTATAGTTTCTTTACTGACCTACTTTCATCAATTTACTTAGGAGTTTCAACACTTTATTTACTATATAGTTTATTACTAAATTAATCTCTGCAAACAGGAGATTAGGGATAGCTTTGAAATTAATTTATTTAATTGCTATTAATGTTGTTTATAGCTAAGCCATTGATGTCATCTTTTTAAATTTAGAAATTTTTAGGTTTTGATTAGTCCTTTATAAGATTTCTATCATCTATTTAGTTATTATTAAATTTTTTAATTTAAAAAATATGACTACTAATTTTAGAAATTATTAACACCGCATATTCATTCATTTACATAAATTGAATCAAAAAGTGAAAAATTTTCAAAATATTAATTGCTGTGAGAACAAAACTTACTTGACTAAATTGGTTGATACTTGCTTTTAAGCTCCTTCTGATCATCTTTATAAATGAAATTTAATGGTTGAAGTTGCTGTTAATAAACTAAAGAAATAAAGTTAATAAATGCTAACCTGCTTGCTTTTTCAAATTTTTTTCTTTCATTTTAGCAAATAATTTTTTATTTTAATAATAATATTTGTATTTAATAAATGAATTTAATGTTGCAATTTTTAACTTTAATTATATTAAGCTTACCTTTCTTAGATGATTGAATATTCTATGAATTAATGCTTGGAGAAAATATATTATCACTCTTATGACTAATTTCCTATTTGGCATTTTGATATAATTTCAAAATTGGACTTTGAATCTATTTTAAATCGAATCCTTTTTTATCATATTCTTTATCAAACATGCTCATGTCTTTAAACAAGTTTTATGGAATCCTAATTAATCCTACTAAAATAAAGATGAGTGCTATTCAATTTATATGCTAGGCTATTTTTCTATTTAATTTGAATAAGTCTCTAATTAGTAATAATGCCTAAAACTAGTTTAGTGAGCTAGGTTTTTCTTTTCTTGTATTGTTTTTCTTAAAGATTCAACTCTACAAGTTTTTAATTGGTTCTTATATAAATAAATATTATATTAATGTATATTAATTTATATAAATTTTTAGAAAATTAATCAATAATTAATAAATCCTAAATTTTACCCTCGACCTTATTATACTATTATCAAGTGTATCACTTATATTAAACTTACCATTTTGGAATCAGTGTATTAAGCAATTTTACTACTATACCAAGCATCTTTGCCTATTAGTTTTTTTAAAAATAAATTATCCCAGTCGTGAAAATTCAATTTAAATACCAATTTTCCAAATTAAAAATACTTAATTTATATTTACATTTAAATCAAAACAAATCACTAATTAATTTTCTAGGTTCAATTTTTGAAAATTAAGATGAATTTAAAAATTTTACTTGACCAATATATCTAAATGTAATTAAATTTGTGCTTTGTAGACTATTATAAAAGCCTTCAACTTTTTTCAGAATAATTTAATAAAAATCTCTTTTTTTCTTTATTAAACATATTATTATAAAAAAGTCTTGGAATTATTTATTTCTTTGTCCTCATTCTTTCAATTTTTATTTCTTACAAATTTGTAATGATAATTGATTAAGGAAAATCAAATAACCCTAATAGGATAATTAGATAAATAAATAAATTAATGTTTAAAAGACAAGCAATTTAAAGAAGAAAAATTTATCTCCCTGAGTTATGAATTAAATAATTGAATTAATTTTTTTCTAAATCATTACATAACAATTTGAAATTAGGTTAAGCCTTTAACTCAATTAATTCTAGGCATAATTAACAAAGAAATATTAAAAATCTGTCTTTACTAAAATATATTAAAAATAAATGGAAAAAATACAATTATTCTGAGATCTTTTTTACAGATTTTAAAAAAATGTAAAAATTTTAAATTAGAATTAGTTTTTTTTTTTATCGATTTAAATAATTTAATTTTTATA
This sequence comes from Tetrahymena elliotti 4EA, assembly GCA_000231825.2. Taxonomy (NCBI): domain Eukaryota; phylum Ciliophora; class Oligohymenophorea; order Hymenostomatida; family Tetrahymenidae; genus Tetrahymena; species Tetrahymena elliotti. The sequence goes on along the minus strand of JH720314.1, from coordinate 398,467 downwards.
AAGAATTATGAATATATATATTCATATTAATATCCTTATATTATCTGTACTGTAGACATTTAATAACCAACTAATTAATCAATCAAAATTTATTTTGAATATCTTTTATCTGTGTGTAAATTTTAAATATATTTTTGATAAAAAAGATTTCAATTAATTAAATCATTAACTCAGAAAGTAAAAGTTTCTAGGTAGTATTAGTGATAGAATTAGAAATAAAATTAATAAGATGTTATCATTTTTGAAAGGATTTGAGAAGCCATCAAAAAAGCAATTCATATATTTGCTAATATTCAGAATTATAAATGCTGTAAAAAATTTGTTTTTTATTTCTACTAACTATTAATTTTTCTCAATCGAGTATACTTAAGAATAATAAGATTAAATATAACTTTTTAAATTAAAATAGTATTTGCTAAGAACTTATTATGCTGCAGATGAATATTGGTAATCTACAGAGATAGCTCATAAAGATGTTTTTGGGTATTATAGCTTTTATTTTTTAAAAATTGAGTATTTTAATATTCTAACAAAATAAATAGATATGGATATCATTCATGGGAATGGACTAGAGAAGCTCCTTTAAGAAGTCCATTATATGTTTACTTATTCAGCTTTATGTATAGTGTTTTGAAATATACCTAACTAGATTTTCCTTTTTTAGTAGCCTATTTACCCAAGTTTATAGCTGCCACTTAAGCTGCTACATTTGATTACTTTCTCCTAAAACTTGTCTCAGTTTATTTTGGATAAATTTATGTTTTCCCTGCAGTAAATAGATAGAAATAATTTCAATAATATTATTTAATCAACATAATAAAAACAATAAATAGTTGATAATTAATCTCACAAACTGGTATTCTCTTTTTGCTATTCCAAGACTGATATTTAATGTATTGGAAATGACTTTGTTTACAATTACTCTCTACTTTTATTAGCTTTCTGTAAAAAAGAATTTCAAGTATTAATAATCTTTAATTTAAAATATTTAATTAATAATTTAGATTTTCAAACGTGTAATATTAATGAATATTCTCCACTATTATAAAATGTATTCAAATTCAAGTAAAATTAATATTATATAAAATAGAACATTTGACTATATATCAAGAATTGTAGCAATCATAAATTTTATTGCCAAGCCTACTTCTATAATTCCTTTGACATTGATTTGGGTAATAAATTAAGCTTTTTTTGCAAAAGAATAATTTGTAGAATTTTCTTCAGAATAATTTAGGATTGATTAATCTCTAAGCATGTAGAATTTTCTTCATAGTAATTTATGATTGATTAATCTCTAAGCATAAAATTCTACTCAAAAATAAAAAAGCAATAATTTCTTCATTTTATTTTATTTGTTTATGAAATAGCCTTATAGATTATTTACTATGCCTGGAAAAATAAAAGATAAAGTTGAATACTTCTTTTTGAATATTTTTACAGTATTATGTATGATTGTTAGTTCATTACTTGTTGACATTTTATATTACAAGAGATTTACATGGACAGTATACAACTTCTTTGAATTTAACTTTTTGGAAGCTGGTTCTAGTCTTTATGGAACACACCACAAACTTTGGTATATTACTGAATGTATTCCTTATTTACTTTTAGGGTCTGTGGTTTTCTTTATTGTAGGATTATATAAGTATACTTCTGATTAGCTTAATAAGAGAGCAGGTTTTGAATTAGCCATATTTTTAGTATACTTCATATTTGTTCTTTCTCTTTCTGCACATAAGGAAGATCGTTTTTTATTACCTCTATGGCCTTTGATTATGCTTTTTGCTTGCTATGGATTTGTTCAATTAAAATAAAACAGGTTTTTGAAATATCTACTGTTTATATCTATATTATCAAACATAGCTCTATTTGGCTTTATGGGAGTAATTCACCAAAGAGGCGCTTTTTCTGTAGTTGATTCTCTTAGAAAATAAGGAGATAAAGTATAGTCAGTTTATTTCTTTACAGAATGTCATTAAACTCCTTACTATTCATTTATCCACAAGTAAAAGCAATAAAATAATTTATTTTTCTCAATTATTTTGGTTAAATAACAGAAATATTCCTATGGATTTCCCTGATTGCAAGCCTGAAAATAGAATTAAAGGGTCAGATTCTTTAAAGCTCTTCCAAGATCCTAAAGAATATATTCAAAATACACTTAAAAATTAAAATCCATCTCATATTGTGATTTTAAATTATTTCACAAATAAATAGGATATAGCAAAAATTCTAGCCTAAAATGGCTATAAAAAAGTAAAGATATTAATTTTGAATTCTTTGTTTAAATTTTTAATTTATTCATTTTAAAATTTAGATAGAAGAGCATGGACATGCTATGTTCATTGATAGTCCTATTGGAGATATTAAAGATGTTAGCATAATTTTAATGGAGAAATAACAATGACAAAATTTTAATTGAAAAAAATATTTAAAATGAAATTCATAATAATTATTTTTGTGATATTTATCATAATAAAAACTGGATATTTTATTGAAGCTTTGTCTTTATTATATTAAAACTTTATATCTTTCAGATTTACCTCAAATTTATATTAAAAAAATATAATTATCGAAATTTATTCATTAACTTTAGAAATAACTTACCATTTAAATTTGAGAGAATCAAATACTCTTATCTCAAATGTCAACATCTTTATCTTAATCATCTTTGTTAACTAACTTAAAATATAAAGAAGAATATGTCTACTGGACATAATAAAAGCTAATTAGTTTTTTAGAAAGTATTTAAAGAGAAGAAATTAAAGCTATTATTTAAACTATTAAAGACAATAATTATTAAATTAATGATCTAATGAATATGAGACCAGAAGAAATATAAAAGATATTTACAAGCAGCAATTAATTATTAAATGAAATAATAAATCATTTTAAAATTCCATACACTCTATAAAGCTCAAATTAAATGGTTAGAACAGAGGAAGTGGATGAAACATATCAATTTAATACTTAAAACTCAATCACTGATACTAATAATAACAAATCTCAACAAATTGAAAATTCACTTAACATACGTGAGGTAAAAACGCAACATTCAGCTAGCTCTACAAGAATTATTGATATTTATGATTATGATAATTATCCCAAATTTTATGAGACTACAGAGATGTTTGAATAAATAGAACAAAATAAACTATTTGATCAATTATAAAAGGAAAAGAATAATTACATCAAAAAAAACATATCAATTTAGCTTAAATTATAGTTAAGTTAAAATTTCAATGATAGTATACAAGTAGATAATACATAAAATGTAGCTTAGTTTTTATAATAATTAAATGAAATATCTAAAGATTAAATTGCTATTGAATTTTTAGATTGTGATAAAATGTACTATATTTGTGATAAAGGAGGAGCTCAATCAAGTTATGTTAAATTCAAGTAAAATGCAAAAATTCCTTTGTTTACTGATTCTATTTTTAGAATAGGAAGTTGTAAATTTTTACTCAGTGAAATACTCTATGATAAAGAGGAAGCAAAAGTAATTTTAAAAGACATATCAGCCAAGTAAAAAGGGGAATAATAATTTGTTTTAAATATTTATAAATACGAAAAGTTTGTTTTGGGAACATCTTTAAATTCTTATTTAGGTGAAAAACTTAAATAGCATACTAATATTAAGTTTAATCATTGTTATTTATATTATGATGGTAACTACATTCATCTCAAAAATTATGAAGAAAATGATACATGGATACAACTTTCCAAATAAAATATGAAAAGCCATTACTAAAGCTTAAGAAATGTATAATTATTGATGTTAGGAGAACAAATTCTATAAGTATCTATTAATACTTTATTTAAAAACTAAAAATCAAAACAGATAGATAAGATTTTAGGAGATATTGATATTACTAATTGTTCTAATTGTTAAATGAAAGAAATTAAGATTATCTTTAATCCATGCAAGCACAGAACTATTTGTTAATAATGTTATAAAACACTTAAACCCTAATCATGTAGTTTTGAAAATTGCAATCAATAAATATTAAATTTTTATTTACCTTCATGAAATAATTAAAAATTTATTATGATTCACTTAAGAAAATTAAAATTATTTTAATATTAAAATGTTTTCTTGTTTATTTTATCATCTTTATTCATCGAAAATCTAAACAAAATAATTTAACCTATTCAAAATAAAAACTTTCCTTTTAATTTTTGAACATTCAATTATTTCATTTGATATCTCATATTAGGTCTTTTTAAGAAAATTTTAAAAAGTAAACAAAAAATAATTTATTTATTAAATAAATTAAAAGTTTCAATATTTATTATATTAAAATGGTTTCTAATTTATTGATTTGACTTAAGCTAAAATTTAATTTTAACTTGTCTTATCAAATTAGTTAAATTAGTTGATCTTATTTATATTATTTGTTTACTTCTCAATTTTAACTAAATAAATTTTGATAATTTTTGAGAGTTAAATTTTTAAAGTTTATTATAAAAAATTAATCAATTTTGACTTTAGCCTTATAATTCAAAATTACCTAAATACTCGATTTCGTAACTCTTAAAAATAGCTTTTAATGGGAATTCAAACATCAAAGTAGAAAATTTAATAGACATCATTTTTTTACAAATTAATTATTTTCTAAATTAAATTTATTTTAAATTTAATTCTTCAAATGTAATAAAATTTACTTTTAAAATAAAATAATTAGTTTCGAATAAGATTTACTCTCTTTTTTTATGATTTATTTTAAATAATTTTACAAAATATAATTTGAATAAATATTGTTACATTTTTTTACAATTGATAAAATTTTTGACTTTGTATGAAACAAGATTTTAAAAATGTTTTAAATTATTAGATTGGACATATTTCATTGATGCTTTATTTACCATAATTTTTTATCGCTCTCTTGCATATTTAAAACTCTATTTTTCCAAAATAATATTAAAAGGAAGTTGTAGATACCACCAATAATGAAAAAGGTTGTAAAGGAAATGTTTGTGCTCATTGCTGTAACTGCTATTGATGGCCATAATCTTCCTAAATTTGAGAAAGAATTTAAGAAAGTTATATATGTTCCTCCAATAGAAGGGTCACACATTCTTAAAAAGAATGAAGATATTGAGATAAAAGGAAGAGTGAAGAGTATTGAATCTCCAACTTGCATTATTGCAACAGGAATGATAAAATAGGACATTTTTTCTTTTTCGAATAAACTAACTAAGAAGTAGTTGCCTATATTCCAGAAACATTTTCCTATAAAGCAGTATATCCATATCTTAAATTCTAATTTTTTAGATGAAAGTCTGGCTGCATATGCACTAATTACTTAAGTCAAAGGTATTAAGCATAACTCAATGGTTGCCAAAGTTGATCTATTAAAGCCTTTTTCTAACAAAATAATTTCTCCTATTATATCTACACAATAAAGACCAAAAGAAGTAGTTAGTAAGAAGAAAATAAGTAACAAGATCTACTTATTTTTAAAGAATTTCATTATATTTTTGAGCATTGCAACAAATCCTTCTTCTTCTTAAGCTTCTTATTGAGACTAATTGTTAATTAAAGAAGCATTACCTTCTACTTATCTATATGCAGAGTCATTTTAATCTTAATTTGTTTCTTTACGGAATATAATTACAAACAAGGTTCCTAAAAGAATCGAAAGACTCATTACTATACACATAGAAGAAGGAGTTAAGATCTTTTCTTTATAATTAAACAAGCTTTCCATAAGCTTTTCATCACTTAAGTAGATAAATAATTGATATCCAAATACATTTCCAATTCTCTATCCAAAGCTTTAACTAAAACTAGCATAAGCTACATTCTTTTCATGGAGAAGAGTAACACTCCAGCTATCAACTGCAATATCTTAAACTGTTAGTAAGAATATACAAATTACTCCGATTGTGCTTATCTACATAACATCAATATTTTCCATCCAACTCTCGAAGTAAAAAGAGGAATAAAATAGTAAAAGTGACATAATTAGTTATGCAGGTACAATATATGTTTTACGTTTACCAAAAGATTTAACATAGTATGTATCCATCAATGGTGCCCACAAAAATTTAATTGAAAAAGGCCAAGCTATACCTCTTAGCAAAGCAATTTGTTCTCCTTTAATTTTTTTTTCCTAAATCAAATAATTTCTTACATATTCTAAGAAGAATGCTAAAATAAATCCCTAATACATATAGAGAACTATTAGTAAGAGTATATTAGCAAAATCTTTTTTGAACAATTGCTTGTCTGTTAGATTTTCATTTTATTCGACATCACTAATTATGTTTGTATCTGCATTTGATAACTCCTTTTCGATATCTAAATCATCATTTTAATCTTAATTATATTATTTTTCATCTTCAGAATTATCTTTGTAGGGATCATTTGATTGAAGATTTGATTCTAGTTCTATATTTTTCTTTTCTGTTCTACTCATTTTACTATGACTTCAAGAACTACCTTATTATTTTAATATTTTTGTTGCTAATTAATATGTTTGCTTAAATAAGATTCTGAACTCTATTTATTTAAATATATAATAATATTTAAAATTGATTTAATATTAACAAATTAGATCAGTTAAAAGAAAAACGTGTATCAAAAATAGATTAAAAATTTTTCCAGTATTTTAATCTAATTCTCAAAAAAAAAAAATAAGTGTGCGAAATTATTAAGCTTTTAGACAATAATCAAACAAACAAACATAAAAGTTCTATTTTGTTTAGATTTTTTAACTTAATTTTTTATTTATTAAAAATTTTAAATTATAAATATTTTATGTTTATTAAATAAAAGTGAAAAATTTGTGGACTAAAGAAAACTTAATAAAATTAAAAAACATATTTTTTATAAGGAGCAAAAAAAAAAATGCATGATCTTTACGATTTCACAGAAAAAGGAATAGAAGTTACACAGACTCTCTATAGAATAATATAGCCTGCACCACCTTAGATTATGGAATAATAGCCAAGTGAAGAAAAGTAGAAAAAGAAATAAAATAAATATTCATACAATAGTTCAGATAGCGAATTAAGTGATTCAGATAATAGTTTTGATGGTGATGATAAAGACTCAGATTAAATTTAGTTTTTATACAATAACTTCATAAAATTAGTTTAAAAAAAGAATATAGAATTTAAAATGACTTCAGAAATGCATAAAAATTAGATGCTTTATGCAAAATTAGATGCCAAAAACAATTAATGGCTTATTTATATGTTAGATCCTAAGGATGAAGATTTTAATGAAAAGGATCCTTAATTCTATCTTTAAGTTAGATAAAATAAGAAAGAATGGGTTTTATGGAATGCAAGTTGTGAAAAATGTTATTAAAAAAAGCAATGTCAGCCATATACAAATCGCAGGTAATGGCTGATGTTTATAATGCATGATATTCAAAAGGAATCTGAAAATGCTGTTCATGTATTACAAATTCTAATTCCAAAGTCTGATGATGAACTCAAGCAAGAGGTAATTTGCCCAAAAACTATGGATAAAAAGCAGAGTAGATATAATTATAGCGACAAAGAGTTTTCTTATTTTGAATTTTAATCTAAAGACACAACTCTACCTGATGAATGTTATTACGTTAGAACTAAATTTCCTAATTGGAGCTAGAATTTGAAATCTTGGGTAATAGACTCATATGGTAGAATAAAATCTCCATCAAAAAGAAATTTTTAGCTTTTATTTGATCAAATCAACTTTTAATCTGAAACAAACTTAAACTAGTAATAATATGAAGACAAAGATTATTTTCCAATTTTCTAAATGGGAAAAACAGCAACAAGTAATTATATAGTTGATTATAGACACCCCTTTAGTTTTGTATAAGCTTTTGCAGTTGCCCTATGCACTTCCTCATGGAAATCAAAACTCTAATAATGAATTATATTAAATATTATAAAAATTTCAATAAAACCATTTCAAAAGTGTTTATTTAAATTAACAAATTTATATGAAGTATTAGTTAAAAAAATGTGTTTGTAAAATTGAAGTATTCTAGTTAAAAAAAATGTGTTTGTAAAATATTTTAATTTCTAAAAATTTTAATTGAAAAATGTGTGGTATTTTTTTTAATTGTTACTCTAACCAAAATAAAGTTAGTCCATCTTTTTTACACTAAGCAAAATAAAAAATTTAATTAGAAAAATACTGTTTATGATTAAAAATTTTAATTTATGCTTAAAAAATTATCAGCTACAGTGAAGTAATTTGTAATATGACTGGCTAGTCTGCGGAATTATTGAATATGTGAATGAATAATAAACTGCGTTATTCTTTTTAATAAGATCTACAAATATCAAAATAAAAAATGTGGTTTCCAATATTGATTTATAATTATTAAATTTAGAAGGTCTGCAAAAAAAAGTGAATATTTTAATTTTTAATAATAGCAGAACTTTGTACTAAAGATATTGAGTTATATTCATAAACAATAAGAAGATAACTTAATTAAAAGAAACAATTTGTCAATGAATCAAGAGAGTTAAAATTCTACCCCAAGTTCTTTGTAGTTATAGGAAAAACAAAACAGTAAAAATAGCAATATACAAAGAGTATCAAAGTCATCTTCAGCTTTCTCCTCAGATAATGCTGATAACAAAGAATCATTAATAGCCAAAAATGCATCTTTGATTAGCAATATCATTAGCTCTGAGAGATTTAAATCATCAGATTAAAATACAAATGATCACTAAAAAAAAATTGTTTAAGTCAAATTAAATAGTTTTTCTAACTCAAATTAGGGAAGCCAGAGATAACTTTAATCTCCTCATAAAATAAAGGATTTGCATTTTTAAGAATAAACTAACTCTAGTATGAATACATTTCATGTTAAAGTTAGTAGTAACGCTACTACTACTTCTAAAAGTGTAGTAAATCCTAAATTTCCATAAATTTTAGAAAACAATTCTTAAATCATGGATTAAATTCATATGAAAAAGTTGTAAAAATCAGGCTATTTATTTAAAGAAGATGAAGATATTATTAATATGTCTAATGGGCTATCCAATTCTAATATTCTTTCTCATAAGCTAAGTGTGCCATCAGTTATTTAACAAAATAATCCTTAGTCATCTAAAAAGTAGAATTCTCCTATTTTTAATGGAAAGAGATTTTCCCATACTTTGCTATTAAATGAAAATGGACATCAAAATACGATTAACAGTTCTTAAAACCTCTAAGCATAATTCTAATCTTAAAATTCAATAGGCTCGTAGAATGATTTTAGCAGATTACTAAGTAAATAGTAGGCTAGTTAAATTTTCAATTAAACCCAAAACAACTTGTATTAGTTAGATAAACTTATGAGATATTAGATGAAAGATAATTTTTCTAGTGCTGATAATGCTTATCAAAAATAAAGCTAATCATAAAGAGATATCATGAAAAATCTAAATAAATTCACTAAATTAGAAAATTATAACTAAACTAATAATAAAAATTCCAGCATTTAGCAGATAATTAGTACTAGAGATATTTCATTTATTTAAGAACCTAAACAGAACTAAAGTAAGCAGGCAGAAGATAGAATTAGAATAAAAACAGAATAAAATATCAATATGCTAATAAGTCCAAAATCAGTTCTCTCAGACTCTAAAAAACTAATGTTTAGCAGCAGGAAATCTTCTTTTAATGATTTAAAATCACCAAGCAGCAATTATTAAATAAAATCACATCTAGGTTCTAGTTTCTAATCAACACCGATTTCAAATAATATTAAAAAAATAAATCAAAATTTCAGTTCTACAAATGAGCTATCCAAATAAGGAAGTGATATTTAATTTCATTTACTACCCTATCTTCCAAATAGTTTTATTGAGGAGTTTATTTAAATTGTTAAAGAAACAAATATTTCAGAAAATATTTCTTAAATTTCATAATCTAATCAACAAACTCCTTTCAGAAACTAAAAAAATGTCAATGGAACACCTCAATCAAGCACAAAAGTCTTAAAATAAATTCATTAAGAAATATAAAGCATTTTGACTAACTAAACAATATAACCAATACAAGTGAATATCCCTTCTTCATTGGTTGATTTAGCTAAATCTTTAAAGAGACAGCTTCCCAATCTTTATTCTGGTCAGCCATCAGTAAAGTTTTTATTTCAATTGATTTATGAAAAATAAAATTTAAAAAGCTTAAATTAGTATTTTATCAATATTATTTTCAACATTGTTTAGGTACAAATAAGTATTATTAATATTATATAATTTTAGGGTAGAGCTGAAGTTCAAGTCATTAAAAATTGGCTTGAAGAAACTTTTTAATAAATTTAAAAAGATAATGTAATTGATGTCAAAGAAAAATTTCAAAAAATAGATGATGCTTTAATATTAACTTTCAATGAGATGGTGAGATAGGTTTCATATTAATGCAAAGAAAGAGGAATGCTTCTTATTTCTGTTTTCAGTTGTTATTTTAGTTTGATTAAGAAAGTGAGCCAATATGAATAAGAGGAAAAGAGAAAAGCAACTATTTAAAATTACTATGAGAAGTTAGTATTGTAGAAAAACTCTGATGATGATTTGGATAACAAGAATAATTAGATCAAGGCTCTTTAAGAAATACTTTAACTCGAAAAAGATAAGAATACTGAGCTGAAAGAGGAAATAAAGAAATAAGAGGTTAGAGAAAAAGAAATTATTTCTAAGAATGATAAGTTAAAAAAGCTTAATGATTTTGCTAAGGTTCAACTTATAAAAATGAAAAGGGAAATTGATGATTTACGTACTCGTCTTTAAAGTAAAGAAATGTTCTAGCAAAAAAAGCTTGAAAAAGTTTTGTTAGATTACAAAACAACTATTAAAAGACAAGCTAGTACTTCTTACTATTCAGTTAGAACATAAGAGAAATTAGAAGAATCGGATTAATAACTGATCTAGAGCTTACTTCAAATTCCCTAGTAAAATAAACTAAAAAGTAAAGCAACAATAGATGATATAAATGATAAATTAGAACTTTCTTTTACAGAATTAATCAAAGAAGCTGAGAATGATTCAAACAATAATTAAAATGTGAAATTTATTCATTATCAGAAAATAATTTTAAATTTGTTATTTTATTATTTAGGAAATTATTATTAAGCAAGTTTTTGAAGAAAAAACTAATGCTCTTGTTTGTTAGGAATGCTAGACAGATCCTATGATGACCTTAACATATACTAAATCTATTAAGGTATAAACTGATTTGGATTTGATGGATAAGAAATACGAAAAAGTCTTTGCTAATAAGTAAAAAGTGGATGATTTCATTAGAGAGTAATAAATTAAAACGGACTTGCTCGCTCTTGAGGAGTAATACGAGAATGATAGCTCATTATTAGATTAAGAAAATGGACCTCCTTCCTCTAGAAATTCTGATAAACCAATTTTAACAAATTTATTCTAAGGTCTGCCAATGAAAAAATTAAAGAAAAAAATACCAAAAGACCAACTTGAAAGATTCATTGAAAATATGGGTGTCCTATATAGTTATGTAAGAGAGCCTGATACGAATATGGATAAAGACAGAACAGAAAATCTGAAAAATATGATTTAATAAAACATCAAAAAAGAAGAACTGCATGGATTAATATCAATGAAAGAAATAAAAGAAGAAGATGAGCAATAAGACAGAGAACCAACAAAAAGAAAAGATGTACTTTTAATTTAATTTTTTATCATATATATTTATTTTACCAATGTTATTCCTTTAACTAGAAATCAAAGAAAAACACTATCATTAAATAAGATAACCAACAATATGATTACCCAAAAACAGCCTCATAAACAAATATTCCAAATTAAACTGGACCTTAACAAGGCAGAGTTAATGAGTTTTAGAGAAATAATTAAAGATCAATGACCCTAAATCAAATGAAAAAATAATAGAAATTAATAGAAGCATCCATGTAGCAGGAAAAGAATTAGCTTAGAGAGCAAATAAAGCAATAATTTGAAATTAATTTTTATTAGAATTTGACAAATCAATAACTTATCGATTAGATAAAAAAGCAGTAGTAGCTTATTGAGTAGATATCTCCATATGCTTTTGGAGAATAACCAAGCTTAGATTAATCATTCACCAAAAGAGATAATACAAATAGCTCTAGTCCTTAAAATAAAACAAGTAAAAAAGCTAGCGTTTAAGGATCATTCTAAGATTATTCATAATTAACCTATTCTCCTAATTAAAAATAAAACTTAATAATGACACCTAATTATTATTCTCCTTAAGTGAATAAAAGTTATTTGTAAATAAGTGAAAATAATGTCTAAATCTCTTCAACAAATAAGATTTCACTCTTAACACCTTCTTCATAAAAAGGAGTTCAGTTTAAGGCTGTTTAGGCTTTTGATTAAATTAAAGAAAATGAAGAGTATTATGGTAAAAGTCAAACAGACAATCGTCAAAATACAAGCTTATCTCAGAAACTTGATGAGAGAGAAGAAACAAACAATTCTCTAATTTTCCAAGATTAAAATATTATTCCAGCAGGTATTATTTTAATTTCAATAATGTTATTAAATTGATTTATAAATAAATAGATCTTAAAAGTGCTGGTAGTGACTCTGAAATCAAGAAATAAGTAATGAGTTTGATTAATTTGTATAATATGGAAATAGAAAAGAATTCTAATCTTAGAGAATCTTTAGAAGAACTGATCAAGCTTCTTAGAGAAATGTATTAATTCCTGAAGCTTTTATTTATTCATATCAAGAAAACTCAAAAACATACACACAAATCTATCATAGAAGGATTTATTTAGTAATTCACATCTATAAAGTGGAAACTTCCAAAAGATTTTGATACAAACTTTGAAAAAGAAATCCTAAAAGAAGACAAGGAAGATGATAAAAAGAAGCTCCTTAGACTTAAATTTACAAATAAAAAATCAACAATTAAATTCCTTGCACATGTTTAGAGGACATAAGCTTTTAATAAGATGACAATAGTAGATAAAAACACTCACTTTGGGTATATACTTGTAAATAAAATAAGGGAGTAAGGTATTCCTAAAAAGTTTACTACATTTTTACCTCTTAAAAATACCTTGAAATACATTTAAAATTTGGTTGATGAGCGTGTGAGAATGATTAGAGAATAAAGGTTTGGAATTTTATTTATTATTTTTCATTTATCTTTTAAAAATTAAATAACTTTTTTAAAAAATATTTTTATTTTAAAAAAGACTTCCAAAAGACCAAGAAATGCCAATATTTTCTTACAATAAATTTTTGTAGATATTCGGTTTTAAAAAAGTAGCTGAAAATAAATACACATAGTTTTTAATGAGTGTAATCTAGTATTAGTCTATTTTTAGAATTAACATGTTTACAAGATTATTAACAGTTAACTCTGATAAAAAAATGAATTTCAGTATAGATGAAATGGAAAAATACTTCTAGGCATATGAATTTATTGTAAACCTTTCTACCATGGGTGTGTTAAATCCTCAACATTCTGAAACAGATGCCACTTTTATGGTAATTTTCACTAAACAAACTACAATAATTTTATGTAAGATGATAATTTTTATATTAGGTACCTCATCTCAAAGCTTTAGATTACATCAAAGTTATTTTAGAAAAAATTATGCCTTTCGAAGATTTAGTCGATCTTCGTTAGTAGTTAGATAACATGAAAGAAGTGGATTAAAAGCATACTAACAAAATTCATGTGGTCGATTTTGATATATTTATGAGTAAAGTTTTACAAAAGTATAGAATATTAATGAATAAGACTTAGCTTTTCGTAAAAAATGCATTTTTTGCAGCTGATTTAGATGGTAATGGAAGAATTAACTTAAATGAATTCTTAACCCTATATAGACATATCATGTCAAGTAGATTTAATCTTATGAGATGCATTAAAATGTTTGAGGAAAAGGCTGATATTATTACTGAAGAAGAAAAGAATCTTTCATTTGAAAAGTTTACAGCTATTTGTATAGATTACAATCTGTTTACAACTCAGATACAAGATAAATACATAAATGTGCAACATAAAGATGATATTTTGCAGAGAATGCAACAACTTCAAGAAAATTGGAATGACGAACAATAAAAAATTAAAGAAAAAATTGAAATTTTAAAACCATTTGTTGTTCCAGAGTCATACAAAAACTGGGTTGAAGTTTTAAAGGTACTAGAACATAGAATTATAGATGAATAAATATAAGAAGAAAATATGCGCCCAATACTGATAGCACATAAACTGCTAAATGATGAATTATAGAGGCTTATTGAAGAAGGTAAAAAGGGAGCTGAAAATGATGATGATGATGACGAAGATGAAGATTTATTCACTTACCAAGATGAAGATGATACTGATTTGTAAATGATTTTAAAATCAATTAATAGCAAGCCAAACCAAAGCTAAATGAATATCACAATTCAAGAATTTTAGAATAAAACATAATTAGATACAGATATGTCAAGAAACGAGACCTAACTTTCAACACAAAGATTATCTACTTAAAATAAATGACTAAGTTTCTAATAATTTAAAATAACATGAAAATAGAAATAATTTAAATTACTATTGTAGAATAAAACCTAAAAATTGATTTTATTATGTTTGTTTGTATATTTATCAATTTAAGTTTACCTACTATAATTTATAAAAAAAACACACCTCAATTTGCATATTAATTTTTAGGTTAGAAATAATTAACATTGGTGAGCTTATTTAACATGATAATTTATAACATTCTTTAAATAAGACTTCTAAATTTTAGGATTTCTTGCTTGTTTGCTAGCGAGCTAACTAGCTCTTAATAATAAATAATTTAATAATTATAAAACACATTCTTTTTTGAAAAAAGAAAATAAAAAGGGAGAAGAAAAACAAAGAAAACTATTAGCACATAATAACTTTTAGAGTTTAAAGCAAATTAGGCACCGGTTCGGATTTAAACAAGTATATTTAGAATAATAGAATAGATAGTTATTAATAAAATGAACAGTGATTTTGAGAATGATCCTTTCAATTGGGATTAAGATAAAGTATATAGTTTTATGAATTTCATGAAATGCTCAAAAAAGCTTTTAGACCACCAAAAATTAAATATAAAGTATCAAGGAGCTGACTTTATCATTAATGAAGAATTTATGCTCTTTAATTTCTTTAAGGCAGCCACTTAAGAAGAGAAAAACTAATTACGAGAAGTTAAAAATTAGATTATGCAAAAGCATCATACTTATAATATAGATGACTTAGAAAATAATATTGCAGATTCAGTTCCTTTAATTGTAACAAACAAAGATGTTCGTTTTGGTTCCGAAATCTAAAGTTAACCTATTTAATTAGAAAATTCTTCAGATAAAATTCCACCAATAGAGAGAGCACAAGAATAGATTATTAAGTATTATGATTTACCTTATGACCCATTCGACTTTGATACTCCTATGTAGTATGAATAAGCAAAAAATGATTATGAGAGTTACTTAAAAAAATGTCCTCTCTATAAATAGTATTAAGAATATAGATCAAAAAGAAGTGTAAACCGTAAAATAGAGACTTAGTTAATCCTTGAAATCAAGAGAACTTCAGGATAAAGTGAGCCTGGTTCTTAATCTGTAGAAAAGTTTGCAATTAAAGAAAATTAATCTGTTACTTTAGGTACATAAAATTGCGATCTTATTCTTAGAGATAAAGCCGTCTCTAGAAAGCATGTCTTAATTTAAAATATTAATGGAGTTTGTAGCATATAGGATTTAGGTAGTTCATGTGGTACTTTTATTAGAATCAAAAACTAATAAATCCCTCTTAAAGAAGGATCAATTTTCGAATGCGGTTTTTAAGAATTTTAAATAAACACTATCTAAGCTGATGGTGATTCAGCTAAAGTTAAGCTAACTATCTATGACGGTAATGAGTAGCATAAGGGAAAGTAATTTGATCTTAATATCTAGAATCGTTTTTTAATTGGTCGTGATATACACTGTCATTTTGGTTCTTAATTTTAAGATGATAAAGATCTTAGTCCTTACCATGCAAAGCTCTCTATAAAAGATAATGTTTTATCTATTATGGATCTTGATTCTATAAAAGGAACTTGGCTGCGTCTTTCTCCTTAAAGAGTTGAAAGCCCTAAATATTAAGTTCAAAATGAAAGTGAAATAAAAATAAACCCATTCATGTTAATTGTTAAAATTAATCAAATGGGTGATGTTCTTGTTAACTAAAGTCAACATTATAGTAATGGAATGTGTATATAGTGTAAATCTGTTAAAGCTAATATCTAAGCAAATCCTTGCCAGCATGTTATCTGTTGTAAAGCTTGCTACTAAAAATATAATTTTAAAGTCTGTCTTCGCCCTGATTGCAACACACCAATTAAATCAATTGAGCCTTTATATAATGTTTGAATTATAATCTCTTAGTTATAAAGTTATATTAAATTTGTAGTGTTGATGTAGTTTTGTTTAATTTTCATAAAAATTATTTTTTAAATTGCTTTAATTTAGTTACCTTTAAATATTTCTTTGATGTTAATTTATTTCTCTCAAGCAACTCTTAAGAATTTTTATGATATCCATATTAATTATTAAAAGGTGTTTTATTTATTTATTCTTTTCTTTTTGTTTGTTTAATAAAATTAATTTTTAAAATTGTATTTTTTTACTTTAGGCAGAAATATCAGCTTGTATCTTATTTAAATAATTTCAAATTTTTAATATACAAGAACACTATTTAAATACTGTTATAAGTAGTTTTGAAAAAAGGTTTAAAGAATTTGTTGAGAAAAGTTTATCTTTAAATTATTTTTTTTGAAATGCATTAAAAATATAATTTTTTTAACAATATTTTTGAGATTCTTGATAGCCATGTCAACAAATCAAAAAAAAAGAGCTAAAGTCTCATTAACAGGGAGGAACCTCTAAAATCTGTCCATGATTTTCAAATTCTG